>JAEIFT010000136.1:0-653056 GCA_018904225.1 Lordiphosa mommai
TAACTGATTTAACCGGTAAAATATATAGAGATATAGATATCAAATACTTAAAATTTTTAAATCATTGATAATAAAAAATTGCATAAACCGCTAAAAAACTTTTCTTAGTAAAACACATTTTTCCGACCGATCGGTCCAATGGCGCTTATGCTATAGTCCTCCGATTTTGATAAATTTTTCGAAATTAGGCGAGAAGAATATAAAACTAATATATACCGTAGTTGGGTGACGCTACGATAGAAAAAAATTTTCTCACTAGAAGTATTTTTGACCGACCGTTGAGAGTTATGCAATCATAGTCTCCCGATTTTGATAAATTTTTTCCGAGTTGTGTCAAAGCATATAAAATTAATATACATTAAGATTGGAGACGCTACGATGGAAAACAAAAAGTTTCTCTCACTAGAAGTAGTTTTTTGACCGTCCGTTTCTATGGCAGCTATATGCTATAGTCATCCGATTTTGATCAATTTTTTCCGAATTGTGGGGAAACATATAAAACTAATATATACTACGATTGGTGACGCTACGATGGAAATCAAAAAATTTTTTTCACAAAGACTTATTTTTTCGACCGATCGTTCCTATGACAGCTATATGATATAGTCATCCGATCCGGCCGGTTCCGACATATTAGTTGCGTGCAGTAAAAAGAAGATTCTGTGCAAAATTTCAGCTCGATAGCTTTAAAACTGAGGGACTAGTTTGCGTAGAAGCAGACAGACAGACAGACGGACAGACGGACAGACAGACAGACAGACAGACGGACAGACGGACGGACGGACAAGCGGAAATGAACTCAGCTCGTCGTCCTGATCAAGAATATATATAGTTTATGGGGTCGGAAATGAATATTTCTATGCGTTACAAACTTCTGGGCAAAATTAATATACACTTTTTTCAAGTGTATAAAATGACAATTCGTTCTGAAAGCGACCAAATTACCTTAAAATTGTGTGTTTTTTTTAAACTAAAAATAGGCCAACTTTGGCGAGTTGTATCTTCTAAAATAAAAATCGCATTTTATTAAGACATATTTGAAAGCGTTGAACAATTTCATATAATATGGTTCTTTCAAAATTTCGCTGGCGCATATTTTAGATTTTTGTAACTACTTTGTTCTACGGACGCCACTGTGCGACGCGACGTCGTCAACCGATTGCAACCGAACATTATTCAAATGGCCGCCAGGATGCACGTACCCCACAACGACTTCTGTCGTAACTATCGCTACGCTATTTTTTATCGACTTCTCAAAATGGTTACATAAACATCGATAGAGATTTTGTGTATATCCCTAATTCCCAATAAGATCCACATTATATTAACAAAGATTCCATAAATGTACTGTTTAGCGTAACATTACTTCTCAGCTGCGTACTAGCAAAATGTAAAGGGTGAAGAAATCATTACTTCTGTCTCTTCTACCTACAATTCTTGTATGAAACATCTCGTTAATTTACAGATCCGTATAGACCTTATAGATCCGTATAGGCCTTGTTCCACTGCTACATATATGTACATCCGAGCAGATGTTGATAAGGATGGAATTTTTTTGTACACAGGGCCTCCTATGTTAAATGGATGTCCTTCTATTTATGATGTTGGAATTGGCCCCCGAACAAACTGAGTATATCCGAGAAATTTAACATAAGTTAACCTAAAGTATCGATATTTGATCGATATTTCGATAGCCCCACAACTATCTAAACCAAAGCAGTTGACATTTGAGCAAAAAATAAACAAAAAATTTAACAAATCTGTTTCTGGTCCTAGAACCATGAGGAAAAATTATAAGAAGTTTGGGAGAAGAACATAGGGGCATTTATTGAAATTTAATCAAAGCAGTCACTTAAATTTTAACAAAACATTAAAGTTAACATGAAATGTTAACATTGATAGAATTTTATTCAGTGCACAGAAAAAAAAAGGATATTTTTTGATGATCCATTGGATATTTTTCATATCCATTTGGACTGGATATGTCCATATCCATTTTTATCATCCATTTGAGATTAAATAATGTTAAATTGATCTTAGTTTTTCATCAATGGGCTCAAAAATATCAAAGGATGTGAAAATGGTGCTGAAAAATATCAAAAGGATGTGTAAATTTGAAAAGGATAATGCATTTCAATATCCAAAAAAGGATATGTCCATATCCATTCCAAATGGATTTTTTTTTTCTGTGTGGGACACAAAAATTTGTTGATGTACATATTTGTTGCAGTGGAACAGCCTATAAGAAGAAAAATCAAATTTTATGATCGGTAAGTATTTGAATATAGAAATAAAGACTTTTTCGATTAACAGTTTTTGGTATTATTTTTTAAACTTAAAATTTGTGCTATGATTGGGGCTTTATTAAGAAATGATGCTTACCCATTTTCAAAATGATATAAAAATTGAGTTTTTGTTTTGTTACTCAGCAAAATAAACACTCTCGACTGTTGCGCTAATCTCTTAGCTACCGCTTATTCTATATGCTGCCAAACTTTGTTCGATTGTCAAAGTAAGAATGCGTTCACACTGTTTGACGCATGAGACATGACATTTGTCTTATTTTCATTGTGAATAGCTTGTCATTTGATATTTAAAACAATACAACGTCAAGGCCTACATAGATTATCATGTCTCATGCGCCGAACAGTGTGAACGCAGACTAAGACTTTACATCTATTGTTTATTTTCATAGCAACTAAAAGCCAATTTGACACATGTATGAGTTAATGTTTAAATATTTCAATAGTTAAAGAAATTTTATTTTTAGATTTTAATAGCATATTAACATTAATTTTACAGTTTTCCCAATCATTTTAATGTTTTTCTCACATAAATTTAATTTTAATTTCATTTACAATAAATATTAAATATTTTCCATTTTAATGTGATTTTTGAGTCTTGCTAATCGCAGACAATTCTCAGCTCCCAAACTTATACTACTTTTATGCATAAATAAAATATCATGATTTTTGCTCATCCAAATATGCTACGTTTATGAATATGAATAACTAGGAAAATATTTATTTTTTAGAAGCCTTAAATCTAATTATTTTTGTATACCTTTAACTGCACTCAAAAAATTTAGTTTTTCTAATTTTAAGAAATTCACACTAAAAATTTATTTTTCTTAATTTAAATAAAATTTTAGACTTTAGACAATTTTTCTTAAATTAATAAAGCATTACCCGTAAATAATATATGGACCATGGTCCGACAATCTATTCACTCAGATTGGATCAACCTGGATTATGTATGATACTATAACTTACTATATATATACTACTAGCATATAACCCGGCGCGCTTCGCTTCGCCACCATCAGTATAGCGGCAAAATGATGAAAAAAACGATTGGCAACGATACCACCCACGCCCCCCCATTTTCCGACTTTTAGAAATGAGAAAATTATTTTCCACCTTTTTTGGCCCATTGAGCAAACCCTGAAACCACCCCCGGCACCCGTTATCCGACCTTGAGGGTGAGTATGCGCAAAAGCTAAAAACTTTATCCTATTTAATTGGCCCATAGAGCTTTCAAACCAAATTTATCACATATCTGCTAAAAATCCACCCCGCACCCATATTTCGACCTTTGCAGTGAACTTAAAAACACGTGTTTTCATTTATTCTGACCCTAGAGCTAACAAAACGAATTTTATTCAGATCGGCTCACATATAGCCATTGTCACTGAACCGAAATACCCCCACCATATTCTTGCCTGTGAGCAGAAATTCCATCACCGAGAAATCAAATGTCTAATTATTTTCTATAATGTGTTCACAAACCGATTTTAAAGCCAATCGGATTAAAAATAGGTTTTACCATATAGAATTTTCCAGTCATTTCCCACTCTTGGGGCGAATTTTTCAACATCGGAAAATCTCATGTCAACTTATTTTGTATACTATCGCTACAAACCGAGTTTGAAGTCAATCGGATGAAAAATAGTGTTTTCTATATAGAATTTTCCGACATTTTCTTTGTGGCCACCCACAATCGAAAATCACATGTCTAATTATTTTGCATACTAAGCTTGCAAACCGAATTTGAAGTAAATCAGATGAAAAATAGAAATTTCCATATAGAATTTTCCGGGAATTTCCCGACTTTTCGGGCGAATTTTCCATTATTTGAAAATCTCATGTCCAATTATTTTGCATAGTATCCTTACAAACCGATACTATCCTTACAATCCGAGTTTGAAGTCAATCGGATCAAAAATAGTTTTTCATATAGAAGTTTCCAGGTATTTTCTTTGTGGGCGGATTTCCAACATTTGAAAATCTCATGTCCCATTACTTAGCATACCTCTCCTTACAAACCGAGTTTGAAGCCAATCGGATGAAAATAGTTTTTCCATAGGGAATTTTCCGGGAATTTCCGGACATCTCGGGCGGATTTTCCATCATCGGAAAAATCTCAAGTCCAATTATTCTGCTTACCATCGTCACAAACCGAGTTTGAAGTCATTCGGATGAAAAAATAGTTTTTTCTATGAAGAATTTTCCGGCCATTTTCTGTGGGCGGATTTTCCGAAAACTGGGAAACAGGTGTCCAATTATTTCGCTTACTTTACTACAAACCAAATTTCAAGTCAATCGGATGAAAAACAAAATTTTCCCCCATAGTAGCTTTTCCAGAGTTTTCCACCCCTTAGGGGTGGAATTTTCCAAAACCCCGCCTTAGTGCTCACTTTCAACTCATAATGAAACTTCTGTGAAAATGTCAGTTTTCTATGTCTTACCGTTCAGGCTCTACGTTGATTGCCAATCAGTGAATCAGTCAGTCAGTCAGACAGGACAAACTCTTTTATATAGAGAGATAACTTGACTATAAATTATTTCGGACAAATAAATATTTCTTAAAGAAAATATAGTTTGCATACTTTGAGGGCAAAAATCATGATTTTTTTTAATAGCACAAACTTAGTATTAAACAAATGGGCGCATTGAGCCGAACAGCTTGATCCCTGATCAATGATAGAATTTAAGATAATTCATTTTGTCTACATTTTCTTAATTTATAAACTAAGACTTTCTACAAAAGTAAATTTAAATGCAACACCTAAAAGTATGCAAAATGGAAACTATTTTTGTTTTTAGGCTGATCAGTAATCAAGTGTCTCTGAGTGGTAAATTAATGGCCTAAAATAAGGAGGCAGAGTCTGGCTATTTCTTATTAAATTCAAAGCTTGTTAGCTAGAGAACAAAAACATTTTGTCCCCTAAAATTTTTACTGTCTGAAACAGCCAATAATTTAACCCCCCTCCCAATATACAGCAAAGACAGAACCAGGGCCAGGGCCAGATCCTACGAAAGTCAACCGTTTAAATGTGTAATGAGGGCATGGGTTAGCTGTTGGCTCTGCTCGCTCTCCACAAAGGTGAAAGCACAGACACACGACTAATTAAGCTATTTATTAGGTTTGAGGTTAAGTTCAACAGCAGTTAGTTGCAGTCATTTGATGGCCGTTAGAGAGACGGAAGCTTCAGTGAGTTTTGCGGATTTCTGACCAAAAAGGGTCATCATGTCAGAAAAGGTGGCAGAACTGCATTTGGCTTATGTAACTTTAACTTGTTTGTCGCCGTGCTGAGTGCCGAGTTCTGTTGTGCTGTTCTGCGGTAAGCATTTTTTTTTTACTCACTCCCTCCCCCGTGCACTTTGCCGGGTTGTTGCTCTGTTTGTGCTTCATGCAGTTCATTAAAGTTAAATAAATCAAGTCAAGGGGAAAAATTTCCAATGACAGCACAGTTGATTTTTCTGGTTTATGGCGAGGTGTTGATTACCCTAGGCAAGCAAATCAAATGGAAAATTTTTTCGTGTGACAGGTGGGCGGATTGAAACTTTTGAAATTGATTTGTGTTAAGCTTTGAGTTTGAGAGCAAATATATATTTAATATGATTTGCATAAATTCTATAATATGGCTGGAAATTGGTTATAAATTCTGAGAAACTTATAAGTTATTAATTTATATCACACTCGTAGGTGAAAGACTTTTTTAGATTCATTTTTAAAAATAAAGCGTCCTAAAAGCAGGCAACATATATTTTCTTAATATCCACCTGGATTAAAATAACATAAACATGAGAAAACGGACCTTAGGAGGCGTATAAAATATCCATATTTACAAAAAATGCACAAAAACACACTTCAAAAAAAATATACAAAATAAGCCTTAGAAATTGCACACTAAAAAATATATATATATTTCATCAGCAATCAAACTCTTCTGTTGAATGCATTTTTAAGTGTGATTTTAATGGATTTTTCGCTTCTTTTGTTCCAAAATTGATGCAAACATTAACATAAATTTCAAAATTTGTGTTGTAATTAAATTTTTATCACACATTATGCGTCCAAATATCATCATGTTATACTTTATACATTTTAATTTCTGGCTATAAGCCCCTTGCCCTTTTGCTGCAAAGCATTCACTTGCATACAATACAAATGACTGCCAAATGCTCGTAAACTAAATGCTAAAACGTGTTGCATACTTTTGTGCGCCGCACGAAAAATAGGCGCCAGACCACAAAATTGCTGGGCTTGCTGAATGAGACGACGCGTCTCGCGATAATTATGTATGAAGCAATTATTTTCCATGTCCAGCAACAACACCCACACACATACACACACACAGCAATAACTGTTATGTTTTCATGTTTAAGTGTATTTGTGTTTACATTTGTGTTGGTGCCGTACGTGAGTTTCACACAAATTGAAACCCAAACGAGGCTGCCAACAATTGTTGTTGCTCAGCAGCAACAACAAAAACGGGTTAAATGCCTGACTGACGTCTATAATTATAAAGTGGACAACAACGGCAGCAACAAAAAACAACAGCAACAACAATGTTGGGTAAAAACAACAATTTTGTGCGAAATTTAAGCACGTGTGCCGTCTGGCTAAAAGAGAGAAAAAAATTAAGTGGAAAATGTGTATAATTAAGTCGCCAGCCCCAAAAGTAGGCAATACAAAATGATCCCGAAAGTGCAGAGTTGTAATTGCTGTCTGTGTGTGTGTGTGTGTGGAGTAGAGTGAGCATTTATTTTATTTATAAAATTGCGTAATTTAACAATTTACAAAAAAGTTTTGGCTTTTTCTTTTTAAATTCTAATTACACTAGACTGCGAGGTGTTGTATTTTATATTTATTTATGAACACCCAAGATATACTACTTTTATGCACACATTAAAAATCATGATATTTGCCCTTCCAAGTATGCTATGTTTATGAATATAAAAAATGAAGGAATTTATTTTTATTAACATTGCATTTTTTTGTATACCTTTAACAGCTTTGTAAATCTGAGTAAGTAACTGACTTTAAATTATCCCGTTCAAATAGATAATTCATAAAGCGAATACGATTTGCATACTTTGAGGAGCACAATCATGTTTTTTGTTCATAAATGTAGTAATAGTGAGGTATAAGGATATAGGATTCCATTTCCATCTAGCCCCTATATTCCTTTAATAAACCTGTTAATGTTCATCAGCATCAAAAGCCATGTCTATAGAGCAGATCTTAGAGATGCACAGGAAATCTAAAACCTAAAAAAAAAAAACATTTTTCATTTCTTTTTCTACACTGTAAAATAATTAATAACAAATGTTTTGCGACATGAGTGGTACTTATTTGAACAATCTTTTTTAAGTTTATTAAATGGGGTCCTAATGGGGGCGTACGTATTCAGGGAAAGTTGCTGACTGGTTCAACTTGGCGAACCCAGCGCGATCCTGACTTACTGCGTCTCAAGTCGTCTCACACCTCCTCGTGGTGGCCCTGGTAACAGAGCGATGCATCCGCAAAGCTGCTGGCTAACGTGAGCGGCAAACCCTCCTTATTGGTTAAATAGGGTTGGTGCGTCGGGCTTGGTACCCACCACCGTAAAACAGACCTTCCAATGAAAACTGCGACAAAAATGCCTCGGATACCCCCTCTGACGACGACCCACGCAAACGTTTTAAGGACCACGACTTGAGGATATGCACTTGGAATGTCCGCACCCTCAACAGGGACGGTGCTGACATTCAGTTGGTGGATGTCCTCGAAAAAATATTCAGCTGACATCACCGCTCTCCAGGAGATGCGATGGATTGGACAGGGCCGCACGTTGAGAACATCATCAACAAATGTACCCTGGGAGATCTACCACAGCGGCCACGCAAACAAGCACGAGTTCGGGTGCGGTTTCGTAGTCAGCAAAAGACTACGGCGCTCTGTCATCAGCTTCACACCTGTTGACAAGCGACTAGCCGCTCTCAGACTTAAGGCTAAGTACTTCAACATCTGTGCCCACGCCCCGACGGAAGACAAGGATGACTCGGATAAAGACGAATTCTATGAGCGTCTAGAACACCTTTATGAGCGCTGCCCCGATCACGACATTAAGATCGTGCTAGGCGATTTCAACGCAAAAATCGGGAGAGAAGGAGTCTTTGGGCCAACGGTCGGACATTTTAGCCTTCATGAAACAACCTCCAGCAATGGAGAGAGGCTAATTAATTTCGCCGCGGGCAGAAACATGGTCATTAGTGGTACCAGATTTCAACATCGCGACATCCATAAGGCAACATGGAAGTCCCCTGATCAATTAACGCGAAATCAGATTGATCACGTTGTGATCGACGGAAGGCACTCATCGAGTGTGTTAGACGTACGTGCGATTCGAGGGAGCAAATATTGACTCGGATCACTATCTTGTTGCAGCCAAGGTACGCACGCGAATCAGTGTGGCCTATGCCACACGCACTAGCACACGTCGAAAGCTGGATGTCGAAAAGCTGCAATCACAACGGACTTCCGAAGCCTACAATGCAAAACTTTCCCAACTGCTCCGGGAAATCTCGCCATACCCTTCTAGTGTATGAGTACGGCTGCCAAGGAGATACTCGGATTCTCCGAGTTTCCTCGAAAGCAGACCTGGTACGATGAGGAGTGTCGCCAGCTACTGCCGAGAAAGACGCCGCCCGCAGGAGAACTCTGCAGTCGGAAGCAACGCGAGCTGTGAAAGAGGGATACCGGGAGAAAAGGCGAGAGGAGAAGCGCCTTTTCCGTAGAAAAAATAAGGAGCTGGAAGTCGATATGCTATTTGGCATGAGTGAGATTCGAAAATTCTACAAAGCGGTTAGGCAACTATCCGAAGGTTTCAAGTCTGGAGTCATACAAAGCAAAGGACGATGCCGAACACAATTCCGCCTCTGGAGAAGCAGCTTCGCCACCAACCGATGATATATTGATAGACCTACCCGACCAAGATGAAGTCTTGTTAGCCATTAAATGGTTAAAAACAACAAAGCAGCGGGCGCTGATGAGCTGCCTGCGGAATTGTTCAAGACTGGCGGCGAGGAGTTGGTAAGGTGCATGCACCAACTTCTCTGTCAAATATGGTCCGACGAGAGCATGCCCGACGGTTGGAATCTAAGTGTACTTTGCCCAATTTTCAAAAAAAGGGACCCTCAATCTGCGCCAACTACCGTGGGATTAGTCTTCTTCCCATTGCATATAAAGTACTGTCAAGCATATTATGTGAACGTCTAAAGCCATTTACAAACAAACTGATTGGACACTATCAGTGTGGCTTTAGACCTCGTAAATCCACCACAGACCAGATTTTCACATTGCGACAAATCCTGGAGAAGCACTATGAGACAGGTATCAACTCTCACCACCTTTTTGTTGATTACAAAGCCGCTTTCGACACGCCGATAAGGTCAAAGTTCTTTGACGCCCTGTCTACTTTTGGTATACCAGCAAAGTACGTTCGACTTTGCATGATGACGTTGAGAAGCACGCAAAGCTCCGTCAAAATAGAAAGAACCTCTCCGAACCATTCGATACCAAAAGAGGTTTTAGGCAGGGCGACACCTTGTCGTGCGACTTCTTTTAATCTGCTGATGGAGTATATAATACGCCAGTGCCCAAATGCCAACAAATCGGGCACCATCTTCTATAAAGATGTAATGCTACTTTGCGTATGCCGATGACATTGATATTATCGGCACAAATGAACGGGCGGTAAGCAGGGGCGTTTTCAGAGATTGAGAAACAGTCTAGACTGATGGGCCTAGCGGTGAACGAGGATAAGACGAAGTACTTGTTAGCCACGCGCAGTGAGTCTACGCGTCTTGGACAATCTGTGGCGATGGGAGGCTACAACTTTAACGTTGTAAAGGATTTCGTCTATCTAGGAACAGCAATAACTAGCGACAACAACATCAGCCGCGAAATTCGAAGAAGAATTACTCTTGCAAACCGATGCTACGGGCTCAGTAAGGAATTCAAGAGTAGAGCCCTCTCGAAGAACGAAAATAGCGCTATACAAGTCGCTTATCATCCCAGTCCTGCAATACGGCGCAGAAGCATGGACATTAACAGCAGCGGATGAGGCGGCAATTGGCGTTTTCGAGAGAAAAATTCTTCGGAGGATTTATGGAAAGTTGGCGATGAATTTCGCTCCCGAATGAATCACGAACTGTATGAGCTCTATGGGGACACAAACCTAGCTAAGCGTATAAAATTGCAGCGGCTACGCTGGCTAGGACATGTCACTCGTATGGATGATAACGCTCCAGTAAAAAGGTGTACAGTCGGAAGGCGAAAGAATTAGGGAGACCCCGCCAGAAGGGACGTCCGAAATTGAGATGGGAAGACCAGGTGCAGCAAGACCTTAAGAATCTTGGTGTACACAACGGGAGCCAGCGCGCACGAGACAGAAGCGGCTGGCGTGCATTACTAGCAGCGGCCGTGACCGACAATCGGTTGTGATATTGATATATCAGGCCAAAGAAGAAGAAATGAAAAATGTTTATAAATAAAGCTGATACACTAAGTTTTTGAAACCTCCAAAAAAAAAGCAGGGTTATTCTGTGATCATAAGATCTAGTCACTGGATTATCTGAAATCAAATCGAAAACAAGGGATCATTAGTTATTGAAATAGTGCCGGGGATGGACGAAGGAAATTTCAATTTTTCTAAAAATGTCGGATGTTCAAAGTAAGAAATTTTGTTGACCAAACTTTGACTTACACTTCCGGGTATAAAAAATATAATAATGGTCACAAAAAAATTCCTTCGTCCATCCCCACGACAATTTAATTTTGAAAAGCCGTTCTCAAGTTACAGTGATCAGTGATCACGGACTATTAAAACATGGGTTCACGGAAAACTCGTTTAAAGTTTAAAGTTACCGCTACTAGCCTGAAGAGACGGCTATATTAAAATTTCTATATCTCCAAAAATAATAATCTGATTTGCCTGAAATTTTCAGATGAGATGTTATATTTTCAGAAAATGCAATAATAAACTCGATTATTTGAAAATTCTAACTAAGTCAGCCCCCTTAAGAAAGTCCCTCAAAATCGACTATTATACTCTTTTTATGCCAAAGTTTATATACCACTAATAACTTTTCAGTGTGGCGCCACACGAACTGGGTGAAGTGCTGCCCATTGCCGCTGCTGCTGGCATTTAGCCTATTTAGCATTGCAAAAATCAAATATTGATGGTCCATTCTTTTGAGCACAATATTTTAATTCAATAAAGGGAACACCAGATACCAAAATATCACTTTGGTTTATTGAATTTGGTAAATAACTTTCGTTTTTACTGGGACTTAAAGTTGAAAAATTTTTTTAACTTCTGAATTTGTGATTTTTTTGGTTTTAAATATTAACTTTAAAACCAAGTGGAATTTCCGACTTAAATTTTACTTACTTTTTATTAAAGATGAATCAATATCGAATATTAATACATTTACACAATTTTTTTATTTCAAAGATGAATGTAGGAACTCACGTTTTGGGTGAACACTATTTTCGGGAAAATTTTTTAATAAAAAAAGGCTCGAATAAAAATGCTCCCCTTTTCTTCGTTTGCTTAAAGCATGAATTAGTTTATAATTTATTATTATGTATTATTGCCCAATAAATGTTGCATCATGGTGAGCAGCTAATACAACGACAACTTTCATCGATGGAAGAGTTGTCAGAAGGAGCCTACGAAGGACGAAGGACTACAAAAAGGTATAGATATGCAAAAATATCGCGACAACAAAAAAAACGGAACGCATTTTTTAAAAGAAAACGAGACCGTAAGTTGAAGACGGCTCTGCTCGACTTCGACATACCCGTTACTTAGGGAAAGGTTTATCTCTCTATATATAAAAGAGTTTGTCCTGACTGACTGACTGACTCACTGATTCACTGATTGGCAATCAACGTAGAGCCTGAACGGTAAGAGATAGAAAGCTGAAATTTTCACAGAAGTTTCCTTATGAGTTGAAAGTGAGCACTAAGGCGGGGTCTTGAAAATTCTACCCCTAAGGGGTGGAAAACTCCCGGAAAAGCTACTATGGGGAAAATTTTGTTTTTCATCCGATTGACTTGAAATTTGGTTTGTAAGTAAAGTAAGCGAAATAATTGGACACCTGTTTCCCAGATTTCGGAAAATCCGCCCACAAGGAAAAAACTATTTTTCATCCGATTGGCTTCAAACTCGGTTTGTAAGGATAGTATGCTAAGTAATTGGTCATGAGATTTTCAAATGTTGGAAAATCCGCCCACAAAGAAAATTCCCGGAAAATTCTATATATGAAAAACTATTTTTGATCCGATTGACTTCAAACTCGGTTTGTACTATGCAAAATAATTGGACATGAGATTTTCAAATAATGGAAAATCTGCTCGAAAGTCGGGAAAATTCCCGGAAAATTCTATATGGAAAAATCTATTTTTTATCCGATTGACTTCAAACTCGGTTTGCAAGCATAGTATGCAAAATAATTAGACATGTGCTTTTTCGATTGTGGAAAATCCACCCACAATCCAGCCGGAAAATTCTATATGAAAAACACTTTTTTTCATCCGATTGACTTCAAACTCGGCTTGTAAGGATAGTATGCAAAATAATTTGACATAAGATTTTCCGATGTTGGAAAATGCGCCCGAAAAGTCGGGAAATTCCCGGAAAATTCCATTTGGAAAAAACTGTTTTTCATCCGATTGTCTTCAAACTCGGTTTGTAAGGATAGTATGCTAAATAATTAGACTTGTGATTTTCGATTGTGGAAAATCCACCCACAAGGAAATGGCCGGAAATTCTATATGGAAAACACTATTTTTCATCCGATTGACTTCAAACTCGGTTTGTAGCGATAGTATACAAAATAAGTTGACATGAGATGTTCCGATATTGGAAAATTCGACCCAAGAGTGGGGAAATGCCTGGAAAATTCTATATGGTAAAACCTATTTTTAATCCGATTGGCTTCAAAATGGGTTTGTGAACACATTATAGAAAATAATTAGACATTTGATTTCTCGGCGGTGGAATTTCCGCCCACAGGCAAGAATAGTGGTTGGCGTATTTCGGTTCAGTGACAATGGCTATTTGTGAGCCGATCTGAATAAAATTCGTTTTTTAAGCTCTAGGGTCGGAATAAATGGAAAAATGTGTTTTTTATTTCGGGAAGTTCACTGCAAAGGTCGGAAAATGGGTGCGGGGGTGGGTTTTTAGCCGATATGTATTAAATTTGGTTTGAAAGCTCAATGGGCCAATTAAATAGGATAAAGTTTTTAGCTTTGCGCATACTCACCCTCAAGGTCGGATAATGGGTGCCGGGGGTGGTTTCAGCGTTTGTACGCTTAATGGGCCAACTAGGTGGAAAATAATTTACTTATTTCTGATGGTTGGAAAATGGGGGCGGGGGTGGGATCATTGCCAAACGTTCATCATTTTGTCGGCTTTACTGATGGTGGCGAAGCGAAGCGCGCCGGGTTATATGCTAGTTTAATAATATAAATCACAAAGTGTAATTATTTGCTTTGCTTAGAACTCGACTATAATTCATCTGATGGTGAAACGGAGTATGGCGGATCGTTAAGGAATGATGATTAAAATATATGTATAAAAGGTCCAAGCTAGCTCGTGCCAGATATAAGGTTTTTTCGTATTGCGGGCGCGGAAGGGGGCTTGGCCAAAATTTGAAACAAACTTGATCTGCGTACAGACGATACAAGTGTACACTGAAAAAAGTAGCTCTAGCTCTTATAGTCTCTGAGATCTACGTGTTCATACAGACGGACGGACATTTCTGTATCGACTCGGTATACCCATTTTACTCTACGAGAGTGAAATATTTTAACTTCAAATCAAAGTGGCCAAAATCGCTTTTAAAATACTAAAATTCGTCAGATGTTTGGTCCGGAGGTACAAACCCATGGTAAAGACTAAGATTCGCTTCCGGAACCGGTTCCGAAACTAACTGACCTAAACTAAACCTAAGGTTTTAGATCGAACCTTGACTCATACACCCAGAGAAATCTAGCACGATTCGGCAAGACTGAAATCGGCTTCAATTTAGTTTTTTTTGTCTTGAATTTTCAAGAAGAAATCTGCTTGAAATCGAGAAAACTTTGTGTGTTTGGTGGCAAGGGAGGTGAGACAAAAAAATCGGGCTTGAAAATTCATGCTTGATTTCAGTATTTTCTTCTTGAATCCAAGAAAATTCTGTCTTGCCGAAATTCTGACACGAAATCTGCTTGATATCAAGCACGATCTGCTCGATTTTTTCTCTGAGTGTAGCTTCTCACATTGTGGAATTATTTTTTGCCACTATTTTAGGCAGGGAATAATACCGGAACCGTAACCGTTAACTAAAGTAAACCGTTTTAAGCCACGTACCGGGATCGAAACGAGAACAGATATTAAATTTTTTTGAGAACCGAAAACCCTTAACTGTTATAATAAGGCTGAGTTCACACTGTTCGACGCATAAGCCATGACAATCTAGTAGGCCCTTATGTTGTCTTGCTTTCATTGTAAATAGTATGTCATTTGAAATTCAAACCAATACAATATAAAGGCTTACTAGATTATCATGTCTCATGCGTCGAACAATGTGAACTCAGCCTAAGAATCGAAAAAACCTGAACTATATCCAAACGCTAATATCGGTACTGTTTTTTTTATTATTTATCTTACAGATTTATGATTCGGTTTACGTAGCCCACTTTTCCCTTTGTATTTAATATTATATTTACATGGAGCTTTTCCAAACGTCAATCTAACCAGTCCCCCAAAACTATGCTAAATAATAAGAGCAGTTTTGTTAAGCTAATCAGTGATCAAGTGACTCTGCTGAACGCGCCCAATGTTTGCATGATTGTCAATTATAGGCGTCTTAACCACTAATCTGATCTTTATGATATTTTCACTGTATGTGCATGTCGATCAGGATAAAGTCATAACTGTTCAATAGAGCTTCAGAGCCATATCTCAGAATTTATAGAATCTTGGAATTTTGTGTGTAGGTTAGTTATATGGAGTCAATTATATCACTGGTTTAAGACTGTAGGTTTGAAAACGTTTTAATAGTGGTTCAGAGCAATATCTGGGAAATAAGGAAAATTAGTGAGATGTTTTTCGGATGTACCAGCTTTAGATAAGCGATTTAAATAAATAACGGTTATAATTTTTTTTTTAATATTGTGAAAGAAAAAATCCACACAATATTAAAGGATCTAAGCGACGCCGTATATATAACTAGTTAATTTATAAAACATTAAAAAAAAATGTTTGTTAATTGGCGCTCGTAATCGCATAACTATTTGCTTATTGCACAATTTTTTGCGTCACCTGGTAAAAATGTTATATAACCGGTTGTGTGCACTCATTTGGCAAATACATCTCTATACATAATATAATTGCTCTGGCCACTTCAAAGGCAGATTTTTTTTTTAACCAACTGCGCCTGGGGGTATGCGACAGCTTGTGTTAATCACTTTGCCCAAAAGTGCTTAATGAGCCCAACAGCAGCAGCAAACAGCATACGAAAAAAAGCAACTTATCCTACATTATCATGGGAAAAAAAATCAATTTGTAATTATGTGCAGGAGCACAGATAAAAAAAGTGCATACCTTAAAAAAAAAAAATAATCACGCAGGGCATATAAATTTTTCAGCATAAGTGAAAAATGTGTTAAGTGCATTAAAATTAAATTTTATTTTCGTTCAGCCCGCTGCAGCATATGCGGGACAATATATATGTGTATAAGTGGGTATCTATGGGCGCCCCTGGGTATGGTGTACTTTTTCATTACAGCAACAACAATAAAAGCAGCCAGCGTGAAGGCTGGCGGGATTAATGCGCAAAGATTTACATGCGAAATCAGCGGAGGAAGCAGACAAAACGGGTAGCTGGACTCTGTCCATTGTGACTGCGAGGCGAAAACATAAACATGGCCAACAATGTTGTACATGCAACCAACATGGCGTCAATCTGCGCCTCTGCTTCACAATTTTTTTCCTCACTCTCTCTCTCTCTCAGTTGCCTTTCTTATCAGTCCGGCTTGATGGCCAGGACTCCGGTTGGGGGCTTAGCGTGCATATATATGTGTGCTCACTTTGTTGTCGCCATGTTGTGTGATTATTAAAATTGCCAAGCATTATGAGTGGCGAGGCAAAGGCGTGACTGAACATGGCCAATGAACAAGCCACAAAAACTTGCGGCAGCTCTCACAATGACAATATTCGAATATGCCAAAAATAAACCAAAAAAAAAGATGTCGCCAGCCAGGATAGAGGATGAAATTCAAGTTAAGACTAAGCTGCGAGTGGCTAACTTAATTAGTTGAAGTTTGGTAAACAAACTTTAAGTTGGTTAAGTTAGATTCGGTTTACTTGGGTCTCATTTAGAGCTAAGGTTAAGTATTGGTTGCGTAATTTAGCTTAACTTAAGTAAGGTTAGTTAAGTGAGTTGGTTAGAATGAATATTAACCGGATAAGGTAAACAAAATATAAAAAATGTTCAAAAGGAATGCACACCGTTTAGAAAATATGTTAGGATCGATTCAGTGCTTCCCAGAGGTTTTTGATAGAGATGCGCGCGTGCCGTGAATTTAAACGTGTAACTTTCGTGCTTGTGCATTCGAGATAAGTGCGTGAGTCGTACGAGTAAAACTTACATTCTTCTGGTCAAGCTCATATCAAAGGCCAAAAATTTCCATTCTTTGGAAAAATAAGGCTAACATCGACTCCGCCGATGTTTTAAATACCTACCTACCTACGCTAGGGGTTCGGTTCCCTTCAAATTGAGAACCGAGGTTCCGGTTCGGGTTCAGGTTCCAGATTTCATTTTATATATTTATGTACATAATTTATCATTTAATAGAATTCGAAGACGAAATGCCCATTAAACTGCTGCCTGATGCCCTAAAATTGCCTTGGAAGTTAAGCACATAAATGATCTCTCTAGATTGACTAAACTATCAGACATTCTATATACGTTTAGAACAGTTGAGCGATACTACCAACTTGCACTCACAGCAAAAGTCACTTCTCTTTCACAGTAGTGGAATTCCTGAAACTGATGTGATTTATAAATAAGAGATGACCCTTATCGGTGTACCCGTGAATTAGTAACTGTGATTGGCCATATCGGCGTAACTGTGATTAAGTAACAGTGACTGGCAGTCATCAAATCACACTGATACTTTAAATATGCAGTCACTGTGTGATTTGATGATTGCCCGTGACAGTGACTTAATCACAGATTCGCCGGAATGTCTCATCATACACAATTTTCAAGAATTCTAGTCAGAACTATTTTTTCCAAGAATGAGACCGCCACAGCACAGCTTTGACTGGCATATTGTTACAGTGAAATGCTAAAAGTATTCAAATTGTGACTTGGTGAAATAAAATTAAGAAACTTAAATGACGTGCAACTTTCCTTTGAATTCACCGTGCCGTTGCATCTCCATACGAACGAAATAAAACCCAGAAATACGGTTTCAGATGCAAATTGAATTCCCTTGTTTGTGGTTGTGTAATTTTGTCCAGTCTTTCGTTGCGAACGGGAAAAGTGTCGCTGTCCATACATGAATGAATACATTTGTGTTCATAATTATGAAAAAAATTTTAACATCAAAGCAAAAATAAATTCTGTGATTTTATTTTAGAACCGATCCCCATCAATAAGAAAACAGGGTTAGGTTCGGGTTCTCGTGATTATTTCCAGTGGGGTTCGGTTCGCGGTTAGGTTCGGGCACCATCAGAACCTGGACCGAACCGGTTCTGAATGGTTCGGTTCCGAACCGGTTTGCAGCCCTGGTTTTTACACCGATCGTTCCAATGGTTGGTATATGCTATAGTAATCCGATCCGCCCGATTCCGACAAGTGCGCAGCCTATGTGTAATTAAAGACGTTTTGCAAAGTTTCGTCAAGATAGCTTTAAAACTGAAGGAGAACAGACGGACATGGCTATATCGACTCAGCTCGTCATGCTGATCAAGAATAAATATACTTTATGGTGTCGGAGATGCTTCCTTCTATGCGTTACAATCATCGTGACAATTTTAATATACCCTCTGCAAGGGAATAAAAATGACCGACTCTTCCTGCTTTTAATTGGATCAACTTGAAGTCTATTTTTTTGGGCAACTTTCAATTAGCCAAATTCCGCATATTATCGTTCCCCTATTTTTGTGTGTTTGAAGTTTTGAGCACAGATTAGTGGTACCTTAAAACACCAATATATTGCCCTCTAACCCTAATTCCGATTTATTCTCCCCCCACATTGCTTGGTTGCCACAAAGCTCCCCTTTCTGCAGTGCAACTTTCAATTAAACTCGATATGTACTTTCGCTTCATCGCCTCAAATCACTTTTGATACCCGTTTACTTTTAGTTGGTTATTTTCGTTTCTTGTGTGTGTGTGTTTTTTTTTTTAGTTTCGGGACTTTTTCCCATTGTTACCAGGAAACTGAATTGGCAACTACAACTACAATTCTGCAGCACTTAAATCCCCGTGTAATTACAGACATGAAACGAAGAGCTTTCAATACACTCTCACATAAGGCTTTCATCATATTTACCGTAGGTTTTTGTTCTGCTTGCTTGCTGGGTTATTGCAAATATTTGTGCACTAAATCCGGCTTACGTCGGGCCCCATCGCTCAGTCCGTTTTATTGTCGTAATTGTCCAAGTAACGCACATTAATGTCCGCGTTGCAAGGATATGTTGTAAGGCTATATAGAACACATACATACATATATACTCCTGCCGGCTTTGTTGTCGAGCAAGTCAGAGCAGTCAAGTGGTTTGGTTGTCTGTCTCCACTCAAGTGTCAGCAAAGTATTCAGCCTCATCACCCAGGATGGCTGGCAGTGATCCAAGTGGCTAAAAACAGGAATAGGAGACAAAGTTTAGAGGACACTGCGTGTGCCATTTTCACTTCCACTTCCGCTGGCACATAAAATACATACATATGCATGAGTCCTTGACAGTATTGTTCATGTCGTTGTTGTTGTGGCTGTGTCTGCATCTAATCGTAAATATTCTTAGGCCTTGTTGGTCGGTCCACCAGCTTTGGTTTGCTTGGCTCTAGTTGTGTAATTTTCCGGTCGGTCAGCTTATCTGCTCATTCAGTGGTTGTTTATTTGTTCGAGTTTTATGAGTGAGAGAGCACAATAACAATCTTCATCACAAATCACTACCCACCACACAAAATCAGGATGTACTAGAACAACCACCGGAACTCTTAATGGTGAATCTTCCCGTGTCGATCGTGCTACTCTGTCTAAAGCAATTCCACTTGGTAATTACCAGGGTTCGTAAAATGCTCAAAAATTATTTTCACGCCATGATAAATAACATCAATGTAAAAAATAATTATTTTCAGGCATGAAAATAAAAAAAATTTCATATGGAAAACATTATTTTTTTCATGTAACTAACACAAACATTTTTGACACGATTGTTTTTTACAGGCATGTCAAAAAGTTTAGCTGCCTTCTTGACGCCTGTAAAGAACAGTCGTGTAAAAAGTGCTCGTGTTAGTTACATGAAAAAAATAATATTTGACATGTGTAAATTATTTTTTTTTCTTGTTTGAAAATAATTATTTTTTACATTTTGTATATTTTACTTTGTGTTAATATCTTGCGTGTAAAGAAAAATGTGTGTTATTTTACGAACCTATCCAAAAACGCAGCATTTCTAACACCATTCTGGAGAGCTTATCAAACATATTTTGAATTTACGCCCAAAAGGGGCGTAAAAAGCTCGGCAAAATCTGACCTATGATTTTTTTTTATCGAAATTAATGATTTCATAAAAAAAAATTTTTAATTGGTTTAAATGTATTTTTAAATACATATTTTAGTAGATTTTAATTTAAAAAAAAGTTTTTAATGAAAAAAAAATTAATTTTTGTCTATTTCGCAATTTGAAGCTATAATTTTACTGTTTGAATATTTAAATATAAATTATGAATATGGTATATTTTATGAATATGCCAGAATTCGATATACGGAATTTAAACCTAGCTTACACTTTTCCTGAAAATCAAATTAAGGAAAGAATTAGGGTTGTTGGTTGACCAACCCAAATAAGAGCTAGTGTTACTAGGCTATAAAATTATTAAGAGAGTTCAGGTGTTCAATGTTCTTAGAAGCAAATGAAAAAATATATGATAAAATGTTTGAAAGTATGGCACTTAAAGGTCTATTCTTTAATTGGAACAGTATCCAAGCAAAGGCTAAGCACCTACTGTTCTTGGACATTATATAATAGAGTATCAACCTCTCCCTATTGGTAAATTAATATCAGAAATATAGGTACTAGAACACAAGCAAACTTTCTCAAAGGCGAAAAAACAAAGATATGTTTAACAAGTCGTTAGCCTAACCGGATCGCAAAATTTCATAATGAAGACTTGTGTATTCAATGTATTCGCCTGAAATGGTTGCCGTCAGGGCTGCAAACCGGTCCGGACCGAACCCTTCAGAACCGGTTCGGTTCAGGTTCTGTGATCCCTGAACCGAACCGGGAACCGAACCCCATTAGAAATAATCACGAGAACCCGAACCCGAACCTAACCCTGTTTTCTTATTGATGGGGTTCGGTTCCAAAAATAAGTTGGCAAGCATAGAATTTATTTTTGCACTTTGATGGTAAAAAATATTTAATTATTATGAAGAAAAATGTATCCATTCATATGCCCATGTATGGAGGGCGACACTTTTTCCCATCCGCAACAAAAGACTGGACAAAATAACACAACCTCAAGCAAGGGAATTCAATTTGCTTCTGAAACCGTATTTCTGTGTATTATTTTGTTCGTATGGAGATACAATGGCACTGTGAATACAAGGGAAAGTTGCACTTTATTTAAATTTCTTCATTTTTTTTAACCAAATCACGAATAAAGTTCTTTTATCATTTCACTCTCACAATATGCCAGTCAAAGCCGTGCTGTGGCGGTCCCATTTGTAGAAAAAAAATAGAAAGTCGGTCAAGCCCGACTGTAACATCGTGCTACGCCGATGTTTTTTAAAATCTGGACCCTTTCAACCATCGCGAGTTTTTGAAAGTCGCTACCATTGATAACAAAAGTTTTTCGCTCACTACAACTAGTTTTTTGACCGACCGTTTATATGGCAGCTATATGCTATAGTCATCCGATTTTGATAATTTTTTCCAGAATTGTGTGAAGGGGTATAAAACTAATATATACCAAGATTGGTGACGCTACGATAGAAAACAAAAAGTTTTTTCTCACTAGAACTAGTTTTTTTTACTGACCGTTTATATGGCAGCTATATGCTATAGTCATCCGATTTTGATAAATTTTTCCAGAATTGTGTGAAGGGGTATAAAACTAATATATACCAAGTTTGGTGACGATTCAATAGAAAACAAAAAAGTTTTTCTCACTAGAACTAGTTTATGGACCGATCGTTCCTATGGCAGCTATATGATATAGTCATCCGATCCGGCCGATTCCGACAAATGTGCAGCCTATGTGTATTTAAAACTGAGGGAGGAGATAGCATAGAAACAGACGGACGGACAGACGGACATGGCTATATAGACTCAGCTCGTCATGCTGATCAAGAATATATATAGTTTATGGGGTCGGAGATGCTTCCTTCTATGCGTTACAAACATCGTGACAATTTTAATATACCCTCTGCAAGGGTATAATAATTCTGACTGAATTCTCGGAAATTAACACTATAAGTTAGGGATGAGACAACCCGGCGTGTCTGTGATTAAGTCACGGTCACTGGCAATTTGGCGATTACAAGTCACTGTGACTTAATCACAGTTACGCCGATATGGTCAATCACAGTTACTAAATCACGGGTACGCAGATAAAGCTCATCTCTTATTTTTAGGCCAAAAGTGGCCGTGTTTTTGCAGGTTTCATAGCCACAAAAATCACATCAGATTTAGCAATTCCACTACTGTGAAGGAGAAATGACTTTCGCTGTGAGTGCAAGTTGGCAGAATCGCTTAACTCTTCTAAACATACATACAATCAAGACAGATCACTTATGTGCTTGACTTCCAAGCCATCAAGAGGCAGATTATATGGCATCTCGTGTTCAAATTCTATTAAATTACCTATTATGTACATAAATATGTAAAATGCTATCTGGAACCCGGACCTGGAACCGGAACCCGGTTCTCAATTTGAAAGGGAACCGGTGGTGGAACCCCCAGAGTAGGGTAAGGGTTCGAACCCCGAACCGAACCCCTGTCAAAATGAGGGGTTTGCAGCCCTGGTTGCCGTAATTAAAAAGTATTAAAAATTGCTTTGATCACAATAAAAAAAGGGGAGGCAGAGTTAAATTTCACTGTCCCGGGGGTTAAAAAATAAAAAGTTCACTTCATCTGATTTAACCGGTAGAATATATATAGGATATAAAAATCAGATATTTATAAATTCAAAATCATTGAGAATCAAAATTTGATCGCGTTACCAATAAATAAAATAATTTCTTAGTAAAACACATTTTCCGACCGATCGGTCCTATGGCAGCTATATGCTATAATCATCCTATTTTGATAATTTTTTCCAGAATTATGTGGAAGCATGTGAAACTAATATATACCAAGATTGGGGACGCTGCGATAGAAAACAAAAAAGTTTTTCTCACTAGAACAAGTTTTTTGACCGGCCGTTTCTATGGCAGCTATATGATATAGTTTAAGAGTGACTCTCTATGTTAAGTCCTCTCTGGAATTAGTCAAATTTCGGGAAAATCCTGAAATTCATTCCCACTTCAATTTCATAAAGGCCTATTCTCAGATGCGCGGAAACTAAATTTTTATGACGAACTCCATATAAAAAAAACAGTCGCGGAAACTTTCCGCCGCTGCGTTTATTTTCTGTGTTCTGAGACACGATAATAAATACACAATTGGCATATCGATGACGGTGTGGATCGTGAGTGGATGGACAAACAGCTAGCTGCTGCACGATAATAAATAAAGAGCAGCTTCTTATTTCTCCGTCATTAATTCAAAAATAAAGTGAAAATTAGAACAACAAACATCGAAAAGGTATTGATTTCCAATTATTGAATTTCCAAAAACCATAAGGAATTTCATTTTGCTTTTTTAAAGGTCCAAATATAGCTTAATTTTTTTCTTTATATTAGTTGTTTGCTTTCCAGCTGGTTGATAAAAAAAATAAGAAATAATTTTAATTTGGCGACCGCGAGGTGCCTGTCCAAAGATTCGCAGGTCTGGCGGATGAAGCCTTAGGAGCCCCCCAACACGTAATGCCCCGGTTAAGCGTAGGAAGGGTAGGCCGCTTTCCGACCGGAGAAGGCAATCCATCTTCCAAAGTTTGAAGCGGGCTGACCCACAGACCCGGTTAACATTATGCCCACAGGTGACCCTTCTGTCAAGTGTAGCACCTAGCATGAGCAATCTTTACCCGTCCAGGGTGAGCTGAGATGCTATTTGCGAAGTGAAAAAGTAGCATTAGCGTCTATATTCCAGCAGTAGGCCGAACATTCAAATTCATCTATAAATGTCAGCTCACGCTTAGATGCAGACCTGGAGCTGGTACTTGTAGCCAGAAAGCCAGTGTTATGCGCACATTTGGCATTAAGTGAACCTCTGATGTCGAGGGTGGGAAGATCAGCCTTATACACTGTGTACAAAATAGGGCCATGCACACTTCCTTGTGGAACACCAGCACGAATAGGATGTAGAAGTATTAATAGGCGATTTATTATCATTAAATCCCAGTTTCTGTTACTTTATTTTTTTGAAAGCAAAACAAATAAATTTTTTTTTTTAAATAGAAAACGGCTGACCACCAGTAAGACCGTTGCTTTATTTGGCCTCTTTGGTAGATATAAGGTCACACTGGTCGTTTATGTGGATGCTTAATTTATTATAAGCAATTTAGCATCATAAATTTTCCGCGGATCTGAGAATAGGCCTTAATGTGTTAAATGTGGCACGCGCTGGAATTGCCAGCAGCCAATTCCCTACATTGCAGACTGTCTGGAGTTATGGGAATCCCTGGGATTTAAATGAGGGCGATCTGGTGGCCATTTTGCTCCAAATTTTTAATCCAGCCTAAAATATAGACTTATGCAACAGCATTTATCCAATTGATTTTTAGATCCATTAATATTTACCGCCGGCCAAATTGCATCTCCTGAGTTTCCATCACTCTCAAGTTATGGACCACAAGGGAAAACAACACAATTTTGCACGATTTTTTCGTGTTTTTTATGGGTTGACAATCCTTAATCCAACGATAGTCGTCTATCGATTGTTAATAAGCATATCGAACTAGTCGGAACTTTCATTTTTACTTTTCAGTTTTGCTAGCCGCAAAACAATCACAAGTGTTGAAAAAATTATTTATTTAAAAATAATTAAAAGGCCGTCTGTATTATTTAAAGTTGCCAAAAAATTCAAAATTGATCAAAGAATAATAACACAGTAGAGGGATTCCTGAAACTGATTTAGATTTGATTTAGATTTCGTGAAAGCAAATCTAAATCAGTTGACGGAACGACCTTTTTGAGCACTGATTTGATTTAGATTTCATAAACATCTGACAGCCTAGTTGACAATTGAAAACGATTTATTATTGTTAAAGGCCTGAAAAACAAAAATGCCGAGAGAAAGTGTAAAATCTATTTTTCTAAGCGTCTTAAATGAAAGCTTACTGGCAGAATATGCAGCTTTGGAATGTTCGCAACTATACAACGGTGAGATCAATTAATTATTTGTTTATGGTTACGTAAAATCTCTTTTGCAATTTTGCAGATCGTAAGAGGAAGCGGCAGGATGAAATTGTGGAGGAGATTGTGACATACAACATTCTTGGTGAAATGTGCAGATATGGAAACCCTAATGTTAAGCATTCTATTCCCAAATGCACCCAATTTACCAATCAAGTGCTACCAAATTTAGATGAAGGAAGATTCAAGCAATTCATTAGGGTAAACTGGGAGAGCTTCAATTTAATTTTCCGACTGATCGAAGATAATAATGTTTTCACTGGCTTACGAAGCAGTTTGCAAATTGCTGTTCATGTGCAACTCATGATAGTGTTGTTTCGGCTCGGATCTAACGGAGAAGGAGCATCTATTGCGAAAACCGCGGGATTCTTTGGAATCGGTGATGGCGGCACCATAGAGAGAGGGTGTTTAAAGCTATATTAGCGTTGGCGCAAAGATATATCCGTTGGCCAAATTCATCCGAGCATGAAGCTCTTGCTGAAGGGGGAGTAGATGAGTTGCCTGAATGCATAGGCTACGTTGATGGCACGGAAATAAAACTCGCTGAGAAGCCGATACAAGATCCGGAGTCATATTACTCAAGAAAGCAACAGTACAGCTTGAAACTCCAAGCAAAATTATTTGTCGGCTAATGAATATTTAAATAAAAGTTCTTCATAATTTAATTTTATTTGTTCTTATGTTTTTATTAAGAATATTTTAGCTGTAATTCTAGAATTTTAAGCTCCTTTTCTATTTCCATCTTCTTTAACTCCTTTTCATGTTCCAGCTCCATTGCCCTTTGCTCCTTCTTAGCTGCCATTTCCATTTTGAACTTTTCGCGTTCCCATATTAATTTTTCTTTCTCCAGATCAGCCTTTCCGGATTCTGGTTCATACTTTTCTTTCTCCCAAGCAAGCTTGTCCTTTTCTATATCCACCAGTGAAGTGAAGTGTCGCACTGAAAAGCAAAATCAAATCAAATCTAAATCAGATTCGGAGCTTATTTCGTTAACACATTTAGTATGACCTTAATTTCGTTACTTTTTCTGGGCACACTGCACGTTTTGTATGAAGCAGCTTTGACAGCTGTTCGACGAAATCGAAATCAAATCTAAATCAGTTTCAGGAATTCCTCTAGTATTACAAATCAAAAAATTTTGAATATACTTTTCACGAGACCCAGTGCGGATTGTGGGGCTGGTCGAGTATAATAATACTACACCCCCAAATCTTCTTGAAAATTCTGATAGCAACGGAATGAATCTAATATATTGTAAACAGTGGTTATATAGATTCAACGCGATGGCTGAGAAATGCGGGTTACAGATATGGAAATTTTATGAAGTTTCAACTTTACCCACCATTGGTTTAACTATTTTGTTCTAAGCGATTTTTTCTTAAGCTTTATGGTAAAAGTCCATTCAATTCTACGTTAAAAACAGGTGATCCCAATAAATTTGGTTACAATTTGACGACGCTATTCGCAGATTTCACAGCACACCTAGTCTGTTTAAAATTTTTTAACATAGTTGATTGACTGTATAAGTAAACTTCGTTTTATTTTTAGTGTGCTTACATTTTAGTGTGTGCTTTAATATAAGTGCAAGTAAAAGTATACTATGTTTATGCCTGGCAGGAAATTTAAATTATATTTCTCAAATACAAAAAAAATATTTATATATATTCACGTTTATGCTTCACGATTTCGTTCATCTGATCAAGAAATGATGTTTGGCGGATCGGTAGGTAATGATGATTAAAATATATGTCTAGAAGGTTTTATCAATGTATTTTCAATATTGCCATTTTCCATATACCGTTACCCCATAAGGGTAGATAGGTAAGTAGTTCCGTCTGGTCCCGGGTGGAGGCCACACAAAGGCCATTTGGAGATATGTTTCGCCTAAGATGTCCAACAGGATCTTTGACGTTTTGGCGAATGCTTTTATATTTAGAGAGGCCTCTTGGTCGCGTTCCAAGGCTGATTATGTGGTCCAGAGTTTCTATGACTCCCGGCTCCCTGCATTTCCTGCATAAAGCTAAGTTAAGTTTAAGGGGATTCGCGTTAAGCACAAGCGTTGACTGTTGCTTTGCCAATTACTCGCTTATTGTTTCATCGACGTGAAAAATTTTAACTTCAACAGCTGATCCTGTTTAGAACCTATTTTAGCAGCTGCGGATATTTTGTCCAGCTTAAACGTGCTTCAACCAGAAGCTGTGGGGACGACGGGACGATTTACAGATCTTTTAAGATGAGCCCAAGCCCAATTAAAACGAGAGCGTAAGTTAAAGTCGGCCTGCTCGACTTCGATATACCCGTTACTCAGGATATCAACATGTCCAAATTGTGGGAGATATGAGTTTTTTTTCAATTTGCGGGGGAGGCAACTCTACTATAGCTCATCTGATCAGGAAATGATGTATGGCTGATCGATAGGTAATGAGGATTAAAACATATGTCTAGAAGGTTTGAACAGTCTATTTTAAAAATTGTGGGAGATATAAGGTTTTTTTTCAAATTGCGGGGGCGGCAACTTTTCTATCGTTTATCTGATCAGGAAATGATGTATGGCTGATCGATAAGTAATAATTATTAAAATATATGTCTAGAAGGTTCAAACAATCTATTTTCAAAATTGTGGGAGATATGAGGTATTTTACAAATTGCGGGGGCGGCAACTCTACTATCGTTGATCTGATCGAAAAATGATGTATGGCGGATCGATAGGTAATTATGATTAAGATATATGTCTAGAAGGTTTGAACAGTCTATTTTCAAAATTGTGGGAGATATGAAGTTTTTTCAAATTGCGGGGGCGTGAGGGGGGCGTGGCAAAAATTTGAAACAAACTTGATCTGCCTGCAGACAATACAAGTCTACACTGAAAATTTGGTAGCTCTAGCTGTTATAGTCTCTGAGATCTAGGTGTTCATACGGACAGACGGACATGTCTATATCGACTCGGCTATTGATGCTGATCAAGAATATATATACTTTATGGTGTCGGAAATGCTTCATTCTGCCTGTTTCATACATTTGCACGAACTTAGTATACCCTTTTTACTCTACGAGTAACGGGTATAAAAACGAAGTCTTATAATCCATAGATTTAATTTTTAAACTCTGTACCGACGGTACAAAGAGTATATTGGGTTTGTGCAAATGTATGTAACGTCCAGACGGAAGCATCTTAATTTTCAATAGAGTTACTACCCCCACAATTTTAAAAAACCCATATGTCTCGCATTTTTGAAGGCAGATTGTTCTAACCTTTTGGAAATATATTTAATTCATCACTACCTATCGTTACAACATACACCGTTTCCTGATCAGTTTAACGATAGTAGAATTGCCACCCCCGCAATTTGAAAAATCCTTAAATCCCCCACAATTTTGAAGATAGATTATTAGAATCTTCCAGAGATATATTTTAATCATTATTATTTATCGATCCATTATTCACCGTTTTCCGATCAGATGAACGATATTTGTGTTATAAGCAATACAAATATTTACGCTGGGCAGCACTTAGATAGATTGCGTGACCTATACGAAGTTTGACAGGTTCAGAGTCTATAACAGTCGGTCTTGACCGACTTGTTTTTTTGCATGATCTTATTAGCATGATTTTGGCGACCATCCCACATCGCCTCTCCCATCCAACAATACCTGATGTACTTAGCATGACGAATAACAAAGCCTTTAAAATTAATACTGAAAAAGTTAGGTTTTATTTATGTTTTGGAGATTTCTGGTATAGACAAGTCCGCCATACACAGAATGTACTAAACTGGTTCCAACACTTTTCTTAGAGATACGGATTATTCATTGCAAGTCCTTTAGCTCGACTATGAAGCAACGTTCTTTAAATAAAAAACCAACTAAACCGAAGTTAAACGAATGAGCTTCAACGATTTAATAAGCGTGAGTGAAAACTTTCAAAATTTATGTAAAGTACAGTTAGATTCTATTCGTCGGGCTTGCTCTCGATGGACCATATTTGGCAAAATAGTTGGTGCATGCACCTAATGTTTTCGTCAAGTTTAGTAAATCAACAGGCAGCTCATCACCACCAATTGCTTTATTGATTTTGAGAATATTTATGACTAAACGATAACATCCTGATCCGGAGGGTCTATCTTTTATATCGACGATTGGTGGCCTCGTTTTCTTTTCAAGAGGCGGTGTTATGTTCGTCGTCACCTCCTGCGGATCGCTGTTGTGCTATTGTTGTTTTAAAGCTCAATGTCTGCTCATTATTATCAATCCCGATAGCATCGATTTTAACGTCCGAAGGGAACTACGGAAAAGTAATTACAAAGCTTATTTAAAATTGGAACGTGCAATAATGTGTGATAAGCGTTATCAGTTTTGTTACTTCTGCGGCTTATTCGTTGACCGACAGCATCGTTTTGAGTTAAAGCAAAAAAGCCATTGTTAATGCTCTTAATTTAATTTTCGAACGCTCGTTTGTCGAAAGTGCTTGGTACGAACCCGAATATTGTTGCTTGTCATATGCTTTAAAACTAAAGCAGTCTCAATCAAAAAATTGCGATTCTCAGTGCATGCCATTTTCGAAACCCATGACTTGGCATCGCCAAACGTATCACAATCCAGAAAGTTGTTACTTTTGCGAAACACAAACTTCTGGACATAGCTACAAAACTCGTAATCGCATACAATATGCAAATGTGTTGACTGCATTGAAAACAGTTCCAACGCAATATGGAGTCAAGCACGCAGAAGAAAGAACTCAGAAAATATCTGCTAATCATGATACCCTATTCAACGAGGAAAACGATCCCCCATATATTTATAATAGTAATGAGCGCCATTTGGTTACTAATGAGGATTACCATGATCTCGTGCGAGATTTGGGTCTGTCAAGAAGACAGACTGAGGTTTTGGGGTCCCGATTGAGGCAGTGGAATATCGTGGAATCCGATTTTAAAGTAACATTCCCGCGGGACAGGCAACTTATCACATTTGAGAAAATAATCAAAACTGATGAAGAGAATAAGAAGCTTGTGTATTGCTCTGATATAAGTAAATTGTTTAATAGCTTGTCTCACCATCACCAACCAGATGATTGGCGATTATTTCTGGATGGTTCATGTAAAAGTAAGTTTATTTATGAAAATAAATATGATAAATAATATGTGTATAATTCATATACCAATATTTTAGGTTTGTAAGCTGTTTTGTTACATAATGAAAATCAATTGCCATCTGTTCCAGTAGCATATGCAACTGAAATGAAAGAGACTTATTTTACAATGGAGAAGATACTACACTTAATAAGCTATAACAAACACCAATGGCAGATTGTCTCTGACCTTAAAGTTTTGACAATTCTTTTCGGAATGCAAGGTGGTTTTACGAAATATCCTTGCTATCTTTGCGAATGGGACAGTCGTGCTAAAAACCAATATGGAATTAGAGAATGGCCAGATAGAGTTCTTTTTAAGAAAAGGGAAAAAAATGTTACAAATATTCCACTGGTTCAGACTCAAAAAGTCATTTTGCCGCCTTTGCATTTAAAGCTCGGATATATGAAGCAATTTGTAAAAAGACTCGATCGTGACAGCGAGGCGTTTCTTCACCTGAAATCTGTGTTCCCTAGACTTAAAAATCAAAGAAGGTAACATATATTATTTGATCTTTATAAAATTTAATCTTTCTATAATTTGATTACTTGCAGGCATCTTTGTTGGTCCACAAATTCGAAAGATTATTACCTAAAATTAAGTGCAGTTGAAAAAAGAGCATGGCATAGTTTTGTTTCTTTGTGCAAAAACTTTTTGGGAAACAAAAAATGTGACGACTATGTTGCGGTGGTGAACGAATTTCTGCACGCCTACGCAGATATGGGATGCAGAATGTCTATCAAGATCCATTTCCTTCATGCGCATTTAGATTTCTTCCCAGAAACCTTGGTAAACTTAGCGACGAACAAGGTAAACGCTTTCACCAAGAACTTTGGGCAATGGAAAAACGATTCGAAGGGAAAAGTCAAGTAAGAATGCTTGCTAATTACTGTTGGTCGCTTAAGCGTGAAATTGACGATTTCGCTTTGAAGCGCAAAATATCTAGCAAGAACGTTGCTTCATAGTCGAGCTAAAGGACTTGCGATGAATAATCCGTATCTCTAAGAAAAGTGTTGGAACCAGTTTAGAATATTCTGTGAATAGCGGACTTGTCTATACCAGAAATCTCCAAAACATAAATAAAACCTAACTTTTTCAGTATTAATTTTAAAGGCTTTGTTATTCGTCATGCTAAGTACATCAGGTATTGTTGGATGGGAGAGGCGATGTGGGATGGTCGCCAAAATCATGCCAATAAGATCATGCAAAAAAATGTAGTCTGCATCGAACAATCAACTGTTCTTGAATTTTAAAGTTTAGACAAAGACCATGTACAATCTATTTAAAACAAGTCGGTCAAGACCGACTGTTATAGACTCTGTACCTGTCAAAGTTCGTATAGGTCACGCAATCTATCTAAGTGCTGCCCAGCGTAAATAACGGTGAATAATGGATCGATAAATAATAATGATTAAAAATATCTCTGGAAGATTCGAACAATCTATCTTCAAAATTGTGGGGGATTTAAGGATTTTTCAAATTGCGGGGGCGGCAACTCTACTATCGTTAAACTGATCAGGAAACGGTGTATGTTGTAACGATAGGTAGTGATGAATTAAATATATTTAGAACAATTGCCTTCAAATATGCGGTACAAATGGGTGTTTTAAGATTGTGGGGGTAGTAACTCTATTGAAAATTAAAATGCTTCCGTCTGGACGTTACATACATTTGCACAAACCCAATATACTCTTTGTACCGTCGGTACAGAGTTTAAAAATTAATTCTATGGATTATAAGACTCCGTTTTTATACCCTTGCAGAGGGTATATTAAAATTGTCACGATGTTTGTAACGCATAAAAGGAAGCATTTCCGACCACATAAAGTATATATATTCTTGATTAGCATGACGAGCTGAGTTCATTTCCGTCTGTCCGTCCGTCCGTCTGTCTGTCCGTCTGTTTCTATGCTATCTCCTCCCTCAGTTTTAAAGCTATCTCGACCAAACTTTGCAAAAAGTCTTTAAATACAAATACGCTGCACATTTGCCGGAATCGGACGGATCGGATGACTATATCATATAGCTGCCATAGGAATGATCGGACCAAAAACTAGTTCTAGTGAGAAAAACTTTTTTGTTTTCTATCGCAGCGACACCAATCGTGGTATATATATGTTTTATATGCTTCCACACAATTCTGGAAAAATTTATTAAAATCGGATGACTATAGCATATAGCTGCCATATAAACGGTCGGTCAAAAAACTAGTTCTAGTGAGAAAATTTTTTCTGTCATCAATGGTAGCGTCTTTCAAAACTGCAAGGGTATTTTTAACATCGGCGTAGCCGATGTTAGCCTTCTATTTTTTTAATTGGCTTGGGCTCATCTTAAAAGATCTGTAAATCGTCCCGTCGTCCCCACAGCTTCTGGTTGAAGCACGTTTAAGCTGAACAAAAGATCCGCAGGTGCTAAAATAGGTTCCAAACAGGATCAGCTGTTGAAGTAACAATTTTTCACGTCGATGAAACAATAAGCGAGTAATTGGCAAATCAACAGTCAACGCTTGTGCTTAACGCGAATCCCCTTAAACTTAATTTAGCTTTATGCAGGAAATGCAGGGAGCCGGGAGTCATAGAAACTCTGGACCACATAATCAGCCTTGGAGCACGACCAAGAGGCCTCTCTAAATTTATAAGCATTCGCCAAAACGTCAAAGATCCTGTTGGACATCTTAGGCGAAACATATCTCCAAATGGCCTTTGTGTGGCCTCCACCCGGGACCAGACGGAACTACTTACCTATCTACCCTTATGGGGTAACGGTATATGGAGAATGGCAATATTGGTCCAGAAATCGTGAAGCATAAACGTGAATATATATAAATATTTTTTTTTGTATTTGAGAAATATAATTTAAATTTCCCGCCAGGCATAGACATAGTATACTTTTACTTGCACTTATATTAAAGCACACACTAAAATGTAAGCACACTAAAAATAAAACGAAGTTTACTTATACTGACACTCAACTATGTTAAAAAATTTAAAACAGACTAGGTGTGATGTGAAATCTGCAAATAGTGTCGTCAAATGGTAACCAAATTTATTGGGGCCACCTGTGTTTAACGTAGAATTGAATGGACTTTTACCATAAAGTTTAAGAAAAAGTCGATTAGAACAAAATAGTTAAACCAATGGTGGGTAAAGTTCAAATTTCATTAAAAATGGTGAGTATGAGTATTAATGGAGTAAAAAAGGCATAAAGCGGTTTTTGGGCCATAACTTCAGATTTTGGGGGTGTATTGAACAAACCAAGCATGAGGAAATGCTATACTCGACCTCCTCTACAGCGTACGATAGGTCATTTCAAAAGTATATTTTCACTGTCACACGGTGTAATTAATTTACTTTTAGTGAGTAGCTCATGTTTATAAATGCTTTCGAAAACATTTATAGGATGTGGAATTGAGAACAAGGCTGAAATAGTATTTTTAAGCGAAATGGGTAGCTAAAACGTGAATTTAAGCAGAGTGACTTCCAGGATATGTAACAAGGACTTGCCCAATACCTTACAAAGCACAACAAATTGGCATCGAACAAAAAAGTCAAATGTTAAGACTGAGCTTAAAATGACGCGAAGCGCTTATTTAAAAACTTAAAAAAAATTCTTCAGCCTTCCATAAATTTCAATGCCCGAAATATCGTCGGACATCAAAAAGACGCATCGGCGAAACTTTGTGAAAGAATTGAGCAAAATGACATAGCTTCAGGGAACGAAAGGACCATTACGTGTCTAAATATTATATTTATGAGCTCTGCTTATAACTTTATCAAAATAAATACTTGACTATGTTCCGAGCTTGAACTTTCGGAAATCGACTGATGCGTAAAGAAGTCGACAGTCATGATCAGGTGTCAATCTAGTATAAATATTTTGGGTAAATACCGAAAATCCATTGGCGCCAGAAGCAGTATCAATTGCCGGTGCAAAGTAGACGCTCACCCAAGACATTGCAACAAAGGAATGTTTGGCAATCAAAAGTCGTAGAACCAGTAATGCTGCCTACTTCTAATTTATGGTCAAGCTAAAAACATAGATATTGAAAAAGAAAGAACAATTGCTAGAATAAAAAAAAAAATATTATTAGCAAAGTCAAAAGCCAAAATTGATTTAAGAAAGTAATAATTTAATTCAAAGAAAATATAAATTAAAGAAAAGAACAAGTAAGACCTGAACGCCACGACGGACCAAATAGAAATGCCAACATCGCCATCTTGCCATCTCGCCATCTTGATGGTTAGTGTGACCAAAGGTCACTATTATTACGATACCAATTAAAATGGTGTGCTGAGATAACGATAAAATGTCAAAATGTTGAATTTTTGTATTTCAAGGGCAAGGTCACACTATTCCGACAGCTGGGTTTTGTTGGCTGCAGATGACTTGTAATTGGTACCTGTAGCGGTAGCGCTCAAACGTATTTATTTGAGGCAAAGTACAATTTCTTTTATATTGATGAATAAGATCAACAATTTTGTATATGAAAACTTGACCAAATTTGAATTAATTTATAATTTTGATAAACTATTAATAAACTGTGAAATATATATATATGTGAATATATATTAATAATTGTGAAATAAATAGTTTACTTTCTTCATAGTTTTGATTTATGTCTAGAACAATTCAAACATTTAATTGCAGATTGTTTTAGTTTGAAGTCCATATTAATTTCAATTTGTTAAAAGTATAACGCAAAATATAAACATAGCAACACAGGTTAAATTATGTCAACGATGAGATTTCAGATGTATACTAAAATTGTAACAATATTCATTCTCTTTCAAACCTTTCGGCAAGTTGGAGCTAAAATATATCCTAAAATAACAAACACTAAACACTGCTAAATAAATAATGTTAACACAATTAATCCAACTAAATTAAATGAAAGATGCAACTAATAATTTAATTGCTATTAATGTTTAGCGGCAACTTAATTAAGGGGGAAGACTACTGTGCCAAGGGAAAAAACCGACAGATTTTCCGGATTTTTTCCTAACAAAATATGACTTGTACATTAAACTAAATTAAACCGTCATCTTTGTTATATATTAAAGTTTAAAAAAAAGACTTAAGTCAGAATATTCAAAATTGCCGTCGTGGCACTCCGTAAAGCGCAGGACCGTTTTTTTAGGTTCCTAAACGGTGTACATAAAATCTGACGTCTGGGTGATCTGAAAGAAATTACAAAATATTGTTATCATCTACATAATATTGACTTCCGTCGGACGGCTTATTTTGTCGATAAAAAATTCTTGAAATGTTTTTTAATTTTTTTGACCAAATTTGATGTTATTATTGTTTATAACAATTAAACAAAAAACGATATCAAAAAATGCTTTGTCAAACAAGAGACACTAAAATGGTTAAAAATGGTTAAATTTAAAATCGATTCATTCATTGGAACTCGAGATATCGTAAACACTGTATTGAAAAACTTAGTCCGTGCTTACACGATGAAGTTTGCTTCATAAAGCTCTCTTCGATTTCGTTTTGAATCATCTTCAAAACTTCATGCGCATTTACATGAAGTTTGCTTCATTAACTTCGATTTCTATTCGCCTGAAAGCACGAGTTATTGATAAGCAAATAACCCACAATTCCACCCTGCGTCAGTTCAATCGGAAAAAAAAAAAAAATTATCGGTAGGTCACGCAGCTTTGTCAGCTTCGGCTGCCCCTCTTCACCTCTTTCCCAAAAACAAAAACATCATGAAGAACTTAATGAAGGAAACTTCATCGTGTAAATGCGGTCTTCGCGGTTTCGAGAAAAACGCGTTTAAATTTCGGTATTAGTTTTTTCAATGAAAATATAATTTTAAAGCTTCTTTCCATCAATTGCCTATTCTTGCTTCATATAGTACACTTTCTTCAAGGAAATCCACTACGAGTGCCCATGGCGCCGTTCTTCTTTCGATTCTCCTTTCTTTTGAAGCGTCGTTTGCTTGTGATATTCTGCATAAATTAAAGGCGTTTCGTCCATTTTTATACTCGGTACCGAAGGTACACAGAGTATATTGGGTTTGTGCAAATGTATGTAACAGCCAGAAGGAAGCATCTCCGACCCCATAAAGTATATATATTCTTGATCAGCATCAACAGCCGAGTCGATATAGCCATGTCCGTCTGTCTGTCCGTCTGTCCGTATGAACGAAGAGATCTCAGAGATGGTAAGAGATAGAGGTTTGAAGTGTATGGAACATATATTTCTTATACTTGCAGGCAGATCAAGTTTAGTTTTGATTTTTGCCACGCCCCCTGCCTCCCCCGCAAATTAAAAATAACTGAATATCTTCCACAATTTTGGAGTTACGTTGTTCGCACCTTTAAGACATATATTCTACTCATCATTTCTTATTCAGCCCCCATACATCGTTTTCCGATCAGATGAACAATAGTGGCGCTATATGTAAAAGAAAATTTAATGCAACGGCAACAACAACACTGCAGCCACTTACGAGAAAGAGAGAGCGAGAGGGCAATAGCTTACTGGACTGCGCCGCTTTCAGTTTCCCCCTCCCTTCTTTCCAATAGATTGTGTAAGTAGCAGGGTTCGTAAAATAACACTCATTTTTCTTTACATGCATGATATTAACACTAAAGAAAAATATACAAGCTGAAAAAAATAATAATTTTCAGACATGAAAATAAAATAATTTACATATGGCAAAAATTATTTTATTCATGTAACTAACACGCGCATTTTTTCCACGCCTGTATTATACTTGTGTGTGAATTATTTTTTCTACCAAATGTAAGCAAAAAATAAGAAAAGATACTTGTCACAAAATTTTTCACGCCCATGTGAGAAATAATGTGAGTTTCGCATTTATTTTATTCATTGCATTTGTATTGGTGTGTATGTGAGAGTCGCTTGTGCGCGGCCGTCAACGGTGGTGGAAAAAATAGAATACGTCACGACGAGTCGCGATCGTCGTCCCGTTTTTATGAGGGCCATAAAATTTGACTACCTGCTGTTTTCGCAATGACCTGCAGACTAGTTATCAAACTGCAAATCGAAGTAGGTTAGAGTTAAATACTATCCACACAACCTATGAATGTGGCAACGCCATAATGTTTGTGAAGATTTTACAACCTGCCTGTTTTCTTTTTGACTCCGTACCTACTGTTAAACGGCTGCTGTCAGTCCGTCTGCGTTTGCTTTAGAGAAGTATGAACATTGTTATCATAACTGTACATTTTATTTATTAGAATACCCTCAATGAACATATATAATTAGTTGTAAAAGTACCCTAACCCTTTTGTTATTGTAATAATAATGACCTTTGGTCACACTAACTATCAAAATGGCGATGTTGGCATCTCTATTTTGTCCGTCGTGGCGGGCAGATCTGACTTGTTCTTTTCATTAATTTATATTTTCTTTGAAATAAATTATTACTTTCTTAAATCAATTTTGTCTTTTGCCTTTTGCTAATAATATTTTTTTATTCTAGCAATTTTTCTTTCTTTTTCAATATATTTTTTGTAGCTGGACCACAAATTAGATGTAGGCAACATTAATGGTTACATTACTGTTGATTGCCAGACATTCCGTCGACTTTGCACCGGCAATTGGTTTAGTTCGTGCTTCTTCTGTCGCCAATGGATTTTCGGTATTTACCTAAAATATTTATACTAGATTGACACCTGATCATAACTGACGACATCTTACGCATCAGTCGATTTCCTAAAGTGCAATAAGTGGCCATAAGATGGTTAGCTAGCGGTTTTTGGGGTTTTTGGTTAGCGCAACTTTGTGAAAATAATGCACTGCATGCCATTTCGACTGTAAATTGAGCTGCCGTGCCGCTCAATGCGCTCGAGTCCTCTGCAGTTACGACTTCCATTAAAGACAGATGTTCCGCTCTCATTCAACCTTGTTACTAGTCATGTTGTATATTTTCCAGGTTAAAAATAATTTTTAAACAAGTGTATAAAAATCGTTAAGTCCGCTAACCGAAGTGCTTGGCACATTGTCAAGTAATAAACCCAATACGGACCGGAAGTTTCATACAAAATTTATGGTGAGTAGAAGCAGAAGTAATGAGCCCATACGGGGCTAAGAAGTACTGTTGCGCTTAACAGCACATGAATGGATCCTATGTAAATAGTCTGTGAAAATCAAGTTACTTCGAAAAAACAATTCTTAATTCTTTATAAATCGTATGTTTAGACACGTAAAGATCCTTTCGTTCCCTGAAGCTAAGTCCATTTTAAGGCACAGCATGCGATCTTTTAAATTTTGCTTAATTATTTTGCAAAGTTTTTCCGCTGCGTCTTTTAGATGTCCGACGATATTTCGGGCCTTGAAATTTATAGAATACCTGTCAGTCTAATGCTGGAAATTTTTTTGAAAATTTTGTTGTTGAATGCTCTGAAGAAAAGAGCTCTTTTCGTCACTAAGTGAGTGCTCGAATTTAAATATTCGCTTTGCGATATTTTAAGCATTTTTCTTATTTGCTGTCGTTTTGGTGCCGCACTTTCCGTCATAGAGTGATCGAATTTAAATAATCGCTTCGCGATTTTTTAAGCTCAGCCTTAGCACTTGACTTTTTTTGTGTCCTTTTCAACCTATGCTAATACATTTAGCTTGTAGTGCCGAGCTATATTTTCTGAAGTAACGGACAAATAATTTTGCATATCCTGCAAGTAACTTTGTTATACTCTGTACCGAAGGTACACAGAGTATATTGGGTTTGTGCAAATGTATGTAACAGCCAGAAGGAAGCATCTCCGACCCCATAAAGTATATATATTCTTGATCAGCATCAACAGCCGAGTCGATATAGCCATGTCCGTCTGTCCGTCTGTCCGTATGAACGAAGAGATCTCAGAGATGGTAAGAGATAGAGGTTTGAAGTGTATGGAACATATATTTCTTCTACTTGCAGGCAGATCAAGTTTAGTTTTGATTTTTGCCACGCCCCCTGCCTCCCCGCAAATTAAAAAAACTGAATATCTTCCACAATTTTGGAGTTAGGTTGTTCGAACCTTTTAGACATATATTCTACTCATCATTTCTTATCAAGCCCCCCATACATCGTTTTCCGATCAGATGAACAATAGTGGCGCTATGTGTAAAAGAAAATTTAATGCAACGACAACAACAACACCCGCAGCCACTTACGGAAAGAGAGAGCGAGAGGGCAATAGCTTACTGGACTGCGCCGCTTTCAGTTGCCTCCTCCCTTCTTTCCAATAGATATTTGTGTAAGTAGGCAAAGACCGAGTATGGGAGGAGCGATGCAATTGAGATAGCCTGCGGTCAGAAATCACGCGAGATTCCCGCGTGACTAATATAGATATGTTTATGTTAATAGGAAATTATATACAAATTTTATAATTTTACGAGTTAAGTACTAGGGTAATTCTACCCATCATTACTTATCGAGCCCGTACATTGTTTTTCAACCAGATGAACGATAGTCGAAAGAGTTGCCACCCCCAGATTTTGAAAAAACCTCACACTTTAAAGTTATCAGTTACATACAAACAGGTACAGAGTATATTACAGTCGGGCTTGACCGACTTTCTTACTTGTTTGCATTGACTTTTCGCAAAAACAGCCCTTGCTATCGCTTCTTTCGCTTAAAAATACAATATATTTCGGGTGTGAAAAAAATTCATAAATCCTTTTAATCATGACATTCAAATTTATTTCGGCGCAATACTTTATATTTTCGAACAGGTAAATTTCAAGCATTTTCTGAATATTAAAAATTTCAAGTGCTTGCTACCTTGTTTCCTTCTACTTTGCGTAACAAACATCTGAACAAAATTAGAAATACCCCATACCGAAGGTATGAAAAACGAGAAGGCAAAGCTAACTTCGACTGTGCCGAAGTTTAAATACACTTGAAATACTTTACTCCAACTGATTTAATCGGTAAAATATATATAGGACCTAGATATCAGATATATAAAATTTTTAAATCATTGATAATAAAAATTTTATACCATAAAAAAAACTTTTCTTAGTAAAACACATTTTCCGACCGATCGGTCCTATGGCAGCTATATGCTATAGTAATCCGATTTTGACAATTTTTTTTAAAATTATGTGAAAGCATATAAAACTAATATATACCAAGATTGGGGACGCTACGATAGAAAACAAAAAATAGAAGGCTAACATCGGCTACGCCGATGTTTTAAATACCCTTGCAGTTCGCAGATTCTTAGAATTTTGTTTAAAGGGAGAGATAGAGAAACAGAGAAAATTAATTGCCTTCTTAGATTAGCTCACTAAGTCAGATGTAACTCAGCTACCCGGGGAATACCTAGTCTACTTTTAAATAGACTGGAGGTTGTAAGCTGCTTGAAATTGTCAGTATACTTACTATCTGCAAAGAGATATCAGATGATTTGGTGACAAGTCCCATTCCAGATAACGGATAATTACACTTTTTACTTATTTATATTTTTATTTATTTATTTATTTAAATTTTTACATACAAATTATTATATAGTTTTACAAATGTATATACAAATATTAATTTCTATCTAGTTATTTTAAGACCTAACGAAAATGGCATCATGATGACTATAAGGCGTTTCATATACTTGGGCTTTAATATTGGACGCTCCGATGGTTGAAAATGCCCAGTCTATTTCTGTTAGCTGCTTTGTAGTATGGGCATTTCCTATGACAGAAGTAAAATTATTATCGATTAGCTTCGATTCCAATTCATCCCGTCCTGTAGAGCGGCATATATTAAAATCACCTAAAATGACTATTCTATTTCTCACGCTCAACTCTTCCTCAATAATCGACGCAACTATTCTTCTGAATTGGGAGACTGGAAATGAGGGATTTCTGTATAACACTAAATACAATGTGTCTAGGTGCTTAAATGTAATGATTTGGCAAACCTCGTTATTATTTCCCGTTTCAATATTTTGAACCGACTTCACTTCCACATTTAGGGCAATGTGTGGTTTCGCGTAAACTATTATTCCATTTGGTGATCTCCTACCGTCCTCCCGTGCACGACCATTAATCCTAGCAACCATATTAAGTCCACTCATAGCACATTCTTCTCCTTCTCTAGTCCAACTCTCAACGAAGCACAAAATATCTGCTGACATTATAATGTTATCTGCCAATATGTCTATATTGCGCAGATGCAAGCCTTGCACATTGTGGTAATACACCAATACCTTATCGGCTGTTTGGTCAAAAATCCACTTGTGGCATGGTGTTAGGCTTTTCTCGGTTCTGAGACTTTTTAGCTCAATATAAACCGGATCCGTTTCTTGCATTTCTCTCGGCGCATGAAATGTTCCTATTATATACAATCCCAATGCATTTGTGGCTCTACTGCAAGCGACGTAAAGTGCAGCGCGACTCATGCCATCTTGCAAATTAACTGCTACTTTGCTATACGTTGCACCTTGGCTCTTATGTATAGTGATCGCTTCAGCAGGCACCACTGGGAATTGACATCGCTCTATTGAAACCTGTTCGTTTCTCCGGTACTGAAAAGTTTTAATAATTCGTTCAACAGGAGTCCAATCGGGGTGGGCAATATTTGGCTTTTTTGATCGGGCTTCGGATCCTACCGACGATTCCATAAATTTTAACCATAGCGTCGACACTGATTCGTTTGATCCGCTTGGAGAACAGTCAATTTGCATGAGCTGCCCACTTGCTCCATTCACTAACCCGTCAGCGGTGTTAATATTTACAGTTATCATATACTTCGCTGTCGTTTTAAGTGTTAGTGCGTAAGGAAACCCCTGACTATCCGAAGTTTTGAACAACTTTACATTTTCCAAAATTGTTATTTTGTTCTCAGGGGTTACCGATGTTGCCTTAACAGTATCCTTCGCCAATGAGATAAACTGCTCCGAATTTATTTGAGCAAGCCTTATATTATTATAATTGTTCGTCGTCTGATTTGAGTAGAAGAGTCTTATCGCTTCACTTGGGATGTTTCCTAACTCCCTGGCATTGACTTCTCTTTGCTTGATCAAAGCAATGTCGGCTTCTGTCATATTTCCTTCCGACATATTGTTTAGCGCTATAGCAAAATCACAATCCTCACGTTGTCGCATTATTTCTGTCAATTCGAAAAATTTAAATTGATCCCACAGAAGTGTTCCTGTGATAACGCTGTAATTATCCCTTGGGTTGGAGGAAAATATCCACCTATCACCAACCGGGGGGAGCTGTTTAAGGTCTCCAAAAGCTAATATTGATATTCCGCCAAATATGTCATTTGTTTTGAAAATTTGCTTCAGCCGACTATCCAAGTACGACAGCATTTTCGAACCCACCATTGATATCTCATCAATTATAATTAGCTTTACATCCATAAGCTTTGAGTGCATGGAATTCAAGGTATCGTTGCTCAAAGGTCGTAGTCCCGCCGAACTCTGGTTCAATGGCAATGAGAACACCGAGTGCAAGGTTAATCCTCCAATACCGTAGGCAGCCTTTCCTGTAGGCGCGCAAAGTAAAACTTTTGCAGTCTCTGGGTTGCTACCAGCAATAGTGGTAAATCTCAACATGAGCGACTGGTATATTGTCGAAATTAGGCGACTCTTCCCCACACCTGCTCCGCCTCCTACATACTCATGGGCGTAATATTGTCGCTGTTTACTATTTAAAGAGCGTACCAAGCCGTACAAATCATTAGCAGGAATTAATGGGGGCAATTTTATAACTCGAGGTCCATTTTCATCTGAATTATTTTCAGAAGCGTTTTCGCCAAAAACATAAGGATTTCTTCCTACTTCTGGAATTGCAAATCCGCGGAATTCCTCATCCAAAAATTGCGAAGCTGAATTTTCTTGGTTTTCCGTGTCGGCATTCTCTCCTTCCATTACGTTTTGCAAAGCTTGATCTAATTCCTCATCATTTATTAAATCATATTTCCTTCTGTTGTTTTCAATTACTATTTTATGCAAAGTATATGATTCTTCATTATCTTTGTCCAGTATATCCGTTGCTTCATTACGCCAAGGCCAAAAAAGCATAATGAGTTCCCTAAAGTAATCCGATCTAGATATATTCTTACTGTATCTTCTCCATCTGAGAATATAGGGATTTCTTCTTTTTTTTAAATTCCTGCTCCATTTTGTAAAATGAGATTTTCTCCAATTTCATCATTTTCTTCTTCTTCCTCTTGCTCCACATTTTCATCTTCCTCCTGTCTTTGAATCGTTTTGCGGTCATAAAGAGCGACGAAATCTGCCAGACAAACATCTGGTCTAAGCACATAATAATCGTGGATTCCAGGCGTATAAATATCAGTTGATCCTGGGGGAAGTCGCTCCAAATCCTTTTTTGGCTTTATCATCCGAACTCTTTGGTCGGGCAGTGATGTATTTATGAATCTGTTTCCATTGCTCGCTTCCGATAGATGGAGTCCCAAAATATTATAAACCGCTTCCTGTGCTGATATTTCCGTGCCATTTATAAATTTGGATCCGAGATGCTGCAACTTCTCCTTCACGGATCGGTCGCGGTGTCCGCCTGCAGTAATCTCGTCCATGGCTTCACGCAGTAATCGAGATACTCCTCTGTTCGATTTATTGATGTAGTTAATAATGTAACTACAACAACCATACGCGTCCAAAATAAACTGGATATCCATATTGGCTCTATAAAGCTTCAATATATCCTCGTTATATGCATTTAGCATTCTGTCTGAAAACCTCCTCCTTAGAAAAATTTGCGGCTTCTTTAAGCTGGATCGAACTGCTAGAATATAACTACTGTAGTTTATGCCTAACTGGGAAAGAAACGTATCGAAGTCGTTCAAATTGGTTGCCACATCCTGTTCAGCGGTACGCCTTTCATTTAGTACCTCTTGGATCTTCTTCCATGTGGCTTATGCCTTTCTCTTTCTAATTGAGCCTCTTCGAAAGGATATAAAATTTTCGTTTCAGGCATTGGAGGATAAGGAATATTAAATCTGCATATTCCTTCCCTATTTAGTTCCCTTTTACAAGTGGCACTATGTTTGTGGCCTTGGTACCTAATAACTTCCTGCAGATCACTATTGTCACCATTTGTGGTTATGAACCTATCTATAAAACTGACTACCTCGTCTATGTTTGATGAGCCGTCGTTAGAATGTAACTTCGGAGCACCTTTCAGCCAGTACATTCCATGAGAATGTGGCGAACCTCTGTGCTGGAATTCAATTCTCCAATAAAAGTGAGAAAGTTGAAATTCCCCAAAAATATCTGTCTTGAATAGCTTCATCAGTTGATGAAGTCTATAGTCAAAGTATCTAGCGCAAGTTACAGGATCTGATCGGATCAATCGAGCCTTTTCCAAACTTGATAGATTAGAAGCCTCCTCTTCGGTGATAGCTCTATTATCAATCAGAAGGGATAGAATGACTAATAGTTCATTCCATTTGGTTTCTGCCGCGGAGAGAGTTATAAAAAAGGTTGGTAAACCAAACTGGCGAATCATGGCTAAAACCTTTTTTTTTTCAGCCTCCCAATGAGCTGGAGATGATCGAAGGCCTTTGAGGAGGTGAAATCCATCGTCATGCTGAACTAGACTATTGACGAAGTTTTCATCCAACATATTAGCCGCAGTAACATGAGCTGTGCCAGACTTCTTCCTAAGGCAAATAGAAATAGCGCTTTTTATTCGCGTTAGCTCATAGCACTTGTACATGTACAAAATTTTTGGTACTTTTGCACAGCGCCGATCGTAAAACCTAATTTGAGATTTGGCCTTCCGGCCGTAAGTCGTCTTGCTTTTGAATATTTCGCCACATGAAATTGTTGGGAACGATAGCTCTTCAGCATCCTCGTCTGTTGTCATATCAACAGGACGCCTACCTTCTCCAGGAGCCATCGAAATTCGTCCAACAATTGGATTATTCTCAACAGGCTCGTTTTCTAACAAAGTTTCCTGTCCACCTGGATTAAGATTATCCTCATCTAAGTTCACCTCTGGTACAGCATCAATTTCCATCTGCTCATTGAGAATTTCCTGAACAATTGGCTGATCTTGCTGATCAGCGATAAAGGGAACTTCCTGAATATCGCCAAATTCACAAAGCCAGTTTGGGGAAACTGAAATGTTGTGCTTCTGGTATAATTCAGTATTTACCAAATACCGCAGGGCCTCGATGACCCTGGCTGGTCTTATGGTTTCAGTCATGAAATTGTGGCGATATTCCAGTTTGCGTTTTAAATGCACCTGGACCACATGACTATTTTCAAAAGTGCGCGGAAGAGCAGTGACTGTTTCCGAAACGGAAATTGGTATATTGACCACTGCTCCTCTTACCGCGCACTGTCTTTCGTAGCCAAGAGAAACGATTCGCATGAATGGAATTCTTGGCGAAATCAGTCTTTCTTCTAAGCAAGTTAGTCCCTTAAGGCAATTAGGGATATCGGGGAAATCGAATCCTTCTGAAAGACATAAATTTGGAATTTTGCCCTTGGAAATATCATTGCGACAAGTATTACAAAATATATAATTCTCAGAGACAATTCTCGGACAAGTAAAAAGCCTTTGCAGTATCTAAATTTCTATATTTTGAAGATATAACTAACCTATTAAGGGTTTTAACCTGAAATGGAAACCAAGTGCCCCCGCAGCTCGTACATATGTGAGTTGGCCCCTTCTTTATATTATTAATTTTGGCAGTGCTGATTCTCCGCTGCCTCTGTAGATCCCGTTGTTCTTCTTGATCTTCAGGTGACATTGCTGCTCGTATCTCTCTGTTTCGCTGGGATTGTCGTTGCGACTCCGCTTCGCGATTTTGAGAGTTTGCTCGATAGCTGATAACTCGAGCTTCAATCATCTGCTATATTTGTTCTGCTCTTCTTCGGGCTTCCGCCCGAGTAATTCGTCTCTGCGAGGAATTTATGTTTTGCTCCCGGCGTCGGGCACGTACATTTTGTCTAACACTTCGATGATTTTGGGTATTTCTTTCCTGCTCCTCTTCTCTATATTCCACATCTAGTCGGTGATTAGCATGCTCCAAGGTATTACGAGCCTGTTCCACCTCTCTAATTTCCGGAATGCTTCGTTGAGAAGCACGGTTTTCGGCATCTCTTGCGCGCTCCACTTCTCTATATCCCTCATTAAGTCGGTGATAAGCATGTTCAGCGGTATTTCGAGCCTGTTCCTCCTCTCTAATTTCTGGAATACTGCGTTGAGTAGCACGGTTTTCGGCATCCCTTTCGCGCTCCACTCCTCTATACTCCTCATTAAGTCGGTGATAAGCATGCTCCAAGGTATTTCGAGCCTGTTCCACCTCTCTAATTTCCGGAATGCTACGTTGAGAAGCACGGTTTTCGGCATCTCTTGCGCGCTCCACTTCTCTATATCCCTCATTAAGTCGGTGATAAGCATGTTCAGCGGTATTTCGAGCCTGTTCCACCTCTCTAATTTCTGGAATACTGCGTTGAGTAGCACGGTTTTCGGCATCCCTTTCGCGCTCCACTCCTCTATACTCCTCATTATGTCGGTGATAAGCATGTTCCGCGGTATTACGGGCCTGTTCCTTCTCTCTTATTTCCGGAATGCTGCGTTGAGTAGCACGGTTTTCGGCATCTCTTTCGCGCTCCACTTCTCTATATCCCTCATTAAGTCGGCGATAAGCATGTTCCGCGGTATTACGGGCCTGTTCCTCCTCTCTTATATGCGGAATGCTGCGTTGAGTAGCACGGTTTTCGGCATCTCTTTCGCGCTCCACATCTCTATATTCCTCATTTATTCGGTGATCTGCATGTTCAGCGGTATTACGTAACTGTTCCTGCTCTCTAAATGACACATTGCTTCGACGGCTTGAACGAGCTAATGCGTCTTGTCTCCGTTCCTCTTGTCGAAATTCTTCGTTGGATTCACGAACATTACTTAGTCGTTGAGAGTTGCGTTCACGTACACTTCTTAAATTTTCCGCGTAAAATGTGCGACTACGACTTGCAGCCTCCCGGCGTCTTTGCTCCTGCGATTTTCTAGTTACACGCGGCATTATGGCTTTTTTAAAAAACACTCGAAAAACACTCAAAAAAACTCAAAAAACTTAAAAAACACTTTAAATCAATAAAAAGAACTGAAAAAATAATTTATTATTGCAATATATAAGAAACCTGAAAAATGGAATGCAAAATCAACACAAAAGTCTTAAAAAAGACTATTTTGTATATATAAATAATATGGTCAAAATCAAAAAAGATATGGTGAAATATAGAATATGTAAATGATTAAATAAAATATAACTTGCGATTTGGCAATAAATTCGTGCAGACAGCAGAAGCAGAAACTCCAGTACACAACACTCGAAACTCCTGGGCAAATCACAAATTTGATTTATAAAATTTCACAAAACACACAGCACCACTTTTTAGTCTTTACCGTTCAGAGAATCGATGTAAACTATTTTCTATGCAAACGCACTCAGTATATCTGTACTCAATTTTTGCATTTTAATGTAACGCACCCATTTCAACGGTTTTTTAGCTCATAAAAAAAGGTTTGGGTATTTCACTAAGTCATAAAAATAAAAAAATAAATGGGTTAAAATACAAGAAAATGGACAGCAGTCTGTCACTTGTGCTATGCGATCGTCCTAGATTTAAAATATTTTTTACATGTCAGGTATATTGAACACAACGGTTCGCCGCTCTGCAATGATTACAGAGTTTCGACGTCGAGACGGCACGCGTCTTTTTCGTGCTGAAGTTGCTTGGAAAACCCGTAGTCAAGAGAATCTACCCTTTCCGCAGTACCTGTTACACTTTAAGGTTTATTTGCAATTTTTTTTTTCAGAAAGAACTTGACCACAAGAACAGTTTAAAAATCGTTTTGTGTATGAATATTGTACCAGAGAATAGGGAGTACATAGAAGCGACATCTCAATCAAAAAATTTGAAATTTTGTTTTGGCGTTTCATGATGCGGGGGGAAGCGCAAACGGGGTAGGCTGTGGCTGATGATTCTATTTTTAGAATGCAACTCGGTGTTTTTTATTTGGTTAATTCTCGACTTCATGCATATGCTCAACAATGCAGCCTTTCATAAACTAGGTCTGTAGCCCAACGGTTAGAGTGAAAAGTTCCCATGCACGGTGAGCGAAAAGATGATGGTTCGAATCCACCGGTTCTTTTTTTTTTTTAAATTATTATTGTATTGTATTTTGTAGCAAAATTTGTTGAAGTACTGGTTTCCTTTTGTGGTTTCGCATTGTAGCTCAGCGCCTTAGTGAAAAAAAAACACGCACACATTTTCCCACTTGCAACACATGTATATGGGCATGGAACTTGCACTTGTATATGTAAAGCTTTACGGGTCGCCGGCACACCGAAAAAACATGCTCATCGTGTAGCTTCGGCAAATCGCTTTCGGCTCTGGTGGCACTGCTTCGCTTGTATGAGAAATAAAATTAAAAAATTATCACTGCTAGGGGATTTGAACCTGCAAAACCTCGGACACTGCGCTCCTAATCAACAGCCCTACTCGCTAAGCTATACAGCCATCTAACAAAGTGGCGAAAATTCACAAATAAACAAAGCCGCATGCGGGTTCCGTTGCATTGCGGGTTCCACCAGTAGGACCCGCCATAGAACATTTTTCTTTGTATGAGGTGTCCGATCTATGTATATATAATCTTTGATTGTACTTTTTGCAAGGCTAATGGCTCACCAATCCTCGTACAAACCATTTACTCTGGCCAACGCTAATCCGATTTGCCGAGTATGGACTAATAATTGAAGAGTATCTTTCCAATCACATGCATTTGTGTTGAACGTATGAAATAGACCGATCATTTCTCTTGCAGCTATATGCAAAATTTATCCGATTTTGATAAATTTTTCCAAAGTTGTGTGAAAGCATATAAAACTAATATATAAAACGATTGGTGACGCTACGATGGAAAATAAAAAAGTTTTTCTCACTATAACTAGTTTTTGGACCGATCGTTCCTATGGCAGCTATATGATATAATCATCCGATTTTAATAAATTTTTCCAGAATTGTGTGGAAGTATATGAAACTAATATATACCACTATTGGTGATGCTACCATTGATAACAAAAAAGTTTTTCTCACTAGAATTTGTTTTTAGACCGATCGTTCCTATGGCAGCTATATGCTATAGTCATCCGATTTCGATCAATTTTTCCAGAATTGTGTGGAAGTATATGAAACTAATATATACCACGATTGGTGACGCTACGATGGAAAACAAAAAAGTTTTTCCCACTAGAACTAGCTTTTGGACCGACCGTTTATATGGCAGCTATATGCTATAGTCATCCGATTTTTAAAAATTTTTCCAGAATTGTGTGAAAGCATATAAAACTTATATATACCACGATTGGTGACGCTACGATGGAAAACAAAAAAGTTTTTCTCATTAGAACTAGTTTTTGGACCGATCGTTCCTATGGCAGCTATATGATATAGTCATCCGATCCGGCCGATTCCGACAAATGTGCAGCGTATTTGTATTTAAAGACTTTTTGCAAAGTTTGGTCAAGCTAGCTTCAAAACTGAGGGACGAGATAGCATAGAAACAGACGGACAGACGGACGGACGGACAGACGGAAATGAACTCAGCTCGTCATGCTGATCAAGAATATATATACTTTATGTGGTCGGAAATGCTTCCTTCTCTGCGTTACAAACATCGTGACAATTTTAATATACCCTCTGCAAGGGTATAAAAAGTTTTTCTCACTAGAAGTATTTTTTTGACCTAAACGGTCGGTAGGGCAGCTATATGCTATAGTCATCCGATTTTGATAAATTTGTTCAGTATTATGTGGAAGCATGTAAAACTAATATATACTAAGATTGGTGACGCTACGATGGAAAACAAAAAAGTTTTTCTCTATAAGACTTATTTTCCGACCGATCGTTCCTATGGCATCTATACGATATAGTCATCCGATCCGGCCGGTTACGACATATTAGTTGCGTGCAGCAAAAAGAAGACTCTGTGCAAAATTTCAGCTAGATAGCTTCAAAACTGAGGGACTAGTTCGCGTAGAAACAGACAGACGGACAGACAGACGGACGGACGGACAGACGGACGGACGGACAAGCGGAAATGAACTCAGCTCGTCGTCCTGATCAAGAATATATATAGTTTATGGGGTCGGAAATGAATATTTCTATGCGTTACAAACTTCTGGGCAAAATTAATATACACTTTTCAAGTGTATAAAAATCGAAAAGAGCAAATGTAATTCGAAGATTCACACAACCCAAAAAAAAAAAACACCTTGTGCTCTTTAATCCTGACTGAAACTTTTTTGCACAAGAGCAAATCCAAAACCCGCACTGGAGACTTATAAAGGATGCCAAAAAGTCGAAACGGCGGCCACTTCTAAACAAACTCAAAAGGCAAACGGGCTGTTGTTGCACAGTTTAAGATATCAACGCGCCAAAACGGCAGCAGCGAGTGCTTAAGCTCATCTATCAACATATTTGTCATAGCTTAAGCGCCGAAAAGTATGTTAAAGAAATTTTAAAATATTGTTGAAGCAAAGAGGAATATCAGAATAAACCAGAGAGCAAGGCCAAACTTTTACCTAAAAAAAAATAAAAGAAAAAATTGTACAATTTAGATCAAAAAAGGTTCGGTTTAAAATATTAATTAATTTTTCATCGAATAAAAAAACTTAAAAAAACATTTTTAATGCCTCTACTTCGGGTTGTGAAACAGAGAGGTAACAAAAAATGAAGAAATATAAATTCGGCCAATCATTTTATAAATTTTTTCGAAAATTGTCCAAGGTAACATACATCGATAAATATTTTCAAATTTTTGCAATGATCTTCAAAACGAAGACTTACAAATATTGCGATTAGTTTAACAAGCGTTTTCAACACTAAATATTGTTGCTTGTAATCTAAGAACAAGAGCTGATGATGTTTTATCAGGAAGATAAAATGCCTATTATCCCCAACTTAATTAGGTTAGATTAGAGCGGTTACTGGCGTTTCACCGAGCACACTTAGCCATTAGGGATTTGGCCCCTGTTCCCCGTGTCTGAAAAGCGAGATTAACTATATTTTGGAGGCTTGGATGAAACCAGATATATAAGTCTAAGCGTAGTTTCAGCAGTTTCATATTTTTTCCCTTAGATCAGTGACGAAACAGACCAAATGGGAGACGGACAGATAGTACCCTGTTATGGCCCTTAGACTCCATAGGTTTGTTGAGCGCTTTGTGCTTTTTTATATTTCGTTTAACAAGCGTACACGTAGCCATAGGCATACCTGCTTTCTGCCTATCGTGAGTTTGCCTGCTTCGCAGTTGCCTCGATGTCCCGGTGGTCTGGTAGATTTTGGCATAAACAAACTAACCTAGACTGCCTGTTTGCTCAGTCCATCTTCTCTGCCAGCAACGGCAGAATTTCTCTCTTTTTGAACGGTACGAGTTCGACATGAACGGTTCGTGTATGATGTGGACTTCTAATTTGTACTGAAAATTAAGGCAATAGCTGTTTGCAACCTCATTTCGACGCAATTTTGTATGTCAAACCATCGAACGTCAGCGTTTTTCTCTCTCAAACCATCGAACGTCAGCGTTTTTCTCTATCAAACAATCGAACGTCAGCGTCGCAACCAAAAAAGCAGCGCAAACGTTCAGTCTAGATATCTCTAGTCTGTGATTTTGGACTACTCTGATATCTCTGGAAATATTCGTTGCAATCGTTTTCTTATATCAATTTGCAGAACATCGAGTCAAGCTTCTTAATTGCAGCCTGGCTGACAGAAAAAATTTCAAATTTACTTTTTGTCTATATTAAGAACTTCCTTATCTGCGACTTAAACTAAGCAAGTGTTAAAAATTACTAATTAATTTTTGTTTTAGGCCAATTGAACAATCATAAAATCTAAATATTATTTTTTTTCAAGTGAACCAAGGCTCGAACCAAAACCTAGGGTTCAGGGATCGCCTATAGATTCCTCCCGGGTTCGAACCCCAAAACCAAACCCCATCTAAAATGATGGAGGTTTGCAGCCTAGGTATAAAGGCTGATTTTTATGCTATTTGGTTTTTTTGTGTACATTTTTTGATACCTCAAAAATGCTCAGTTAGGCTTGCCATTTCACTAACAAAAGAACAGCTCTTGCAAACCAAAACATTGGAATTGTTGTGAATGGTTGTGATCCAGTTTTAGATAGCTCCATGTAGAATTCATAATAAAGAGCCATTCAAGACTTCAGATCACGTTAAAACTGTGCAGTCAATAGGATCGTTTGTGACGAAACTTATTAGCAAGTTGAAGACCCTCTAGGACCGGTTCTTCACTATCACTGCATTCTGTGGAATCAACAGTATCTTAAACAACTTTTATTATTTCGTCTTCACTTAAAACATTCTCAGCTAATAGTTCGTCAATATCATCAAATTTGTAGTATGGCTGTGAGCATTGTCTACAATCAGAAGAACTTTGAATTCTGGGCCTTTTTCGTTCATATATCTTCCAACTTTTGGAACGAAACATTTATTGAACCATTCAGTGAAACTGGCAGCTGTTATCCATGTCTTTTTGTTCGGCATCCAATGAACTGAACTTTCTTTGATCGAGGCTTAAGTGCGCGATTAACAAGCAGAGGCTTTAGCACACGGTCTCCAGATCTCCAGCTGCCTTAAAACCATTTGCACTCTTTTTCGATTTGGCTACATATGTGTGGCCTGGCATTTATTTTCCAAAATAGACCTGTTTCGTCGATATATATTTTTCAAGTTTTGCAGCCTTCTCATCTCTAGAAGAGATTTCTCCTTTGATCTTTATATTATGGAGTGAGTGCACTTGCAGAAATCCTGTTAACCATCCTGTATTTGCAATAAAGATGTAGCTCTTATCACAATTTGTTTGAGAGGATGTGGATGGTTCTGCTTATGAATTCTTACTGCTGATTTTATTTTTATCAACTGGAATCCTTTTCTGTGTATTTTCCTCTATCTTCCATATTACTAGTACTTTTTCCATTTTTTTTTAACAGAATCTCTAATGTAGGACGTTGACTTATCTGATAGTTTCGTTCCAGATGCTATAGATTTCCCAATAGCTTCTTTATTTCGTTAAATGGTCCTTATTGTGGCTTAGTTCAGACCAAACCTCCTTCAACAGTCGAAGTTAGCTTTGCCTTCTCGTTTTTTTTAAATTTCAATCCATACATTTTTTTTAGTTGTGCTAAATGAAATCATGTAACGAGAAGGCAAAGCTAACTTCGACTGTGCCGAAGTTTTAATACACTTAAAAAACTTTACTCCAACTGATTTAACCGGTAAAATATATATAGGATATAGATATCAGATATTTAAAATTTTTAAATCATTGATAATAAAAATTTGATACCATTAAAAAAAAAATTTCTTAGTAAAACACATTTTCCGACCGATAGGTCCTATGGCAGCTATATGCTATAGTTATCCGATTTTTATAAATTTTTCCAGAATTATGTGGAAGCATACAGAACTAATATATACCAAGATTGGGGACGCTACGATAGAAAACAAAAAAGTTTTTCTCAGTAGAAGTAGTTTACTGACCGACCGTTTCAATGGGAGCTATATGATATAGTCATCCGATTTTGATAAATGTTTCCTGTATTATGTAAAAGCATATAAAACTAACATTTACCAAGATTGGTGCCGATACGATGGAAAACAAAAAAGTTTTTCAAACTAGAACTAGTTTTTTGACCGACCGTTTCTATGGCAGCTATATGCTATAGTGATCCGATTTTGATACATTTTTCCAGAATTATGTGGAAACATATAAAACTAACATATACCAAGATTAGTGACGCTACGATGGAAAACAAAAAAGTTTTTCTAACTAGAACTAGTTCTTAGACCGATCGTTCCTATGGCAGCTATATGATATAGTCATCCGATCCGGCCGGTTCCGACATATTAGTTGCGTGCAGTAAAAAAAAGACTCTGTGCAAAATTTCAGCTCGATAGCTTTAAAACTGAGAGACTAGTTCGCGTAGAAACAGACAGACAGACGGACAGACGGACAGACAGACAGGCAGACAGACAGACAGACAGACAGACAGACGGACAGACGGACGGACAGACGGAATTGAACTCGGCTCGTCGTCCTGATCAAGAATATATATAGTTTGAATATATATATGTGGTCGGAAATGAATATTTCTATGCGTTACAAACTTCTGGGCAACATTAATATGAACTTTTCAAGTGTATAAAAACAGAATCTCATTTTTTTTGGTAAACCGTGTTAAATAAAAACCGTGTAGAAACCGAATTAGGTGCCGTTTTACCATTCGAAACAATTGGCTACCAGTGTCATTACAAAGTAATTCAATAGGCCTGGACAAAGTCTTGTGTTGCTACATTTATGGCGCCATCTATAAGTGTTTTAACTGAACTAGCTTGTCAGCGCCATCTACATTTCAACGGTCGTTCGCAGAGCCATCTATATTTAGCAAACTTTGAAATCCGTGGAATCATAAAGATGAATTTAAACTGAAATTTTAATTTATTTGCAGAATTTTTAAAGTTAAATTTAAACAAAAAAAAAAACGATGATGTCGGCTACAACAGCTCGGATGAAATAAATAAATTTTTATATTGAAAGAAACAATTTAAAATAATGTAATTTCATTTTTTGCAACAAGACAGTTACCTTCTAGGCAGATAATCTATCAATATCCGAACGCTGGAACACCAACTTGGCCAGGCATGAAGTGCTATAATGCTTTTTATCGGCAGACTAGCAAATTAAATCCGATAATCCCTGGTGCTAATGCCGGGCACAACAGTACACTAAGACTGTTTTATTTAACAATATGTCGTAACACTTTATTGTAAATAATTTCACCAAATGTGCGGCTGTTGCATACATAAAAATTTAGCATAAAATTTTTTGCAAAATAGGAATTATATAGTATTAGTTTCCATTACATGAGATTCTTCTGTTTATATTATTATTGCATTCCTTCTGGATTGGGTGTGACGTTGGACACCTGCTGGACGGATAGGACACCTGCTTGGAATCCATCTCGATACCTCTTCTCGCAGCATTGCTTAAAAATTGTTTTTGCCACTGGTTAAGTTTTGAAGCTTCTCTGGCCAAACAAATAATGTATTTTGCAATTGTATTTTTTTAGTGTGTTTCTTGAATATTATCTCTCCCTTCTTTATCTCAACCGGTCTTTATTTTTTTAAGTCAAGATTATTATTGAAATCAGGGAAAAAACATAAGAGTTTACAAAAAAAAAATAGAAGGCTAACATCGCCGCCGCCGAGCAGTTTTTTTATTTTATATAAGAATTTGTTTTCCAGATTACACAGTTCTACAAATTGAGACCTTTTGTGAGTATCCCGAAGATTTTAAACTAATTACTGTTCGTCTACCCATGCTGAATACGAGTTGATAAGCCAAAGTCATATCTTAGTTTCCGTTTCCAAGAAATTGCGGAAAAACCATATTTTCGATTATTTGACCTATTTGTATTTTTTGGAGGCCACACTAACCATTAGATGATGGGTTTATGAAGCCTTGTAGGAAAATGGCCTATGAAGTCACGTTTTTCTATATTTATAGCGTTTTTGTCAAACTTAATCGTCTGCTACAAGCCAGTGGATTGGTCTGATATTTTTTGCGGCCACATAATCATATAGTTTAACATATGCACTAATTATGGCAATTTTGATGAATTTAGGACAGGTACATTGGCAACGTTAGAGCCTTTTTTAACCGAAAATCAACATTTAATTTTATGGGAGGACAACTAGATTCCAAATCTAAATTTTTATAGGAATTTTGAAAAGGCTACTTGATATAACATAGGCCTGAGTGAATATTTATTCAAATGTACACTAATTACATTCATACTAAGACGGTACCATTTGTTTTATGATGCCAAAAAATGATCTAATGTTAATTAAGTTTACGCATCAGTTAAATTTATTTATTGAGGTCAAAGGTAGTTGACTTTGAATATAAACTGCGTTTTTACGCTTACTGCAAACTTGAACTGCCACTGCTGTTTTGTTCTAAAACCCTCTGCTGACTCTTGGGGTTCTGCTTAAGGCCAGCATTTGTCAAGAAGAGCAAGGCGAAAAAGTGAGAGTATATTGATGTGCTATGTTGAAGGATACGAAGCCATTGATTTTGCGGATTTTTTAGTCTCTTGTCGAAGGGCTCGGGATGCGTTTAGCTCGTGTCTGTGTGAATTATGTAATGTGGTCGTCCACCAGCCGCTATGTGAGACAAACTTTGTTTTAGGCCCATACGATCACTGTGGAGGCAAAACTCTTCATTGACAAATTAATAGATTACTTAAAGAAATTCGAAATTTTGATATACCTTATATTTACCGCATCTTTTGTTATACACTTGAAAAGTGTATATTAATTTTGCCCAGAAGTTTGTAACGCATAGAAATATTCATTTCCGACCACATAAACTATATACATTCTTGATCAGGACGACGAGCTGAGCTCAATTCCGTCTGTCCGTCCGTCCGTCTGTCCGTCTGTCTGTCTGTTTCTACGCGAACTAGTCCCTCAGTTTTTAAGCTATCGAGCTGAAATTTTGCACAGTCTTCTTTTTATTGCACGTAACTAATATGTCGGAACCGGCCGGATCGGATGACTATATCATATAGCTGCCATAGGAACGATCGGTCGGAAAATAAGTTTTAGTGAGAAAAACTTTTTTTGTTTTCCATCGTAGCGTCACTAATCTTGGTATATGTTAGTTTTATATGTCTCCACATAATTCTGGAAAAATGCATCAAAATCGGATCACTATAGTATATAGCTACCATAGAAACGGTCGGTTAAAAAACTAGTTCTAGTGAGAAAAACTTTTTTGTTTTCCATTGTAGCGTCACTTATCTTGGTATATGTTAGTTTTATATGCTTTTATATAATACAGGAAAAATTTATCAAAATCGGATGACTATATTATATAGCTCCCATAGAAACGGTTGGTCGAAAAACTACTTCTAATGAGAAAAACTTTTTTTTTTCTATCGTAGCGTCCCCATTCTTGGTATATATTAGTCTTATATGCTTTCACATAATTTTGAAAAAATTTATCAAAATCGGATGACTATAGCGTATAGCTGCCATAGAACTGTTCGGTCGGAAAACGTGTTTTACTAAGAAAAGTTTTTTATGGTGTCAAATTTTTATTATCAATGATTTAAAAATTTTAAATATCTAGTATCTATATCCTATATATATTTTACCGGTTAAATCAGTTGAAATAAAGTTTTTCAAGTGTATTAAAACTTCGGCACAGTCGAAGTTAGCTTTGCCTTCTCGTTTTTATTATTAATACTTTCGTTTTTTTTTTTTGCTGCCATCTTGTGTTTTGCTTCTGTTTCTTCTCGAAAAACATTCCAGCAGTAGTCCGACAACATTGAAATGTTACATTTTCCCTGATAACGTTTTTCCGTGAGTGCTAGTTCGTGATGGAAGCGCTCCCCATGCTCATCACTTAAATCCCCGCAATTGTCCTGAAAGAAGTCCAAATGGGAATGCAGAAAGTGTATCTATAAGGACATATTGCAACCCAGACTTTGATATGATGATAACACATTATCGATGAGCTGAGAGTAGTTGCAACTCCTCTTATTTCCCAAAAAGTTTTTTGCAACAAGGCGGAAATCGTCCCATGCTCTTTTTTTATACTCTGTACCGAAGGTACAAAGAGTATATTGGGTTTGTGCAAATGTATGTAACAGCCAGAAGGAAGCATCTCCGACCCTATAAAGAATGTATATTCTTGATCAGCATCAACAGCCGAGTCGATATAGACATGTCCGTCTGTCCGTCCGTCTGTCCGTCCGTCTGTCCGTATGAACGCTGAGATCTCAGAGATGGTAAGAGATAGAGGTTTGAGGTGTATGGAACATATATTTCTTTTACTTGCAGGCAGATCAAGTTTAGTTTTTTTTTTGCCACGCCCCCTGCCTCCCCTGCAAATCGAAAAAAAACCGTATATCTTCTACAATTTTGGAGTTAGGTTGTTCGAACCTTCTAGGCATATATTCTACTCATAATTTCTTATCGAGCCCCCATACATCGTTTTCCGATCAGATGAACGATAGTAGAGTTGCCACCCCCGCAATTTGAAAAACACCTCAAATATCCCGCAATTTTAGAGTTAGGTGTTTCGAACCTTCTAGACATATATTCTACTCATCATTACTTATCGAACCCCCATACATTGTTTTCCGATCAGATGAACGATGGTAGAGTTGCCACCCCCACAATTTGAAAAAAATCGAATATCTTCCACAATCTTAAAGACAGATTGTTTGAACCTGTTAGGCATATATTTTAATCGTCATTACTTATCGATCCACCATACACCGTTTCCAGATCAGATGAACGAAATTCGAGTTATAAGCAAATCTAATAAGTACGCTGGGCAGCACTTGCGCAGTTTGTGTGACCCCACACTTTAAAGTTATTAGTTATATACAAACAGGTACAGAGAATATTACAGTCGGGCTTGACCGACTTTCTTACTTGTTTCTTTTCCTTTTAAAATAGACTTAAGGTGAGATTACACAATCATGCCCAATGTAATGATATTCAGTGCAAATTGTAATGATTGTCACTGACGTCATGTAATCACTGTAATGATGTGGGGCTGACATGTGCTAACTGATATCAGTTAGATGTTGTGCAGACGAAAATTATGAAAAATGCTATATTTTGCTTTTTCTGTCAACCATTAGATATATATGAGCTTTAAATATTTTAAAACATGAGTGACATCGAATCAAAGTCTCGTCGGACAACGGTACACATTGATAGGAATGTAGTATGGAGCTTAGAAATAATATTAAAATTGGTGTTCGCAGTAGAAGAATTTCCCTGCCTCTCGGACGCCCGCTCAAGCGAGGCAAACGATTTGCGGAAACGCACAACAGCATGGCAGCGAATTGCTGATGATATATTTGATGCTGATATTCCGATGAAGCAATTGAAGGTTCGTATTTGGTGTTTTCAAATTATTTCAATTTTGTAGCTTTCATAATTTTTCAATAGAAAAAGTGGCAGTTGCTGCTTCAAACGCACTCCAAAAAGGTCGCAGAGTGCAACGCGACGAAGTCGGGCCAAGCAGCATCAAAAAACACAACTTGCCCGAATTGTATAATTAACAGAAATGACTAAAAATGATAATATAATAAGGTACCTGTCAAAACTAGACTACAAATCACTGAAAAAGTGCTGACTGTGAAATATAGTTTTAAAAACAGATGACTGACGTATTTATGCTGACGAGAGAAAATTTGAACTGATGTGTCAGGCACAAAATTATTACATTGTGCTGATCGTGTAATCTCACCTTTAAAGATATTTTGAAATACATTTATAATTTTTCTTTACCTTCTAAAAATGCGTCAAATCTTAATTCATCATTAAATAACTTTCTTATTTGATTACCAACGAATATAGCTTCCTTTGGCTTAGCTTCACTTAATCTTGGGAATTTCTTGCGTAAATGTTCGAAAGCAGCTCCATTTTTATACTCTGTACCGAAGGTACACAGAGTATATTGGGTTTGTGCAAATGTATGTAACAGCCAGAAGGAGGCATCTCCGACCCTATAAAGTATATATTCTTGATCAGCATCAACAGCCGAGTCGATATAGCCATGTCCGTCTGTCTGTCCGTCTGTCCGTATGAACGCTGAGATCTCAGAGATGGTAAGAGATAGAGGTTTGAGGTGAATGGAACATATATTTCTTATACTTGCAGGCAGATCAAGTTTAGTTTTAATTTTTGCCACGCCCCCTGCCTCCCCCGCAAATTAAAAAAAAACGAAATAACTCCCACAATTTTGAAGATATATAGTTCGAACATTCAAGACATATATTCTACTACTAATTATTTATCGACCCGCCATACATCGTTTTTCGATCAGATAAACGATATTAGAGCTATACGTAAAAGAAAATAAAAACCAACAACAACACCTTAGCGATTGGTAGAACTTACGAGAAAGAGAGAGCGAGAGGGCAATAGCTAACTGGTAATTTCCCAATTGGACCTTGCTATGAGAGGAGCGATGTAATTGAGATGGCCTGCGGTCAGAAATCACGCGTGATTCCCGCGTGACTAATATAGATACGTTTATGTTAAAAGCAGGGTTCGTAAAATGCACAAAAATTATTTTCATGCCATGATAAATAACATCAATGCTAAAAATAATAACTTTCAGACATGAAAATAAAAAATGTACATATGGCAAAAATTATTTTATTCATGTAACTAACACGCGCATTTTTTCCACGCCTGTATTATACTTGTGTGTGAATTATTTTTTCTACCAAATGTAAGCAAAAAATAAGAAAAGATACTTGTCCAAAATTTTTCACGCCCATGTGAGAAATAATGTGAATTTCGCATTTTAAAATTCATTGCATTTGTATTGGTGTGTATGTGAGAGTCGCTTGCGCGGCCGTCAACGGTGGTGGAAAAATAGAATACGTCACGACGAGTCGCGATCGTCGTCCCTTTTTTATGAGGGCCATAAAATTTGACTACCTGCTGTTTTCGCAATGACCTGCAGACTAGTTATCAAACTGCAAATCGAAGTAGGTTAGAGTTTACCCCTTTAATGAAGGATAAATGTGTATATATTAAGATAAGTCAATAGCAAAACACCAGGGCATTAAAATATACGGCAGGTCAATGGAAAAGTAGCACCCATACCTGCAGAATATACATTTATTCTTCATTAAAGGGGTTAACTCTTACCTACTTTGATTTGCAATTTGATCATTGGTCAGCAGGTCATTGCGAAAACAGCAGGTAGTCAAATTTTATGGCCCTCATAAAAGGGACGACGATCGCGACTCGTCGTGACGTATTCTATTTTTTCCACCACCGTTGACGGCCGCGCACAAGCGACTCTCACATACACACCAATACAAATGGAATAAATTTTAAAAATGCGAAATTCACATTATTTCTCACATGGGCGTGAAAAATTTTGTGACAAGTATCTTTTCTTATTTTTTGCTTACATTTGGTAGAAAAATAATTCACACACAAGTATAATACATGGAATAAAATAATACATGAATAAAATAATTTTTGCCATATGTAAATTATTTTATATTCATGTCTGAAAATTATTATTTTTTCAGCTTGTATATTTTACTTTAGTGTTAATATCATGCGTGTAAAGAAAAATGAGTGTTATTTTACGAACCCTGGTTAAAAGGAAATTATATACAAATTTTATAATTTTACGAGTTATGTACTAGGGTAATTCTACTCATCATTACTTATCAAGCCCCTATACATCGTTTTTCAACCAGATGAACGATAGTCGAAAGAGTTGCCACCCCCAGATTTTGTAAAAACCTCACACTTTAAAGTTATTATTTTCGTACAAACAGGTACAGAGTATATTACAGTCGGGCTTGACCGACTTTCTTACTTGTTGTTCATTGCTTTTACAAAATTTTTCATTAGACCTAGTTTTATGTGCAATGGGGGAAGCAACACTTTTTGTGGGTCAACTAAAGGGTGATTTTTCACATTTTTTTCCTCAGGTTCAAGAGATTGTCGAAGAGGCCAATACTTTTGTTTATAATGACATGTTCTTTCACAAATAAAGCAACAAAAATTCGTGTAGCTTTCATATGGACTGCGTAACCAATAAGGATTGAAGGTGAAATATTTTGGTTATGTATTAACAAAGCTTTTAAACTTAACTTAGAGCTAGCTATCTATGAAAAGTCTCCATTCATGCTGCTCATAAGATATGTTAATTGCTTTCATTAAACCACTGATATCTTTACAAAAAACGAAGCTTTCGGCCATATCCAAATAATGCGTCAACTCTTTTTGTCTTTTCCGGAAAGATGTTATAGTCACACCACTTTCTAAGCAGTTCCATTCTTGTAATCTCGAGCCTAGAAGTTCCGCTTTAATTTTTGGCAATTCTAAGTCTCTTACCAGATCATGCAACTCTGCTTGCGTTATCTTATGTGGCAGTGATGATGTGACAGGCAAGTCGTATTCTGACATCGAGGAAACTGACGGTGAATTTAGTATGAATTCATCTTCGTTAATACTAGGACGATTTGGGATCGGATTCAGATTGCTATGAGGCAGAGGACGAATCGCCGACGGAATATTTGGATACACAATAGCAGCCTGTTTCTTTCGAAACTCCCATGCCTTTTCCAAATATATGAGTTGTTAAACAGAAATAACAATCAGTTTCGTGGTTGGTCGATTCGCGCCAGTGCATTGGTGTAGCGAAACGAAATGATGTTTTTTTGCCACTCAACCAATTTCTCAATCCTGTAATAAAAAGATTGAGAAAAAAATATTGTTGTGTACAAAAAAATCATACCTGTAGCACACGGCTTGCAACAAAAATGTGGAACTCAGCTCTTATCCTGGTGTTTTATTTTAAGCAGGGCTGCAAACCGGTCCGGAACCGAACCCTTCAGAACCGGTTCGGTTCAGGTTCTGGTGATGCCTGAACCGAACCGGGAACCGAACCCCATTGAAAATAATCACGTGAACCCGAACCCGAACCTAACCCAGATTTCTAATTGATGGGGTTCGGTTCTAAAAAAAAATCCAAGCACAGAATTTATTTTTGCACTTTGATGATAAAAAATATTTTATAATGATGAACAAAAATGTATCCATTCTTATGCCCATGCATGGACGGCGACACTCTTCCCGTCCGCAACCAAAGACTGGACAAAATAACACAACCTCAAGCAATTTGCATCCGAAACCGTATTTCTGGGTATTATTTTGTTCGTACGGAGATGCAACGGCACGGTGAATACAAGGAAAAGTTGTACGTCATTTAAATGTCTTAATTTTTTTACACAAGTCACAATTTAAATACTTTTAGCATTTCACTCTCACAATATGCCAGTCAAAGTCGTGCTCTGGTGGTCCCATTCCTGGAAAAAATAGCTCTGACTGGAATTCGCGGAAATGTATAAACGTGTTCGGTCACACTATAAGTTAGGGATGAGACATTCCGGCGTAGCTGTGATTAAGTCACTGGTCACTGGCAATCATCAAATCACAGTGACTGCATATAAAAAGCAACAGTGTGATTTGGTGACTACAAGTCACTGTGACTTAATAACAGTTACGCCGATATTTTCAATCACAGTTACTAAATCACGGATACGCCGATAAATGTCATCTCTTATTTATAAGCCAAAAGTTTTTTGCAGGTTTCATGGCCACAAAAAGCACATCAGTTTCAGGAATCCCACTACTGTGAAAGAGAAACGACTTTCGCTGAGAGTGCAAGTTGGCAGTATCGCTGAACTCTTCTAAACATACATACAATGTCTAATTGTCTAGTCAATTTAGGCAGATCATTTATGTGATTGACTGCCAAAAACTGCGGCAGTTTATAAGGCATCTCTTCTTCAAACTCTATTTAATTATTTATTATGTACATAAATATATAAAATGCAATCCGGAACCCAAACCCGAACCGGAACCTCGGTTCTCAATTTGTAGGAAACCGGTTGTGGAACCGAACCCCTAGCGTAGGGTAAGGGTTCGAACCCCGAACCGAACCCCAGTCGAAATTGGAGGGGTTTGCAGCCCTGATTTTAAGGTTAAAATAGCAAAAATATGCTCGTTTTATTGTAGCCGTTATAGAACACCTTTGATTTTTATACACGTTACTCGTAGAGTAAAAAGGGTATACTAAGTTCGTGCAAATGTATGTAACAGGCAGAAGGAAGCATCTCCGACCCCATAAAGTATATATATTCTTGATCAGCATCAATAGCCGAGTCGATATAGACATGTCCGTCTGTCTGTCCGTCTGTCTGTCTGTCTGTCCGGCTGTATGAACACCTAGATCTCAGGAACTATAAGAGCTAGAGCAACCATTTTTTCAGTGTAGACTTGTATCTTCTGCACGCAGATCAAGTTTGTTTCACATTTTTGCCACGCCCCCACCCGCCCCCGCAATATAAAAAACCTCATATCTCCCACAATTTTGAAAATAGATTGTTCGAACCTTCTAGACATATATTTAAATCATCATTTTCGATCAGATGAACGATAGAAGAGTTGCCAAAAAAAATAAAACTCATTAGCTTTTATAATAATCACAGAGAGGGTAAACTTTGATTTAATGCCATAATTAGTGCATATGTTAAATTATATGATTATGTGGCTGCAAAAAATATCAGACCAATCCACTGGCTTGTAGCAGACGATTAAGTATGACAAAAACGCTATAAATATAGAAAAACTTGACTTCACTGGCCATTTTCCTACTAGGCTTCATAAACCCATCAACTAATGGTTAGTGTGGCCTCCAAAAATACAAATAGGTCAAATAATCAAAAATATGGTTTTTCCGCAATTTCTTGGCAACGGAAACTAAGATATGACTTTGGCTTATCAACTCGTATTCAGCATGGGTAGACGAACAGTAATTAGTTTAAAGTCTTCGGGATACTTTCGGCTGTTGAACTGTGTTATTTTAGAAAAATTTAATTCGCTGAGACCCTGTCACAAGCTGACCAACAGATTGAGCCACTTTCCGTAACCATTTGGCTGACCAAGCCAGAAGCCGATTGTGGTATGGGAGCATTACGATATATTTATTCGATTTGATCAAACCCATGGCGGAATTATAGAAGGTGAGGTCAGTAAAGTAGGCTGCCTCTTTTTGGGGTGCCAGTCGAATGGTGAAAATCAGTCAGTAGCAAAGCAAATGTCAATGTGGAAGGTTGTTTCTACGAAAGTTTTTTGTTTAGTTTTTTGTTCATGTTATTTGTGAGAAGGAACAATGCCATCGTGTGCAATTTGTCGAAACAAAAATAATAAATTGGTTCGGGTACCAGCAGACCCAGAAAGGAAACAACTATGGGAGCACTCGTTAAATACGACTTTCATTGGGAGTGCCTGCAGAATATGCGAATTGCATTTCGAAGCCAGCGACTGGATAGTTTCAACAAAAAAAACAAGGCCACCAAAACGGCGTTTGCTTATGCCAAATTCGATTCCACAAAAGATACAGTGTGACGTTGAATCTGTGGATAAGAGCGTAGATGGTAGTGATAGAAGTTCAATTTCTCAAACAAAGTATGTACTTAATTGAATTTTAAAACGAGAAGGCAAAGCTAACTTCGACTGTGCCGAAGTTTTAATACACTTGAAAAACTTTACTCCAGCTAATTTAACCGGTAAAATATATATAGGATATAGATATCAGATATTTAAAATTATGAAATCATTGATAATAAAAATTTAATACCATAAAAAAAAACTTTTCTTAGTAAAACACATTTTCCGACCGATCGGTCCTATGGCAGCTATATGCTATAGTCATCCGATTTTGATAATTTTTTCAAAATTATGAAACATATAAAAACTAATATATACCAAGATTGGGGACGCTACGATAAAAAAAAAAAAGTTTTTCTCACTAAAAGTGGTTTTTTGACCGACCGTTTATATGGCAGCTATATGCTATAGTCATCCGATTTTGATCAATTTTTTCAGAATTGTGTGGAAACATATAAACAAATATATACTACGATTGGAGCCGCTACGATGAAAATCAAAAAAAGTTTTTCTCACAACGACTTATTTTTCGACCGATCGTTCTGTGGCAGCTATATGCTATAGTGATCCGATTTTGATACATTTTTCCAGAATTATGTGGAAGCATATAAAACTAACATTTACCAAGATTGGGGACGCTACGAATTAAAACAAAAAAGTTTTTCTAACTAGAACTTTTCTTAGACCGATCGTTCCTATGGCAGCTATATGATATAGTCATCCGATCCGGCCGGTTCCGACATAAGGGTTGTTGCGTGCAGTAAAGGGGATATCTGTGCAAAATTTCAGCTCGATAGCTTTAAAACCGAGAGTAGTTCGCGTAGAAACAGACAGACGGACAGACGGACAGACGGACAGACGGACAGACGGACGGACGGACAATGAACTCAGCTTGTTGTCCTGATCAAGAATATATATAGTTTATGGGGTCGGAAATGAATATTTTTTTGCGTTACAAACTTCTGGGCAAAATTAATATACACTTTTCAAGTGTATAAAGTTTTTGTTTCTGTATGTACATTGTACAATAATCATATTAATTTTATATGTCGCAAGTGATTCAAGTCGGTGTTCTTTTGAAAAAAAAAAAAATGAAAAAAGAAATACTTGAGCTGAAAACAAACAATGCATCGCTTCATGAAGAAGTGGAAAAACTTAAAGAGGAATTGGACCAATTTAAGGTATCTATTGGCAAAATTTTCACGGCTACACAGTTAGACAAATTAAAAAGCTCTGAAAAGCGCATTTTCTGGAAATGGGAAGATATTTTGGAAGCTATATGTCTTCATTATTCTAGTCCACGAGCGTGTCATCATCTTTATAAACGAGAGCGTAAGTTAAAGTCGGCCCTGCTCGACTTCGATATACCCGTTACTCAGAATATCAACATGTCCAAATTTTGGGAGATATGAGTTTTTTTCCAATTTGCGGGGGAGGCAACTCTACTATAGCTCATCTGATCAGGAAATGATGTATGGCTGATCGATAGGTAATAATTATTCAAATATATGTCTAGAGAGTTCAGATAATCTATTTTCAAAATTGTGGGAGATATGAGGTATTTTTTAAATTGCGGGGGCGTGAACTTTTCTATCGTTCATCTGATCAGGAAACGATGTATAGCGGATCGAAAGGTAGTTATGATTAAAATATATATAAATAATATATATATATCGAATAATCTATCCTCAAAATTCTGGGAGATATGAGGTATTTCCAAATTGCGTGGGTGGCAACATTACTACCGTACATCTGATCGGGAATTGATGTATAGTGGATCGATAGGTAATGAGGATTAAAACATATGTCTAAAAGGTTTGAACAGTCTATTTTCAAAATTGTGGGAGATATGAGGTTTTTTTCAAATTGCGGGGGTGGCAACTTTTCTATCGTTCATCTGATCAGGAAATGATGTATGGCTGATCGATAGGTAATAATAATTAAAATATATGTCTAGAAGGTTCAAACAATCTATTTTCAAAATTGTGGAAGATATAAGGTATTTTACAAATTGCGGGGGTGGCAACTCTACTATCGTTGATCTGATCGAAAAATAATGTATGGCGGATCGATAGGTAATGATGATTAAGATATATGTCTAGAAGGTTTGAACAGTCTATTTTCAAAATTGTGGGAGATATAAGGTTTTTTTCAAATTGCGGGGGCGTGGCAAAAATGATCAAACTTGATCTGCCTGCAGACAATACAAGTCTACACTGAAAATTTGGTAGCTCTAGCTCTTAGTCTCTGAGATCTAGGTGTTCATACGGACGGACGGACAGATCTATATCGACTCGGCTATTGATGCTGATCAAGAATATATATACTTTATGGGGTCGGAAATGCTTCCTTCTGCCTGTTACATACATTTGCACGAACTTAGTATACCCTTTTTACTCTACGAGTAACGGGTATAAAAAGGCTATCCCTTTCCAAGCCTTTCAACATTGCTAAGGTGGTTACGAAAAATACCACTGGAGACTGGGACGTTGAACTTTGTGATTGAGCTCATGGAGAAACACTTGGAGTTAAGTGACGATGAAAAAGTGTGCGTGCCATCTAAAGATTCAATATTGAAGCCCAGCAACTATGGCCAAGTGGCAATGGCCCGAGGCTTAAAAAAGTCGTGGAAGCAGCCAGTGTTTTTTGATTTTGACCACCCAATGGACAAGAATACTCTAAGTGAAACTCTTTACAAGCTTCATCAAGCAGGATATCCTGTTGTAGCAATTGTCAGCGATTTGGGTCCCACAAATCAAAAACTATAGAAGCAGCTTGGTATTACAGACAGTAAGTGTGTTGCCACCAATGATAATAATTTAATAATGTATGCTCATAATAACGCATATTAGACAAGCCATGGTTTGAGAACCCCGCAAATGCTGGTCATAAAACCTTTGCTTTTGCTGATGTGACCCACTTAATTAAATTAGTTCGAAACCATTTTGTGGACTCCGAATTGGTCATAAACGAAAAAATGATTTCATCGCAGACTGTAAAACAATTCATCAACTATACATCTTCTTCAGACTTGTCCATTGCATTTAAAGTGACAGAGGACTAATTGTTTGTAGGAATCCGAATAGAGCCAAGAGAGCAACTCCAACTAAGAGAGAGAGAGAGACACGAAGTGGCCGTCGTTATTGAACTTCGGTAAGCGAGGGTAGTTAGCGAGCAGAGAGTCAGTCGGTGCCAAGATCTCGCAGGCTACACACGTAGTTCCATTAAGAACAATTACACTTTTAACTCATCAAAGTTTTAATTACACACACACACAACCAACATTGTCCTAGTTTCTAAGTTAATCCTAATAATATTAATAAATAAACTATCATCATAATAATTCGTGTTGTCTGGAATCAATTGCGTCACGGCGGAAAACCAGGGACCACATGTTCGTTCTACGGGGAGACAAAAAGTTAAACTAGCAACACAGTTGTTTTCAAACAGAACTGCAAGTGCAATACGTCGCTGTTATTCGCTTGGATTAGAAGTATATAATGCATTTGATACTGCTGACTTCTTCAAAGTTATATACGATTGGTTTGATGTATTCAACACCAAATTGTCAACGGCTGGAAATATACCGACCACACAACCATTTGAAAAATATCTAGACGAGCAGAAAGATATTCTGAAGAGAATATCCAGAATTATGAGTCAGAAAATACTGCCTATTAGCCAAAAATGCGCTCCATTCATAAAGGCATTCTTGTTTTTAACGCTTCTCTAAATGGACTGTATTCTTATTTAAAGGAAAACTATAATATGGAATACATATTAACTTCCAGGCTGAATCAAGACATTCTTGAACACTTTTTTGGGTCGACGAGAGCTAAAGGTGATCTTTATGACCATCCCAGTCCATTAAATTTAAAGTACATATTGCGAAAATAATTAATGGGTATGAAAACGTTTAAATATGTTAACTAATCTAAAATTGTGATGTCCTTGTTATTGTCGTTATGCATATATTTATGTTCAATGTTTGTTAGTTTATATTGTATATAAGCACATTTAAAATTCTGATTTTAAAAATTTAGCCAAGAGCACAGAAATTTTACGCGACTGCACAAACGTAGCAGACAACGCCTTGCCTTGGATGGACTTGCTGTATGATACGTTGCCGAGCATAAATGCGCCAACTGACGACTTTGGCAATGAGTCTGAAAAGTTTTCAGACCTTGACACATCCTCTTTTACCGAGTTGGAGGAACTAACAGAAGACGCATTGGGGTATGTAGCGGGCTACATAATACACAAGCTAAATCTCGATGATCTTCAGTCCACTGACGCCTCCTTTACTTTTGTTGATCAAATTGCCAGCGGGAAGCTTAAAAAGCCATCCGTCCTTATTATAGCTGGTTTAAAAAAATTGGAAATTCTTTTTCATAAATTTCACAACGAGACTTTCCAATGCACAAAAGACGTTCTAACTGCGTTACTTAGCGCATCAAAAAATTTAAATATTCCGCTAAAGATAAGAGAATAATTTTTTAAAAATGCCTAAGGCCTAAGATGCTATGGCTTTCCAATTGTACACAATTTGTAATTGTGTTTCAATATTTTCAATAATAATAATAAAAATTTTTTAAAACTAGAATAAGGTTTCGAATTAAAAATTTAAATTATAAACTTAAAGTCCAAAAAAAACAAACAAAAATTAATGGGCCATCGAAAATTACTCAAAATTTTACTATGATTTATTTTATATGTAACTAAAATTAAATTAAAAATAAACCAAATATCCAAATTTAAAAAAATCGTTCTTAATTTCACAGGTATACAATGATCTGGGCAAAAATAGATAGCAATAGTTTCTCCAATATTTTTGAATGCTAATTTCAAATCAATTGTGCTTTTGTTCCATGCCTTTTCTTGTTCAAACAAATTATTGGTATTACGAGTATTAAGGCCTGTGTCCACATTAAGCACGTTTTTTGAGAAAATCTCTTTTTCCCCAAGTTCAGAAAAATCTTCAAAATGTTTAATGAAATGAAATAAAAATCTCGGTATAATTTTTTTAATAGACCTTTGTGTCCTCTAATTTATAACACTTATAGGTTTTCGATATCATCGCACTCATAAATATATGAGAAACGATTATCTGCTCTGGTCCACAAGTTGGGCTTAAATTGTGTATCTGTGTTATTGCATATTATTTGATAAATCTAAGCAGGCGTTGTGTCGTGGTGAAATCAAATCCGACAGCAATCATGCTATCTCTTTTGCTCTCACATGTTCGTATTAACTGGCACCCCTCTCGCATGGTGAATTTCTGATGACTCTACCTTATATAATTTTACCATGATCAAACCTAGCAAAATTGGTTTAAAGCAAATAATATTTACGATTAACAAGTATAATCACGCAAAACACAAACACACAAACAACAAAAAAGTTTTTAACACTAAAACTCGATTTTCATCCAATCGTTCTTATGGCAGCATTATGCTATTGTCATCCGATTTTGATCAAATCTAAAGAATACCAAGTTTGGTGACGCTACGACGGGAAACAAACAAATTTTTCTCATCAGAACTAGTTTTTTCCGATCCGGCTGGTTTCGACAAATGTGCAGCCTATATCTATTTAAAGACTTTTTGCAAAGGTTGGTCAAAATTGCTTCAAAACTGACGGAGGAGATAGCATAGAAACAGAAAGACGGACGGACAGACAGACAGGGCTAAATCGACTCGGCTATTGATGCTGATCGAGAATACATATAGTTTATGGGGTCGGAGATGATTCCTTCTATGCGTTACAAACATCAGCACAATTTTAATATACCTTCGGCAAGGGTTTACAAATTTTATACATTTAATTAATATTTTTTTGTTTTGTATTGTGAGTTCTTATTCTAAATTAATCCTATAGAACAGGAAAAAAAAACATAAGTATCTAGCTTAAGTGCTTTTGGAGAGATGTGCAATTTACTTTGCCCCTTGAAACACGTTTTTCTTTATTTTTTCAAAAAATTTGTCTAACATAACCAAGCTGTTAGAGCAAAAAAACATTTTTTTTTTTAATTATAACCTCTTCGTTATTAAATAGCTTGATCAATATCTAATTGAAGTGCATCAACAGTTTCGTCAAATTCAACAACACGAATTTAATCTTTATAACAGCTGTTCGCCATGCCAAAGGTAAAACAAGCCGAAGATGTAAGAAGAGAACAAATGTCATTGATTGAAATAGAGAGAATAAAAAGTTAAAATTGGCTGTTACAGCTCCCAACGGGGCCAAGCCGAGCTTCTCTCAATCTCTTGGCTCGTGTGTCTTTAAATTTTCGCTCAAGAGAAAGGGACCTACAGTTTAACGCCGAATCCGAACGGCAAAGTTTTTGAGAAGCTTTTTCATGGCTACATACTTCACAACTGGCGCCAACAGCTGTAAAGGTGACCTTGTGCGTAAAAGTTTTTAAAGAAAAACTTTTTCAATTAGATGTTCCGAGGCGGGATCGAACCCACAGCCTCCCGCACAGTAGGCACACACGCTACCCACTGAGCCACACAAGGCCACAAATAGAGAGAATAATGAGCGATAATATGTTAAATGTGGCACGCGGTGTATTTGGCAACGGCACTGCGTTCACCAAAATCGAAATGGAGCTTGCTTATTTTATTATATTTTATTTTTTTAAATTACGCTGTCCAATTATGTTGTAGTTGTTTATCAAAATTCGATGTCAAAATCAGCTGTTTGCAATCGATGCCGTGAAACAATACTCGATACTTGTCAATATATGGTCACTCTTTCCTGCTAGTCATGACTGCCTCATACCGGAGTTACACAGGGCGCATCATTGTCGAAGATGCGAAAAAATGATGCAGGCGTTTAGACCGCAGCCGCATCATTGAAACAGCTGTTCGCCATGCCAAACGTAAACAAACCAAATTAGTAAGAAGAAGAGAACAAATGTATTTTATTGAAATAGAGACAATTATGAGCGATAATATGTTAAATGTGGCACGTGGTGTATTTGGCAACGGCACTGCGCTCACCAAAATGAAATTAGGGCTTGCTTTAGCGAATAATTTATTTTTTTTAATTACGCGGTCCAATTATGTTGTTGTTGCTTATCGAAATTCGATGGCAAAATCAGCTGTTTACAATCGACGCCGTGAAACAATACTCGTCAATATACGGTCACCCTTTCCGCATCATTGCCGCATCATTAAACATGCGGCTCTTCTTCTATCCACAGGTTTCTTATACCGGAGTTACACAGGGCGCATCATTGTCGGAGATGCGAAAAAATGATGCAGGCGTTTAGACCGCAGCCGCATCATTGAAACAGCTGTTCGCCATGCCAAACGTAAACAAACCGAATTAGTAAGAAGAAGAGAACAAATGTATTTTATTGAAATAGAGACAATTATGAGCGATAATATGTTATATGTGGCACGTGGTGTATTTGGCAACGGCACTCCGTTCACCAAAATGCAAATGGGGCTTGCTTTAGCGAATAATTTATTTTTATACCCGTTACTCGTAGAGTAAAAAGGGTATAATAAGTTCGTGCAAATGTATGTAACAGACAGAAGGAAGCATTTCCGACCCCATAAAGTATGTATATTCTTGATCAGCATCAATAGCCGAGTCGATATAGACATGTCCGTCTGTCCGTCCGTCCGTCCGTCCGTCTGTCCGTCTGTCTGTATGAACACCTAGATCTCAGAGACTATAAGAGCTAGAGCTACCATATTTTCAGTGTAGACTTGTTCTTCTGCACGCAGATCAAGTTTGTTTCAAATTTTTGCCACGCCCCCTCCCGCCCCCGCAGTATGAAAAAAACCTCATATCTCCTACAATTTTGAAAATAGATTGTTCGGACCTTCTAGACATATATTTTAATCATCATTACCTATCGATCCGCCATACATCATTTTCCGATCAGATGAACCATAGTAGAGTTGCCGCCCCCGCAATTCGAAAAATACCTCATACCTCCCACAATTTTGAAAATCGATTCTTCGGACCTTCTAGACATATATTTTAATCATCCTTACCTATCGATCCGCCATACATCATTTCTTGATCAGATGAACGATAGAAAAGTTCCAGCCCCCGCAGTTTGGAAAACATCTCATTTCTCCCACAATTTTGAAGATAGATTGTTCGTATGTTCTAGACATTTACTTTATTCATCATTACCTATCGATCCGCCATACATCATTTCGCGATCAGATGAACTATATCAGAGTGGCCACCCCCGCTAATTGGATAGTATGTATATTCTTGATCAGTATACATAGCGAAGTTGATTAAGCCCTGTCTGTCTGTATGAATACTTAGATGACAGAGACTATACGAGCTGGAGCTACCATTTTTCTCTGCACGCAGATCAAGTTTGTTTTTAATTTTTACAACACCCCCTCACGCCTCCGCAACGCCCCTCTAAATTATGCAATGCCCATCCGGCCGCCGCAATATAACATTTTGAATAACTCTTTCAACTCTAAAGCTATTGAATTTTAATCTTCAAAAAGATTAGTATACTAGATTGATATACAAATTTTTATTATTATTATGATCGCATTTCAGGCAAAAGGTCTGATTGCACTCTCAAATCACCTGTTAAGTGGAAGCTGAGAATCAGCTGTGTTGAATGTAGTGGTATGCGGGAAAAGAGTAAGCAGAACATAAAAAAGGCGCGCTCTAAATACCACAGAGCAATATTATTAGAGGTAACGATTGCTCGGTCGCCACAAACTTAACAGCGAAATAATCAGCTGTTCTTTGTTATTGTCGTCAACAAAGAAGATGTCCATCTCGCTCTAACCACCGTGTTTTCCTATATGTGTGATAAGACCTTAGCAATATTTTGAAATCGCTGGCAACATTTTAAAAGTATCATTGGTCATATCTCTTAACAGCGCCACAAATTGAGAGGCGTCGCAATATTTTTCTCTAATACTCTTGCTCTGTGAAAACAAAGCAACAAGTGCGAGGACGTAATAAGAGCGTTGTCTAACACTGATGTCATGGTGGTGGGAGAGGGTGTGGTGCGATGGAAAGGGAGGGGTGAGGGGAAAGGGAGAGGAAGTTTGAGAGAGTTTTCTATAACTTTGAAAGCGGCGATAGTTTTCGCTGATTTTAGTGCGACTTTACTGTGCGCGCACTACTTTACAGTGTAAAGTGTAAAGTTTACACTGATGGTCATGTATGGTGGGTAAAGGGGCGCGGGGAGAGATAACATGCAAACAGAGCGCCAAATCGGTAGAACTTTGTGAGAGAGAAAAGGTAATAGGTCTTGCTGAATTTACTGATGTGCGAGCGAGACAACAGGGCACTACTCAACACTGCGTTCACAGGTGGTTTGGAGGGGAAAGAATAAAAAGTAAATGAAAAAGGCGGGAAAACTTAAAATTTTGGGGTGGGTTTAGTGTTAAACAACAAAAAATAGATTAGTGTCTATCGCTTCTCCGAACAATAAACACTTGCTACTCTGCGCTTTGCTAAAATTTGTTTAAATTTGAAATTGTTATAATATTTAAGTGATTTGTGCATCTAATTAATTAATTCTAATATAATTCATCATAAATTTTGTCGTGCTTCCTAAATAAACCGCGTGCTCGGGTGTTGAGTGCTGGAGGTGTTGCTGCTTACTGCTGTTGGGGATTCCGCAAGTTCAATAACTTATATTTAATTATAATAAAAAGTCATTTTGAAGGCTTCTTAGTTTATTTTATTAACATATCATATTTTTTCCTCTTTCCTATTCAATATATAATTAATATATAATTTTAATTAATATATAATTTTTTTTGAATTGATTTAATTTGTTTTATATTATTTATAATATATATATATATTATTTATTTATAATATGCCTCGATTAAATAGGCAATCGGTTTCTCAACAGTCTCAGAGACGAAGGCTAAGAAATAGAGCTAACAGAGACAGCGTGCCATATGCAGAGGTTGAGAGAGAAAGGAATGCAGAGTATCTGCGAGATCGTAGAGTTGATATCGAATTAAGGGAATTTAATCAAGCAAATGATTCGTCCCGTCGTTCGATCCGTAGAAGGAGTGGAAGATTCAGGAATATGAACAAAGGCAGGACAGTGAGGCACATAGACAGACACGTGCAAATTCATTGACTAGACGGCGGGAACAAGTCCGAAATACTTTGGATCGGTCAACCCGTAGACAAAGCCCAAGCTTTCGTGAAAACGAGCAAAGGCTGGACAGTGAGGCACATAGACAGACACGTGCAAATCTAGTGACTAGACGGCGGGAACAAGTCCGAAATACTTTGGATCGGTCAACCCGTAGACAAAGCCCAAGCTTTCGTGAAAACGAGCAAAGGCTGGACAGTGAGGCACATAAACAGACACGTGCAAATCCAGTGACTAGACAGCGGGAACAAGCAGTTAATACCCGGCAACGCTCGATCCGGAGAAGAGTAGACATCGATTTTCGCATCTTGGAAAGAGATCAGGGTAGCCAACGTAGATCTCAGTCCAGGATGAATTTAAATCGTCGGGCTTTTGAAAGGGCACGCAACACATTGGCACGACGAAGTGCTCGGTTGGCTGCCCGACAAGCAGCATTTGATCTATCTCGGAGTCTAAGTCAGAGAGTAAGTCAGCATAGAAATATTAACGGAAATAGGGAAGCAGAAAATCGACAAAATGCGTCCCGTAATATAATGGAACGTGCGAATATCTCTCAGGAAGATAGGGCTTCTACACGACCCAGAAATGTGAGCTTAGAATATCAAATAGAAGTTTTTAATAGGATGGTAAAACTGGGTCCTGATCAGATTTGCTTTTCTTGTAAAGGCCTGTGGTTTCCTAAACAGATTACGAAAATATCTCGCAGCTACATTGAAGCCAATTGTGAATTTAGTTCTCAAATTTTACTCTTGGCAAGACAGTTTTCTCCAGCTGGCAGTAACCTCACTTTCTGTAGCCGAAATATTAAATCTGGTAATAAACCAAAATTTTCCATTTCGAATGGTTTAGATTTCCCTGAACTGCCAGATTGTCTCAAAGGACTTACGCCTTTAGAGGAACGACTGATTTCTCCTCGCCTTCCATTTATGATTATAAAGTCAATCGGGCATGAGCGTCAGAGTGCAATTAAAGGAGCTGTTGTTAATGTCCCTATTCCAGTTAGCAATGTGGTTACTTCCCTTCCCCGAAGTTTTCAAGAGGCCGAGGTTGTCCAGCTCCACCTCAAGCGTAGGATGGAATATGGTCATGATTTCATGACTGAGACCATTAGACCTTCCAAAATATTAGACGCAATTCGATATTTAGTTAACACTGAGCTTTATATTAAGCATAATGTCACTCTTAATGAGCAGTGGATGGATTCTTTTGCATCCGAAACTGTTCCATTCCTAGTATCACAAGCAGATAGAGAATTTGTAGAAGAAAATCTGCCTTTATCCCAACCTGAACGGAATATAGAAGAAGACGCGGATCCACCTCATTCTCAAGAGAATGTCGAAGCCGAGGATCTTAATCCGGGGGGCCAAGAAACTCTGCTTGAGAACAATCAGATAGACGATATTGCCATGCAAAGAATCACAATCGCTCCAGGTGAAGGCCAAAGACCCCTCGACATGATTCTTGACGTTGATTCCGAAGAATTAGCGTTTCCCACTCTTTACGCTGGCATAAAAAGAAAATCTTCTGAAAGTTTTGCAACTATTGTTAGATCTGAGCTTAGAAATGTTGATAGAAGAGGTTGCAGAACTGACAAATTATTTTTCAACTATAAAAAGTTAGAGCTGATCACGAAAAGGCTCGTCTAATTAGAACAGAACCCGTCACATGTGCTAGGTATTTTGACTACAGATATCGCGAGCTCCTGAAAATAATGAAAAAATCTGGAGGCATTTTTGGAGAGTACTTCGTTACCAAGTATTATTGGCGAGTTGAGTTTCAGCAGAGAGGTTCACCTCATATTCATGGTATGTTTTGGCTGAATGATGCCCCATCAGTGGATTTTAATAATGAAGCAACCATCCCACCAGTAGTAGCCTTCATAGATCAGTTTATTACCACAGATGTAACAAATGCTGATCTAGCTCAGTTTATATTATACCAAACACATAATCATGTACATTCGTGTCTTCGAAAAGTGCGGGGAAAAGAAATTTGTCGATTCGGTATACCATACCCTCCCATGCCCCAAACGGAAATTTTAAAACCACTGCCAGAAGAAACTGCTAATATTCCTCTTCATCAAGAAAATTTAAAAAAAATATTAAATATTTTAAATACCCGCTTTTCCTCTGACGTTGTCAGTAACTTGAGCATATTTGAAAATTTTCTTTCTCACGATCAAGTGAACCTCAGCTACGAGGACTACATATATGCCATTAGATATAGCTTGAAAAAGCCTCAAATTTTCCTGAAGAGAAGTTTTGCTGAAATCAAAATAAATGCTTATAATAATTACATTAACAAATCCCAAAGGGGCATTTCTAAGCTGATGCGTGAAGCCGTTTCAAGTGTTGAAAGAGGCAATTTAAGCATCAGACAAAAGTTGCAGTATATTGGTCATAAATTTGTTTGCGGCACTGAGATTTCAGCTCAGGAAGCCGCCTATTGTTGCCTAGGCATGTCAATGTCGCATATTAGCCACAAAGACAAATATATAAATACCAATCTGCCAGAACTTCGAGTTAAAATGCTCAAATCTAGACAGCAATTGCAAAATTTGCCTCAGGATTCAACTGACATTTTTGTAAAGGGACTGCTAGATCATTATGTGCAACGACCAGATAGTCTCGAGGCCTTGTGTTTAGCCGATTTTTCCGCATTTTATGAATTCAACGAAGAAGAACTCGACAAAATGCTGATAATGAAGATGACGAAGAAGTTGAGGTCCTAGGTGATACTTTTATTCCTCTCCGCGATGGTAGTGGTTTTATTAGGGAACGGACCAAACCTTGTACTATTAGATACAGACGATTTAATATTAACACAGACAGACAGAATTACTTTAGAGAGCTCGTCATGTTATTTTTCCCGTGGAGAAATGAAGAGACAGAGTTAGTTCGCAGAAACTGTGAGGAGTTTTATAACGAACACGTGGCGGTTATAAAGTCTGGATTTCAGAAATATAACGTGCTTGAAGATCTAGAAGACGCGCTTAGAAGGGCTATGGAGGTCGAAAATGATAGCGAAGACGCGATAGATGCTGTTTTGGATGAAGAATTTAGAGTGTTAGGATTTCCGGAAATAAATTCTCAAATTAATCTTTTAAACTTAAATGGCAATGATCAAAATGTAGAACCGGATAGTAATATCCGAGTTATAAAGCTCCCAACAATTTTATCACCTGAAAACTTGGCCAGCATAGTTAGATCTTTAAATTTAAGCCAAAAACGTTTTTTACCCATGTTCTGCACAATGCCAAGAACAACACAGTTTTTCATGAGTTCGTTGGTGGCGGAGCTGGTGTCGGCAAGAGTAGACTTATAGCAGCAATATATCAGTCCCTCTCCCTGGAGTACAATAGTAGAAGTGGATGCGACCCTACAACTGTAAAGATCCTCCTGTGCGCTCCCACTGGAAAAGCAGCTTTCGGAATAGGGGGTTCTACCCTTCATTCCATGTTCTCCCTTCCAGTGAACCAGTCCGGGTCTGCATTTTAAAGATTTAGGGTCAGATTTATTAAACACCCTTCGTACAAGATTTATATATCTTAAACTTCTCATAATTGACGAAATTTCTATGGTCGGTGCAAAAATGTTTTCCTATTTGGACTCTCGCCTTAAACAGATTTTTAATTGTAGAGATACTCCCTTTGGGGGCGTTAGTGTCATCGTGTTCGGCGATCTCAGACAACTTCGCCCTGTAGGTGATCGTTGGATATTTCAATCTACATCATCTTCGCATGATCCATACAGTGCCATTGTTGGATCTTCTTTGTGGGCACGTTTTAAGTTTTTTGAACTCACAGAGATAATGCGACAGCGAGATGACCAACCTTTTGCGGTAGCATTAAATAACATGGCATCCGGTCAAATGACGTCAGAAGATATTAATCTGTTTAGGACCCGTATTTTTGATGCCAGTCAAATCCCAGATGACGCAATTTATCTATTCTCAAGTAATAGTGATGCAGATCATTATAACAGGGCAAAATTATTCTCGATTCCAACTGAAGAGCACATTTCAGAAGCTGTCGATTGTGTAAAAGCCGCACATCTAAATGCAGCAAGTAGGAGCAAAATATTAGAAGATATAAAAGTATTTAAAACTTCGGATACACAAGGATTGTGTACTTCCCTAATCTTAAAAGCCAATGCCAAGTATATGATGACGGTCAATATAGATACGGCAGATGGTCTCGTGAATGGAGCCACGGGTTTACTTATGAAAATAGGATTCAACTCATCCAATACTCCGGAAATTCTTTGGATACAATTCTTTGAAGAAAGTGTAGGAGTGAATGCTCGTGCAAAGTGTAGCTATCGTGATCAACCTTCTTGGACCCCAGTTCTTAAAACTACTAGAAATTTTCAATTTAAATCCAATGAGCAAGTCACTATTGACCGCAAACAATTTTCTGTTGTAGTTGCAGAAGCTATAATTTTCCATAAAAGTCAGGGCGCTACATATAACAAGGTGGTGGTTCACACCTGTTCAGGATTACAGCGCGAATCTTTATATGTAGGCTGCAGTAGGGCTACAAGCGCAGCAGGTCTTTATATAGTTGGGCAATTTCTCGGCCCAAGATCCGCACAAGGATCACCAGCAGAGACAGAGCTCCAAATACTTCGCTCCGACTTCGTACGCACTTTGACTCTTTATTTGACAGCTCCAATTTCAATGTATTTTTCCACAATACTGAAAGCCTGCACTGTCATATTAACGATGTTTGTTCCGATCAGCTTATGCTTCAATCTTCATTTTTGTGTTTCGCCGAAGCTTCCACTTACTCTAACGAGATATATGAGGTACCGGGCTTTACCACAGTCGTGCGACTGGATTGCCCGTCAGAAGCAAGCGGAGCTCGACCTAAAAGAGGCATTCTCATATTCATTAGTAATGAAATGTCGGAGAATGTTAGTCTTTGTTCTAATGGTCGTTTTTATGCAAATTCAATGAATTTAGCATCAGCAGTGTTCGAGTTTGCCCTGTTAAAATAAAAATCTTTAGGAATTTTGGTAGTGTATAGAAGTCCGACTTATCCATTGCCCAAGTTTATAGAAGAATTTGAGAATTTAATTCATGAAAACTCCACTTTGCTAGGCAGTACTTCTTTAGTTTTGGGAGATTTTAATATCGATCTTCGATCACTTTCAGGTTGTGGTAGGACTGTATACGATTTTCAAGTAAACAGTAATAGGTATAGATCTCTTTTGCAATTGGATTCATCAACAACCAATTGCAATACTCACATAGATTGGGCTTTTTCCAATATTTCGAATAGCAGAGCCAATGCGCGCACTTTTGAAACAATTTATAGCTATCATAGTGGGGTTTCAGTAAGTGTTAATGAGATTTCTGACTAATTATTTTCTTATATTTTGCAATGTACAATATTATGTATTTATCATTTACATATTATGTATAAATTATGTATATATTATTTATATATTATGTATATATTATGTAAGTTTATTTTTCTGTAGTTCAGTTACTTTTACTAATTTTATATTCCTTTTTACTAAATTATGCATTCGATTTGATGTAACTTTTTTTAAATTAAATTTTTTTTAATTTTATTGAATTGTTATTAGTAGTAGTTATTTTCTTCTTTACAACTTTAAATAATTCGCTTATTGTTATTTTTGCGAAATTAAATTTTTTGGGGAACTTGGAGCTCTGTAAACTATACAAGTTTATTCCGCTCAGGTCGACTCGTAGGTCCCCATATTCCCTAATATGTTGTGGCCCCATTGTTTTTCGCAATGGCCTCCTCGTGGTGTTCCCTGGGTACCGATTGATTCATTTAAATCGGAAGCAAATTCGAGCGGCGTTTTCAAAACAAAATTAAATTTTACCTTCTTCCCTTTTTCTTCTTCTAACTTAAATAGTGTCTGGTAACTTAATATATCTACTTTTTGTAATTTATTAATTCAGGTTATCTTTAACTTCTCCTTACTGAGTAACGGGTATATCAAAGTCGAGCACCGCCGACTTTAACTTACGCTCTCGTTTTATATTACGCGGTCCAATTATGTTGTTGTTGCTTATCGAAATTCGATGGCAAAATCAGCTGTTTACAATCGATGCCGTGACACAATACTCGATACTCGTCAATATACGGTCACTCTTTCCGCATCATTAAACATGCGGCTCTTCTTCTATCCACAGGTTTTTTATGGGAAACAATTCCGCACATTCCGTTTAATACCGGAGTTACACAGGGCGCACCATTGTCGAAGATGCAAAAAATGATGCAGGCGTTTAGACCGCAGCCGCATCATTGAAACAGCTGTTCGCCATGCCAAACGTAAACAAACCGAATTAGTAAGAAGAAGAGAACAAATGTAATTTATTGAAATAGAGACAATTATGAGCGATAATATTTTAAATGTGGCACGCGGTGTATTTGGCAACGGCACTGCGTTCACCAAAATGAAAATAGAGCTTGCATTTGCGAATCATTTATTTTTTTAAACTACGCGGTCCAATTATGTTGTTGTTGCTTATCGCAATTCGATGGCAGAATCAGCTGCTCGCTATCGACGCTGTGAAACAATACTCGATACTCCTCAATATACGGTCACTCATTCCGCATCATTGCCGCATCATTAAACATGCGGCTCTTCTTCTATCCACAGGTTTCTTATGGGAAACAATTCCGCACCTTCCGTTTAACGGAAAATTTCAATGATGCGGCCGGTCTAAACAGCGTATTACGGAAAATTTCAATGATGCGGCCGGTCTAAACAGCGTATTATGGGAAACAATTCCGCACCTTCCATTTAACGGAAAAATTCAATGATGTAAACAGCGTATAACGGAAAATTTCAATGATACGGCTGGTGTGAACAGCGTATTACGAAAAAATTCAATGGTGTGACCGGTGTTGTAATCAGCGTATGCTGTTAAATGTTATTTGTTTTACTCAAATCAAATTTACTATGGTTGGTCCAATATATTGGATCAACATGTATATGTCAATATTTAGGATACTGTGATGCTATCCATCGAAGAATATGAGGTTCCGCTAGTATGGGTCTTTTAACAAGACAATAACCCCAAGCAAACCCAGAAGAATGCAAAGAAATGATTCAAATAAGCATATCGAACTAGTCGGAAATTTCACTTTTACTTTTCAGTTTTGCTAGCCGCAAAACAATCACAAGTGTTGAAAAAATTATTTATTTAAAAATAACTAAAAGGCGGTCTGTATTATTTAAAGTGGCCAAAAAATTCAAAATTGATCAAAGAATAATAATTAATTTACTTTTAGTGAGTAGCTTATGTTTATGAATGCAAAATTAGAGATTTACTTTTAAAAAACGTTTGAAACCTCAAATCTCTTTCGGTTTACGTTTACCAGAACACGAATCAAGTCCATTTTCGAAAGAATTTATTGGAGGTGGAATTGAGAACAAGGCTGAAATAGTATTTTTAACCGAAATGGGTAAGCTAAAACGTGAATTTAAACAGAGTTACTTCCAGGATATGCAACAAGGACTTGCCCAATACTTCACAAAGCACAACAAATTGTCATCGAACAAAAAAGTCAAGTGACGCGAAGCGTTTATTTAAAAACTTCAAAGAATTCTTCCGCCTTACATAAATTTCAAGACCCGAACTATCGTCGGACATCTAAAAGACGCATCGGAGAAACTTTGTAAAAGAATTGAGCAAAATGACATAGCTTCAGGGAACGAAAGGACCATTACGTGTCAAAATATTATATTTATGAGCTCTGCTTATAGCTTAATCAAAATAAAGGAAGACGTCTTAATACTTGACTATGTTCCGAGCACTTAGGTTACTCTAATGGCCACTTATTGAACTTTCGGAAATCGACTGATGCGTAAGATGTCGACAGTCATGATCCGGTGTCATTCAAGTATAAATATTTTGGGTAAATACCGAAAATCCATTGACGCCAGAAGCAGTGCAAAGTAGACGCTCACCCAAGACATTGCAACAAAGGAATGTTTGGCAATCGAAAGTCGTAGAACCAGTAATGTTGCCCACGTCCAACTTATGGTCAAGCTAAAAAGATAGATATTGAAAAAGAAAGAAAAATTGCTAGAATAAAAAAAAAATATTATTAGCAAAGTCAAAAGCCAAAATTGATTTAAGAAAGTAATAATTTAATTCAAAGAAAATATAAATTAATGAAAAGAACAAGTTAGACCTGCACGCCACGACGGACCAAATAGAAATGCCAACATCGCCATCTTGCCATCTCGCCATCTTGATGGTTAATGTGACCAAAGGTCACTATTATTACGATACCAATTAAAATGGTGTGCTGAGATAACCATAAAATGTCGAAATTTTGGTATTTCAAGGGCAAGGTCACACTATTCCGACAGCTGGGTTTTGTTGGCTGCATATGACTTGTAATTGGTACCTGTAGCGGCAGCGCCCAGACGTATTTATTTGAGGCTAAGTACAATTTCTTTTATATTGATGAATAAGATCAACAATTTTGTATATGAAAACTTGACCAAATTTGAATTAATTTATAATTTTAAAATGAACAGTTAGCAATTAACAATTGATAAATTGTAATTGCAGTACCTTTTGATAAACTATTAATAAATTATGAGCGCATAGTTTACTTTCTTCAAAGTTTTGATTTATGTCTAGAACAATTCAAACATTTAATTGCAATTAAACAATTAACAATTAAACTAAAACTAGTTTGAAGTCCAAACTAATTTCAATTAATCCAACTAAATTAAATGCAATATGCAACTAATATTTTAATTGCAATTAATTTTTAGCTGCAACTTAATTAAGGGGGAAGTCTACTGTGCCAAGGGAAAATACCGACAGATTTTCCGGATTTTTTTCCTAACAAAATATGACTCGTACATTAAACTAAATTAAACCTTCATCTTTGTTATATATTAAAGTTTAAAAAAAAGTCTTAAGTCTGAATATTCAAAATTGCCGTCATGGCAGTCCTTAAAGCGCAGGACCGTTTTCTTAGGTTCCTAAACGGTGTACATGAAATCTCACGACTGGGTGATCTGAAAGAAAAAACAAAATATGGTTATCATCTACATAATATTGACTGTCGTCGGACGGCGGATTTTGTCGATAAAAAATTCTTTAATTTTTTTTTTTTTTTTTTGACCAAATTTGATGTTATTATTGTTTAAAACAATTATACAAAAAACGATATCAAAAATATGCTTCGTCAAACAAGAGACACTACTCTAGAGAATATGTAGTTAAAATTTGAAATCGATTCACTCATTGGAACTTGAGATATCGCGTACACTGTATTGAACGAGAGCGTAAGTTGAAATCGGCCCTGCTCGACTTGGATATACCCGTTACTCAGGGTAAGGTTTATTTAAGAATATTTTATTAGATCACAACATGCCCAAATTGTGGGAGATATGAAGTTTTTTCCAAATTGCGGGGGTCGCAACTCTACCATAGTTCATCTGATCAGGAAATGATGTATGACGGATCGATAGGTAATGAGGATTAAAATATATGTCTAGCAGGTTTTAACAATGTATTTTCTAAATTGTGGGAGATATGAGGTATTTTTTAAATTGCGGGAGGGGGCGTGGAAAAAATTTGAAACAAACTTGAACTGCGTACAGACAATACAAGTCTGCACTGAAAAAATGGTAGCTCTAGCTCTTATAGTCTCTGAGATCTATGCGTTCATACAGACGGACGGACAGACGGACATGTCTATATCGACTCGACAATTGATGCTGATCAAGAATATGTTTATATATATGTCGGAGAAGCTTCCTTCTGCCTATTACATACATCACAAAATGATTTAAATCTTTAATGATTTAAATCACAAAATGATTTAATTTAAATCTTTAAATCTGTTAAAGGGAAATACAATTTTTATCTAAATGATTTGGAATCGTTAAGGCACACTTAGCAAAATTATGTTTGTATATTTTATGTATGCACAATAATGCCAACTACTATGTCGGAATGCGTCCAAACTTGGAAGATGATTAGTAACTACTCCGCTCTATTAATAAATTATAACGAAAATCTACTATAAAATGCCGCTAAATAAATGCTTTTGTTCTTAAAGCACTTTTCTCCTATATATAAAATAATTGGTTTGACGTGGCTCTAGTGCGGACAGGCTTCAATTTTCCTTTAATAAACTTTCCTTAAAATGTCTGTAAATAATATTTTTGATGACGATTTTTCTGGCGATGACGATCTCTTAGATCCGGTTTTTGCTATCGACACGGAAAAAAGGGCGGTTTTGCGAACCTGCTAAAAATCAGCAATAAGGACAATCAGCTGCGAAAAAGAATCAAATTGAAAGGTCTTCCACAGAGTCTAGATACATCAATTCTTCAGAGGGAAGTGTTTTAAGTGAAATATCTATGGATGAACAAAATTATTTAAATTTTGAAGCAGAAATTGAGACTTCAGACGATAGTTCTTCGCGATACGATTCGATCAAAAATTTATTGTTACACAAAACAAAAATCAATAAACTTTTCCACGAATTAGAAATAGAGGCTTTTAGGTTGCGATTTTGAATATTTAGAAGAGTACGTAGTTTTGCTGAAACCTGTTGCTGAGGCAATCAATTTTCTACAATCGCAAAACGGAATGTTTTAAGGATTTCTGCTTTCAACGTTGGCCACAATGAAGACAAAATATGCGAGGCTGACGCTGAAAAGATCCAGTGATTACTTTGTTGAAATGGAAAATCGATTGCTATCAGCATTGGACGATTCGACACATATGTTAATTTTAAAAAGGGGTCGGAATCAGCTGTTGTGGCTTCCCCTTTTCTGTCCTTCCGTCAAACTAAAATGGATCAAGGCAATAAATCCAGCTTCCGATAGCTATAAAGAAGCCGAAGTGATGAAAACTGTGAAGACGGCAATCAAAAACTTTTTTAAGGATGCGGTATCTGAAGAGGTAAATCAGATTGATAATTCAAAGGCATCAAAATATTTTGATTTTGGAATATTATGTCCGTCAAAACCTTTTTATTCATCAAAATTATTTAAGAATAACCTAATGTTTTTCAAGGAACCCCAGACGAGCAGTCCCAATCCGGTTCTCATGAATGGCAATCCGAGTTATTTGCTTACGATGCCGATAACTCAAAAGTACAAATGCTAAATAACTATTATTTTATGAAGAAAGCATTTCTAAAATTTAATTATCCGCTGCCATCTTCAGCAGCAGTGGAGAGATTTTTTTGCATGCTTCATTTCTAAATACACCAAGGCGAGGTTGTCTTACAGATGAACATTTTCAACAGTTGCTACTTTTGAAAGTTAACAAAATTGTTTAACCAAACACATTTAAAGATGGTCAAATACATGAGCATTCTACTATTTTATTAAAAATCATAGTTTTTTAATGGTTTTCGCAGTTACCTTAAGTCTAAACTTTATTTTTATCTGAACAGATTTAAAAATTTGAATTAAATCATTTTGGGATTTAAATCACTAAAGATTTAAATCTTCATAGATTTCAATCATTTTGATCTTTAAAGATTTAAATCATTAGATTTAAATCAAGCTATTTAAACCTTTACATGAATGATTGCAACTAATTAATTAAAATCAACATTGATTTAAATACTTTGATTTAAATCAAATGATTTAAATCTTTGAAGATTTAATTCTCGGAGTTTTAAATCTCCAATCATTTAAATCAAATGCTCCAAAATGATTTATAAATCACCTTAAAGCAATCTTCAACAATTGAATCTGATTTAAATCTTGATTATTTAAAGCTGAAATGAATGAAATCTTTATATTTTAAATCTGGTTGAGATTGAATCGTGAATCAATGTGATTGATTCATTTACAGCCCTGATATAGACATGTCCGTCAGTCCGTATGAACACCTAGATCTCAGAGACTATAAGAGCTAGAGCTGCCATTTTTTCAGTGTAGACCTGCATTGTCTGTACGCAGATCAAGTTTGTTTCAAATTTTTGTCACGCCCCCTCCCGACCCCGCAATATGAAAAAACCCTTACATCTCCCACAATTTGGAAAATTGATTTATAGATATATTTAAATCATCATTACCTATCGATCGGCCATACATCATTTTCCAATCAGATGAACGATAGTAGAGTTGCCGCCCCCGGCAATTTAAAAAATACCTCATATCTCCCACAATTCTAAAAATACATTGTTAAAACCTTTTAGACATATATTTTAATCATAACTCATATCTCCCACAATTTTATAAATAGATTTTTCGAACCTTCTAGATATATATTTTAATCATCATTACTTATCGATCCGACATACATCATTTCCCGATCAGATGAGCTTAAGTAGAGTTGCCATCCCCGCAATTTCGAAAATACCTCATATCTCCCACAATTTGGGCATGTTGTGACTTAATAAAATATTCTCAAATAAACTTTACTCTGAGCAACGGGTATATCGAAATCGAGCAGGGCCGACTTCGACTTACGCTCTCGTTTTTTTAATGACTCCGTACCTGCTGTAAAACGGCTGCTGTCAGTCCGTTTGCGTTTGTATAGAGATTTTCGTTTGCAAGCGACGTTTTTCGATCTCCGTTTTTGACCTTGCTTTCGAGAAGTATAAATGTTGTTATCATAACTGTACATATTATCTATAAGAATACTACCCTATGAACATATATAATTAATTGTAAGAGTACCCTTAACCTTTTGGTATTGTAATAATAGTGACCTTTGGTCACACTAACAATCAAGATGGCGATGTTGGCATTTCTATTTAGTCCGTCTTGGCGTGCAGACCTGACTCGTTCTTTTCTTTAATTTATTTTATTTTTTTTTTTAATTGAAATAAATTATAACTTTCTTAAGTCAACCTTGACTTTTGCCTTAGCAAATAATATATTTATATTTTTTTAGCTCTACCACAAATTCGAAGTAGGCAACATTTCTGGTTCTACGACTTTTGATTGCCAAACATTCCGTTGTTGCAATGTATTGGTTGAGCTTCTACTTTGGACCGGCAATTGATACTGCTTCTGGCGACAATGGATTTTCGGTATTTAACCAAAATATTTATACTAGATTGACACCTGATCATAACTGACGACATCTTACGCATCAGTCGATTTCCGAAACTGGAATAAGTGGCCAAAAGACTGTTAGCTAGCGGATTTTGGGTCACAGTCTTTAGCGCAACTTTGTGAAATACTGCGCTGAATGCCCTTTCGACTGTAAATTGAGTTGCCGTCCCGGTCAATGCAGTCGAGTCCTCTGCAGTTGCGACTTCCATTAAAGACAGATGTCCTTCTCTCATTCAACCTTGTTACTACTTATGTTGTATATTTTCCAGGTTAAAAATAATTTTTAAAAAATCGTTAAGTCCGCTAACCGAAGTGCTCGGCACATTTTCAAGTAATAAACCCAATACGGACCTGAAGTTTCATACAAAATGTGGTACGAAGAAGCAGAAGTAATAATTCCTTCACCTTTTACTTTGTGCCCATACGGAGCTGAGCAGTACTGTTGCGCTTAACAGCACATGAATGGATCCTATGTTAATAGCCTGTAAAAATCATGTTACTTCGAAAAAACAATTCTTAATTCTTTATAAATCGTTTGTTTAGACACGTAAAGATCCTTTCGTTCCCTGAAGCTAAGTCCATTTTAAGGCACAGCATGCGATCTTTTAAATTTTGCTTAATTATTTTGCAAACTTTTTCCGCTGCGTCTTTTAGATGTCCGACGATATTTCGGGCCTTGAGATTTATAGAATACCTGTCAGTCTAAGGCTGGAACATTTTTTTGAAGTTTTTGTTGTTGAATGCTCTAAAGAAAAGAGCTCTTTCCGTCTCTAAGTGAGTGCTCGAATTTAAATATTCGCTTTGCGATATTTAAGCCTTTTTTTCTTTTTTGCTGACCTTTTGGTGCCGCACTTTCCGTCATAGAGTGATCGAGTTTAAATAATCGCTTTGCGATTTTTTAAGCTCAGCCTTAGCACTTGACTTTTTTTCTTTTTTTTTTGTGTCCTTTTCAACCAAATGTATTAGCTTGTAGTGCCGAGCTATATTTTCTGAAGTAACGGAGAAATCATTTTGCATATCCTGCAAATCACTTTATAATGGAATTGACTTTTTGCTAGACCAGCTCCTTGCTATCGCTTCTTTCGCTTAAAAATACTATATATTTCGGGTGTGAAAAAAATTCATAAATCCTTTTAATCATGACATACAAATTTATTTCGGCGCAATACTTTATATTTTCGAACAGGTAAACTTCAAGCATTTTCTGAATATTAAAAATTTCAAGTGCTTGCTACCTTGTTTCCTTCTACTTTTCGTAACAAACATCTGAACAAAATTATAAATACCCCATAACGAAAGAATGAAAAAAAAAATCGAAAAGAGCAAATGTAATTCGAAGATTCACACAACCCAAAAAAAAACACCTTGTGCTCTTTAATCCTGACTGAAACTTTTTTGCACAAGAGCAAACTCAAAACCCGCAGTGGTGACTTATAAAGGATGCCAAAAAGTCGAACCGGCGGCCACTTCTAAACAAACTCAAAAGGCAAACGGGCTGTTGTTGCACAGTTTCAGATATCAACGCGCCAAAACGGCAGCAGCGAGTGCTTAAGCTCATCTATCAACATATTTGTCATAGCTTAAGCGCCGAAAAGTATGTTCAAGAAATTTTAAAGTATTGTTGAAGCAATATCAAAATACACCAGAGAGCAAGGCCAAACTTTTACCTAAAAAAAAATAAAAGAAAAAATTGTACAATTTAGATCAAAAAAGGTTCGGTTTAAAATATTAATTAATTTTTCTTCGAATAAAATTCTTAAAAAAACTTTGAATGTCTCTACTTCGGGTTGTGAAACAGAGAGGTAACAAAGAATGAAGAAATATAAATTCGGCCAAACATTTTATAAATTTTTTCGAAAATTGCCCAAGGTAACATACATCGATAAATATTTTCAAATTTTTGCAATGATTCTAAAAACGAAGACTTACAAATATTGCGATTAGTTCAACAAGCGTTTTCAACACTAAATATTGTTGCTTGTAATCTAAGAACAAGAGCTGATGATGTTTTATCAGGAAGATAAAATGCCTATTATCCCCAACTTAATTAGGTTAGATTAGAGCGGTTACTGGCGTTTCACCGAGCACACTTAGCCATTAGGAATTTGGCCCCTGTTCCCCGTGTCTGAAAAGCGAGATTAACTATATTTTGGAGGCTTGGATGAAACCAGATATATAAGTCTAAGCGTAGTTTCAGCAGTTTCATATTTATACCCGTTACTCGTAGAGTAAAAAGGGTATACTAAGTTCGTGCAAATGTATGTAACAGGCAGAAGGAAGCATTTCCGACCCCATAAAGTATATATATTCTTGATCAGCACCAATAGCCGAGTCGATATAGACATGTCCGTCTGTCCGTCTGTCCGTCCGTCCGTCTGTCCGTCTGTCCGTATGAACACCTAGATCTCAGAGACTATAAGAGCTAGAGCTACCAAATTTTCAGTGTAGACTTGTATTGTTTGCAGGCAGATCAAGTTTGTTTCAAATTTTTGCCACGCCCCCTTCCGCCCCCGCAATTTGAAAAAAACCTCATATCTCCCACAATTTTGAAAATAGACTGTTCAAACCTTCTAGACATATATCTTAATCATCATTACCTATCGATCCGCCATACATCATTTTTCGATCAGATGAACTATAGTAGAGTTGCCACCCCCGCAATTTGAAAAATACCTCATATCTCCCACAATTTTGAAAATAGATTGTTTGAACCTTCTAGACTATTTTTAATAATTATTACCTATCGTCAGCCATACATCATTTTTCGTCAGTGAACGATAGTAGAGTTGCCACCCCCGCAATTAGAAAAATACCTCATATCTCCCCAATTTTAAAAATAGATAATTCGAACCCTCTAGACATATTTTTATCATCCTACTGATCCGCTTCGTTTCCTGTCGTGACGATAAAAGTCACGCCCCGCAATTTAAAAATACCTTTCACCAATTTTGAAAATATTGTTTGAACCCTCTAGACTTTTAATAACTATTACCTATCGATCAGCCATACATCATTTCCTGATCAGATGAGCTATAGTAGAGTTGCCTCCCCCGCAAATTAGAAAGAAACTCATTTCTCCCACAATTAGGACATGTTTATATCCTGAGTAACGGGTATATCGAAGTCGAGCAGGGCCGACTTTAACTTACGCTCTCGTTTTTTCCTTAGATCAGTGACAAAACAGACCAAATGGGAGACGGACAGATAGTACCCTGTTATGGCCCTTAGACTCCATAGGTTCGTTGAGCGCTTTGTGCTTTTTTATATTTCGTAAAACAAGCGTACACGTAGCCATAGGCATACCTGCTTTCTGCCTATCGTGAGTTTGCCTGCTTCGCAGTTGCCTCGATGTCCCGGTGGTCTGGTAGATTTTGGCATAAACGAACTAACCTAGACTGCCTATTTGCTCAGTCCCTCTTCTCTGCCAGCAACGGCAGAATTTCTCACTTTTTGAACGGTACGAGTTCGACATGAACGGTTCGTGTATGATGTGGACTTCTAATTTGTATTGAAAATTAAGGCAACAGCTGTTTGCAACCTCATTACGACGCAATTTTGTATGTGCAGTCAATAGGATCGTTTGTGACGAAACTTATTAGCAAGTTGAAGACCCTCTAGGTCCGGTTCATCACTATCACTGCATTCTGTGGAATCAACAGTATCATAAACAACTTTTATTATTTCTTTTCACTTAGAACATTCTCAGCTAATAGTTCGTCAATATCATCAAATTTGTAGTATGGCTGTGAGCATTGTCTACAATCAGAAGAACTTTGAATTCTGGGCCTTTTTCGTTCATATATCTTCCAACTTTTGGAACGAAACATTTATTGAACCATTCAGTGAAACTGGCAGCTGTTATCCATGTCTTTTTGTTCGGCATCCAATGAACTGAACTTTCTTTGATCGAGGCTTAAGTGCGCGATTAACAAGCAGAGGCTTTAGCACACGGTCTCCAGATCTCCGGCTGCCTTAAAACCATTTGCACTCTTTTTGGATTTGGCTACATATGTGTGGCCTGGCATTTATTTTCCAAAATATACCTGTTTCGTCGATATATATTTTTCAAGTTTTGCAGCCTTCTCATCTCCAGAAAGGATTTCTCCTTTGATCTTTATATTATGGAGTGAGTGCACTTGCAGAAATCCTGTTAACCATCCTGTATTTGCAATAAAGATGTAGCTCTTATCACAATTTGTTTGAGAGGATGTAGATGGTTCAAGTTCCCTAATCTGCTTATGAATTTTTAATGATGATTTTATTTCTATCAACTGGAATCCTTTTCTGTGAATTGTCCTCTATCATCCATATTACTAGTACTTTTTCCATTTTTTTTAACAGAATCTCTTATGTAGGACGTTGACTTATCTGATAGTTTCGTTCCAGATGCTATAGATTTCCCAATAGCTTCTTTATTTCGTTAAATGGTCCTTATTGTGGCTTCGTTCAGACCAAAACTCTTTCCCAAAAACGTTGAAGACATACATACTAAAGGTGCTAAAAATAAATTAGAAAAGGGAGTTCCAAAACTAAATTTTTAAACCCTCCGACCCCATAAGCTATATATATTCTTGATCAGGACGACAAGCAGAGTTCAAATCCGTCTGTCCGTCCGTCCGTCTGTCTGTTTCTACGCGAACTAGTCACTCAGTTTTAAAGCTATCGAGCTGAAATTTTGCACAGAGTCTTCTTATTACTGCACGCAACTAATATGTCGGAGCCGGCCGGATCGGATAACTATATCATATAGCTGTCATAGGAACGATCGGTCTAAGAACTAGTTTTAGTTAAAAAACCTTTTTGGTTTTCCATCGTAGCATCACTAATCGTGGTATATATTAGTTTTATATGCTTCCACACCATTTTAGAAAAATTGATCAAAATCGGATCACTATAGCATATAGCTCCCATAGAAACGGACGATCAAAAAACTAGTTCTAGTGAGAAAAACTTTTTTGTTTTCCATCCTAGCGTCACTAAACTTGCTATATGTTAGTTTTATATGCTTTCACATAATACAGGAAAAATTTATCAAAATCGGATAACTATATTATATAGCTGTCATAGAAACGGTCGGTCAAATACTACTTCTAGTGAGAAAAACTTTTTTGTTTTCTATCGTAGCGTCCCCAATCTTGGTATATATTAGTTTCATATACTTTCACATAATTTTGAAAAAAATTATCAAAATTGGATGACTGTAGCATATAGCTGCATTGGGCCGATCGGTCGGAAAATGTGTTTTACCAAGAAAAATTTTTTTAATGGTATCAAATTTTTATTATCAATGATTTAAAAATTGTAAATATCTGATATCTCTATCCTATATATATTTTACCGGTTAAATCAGTTGGAGTAAAGTTTTTCAAGTGTATTAAAACTTCGGCACAGTCGAAGTTAGCTTTGCCTTCTCGTTTTTTTTAAATTTCAATCCATACATTTTTTTTAGTTGTGCTAAATGAAATCATGTAACGAGAAGGCAAAGCTAACTTCGACTGTCGAAGTTTTAACTAAAAACTTTACTCCAACTGTTAACCGGTAAAATATATATAGGATATAGATATCGATATTAAAATTTTTAAATCTTGATAATAAAAATTTGATACCATTAAAAAAATTCTTAGTAAAACACATTTTCCGACCGATAGGTCTATGGCAGCTATATGCTATAGTTATCCGATTTTTATAAATTTAGGCAAAAAAACCTTTCTAATTTACACACCTTATTGATATAGTCATCCGATTTTGATAAATGTTTTGTATTAGTAAAAGCATATAAAACTAACATTTACCAAGATTGGTGCCGATACGATGGAAAACAAAAAGTTTTTCAAACTAGAACTAGTTTTTGACCGACCGTTTCTATGGCAGCATATGCTATAGTGATCCGATTTTGATACATTTTTCCAGAATTATGTGGAAACATATAAAACTAACATATACCAAGATTAGTGACGCTACGATGGAAAACAAAAAAGTTTTTCTAACTAGAACTAGTTCTTAGACCGATCGTTCCTATGGCAGCTATATGATATAGTCATCCGATCCGGCCGGTTCCGACATATTAGTTGCGTGCAGTAAAAAAAAGACTCTGTGCAAAATTTCAGCTCGATAGCTTTAAAACTGAGAGACTAGTTCGCGTAGAAACAGACAGACAGACGGACAGACGGACAGACGGACAGACAGACAGGCAGACAGACAGACAGACAGACAGACAGACGGACAGACGGACGGACAGACGGAATTGAACTCGGCTCGTCGTCCTGATCAAGAATATATATAGTTTGAATATATATATGTGGTCGGAAATGAATATTTCTATGCGTTACAAACTTCTGGGCAACATTAATATGAACTTTTCAAGTGTATAAAAACAGAATCTCATTTTTTTTTGGTAAACCGTGTTAAATAAAAACCGTGTAGAAACAGAATTACCTTTCGAAACAATTGGCTACCAGTGTCCATTACAAAGTAATTCAATAGGCCTGGACAAAGTCTTGTGTTGCTAGATTTATGGCGCCATCTATAAGTGTCTTAACTGAACTAGCTTGTCAGCGCCATCTACATTTCAACAGTCGTTCGCAGAGCCATCTATATTTAGCATTCTTTGAAATCCGTGGAATCATAAAGATGAACTTGAACTGAAATTTTAATTTATTTGCAGAATTTTTAAAGTTAAATTTAAACAAAAAAAAACGATGATGTCGGCCACAACAGCTCGGATGAAATAAATAAATTATTATATTGAAAGAAAGAATTTAAAATAATGTAATTTCATTTTTTGCAACAAGACAGTTACCTTCTAGGCAGATAATCTATCAATATCCGAACGCTGGAACACCAACTTGGCCAGGCATGAAGTGCTATAATGCTTTTTTATCGGCAGACTAGCAAATTAAATCCGATAATCCCTGGTGCTAATGCCGGGCACAACAGTACACTAAGACTGTTTTATTTAACAATATGTCGTAACACTTTATTGTAAATAATTTCACCAAATGTGCGGCTGTTGCATACATAAAAATTTAGCATAAAATTTTTTGCAAAATAGGAATTATATAGTATTAGTTTCCATTACATGAGATTCTTCTGTTTATATTATTATTGCATTCCTTCTGGATTGGGTGTGACGTTGGACACCTGCTGGACGGATAGGACACCTGCTTGGAATCCATCTCGATACCTCTTCTCGCAGCATTGCTTAAAAAATTGTTTTTTGCCACTGGTTAAGTTTTGAAGCTTCTCTGGCCAAACAAATAATGTATTTTGCAATTGTATTTTTTTAGTGTGTTTCTTGAATATTATCTCTCCCTTCTTTATCTCAACCGGTCTTTATTTTTTTAAGTCAAGATTATTATTGAAATCAGGGAAAAAACATAAGAGTTTACAAAAAAAAAAATAGAATGCTAACATCGCCGCCGCCGAGCAGTTTTTTTTATTTTATATAAGAATTTGTTTTCCAGATTACACAGTTCTACAAATTGAGACATTTTGTGAGTATCCCGAAGATTTTAAACTAATTACTGTTCGTCTACCCATGCTGAATACGAGTTGATAAGCCAAAGTCATATCTTAGTTTCCGTTTCCAAGAAATTGCGGAAAAACCATATTTTCGATTATTTGACCTATTTGTATTTTTGGAGGCCACACTAACCATTAGATGATGGGTTTATGAAGCCTTGTAGGAAAATGGCCTATGAAGTCACGTTTTTCTATATTTATAGCGTTTTTGTCAAACTTAATCGTCTGCTACAAGCCAGTGGATTGGTCTGATATTTTTTGCGGCCACATAATCATATAGTTTAACATATGCACTAATTATGGCAATTTTGCTGAATTTATGACAGGTACATTGGCAACGTTAGAGCCTTTTTTAACCGAAAATCAACATTTAATTTTATGGGAGGACACCTAGATTCCAAATCGAAATTTTTATAGGAATTTTGAAAAGGCTACTTGATATAACATAGGCCTGAGTGAATATTTATTCAAATGTACACTAATTACATTCATGGAATGCTAGGTTAAGTTTTGCTGATGGTGATACTAAGACGGTACCATTTGTTTTATGATGCCAAAAAATTATCTAATGTTAATTAAGTTTACGCATCAGTTAAATTTATTTATTGAGGTCAAAGGTAGTTGACTTTGAATATAAACTGCGTTTTTACGCTTACTGCAAACTTGAACTGCCACTGCTGTTTTGTTCTAAAACCCTCTGCTGACTCTTGGGGTTCTGCTTAAGGCCAGCATTTGTCAAGAAGAGCAAGGCGAAAAAGTGAGAGTATATTGGTGTGCTATGTTGAAGGCTACGAAGCCATTGATTTTGCGGATTTTTTAGTAGCTTGTCAAAGGGCTCGGGATGCGTTTAGCTCGTGTCTGTCTGAATTATGTAATGTGTTCGTCCACCAGCCGCTATGTGAGACAAACTTTGTTTTAGGCCCATTCTATCACTGTGGAGGCAAAACTCTTCATTGACATATAGACAAGCACTCAGAAATTCTGCAAATTAATAGATTACTTAAAGAAATTCGAAATTTTGATATACCTTATATTTACCGCATCTTTTGTTATACACTTGAAAAGTGTAACGCATAGAAATATTCATTTCCGACCACATAAACTATATATATTCTTGATCAGGACGACGAGCTGAGTTCAATTCCGTCTGTCCGTCCGTTCGTCTGTCCGTCTGTCTGTCTGTTTCTACGCGAACTAGTCCCTCAGTTTTTAAGCTATCGAGCTGAAATTTTGCACAGTCTTCTTTTTATTGCACGCAACTAATATGTCGGAACCGGACCGATCGGATGACTATATCAAATAGCTGCCATAGGAACGATCGGTCGGAAAATAAGTTTTAGTGAGAAAAACTTTTTTGTTTTCCATCGTAGCGTCACTAATCTTGGTATATGTTAGTTTTATATGTCTCCACATAATTCTGGAAAAATGCATAAAAATCGGATCACTATAGTATATAGCTGCCATAGAAACGGTCGGTCAAAAAACTAGTTCTAGTGAGAAAAACTTTTTTGTTTTCCATTGTAGCGTCACTTATCTTGGTATATGTTAGTTTTATATGCTTTTATATAATACAGGAAAAATTTATCAAAATCGGATCACTATAGTATATAGCTGCCATAGAAACGGTTGGTCGAAAAACTATTTCTAATAAGAAAAACTTTTTTGTTTGCCATCGTAGCGTCCCCAATCTTGGGGGTGCTTTCACATAATTTTGAAAAAATTTATAAAAATCGGATGACTATAGCGTATAGCTGCCATAGAACTGTTCGGTCGGAAAACGTGTTTTACTAAGAAAAGTTTTTTTTATGGTGTCAAATTTTTATTATCAATGATTTAAAAATTTTAAATATCTAGTATCTATATCCTATATATATTTTACCGGTTAAATCAGTTGGAATAAAGTTTTTCAAGTGTATTAAAACTTCGGCACAGTCGAAGTTAGTTTTGCCTTCTCGTTATACACTTGAAAAGTGTATATTAATTTTGCCCAGAAGTTTGTAACGCATAGAAATATTCATTTCCGACCCCATAAACTATACATATTCTTGATCAGGACGACGAGCTGATTTCATTTCCGTTTGTCCGTCCGTCCGTCTGTCTGTCCGTCTGTCTGTGTCTACGCGAACTAGTCTCTCAGTTTTAAAGCTATCGAGCTGAAATTTTGCACAGAGTCTTCTTTTTACTGCACGCAACTAATATGTCGGAACCGGCCGGATCGGATGACTATATCATATAGCTGCCATAAGAACGATCGGTCTAAGAACTAGTTCTAGTTAGAAAAACTTTTTTGTTTTCCATCGTAGCCAAACTTGGTATATGTTAGTTTTATATGCTTCCACATAATTCTGGAAAAATTTATCAAAATCGGATGACTATATCATATGGCTGTCATATAAAGGGTAAGTCAAAAAACTAGTTCTAGTGAGAAAATTTTTTTAGTTTTCCATCGTAGCTTCACCAATCATGGTTTGTATTAGTTTTATATGCTTCCGCGTAATTCTGGAAACATTTATCAAAATCGGAAGACTATTGCATATAGCTGCCATAGAAACGGTCGGTCTCAAAACAAGTTCTAGTGAGGAAAACTTTTTTGTTTTCTATCGTAGCGTCCCATATCTTGGTATATATTAGTTTTATATGCTTTCACACAATTTGGAAAAAATTTATCAAAATCGGATGACTATAGCATATAGCTGCCATAGGACCGATCGGTCGGAAAATGTGGTTTACTAAGAAAAGTTTTTTTTATGGTATCAAATCTTTCTTATCAATGAATTAAAAATTGTAAATATTTGATATCTATATCCTTTATATATTTTACCGGTTAAATCAGTTGGAGTAAACGTTTTCAAGTGTATTAAAACCAGGGCTGCAAACCGGTCCGGAACCGAACCCTTCAGAACCGGTTCGGTTCAGGTTCTGGTGATCCCTGAACCGAACCGGGAACCGAACCCCATTAAAAATAATCACGAGAACCCGAACCCGAACCTAACCCTGTTTTCTTATTGATGGGGTTCGGTTCTAAAAATAAATTGGCAAGCATAGAATTTAAATTTGCACTTCGATGGTAAAAAATATTTAATTATTTTGAAGAAAAATGTATCCATTCATATGCCCATGTATGGACGGCGACACTTTTTCCCATCCGCAACAAAAGACTGGACAAAATAACACAACCTCAAGCAAGGGAATTCAATTTGCATCTGAAACCGTATTTCTGTGTATTATTTTGTTCGTATGGAGATACAATGGCACTGTGAATACAAGGGAAAGTTGCACTTTATTTAAATATCTTCATTTTTTTTAACCAAATCACAAATAAAGTTCTTTTAGCATTTCACTCTCACAATATGCCAGTCAAAGCCGGTCCCATTTGTAGAAAAAATAATTCTGACTGAATTCTCGGAAATGAACGTGTTCACTGAACAGTGTTCAGCCACACTATAAGTTAGGGATGAGACAACCCGACGTGTCTGTGATTAAGTCACGGTCACGCATATTTGAAGTAACAGTGTGATTTGATGACTGCCAGTCACTGTGACTTAATCACAGTTACGCCGATATGGTCAACCACAGTTACTAAATCACGGGTACGCAGATAAAGCTCATCTCTTATTTTTAGGCCAAAAGTGGCCGTGTTTTTTGTAGGTTTCATAGCCACAAAAATCACATCAGATTCAGCAATCCCACTACTGTGAAGGAGAAATGACTTTCGCTGTGAGTGCAAGTTGGAAGAATCGCTTAACTCTTCTAAACATACATACAATCAATCAATCAAGACAGATCACTTATGTGCTTGACTTCCAAGCCATCAGGCAGCAGATTATAAGGCATCTCGTCTTCAAGTCTTATTAAATTATTTATTATGTACATAAATATATAAAATGCAATCTGGAACCCGAACCCGAACCGGAACCCCGGTTCTCAATTTGAAGGGAACCGGTTGTGGAACCGAACCCCCAGAGTAGGGTAAGGGTTCGAACCCCGAACCGAACCCCTGTCAAAATTAGAGGGGTTTGCAGCCCTGATTAAAACTTCTGCACAGACGAAGTTAGATTTGCCTTCTCGTTTTTATTATTAATACTTTCGTTTTTTTTTTTGCTGCCCTCTTGTGTTTTGCTTCTGTTTCTTCTCGAAAAACATTCCAGCAGTAGTCCTACTACATTGAAATGTTACATTTTCTCTGATAACGTTTTTCCATGAGTGCGAGTTCCTGATGGAAGCGCTCCCCATGCTCATCACTAAAATCCCCGCAATTGTCCGGAAAGAAGTCCAAATGGGAATGCTAAAAGTGTATCTATAAGGACATATTGCAACCCAGACTTTGATATGATGATAACATATTATCGATGAGCTGAGAGTAGTTGCAACTCCTCTTATTTCCCAAAAAGTTTTTTGCAACAAGGCGGAAATTGTCCCATGCTCTTTTTTCTTTTCCTTTTAAAATAGACTTAAGGTGAGATTACACAATCATGCCCAATGTAATGATATTCAGTGCAAATTGTAATGATTGTCACTGACGTCGGGTAATCACTGTAATGAAAATGTAAAATGCTATATTTTGCTTTTTCTGTCAACCATTAAATATATATAAGCATTAAATATTTTAAAACATGAGTGACATCGAATCAAAGCCTCGTCGGACAACGGTACACATTGATAAGAGTGTAGTATGGAGCTCAGAAATAATTTTAAAATTGGTGTTCGCAGTAGAAGAATTTTCCTGCCTCTGGGACGCCCGCTCAAGCGAGGCAAACGATTTGCGGAAACGCACAATTTGACATATTTGATGCTGATATTCCGATGGAGCAATTGAAGGTTCGCATTTGGTGTTTTCAAATTATTTCAATTTTGTAGCTTTCATAATTTTTCAATAGAAAAAGTGGCAGTTGCTGCTTCAAACGCACTCCAAAAAGGTCGCAGAGTGCAACGCGACGAAGTCGGGTCAAGCAGCGTTAAAAAACACAACTTGCCCGAATTGTATAATTAACAGAAATGACTAAAAATCATAATATAATAAGGTACCTGTCAAAACTAGACTACAAATCACTGAAAAAGTGCTGACTGTGTAATATAGTTTTAAAAACAGATGACTGACGTATTTATGCTGACGAGAGAGAAAATTTATACTGATGTGTCAGGCACAAAATCAATACATTGTGCTGATCGTGTAATCTCACCTTTAAAGATATTTTGAAATACATTTATAATTTTTCTTTACCTTCTAAAAGTGCGTCAAATCTATCATCATTAAATAACTTTCTTATTTGATTACCAACGAATATACCTTCCTTTATCTTAGCTTCACTTAGTCTTGGGAATTTCTTGCGTAAATGTTTGAAAGCAGCTCCATTTTTGTTCATTGCTTTTACAAAATTTTTCATTAGACCTAGTTTTATGTGCAATGGGGGAAGCAACACTTTTTGTGGGTCAACTAAAGGGTGATTTTTCACATTTTTTTCCTCAGGTTCAAAAGATTGTCGAGAGGCCAATACTTTTGTTTATAATGACATGTTCTTTCACGACTATTCCATTCACAAATAAAGCAACAAAAATTCGTGTAGCTTTCGAATGGACTGCGTAACCAATAAGGATTGAAGGTGAAATATTTTGGTTATGTATTAACACAGCTTTTAAACTTAACTTAGAACTAGCTATCTATGAAAAGTCTCCATTCATGCTGCTCATAAGATATGTTAATTGCTTTTATTAAACCACTGACATCTTTACAAAAAACGAAGCTTTCGGCCATATCCAAATAATGCGTCAACTCATTTTGTCTTTTCCGGAAAGATGTTATAGTCACACCACTTTCTAAGCAGTTCCATTCTTGGAATCTCGAGCCTAGAAGTTCCGCTTTGTTTTTTTGGCAATTCTAAGTCTCTTACCAGATCATGCAACTCTGCTTGCGTTATCTTATGTGGCTGTGATGATGTGACAGGCAAGTCGTATTCTGACATCGAGGAAACTGACGGTGAATTTAGTATGAATTCATCTTCGTTAATACTAGGAAGATTTGGGATCGGGTTCAGATTGCTATGAGGCAGAGGACGAATCGCCGACGGAATATTTGGATACACAATAGCAGCCTGTTTCTTTTTCGAAACTCCCATGCCTTTTCCAAATATATGAGTTGTTAAACAGAAAAAACAATCAGTTTCGTGATTGCTCGATTCGCGCCAGTGCATTGGTGTGGCGAAACGAAATGATGTTTTTTGGCCACTCAACCAATTTCTCAATCCTGTAATAAAAATATTGAGAAAAAAATATTGCTGTGTACAAAAAAAATCATACCTGTAGCACACGGTTAGCAACAAAAATGTGGAACCCAGCTCTTATCCTGGTGTTTTATTTTAAGGTTAAAACAGCAAAAATATGCTCGTTTTATTGTAGCCGTTATAGAACACCTTTGATTTTTAAATACAACTTCGCCACAAATGTAACAAAAATTATTGGGATTATTTAAACAGCTTGTAGGACACATTTTGCTTCAGAACACTTGTACAATTTGGTAAAAATTAGCATTTTGTTAGCATTTTTTATTGTCACAAAAAAACTTAAAAATAACAGAGTTTATGTATCTTAACTATGGTAAATAAAGGTGGACAAGTCCTGAATTACAAAAATTATGGTTACATATATTGCCTTGCGCTAATGCTTATCAAGGCGTGAAAGGAAAATAAAATGATTAAAATATATAGAAAAATAACTGGAAATAAAGGATTAAAATATGATTAGAAAATTTACATTTCAGATCTAAATATACGTTACAGGAAAACCCACACCCGGGTAAAAACCTGCATTACATAAATTCATTTTTGTTTGTTTTTATTACTACCTAAGATAACAACCTGGAAAAGACTAAATAACAGAAAGGAAGAGAAAGAAAATATGGGTTATGAACAGGGGATGAAAAGGGAGAGTTGCGCCAATGCTAAAGAACATGAAATTATTGTCGGATGTTGTATACTAAATCACTCGGATCTAAGGACAACTGTTTCCTATGATAGAAAATCAGATTGCCTTCCGAGCAGAGTTGGGATATTTTCAACTTGATTGAAAGTTGAAAATGAATAGTTGATCAACTTAACTTTTTAGAATGATTTGAAGTTTACAAATTTAACTATTTAGTTATTCGGAATAGTTGAATTTTACTCATGACTAAAACTCAACTTGATTGAATTCAACTTGATTAAATTTTACTTGATTAAATTCAACTTGATTAAATTCAACTTGATTAAATTTTCAACTTGATTAAAATTTACTATTGCTAATTTAATAATATATAAATAAAAGATTTTGATAAAGCAATTTATGGTTTATTCTTTATTAAATAGTGTCATATTAGACTTCATCACAACGCGGCTTTCAAACAATTCGTCGGAAGTCCTGTTTGATCTGGGTGTGTTGGCCAATGTAGCCAAAGAAAACATTCTTTCCACAGGTCCAGACGACGGCATGGGAGTATTATATTTTTGAAAAACCTTCTTAATGACGGGATGTTTATTAAGTAAGCTGATATCCTCATCTCTTTCGGATAAAAATGTATCCATTAAAGAGGTAGACAAGCTCCTTTGGGAATTTAAGCAGCTTATATCTTCTGAATCTGATCCAAAGTCAAAAAAGCCGTCACTTTTTAAGTTTTCATCAGCTTCGAAATTTATTTCGTCAGTCTCAAGGTTTTGAATTATAGCCTTTTTGAATAACTCCAAGCAATGTTGTTGTTTTTCAGAATCAATGCATCCTAACCATGATTTTTTAAAGCGCGGATGAGACAATGCTGCCACAACACTAATTTCTGCCTGAACATTGGTTACTTTAAAAAAGATTCAAAGCGAGTTTGTAGACTTGTCATAAATTGCGTAACTAGGGGATTGCAATATTTTAGCTGCATGTTGGAAAATTTAACCAACTTTTTTCGTAAGGCTAACAAACACGGTAGAGTTATGCCATAAAATGTATCGTCCCCCTGCAAAATATCCAGAGCGTTTGCCAATGGACCAGCACACATTAAATATTCCTCAAAAAATTATTTTTTTCCGATTCCAAATTCCTTAAATGCCTTTACAAAATTGCTTGCAATGTCTGTTGTTGTCGATATTATTTTCCTTAAGTCAACGCCATAATCGATATAAATTGAAAATAACATTTCTGTTTCGGAAGTTCCGAGTCGTGTATAATACCTAGTTCTTTGAAATGATCTATATGATTCAGAGTCAGATGGTGTACAGAGTAGTCGACTGGCAACCTTCTCTGAGCCACAGCGTCTGAAATCAGCTGATTTGGGCTATTTGTATTTCTTTCTAAGAACTTTTCTAAAATATCGTACACATATGTATCTAAACGTTTGGTTTTCGTTTTAGAGAACAGTAAATTATTTGATATATAATGGAGAGTGAAAGGGTCCCTAGCTCCTCTACCCAAGGCTCGACGGATGACTCGTCTCTCAAAGAGACGTAAGTCTGCTTGGATTTTAAATTGAACCATGCTATGTGTCCATGGGCTAGTATCGGTTGTACTAACAAGGGAGCAGGTTCTTATTAACTCAGGCCAAGGGACGGTAAGAATTACAAAAAAATAAAACTCATTAGCTTTTATGAGAGTCACAGAGAAGGTAAACTTTGATCTCTGTTAGACTAAGTAGCCTTTTAAATTAATTCCGTAATAATTTCACCATCAGCAAAACTTAACGTAGCATACCTTGAATGTAATTAGTGTACATTCGAATAAATATTCACTTAGGCCTATGTTATGTCAAGTAGGCTTTTCAAAATTCCTATAAAAATTTGGATTTTGAATCTAGCTGTCCTCCCATAAAATTAAATGTTGATTTTCGGTTAAAAAAGGCTCTAACGTTGCCAATGTACCTGTCATAAATTCAGCAAAATTGCCATAATTAGTGCATATGTTAAACTATATGATTATGTGGCCGCAAAAAATATCAGACCAATCCACTGGCTTGTAGCAGACGATTAAGTTTGACAAAAACGCTATAAATATAGAAAAATTTGATTTCACAGGCCATTTTCCTACTAGGCTTCATAAACCCATCAACTAATGGTTAGTGTGGCCTCCAAAAATACAAATAGGTAAAAAAATCGAAAATATGGTTTTTCCGCAATTTCTTGGAAACGGAAACTAAGATACGACTTTGGCTTATCAACTCGTATTCAGCATGGGTAGACGAACAATAATTAGTTTAAAATCTTCGGGATACTTTCGGCTGTTGAACTGTGTTATTTTAGAAAAATTTAATTCGCTGAGAACCTGTCCCAAGCTGACCAACAGATTGAGCCACTTTCCGTAACCATTTGGCTGACCAAGCCAGAAGCCGATTGTGGTATGGGAGCTATACGATATATTTATTCGATTTGATCAAACCCATGGCGGAATTATAGAAGGTGAGGTCAGTAAAGTAGGCTGCCTCTTTTTGGGGTGCCAGTCGAATGGTGAAAATCAGTCAGTAGCAAAGCAAATGTCAAGGTGGAAGGTTGTTTTTACGAAAGTTTTTTGTTTTGTTTTTTGTTCATGTTATTTGTGAGAAGGAACAATGCCATCGTGTGCAATTTGTCGAAACCAAAATAATAAATTGGTTCGGGTACCAGCAGACCCAGAAAGGAAACAACTATGGGAGCACTCGTTAATTACGACTTTCATTGGGAGTGCCTGCAGAAAATGCGAATTGCATTTCGAAGCCAGCGACTGGATAGTTTTGTAGTAGTAAGATATGTTAGAAGTCCACCACTAGCTGTAAGCAGAGCATATGCCATCACTAATGCGATATACTGCATATGCCATCACTAACACATAAGTATAATTCTGTTCTGTACAACACTAAAGCCCTATACGGACCTGCGAAGTAAGTAATTTAGCTTACTTCACCATATATTACGTCAAGGTGGAACGTAAGTCTAGTGTGACCAGATTTATTAAGAAATTACACCAAATCTTGAGTTTAGTGCTATTTTTCAATGACCATAGCCATGGACACACTACTCGACTAGTAATGTTGTTTTTTTTTTTTATAAAGATAACCAACTTCTCGACCAGCCTTGATGACCAACAACAACTTTAAACGAGAGCGTAAGTTAAAGTCGGCCCTGCTCGACTTCGATATACCCGTTACTCAGGATATCAACATGTCCACATTGTGGGAGATATGAGTTTTTTTTTCCAATTTGCGGGGGAGGCAACTCTACTATAGCTCATCTGATCAGGAAATGATGTATGGCTGATCGATAGGTAATTATTATGAAAATATATGTCTAGAGGGTTCAAACAATCTATTTTCAAAATTGTGGGAGATATGAGGTATTTTTTAAATTGCGGGGGCGTGAACTTTTCTATCGTTCATCTGATCAGGAAACGATGTATGGCGGATCGATAGGTAGTGATGATTAAAATATATGTCTAGAGGGTTCGAATAATCTATCTTAAAAATTCTGGGAGATATGAGGTATTATCCAAATTGCGTGGGTGGCAACTTTACTACCGTACATCTGACCGGGAATCGAAGTATGGCGGATCGATAGGTAATGAGGATTAAGATATATGCCTAGAAGGTTTGAACAGTCTATTTTCAAAATTGTGGAAGATATGAGGTTTTTTTTTCAAATTGCGGGGGCGGCAACTTTTCTATCGTTCATCTGATCAGGAAATGATGTATGGCTGATCGATAGGTAATAATTATTAAAATATATGTCTAGAAAGTTCAAATAATCTATTTTCAAAATTGTGGGAGATATGAGGTATTTTTTCAAATTGCGGGGGCGGCAACTCTACTATAGTTCATCTGATCGAAAAATGATTTATGGCGGATCGATAGGTAATGATGATTAAGATATATGTCTAGAAGGTTTGAACAGTCTATTTTCAAAATTGTAGGAGATATGAGGTTTTTTTCAAATTGCGGGGGCGAGAGAAACAAACTTGATCTGCGTGCAGAAGATACAAGTCTACACTGAAAATATGGTAGTTCTAGCTCTTATAGTCTCTGAGATCTAGGTGTTCATACAGACAGACGGACGGACGGACAGACGGACATGTCTATATCGACTCGGCTATTGATGCTGATCAAGAATATATATACTTTATGGGGTCGGAAATGCTTCCTTCTGCCTGTTACATACATTTGCACGAACTTAGTATACCCTTTTTACTCTACGAGTAACGGGTATAAAAAGTTACTGTTTTGATATGCCACATAGTATGTAGTGCAAGTACCAAGCAAATGCAATGTCGACTATTCAGTTCGCATAATCAACGTTTGCTACGATTATTTAAATTCTTTAGCACATTTAAATAAGTGTATGATTAGTCAACTTTATGGATTTTGCAATTTTTAGTTAGTTAGTTCTTTAAACCTTTGTTAAAACTGTATTAGAACATTGAGTTCTCGTATAAAATTTAATTTTAGCTGTTTGCTGTTGGCGTAGGGTGAAGTAACATTGTTTGCAACAATGTTTCTTCAGCTGTTCGAAGTATAATCAAATCCACAAGCTTAACATAGGTTCCATTCGTGTGCTGTTAAGCGCAACAGTACTTCTCAGCTCCGTATGAGGTAAAAGTAAAGCGTGAAGGAATCATTACTTCTGCTTCTTCTTCCACAAATTTGGTATGAAACTTCACGTTACTTCGCAGGTTCGTATAGGGCTTAAAAGGAGAATGGTGAAATAGCGACAGTTCGTATAATAAAATCGACAGAAACAGACGTGTCTTAATATATTTGCGAACTACAGTTTCAACAAAAAGAAACAAGGCACCAAAACGTCGTTTGCTTATGCCAAATGCGATTCCACAAAAGATGCAGTGTCGTTGAATCTGTGGATAAGAGCGTAGATGGTAGTGATAGAAGTTCAATTTCTCAAACAAAGTATGTACCTAATTGAATTTTAAAAAAATGTTTTTGTTTCTGTGTACAATAATCATATTAATTTTATATGTCGGAAGTGATTCAAGCCAATTCAAAAACAATGCTTCTCTTCATGAAGAAGTGGAAAAACTTAAAGAGGAATTGGACCAATTTATGGTATCAGTTGCCAAAATTTTCACGGCTACACAGTTAGACAAATTAAAAAGCTCTGGAAAGCGCATTTTTTGGAAATGGGAAGATATTTCGGAAGCTATATGTCTTCATTATTCTAGTCCACGAGCGTGTCATCATCTTTATAAAAAAGGCTATCCCTTTCCAAGTCTTTCAACATTGCAAAGGTGGTTACGAAAAATACCACTGGAGACTGGGACGTTGAACTTTGTGATTGAGCTCATGGAGAAACACTTGGAGTTAAGTGACGATGAATGAAATGAAAGTGGCGTCGAGTTATGAGTATGACCCATCCAAAGATTCAGTATTGGAGTCCAGCAACTATGGGCAAGTGGCAATGGCCCGAGGATTAAACGAGAGCGTAAGTTGAAGTCGGCCCTGCTCGACTTCGATATACCCGTTACTCAGGGTAAGGTTGCCCAAATTGTGGGAGATATGAGGTATTTTTCAAATAGCGTGGGTGGCAACTCTTCTATCGTTCATCTGATCGAAAAATGATTTATGGCGGATCGATAGGTAATGATGATTAAAATATATGTCTAGAAGGTTTGAACAATCTATTTTCAAAATTGTGGGAGATATGAGGTTTTTTCATATTGCGGGGGCGGGAGGGGGCGTGGCAAAAATTTGAAACAAACTTGATCTGCGTGCAGAAGATGCAAGTCTACACTGAAAATATGGTAGCTCTAGCTCTTATAGTTCCTGAGATCTAGGTGTTCATACAGACGGACGGACGACAGACAGACGGACATGTCTATATCGACTCGGCTATTGATGCTGATCAAGAATATATATTTATGGGGTCGGAGATGCTTCCTTCTGCCTGTTACATACATTTGCACGAACTTAGTATACCCTTTTTATACCCGTTACTCGTAGAGTAAAAAGGGTATACTAAGTTCGTGCAAATGTAGTAACAGGCAGAAGGAAGCATTTCCGACCCCATAAAGTATATATACTGATCAGCATCAAACGAGTCGATATAGACATGCCGTCTGTCCGCCGTCTGATGAACACCTAGATCTCAGAGATGGTCAGAGATAGAGATTTGAGGTGTATGGAACATATATTCTTATTCTTGCAGGCAGATCAAGTTTAGTTTTTTTGCCACGCCCCCGCCTCCCCGCTAATTGAAAAACCTAATATCTTCCACAATTTTGGAGTTAGGTTGTTTGAACCTTTTAGACATATATTCACTTATCATTACCTATGGAGCCCCCATACATCGTTTTCCGATCAGACGAAGGATAGTAGAGTTGCCACCCCCGCAATTTGAAAAACACCTCAAATATCCCGCAATTTTGGAGTTAGGTTGATCGAACCTTCTAGACATATATTCTACTCACATTACCTATCGAGCCCCCATACATCGTTTTCCGATCAGATGAACGATAGTAGAGTTGCCACCCCCGCAATTTGAAAAACACCTTAAATATCCCACAATTTTGAAAATAGACTGTTCAAACCTTCTAAACATATATCTTAATCCTCATTACCTATCGATCCGCCATACATAATTTTTCGATCAGATGAACGATAGTAGAGTGGCCGCCCCCGCAATTTTAAAAGTACCTCATATCTCCCACAATTTTGAAAATAGACTGTTCAAAACTTCTAGACATATATCTTAATCTTTATTACCTATCGATCCGCCATACATCATTTTTCAATCAGATGAACTATATATGAGTTGCCGCCCCCGCAAATTGAAAAATACCTCATATCTCCCACAATTTTGAAAATAGATTATTTGAACCCTATAGACATATATTTTAATCATCACTACCTATCGATCCGCCATGTATCGTTTCCTGATCAGATGAACGATAGAAAAGTTCACGCCCCCGCAATTTAAAAAATACCTCATATCACCCACAATTTTGAAAATAGATTGTTTGAACCCTCTAGACATATATTTTAATAATTATTACCTATCGATCAGCCATACATCATTTCCTGATCAGATGAGCTATAGTACAGTTGCCTCCCCCGCAAATTGGAAAGAAACTCATATCTCCCACAATTTGGACATGTTTATATCCTGAGTAACGGGTATATCGAAGTCGAGCAGGGCCGACTTTAACTTACGCTCTCGTTACTCTACGAGTAACGGGTATAAAAAGTCGATGGACAAGAATACTCTAAGTAAAACTCTTTCCAAGCTTCATCAAGCAGGATATCCTGTTGTAGCAATTGTCAGCGATTTGGGTCCCACAAATCAAAAACTATGGAAACAGCTTGGTATTACAGACAATAAGTGTGTTGCCACCAATGATAATAATTTAATCATAATTACGCATTTTAGACAAGCCATTGTTTGAGAACCCCGCAAATGCTGGTCATAAAACCTTTGCTTTTGCTGATGTGCCCCACTTAATTAAATTAGTTCGAAACCATTTTGTGGACTCCGAATTGGTCATAAACGAAAAAATGATTTCATCGCAGACTGTAAAACAATTCATCAACTATACATCTTCTTCAGACTTGTCCATTGCTTTAGATTTAAAGTGACAGAGGACTAATTGTTTGTAGGAATCCGAATAGAGCCAAGAGAGCAACTCCAACTAAGAGAGAGAGAGAGACACGAAGTGGCCGTCGTTATTGAACTTCGGTAAGCGAGGGTAGTTAGCGAGCAGAGAGTCAGTCGGTGCCAAGATCTCGCAGGCTACACACGCAGTTCCATTAAGAACAATTACACTTTTAACTCATCAAAGTTTTAATTACACACACACACAACCAACATTGTCCTAGTTACTAAGTTAATCCTTATAATAATCAATAAACTATCATCATAATAATTCGTGTTGTCTGGAATCAATTGCGTCACGGCAGAAAACCAGGGACCACATGTTCGTTCTACGGGGAGACAAAAGTTAAACTAGCAACACAGTTGTTTTCAAACAGAACTGCAAGTGCAATACGTCGCTGTTATTCGCTTGGATTAGAAGTATATAATGCATTTGATACTGCTGACTTCTTCAAAGTTATATACGATTGGTTTGATGTATTCAACACCAAATTGTCAACGGCTGGAAATATATCGACCACACAACCATTTGAAAAATATCTAGACGAGCAGAAAGATATTCTGAAGAGAATATCCAGAATTATGAGTCAGAAAATACTGCCTATTAGCCAAAAATGCGCTCCATTCATAAAGGCATTCTTGTTTTGAATGATTCTCTAAATGGACTGTATTCTTATTTAAAGGAAAACTATAATATGGAATACATATTAACTTCCAGGCTGAATCAAGACATTCTTGAACACTTTTTTGGGTCGATGAGAGCTAAAGGTGGTCTTTATGACCATCCCAGTCCATTAAATTTTAAGTACATATTGCGAAAATAATTAATTTGTATGAAAACGTTTAAATATGTTAACTAATCTAAAATTGTGATGTCCTTGTTATTGTCGTTATGCATATATTTATGTTCAATGTTTGTTAGTTTATATCAGGGACCGAAAATAACAGTTATGGAAAAAAAAAATTTAATAAAAATTTTTCTTAAATAAGGGTCCAACGTGAAAGTGGGAGGCACCAGAATTCATATTGAGCCCGTTGTTAGAAATATGGATAAATTTTTATTTGCGATTTTTTCGAAAAAATTACTTTTAATTTATATTTTTTCGATTTTTATATAAAAATTTTTCAATAAGAATTATTTTTAATTTTTATAAATAAAAATTATAAATAAAATTATGCCGTAATTTTTATTTTTAAAAATTGAAAATAAAAATTAAATGCAAATATCTTTAAAACCAAAAGACTTACCATAAATGTTTTTACATATATATGATATATGAATCAGTATGTACGTTTGTTCACAAGCATGCATGTCTGTGTGCAGTAGGTGCAATGAAAGAAGTGCAATAAAAATGATGAAATTTTTTTTTTTAGTTTTTTTGTTCTCCCTGCATTGTTAATCGAAAATTTTATACAAAACAATAGTCTGGCCATAAGATCAAAGTTCTACTACTTTATCTTGAGGTGGCGTACGTTCAATAATAATTTTAAACAAATTTTAAAAATTTGTAAAAATGCCCCTGCACAATTTTCTTTCTCAAAAAAAATAAAGTTTACTGCGCCTCATGAAGATATTGAATTAGAGAGCTGACTTGAAATTACATAACCTTACCTTACCCAACAAATTTCAGACTATGAGCAAAGAAGCAGCACACATTCTAAAAATAAAATTTCCGTGAAAAGCCAAGCCAAGCATAATTATTTATATAAAATGTCGCTTCTCAGTATATTATATTCTTTAATATGTTGATGCTTTACAATTTGCTATTGTCGTTACTCGTAGAGTAAAAAGGCTATACTATGTTCGGGCAAATGTATGTATGTAACAGTCAAAAAGAACCATCTCCGACCCCATAAAGTGTGTATATTCTTGATCAGTATCAATAGCCGAGTTGATTTGGCCATGTCCGTCTGTTTTCTGTCCGCCTGTTCAGTGTAGAGTCGTGTTGTCTGCACGCAGATCAAGATTGTTTCAATTTTTTGACACGCCAACGCAATATGAAAAAATCACATATCTCCTATATTTTCCGAGTTAGATTGTTCGGACCTTATAGAAATTTATTCCACTCATATTATATTATGCTTATGCACAACTTGTTCCTCTTAATAAATTAAAAACGCGTGTAATATGTTCAATGAATTTATTTATTGAGTTTGACAAATAAAATTTTTTTCAATGATTCTGCAGACAAATTGCATCTTAAATCTGTTAGCACCAATTTCAGAGCCGAAAACGACCTTTCCACACTGACTTGTGTAGCCGGTACTGCATGCACAATTTTAGCCAACTGGTACAGCCAGGGGAACATATATTGGTTTTCTTCCCAATAATCCATAATATTGGCACTTATATTAATGGGTTTTGGGTTGTAACCATTTATTTCTTTAGTAGCCAGTTGCAGCTCCGAATTTTCCTTTTCGTCCAACTCGCCCTCTTTTCGTTCAAGCATCGAGTTGATGAACAAGCTCAAATTCGAAAACGAACTTTGAGATGCGTTCTCGGATTGACTGGCAGATGTCTCCTCCAAAGAAATTGGCTCTTCCTCCTCTGATGTTGTCTGTGTGTTTTTGAACTTGGAAAAAAAAAATATAAAAATTATTCAATGAACACAAAACCTTATAAACAAATTACCTTTTTGCGAAGAGCGAGAATTTTGCGCATTAATTCGATCAAGTGGTTTCTGGCAGCCATTTGTTGAATCGGGTTTCGAAGTGTTATAAGGCGAATCCTTGGGTCCAAATAAGCTGCAGAAAGGACTACTTCGTTCGATATGACCGATTGCTCTCGTCTCTCAAAGAACTCTTCCAAAAGCTTACTGCGGGGATTTTTTAAGGCTTTTATGGCTAATTTGGTCTCAAGCCAAAGCCTATAAAAATCTCCAAAAAAAAGTTGTTCGCTTTGAAGAGTCTTCGTGGCCAAATGAAGGGGTTTCAGCACTTCAATGAGCTCATCCGCCTTCTCCCACTCCATTTCACTGAGCTGTGCTGAGCTCTCCATTTTGTCTTCAGCGAACTCCTTCAGCGACGTCAGGGTTTCCAACATGGTGTACGTCGAGCTCCACCTAGTCGGTACATCAAGGATAGGCTGAGGTAACCCTCTGTCCGAAATCGCCATTCTGAAAGTAATTTAAAACGCATTTTAGGTGTCAGGTATTTCAATCATTTAATAAATGTTTGCTATTAACCTGAAAGTTGGTGTTCTCAGCATTTTAGCCACCTTTCGGAATTTTTCAATGATTTCCTGGAGTTCTTGGCGTTTCAGTAAATCTCGCACAACCAGCTGAAGGGAATGTGCAGCACATTTTAATGAAGCTATGGAGAGAATCCTCAATCCATTTGTAATGTCTTCATCGTCCGGATCCTCATTTGTGTCGCTCTCCAGATCTTGATTAAGCACCTTAACCGCTTTAATCATATTTCGACCATTATCTGTCGTGATGGTATATATTTGACCTTTCTCTATGCCAAACTCATCTAAAACGCCTTCAATTTCGTTGCACAAGTTAGTAGCAGTGTGCCTTTTGTTTAACTCGATGACTCCCAAGGTGTTTATATGAATGCAGCCGTCATCATAATACTGCACATTTATGCCCAATATACCTCTATTATGCCGAGAAGCACAGTCGATCTTTAAAGATATGACTTTTTTCCTTAGGGATGCTGTCAAGCTCTCTTTAAGAGCGTCGTACTTCTGGGCGACATGCTGCATCACATTTCTTGAGGTGATTGGATTCATATCCAGGCCGCTAAAAATTTGCTCCGTCAAGACCTTAAATGATGAGGAGTCCAAAACAGCGAATGGCATTTTCTCCGACGTTACCAACTCCACACACGCGTCCTGCACTTCTTGTTGGGTCAAATTGACCGAGAACTTAATTTTTTTTGCCGGTAGTTTTCCACTTCTTATTTCACCCATCTCATTATAAATTTGCTCATGCACGTCTTGCATATGTCTTCTCAAATTAGTAATAATATTACCCTTGAAGACACGACTGCAAATTTTACATTTCGATTCATTTTCTCTAATTGAAAAATGGAAATAATTGCGAACAACAACATCACGTTTTCGGCCCATTGCAATCAAAACTCTCAAATAAAGTGAAAAGATGTGACAAAGCAAACTTGGGTTCCTTGGCTAAATTAATTCACTTTGCTTGTAATACTATTACAGTAGTAGTTTTGATTTTAAGTTTACAGAAAACTAATTGATTTCAATATGATAATATTTATGCTTAGCAACAAGTGTGCCTCAATTTAACTTTACCAGCAGCTTCAGTTAGTTACGGTAGTGTAAATGAGTTCACTCATTAGGGTATGGAAATATTTCTGAACGTACGCCACCTCAAGAGTAGTTAAATGTAGTAGTAGAACTTTGATCTTATGGCCAGATTATGGTTTTGTATAAAATTTTCGATTAACAATGCAGGGAGAACAAAAAAAAAAAAAAAAAATTTCATCATTTTTATTGCACTTCTTTCATTGCACCTACTGCACACAGACATGCATGCTTGTGAACAAACGTACATACTGATTCATAGATCATATATATGTAAAAACATTTATGGTAAGTCTTTTGGTTTAAAAGTTATTTGCATTTAATTTTTATTTTCAATTTTTAAAAAATAAAAATTATGGCATAATTTTTATTTATAATTTTTATTTATAAAAATTAAAAATAATTCTTATTGAAAAATTTTTATATAAAAATCGAAAAAATATAAATTAAAAGAAATTTTTTTTTTTAAATTGAAAAATAATAGTTATTTGGTAATTAAAAAAAAATTATAACAGTTACGGTCCCTGGTTTATATTGTATATAAGCACATTTAAAATTCGATTTTAAAAAATTTAGCCAAGAGCACAGAAATTTTACGCGACTGCACAAACGTAGCAGACAACGCCTCTTTGACTTGGTATGATACGTTGCCGAGCATAAATGCGCCAACTGACGACTTTGGCAATGAGTCTGAAAAGTTTTCAGACCTTGACACATCCTCTTTTACCGAGTTGGAGGAACTAACAGAAGCGCATTGGGGTATGTAGCGGGCTACATAATACACAAGCTAAATCTCGATGATCTTCAGTCCACTGACGCCTCCTTTACTTTTGTTGATCAAATTGCCAGCGGGAAGCTTAAAAAGCCATCCGTCCTTATTGCTGGTTTAAAAAATTGGAAATTCTTTTTCATAAATTTCACAACGAGACTTTCCAATGCACAAAGACGTTCTAACTGCGTATTAGCGCATCAAAAAATTTAAATATTCCGCTAAAGATAAGAGAAAATTTTTAAAAATGCCTAAGGCCTAAGATGCTATGGCTTTCCAATTGTACACAATTTGTAATTGTGTTTCAATATTTTCAAAAATAATAATAATAAAAATTTTTAAAACTAGAATAAGGTTTCGAATTAAAAATTTAAATTATAAACTTAAAGTCCAAAAAAACAAACCAAAATTAATGGGCCATCGAAAATTACTCAAAATTTTACTATGATTTATTTTATATGTAACTAAAATTAAATTAAAAATAAACCAAATATCCAAATTTAAAAAAATCGTTCTTAATTTCACAGGTATACAATGATCTGGGCAAAAATAGATAGCAATAGTTTCTCCAATATTTTTGAATGCTAATTTCAAATCAATTGTGCTTTTGTTCCATGCCTTTTCTTGTTCAAACAAATTATTGGTATTACGAGTATTAAGGCCTGTGTCCACATTAAGCAGTTTTTGAGAAAATCTCTTTTTCCCCAAGTTCAGAAAAATCTTCAAAATGTTTAATGAAAGAAATAAAAATCTCGGTATAATTTTTAATAGACCTTTGTGTCCTCTAATTTATAACACTTATAGGTTTTCGATATCATCGCACTCATAAAATATGAGAAACGATTATCTGCTCTGGTCCACAAGTTGGGCTTAAATTGTGTATCTGTGTTATTGCATATTATTTGATAAATCTAAGCAGGCGTTGTGTCGTGTGAAATCAAATCCGACAGCAATCATGCTATCCTTTTGCTCTCACAGTTCGTATTAACTGGCACCCCTCTCGCATGGAATTTCGATGACTCTACCTTATATAATTTTACCATGATCAAACCTAGCAAAATTGGTTTAAAGCAAATAATATTTACGATTAACAAGTATAATCACGCAAAACACAAAACACACAAACAACAAAAAAGTTTTTAACACTAAAACTCGATTTTCATCCAATCGTTCTTATGGCAGCATTATGCTATTGTCATCCGATTTTGATCAAATCTAAAGAATACCAAGTTTGGTGACGCTACGACGGGAAACAAACAAATTTTTCTCATCAGAACTAGTTTTCCGATCCGGCTGGTTTCGACAAATGTGCAGCCTATATCTATTTAAAGACTTTTTGCAAAGGTTGGTCAAAATTGCTTCAAAACTGACGGAGGAGATAGCATAGAAACAGAAAGACGGACGGACAGACAGACAGGGCTAAATCGACTCGGCTATGATGCTGACGAGAATACTATAGTTTATGGGGTCGGAGATGATTCCTTCTATGCGTTACAAACATCAGCACAATTTTAATATACCTCGGCAAGGGTTTACAAATTTTATACATTTAATTAATATTTTTTTGTTTTGTATTGTGAGTTCTTATTCTAAATTAATCCTATAGAACAGGAAAAAAACATAAGTATCTAGCTTAAGTGCTTTTGGATGTCAATTTACTTTGCCCCTTGAAACACGTTTTTCTTTATTTTTCAAAAAATTTGTCTAACATAACCAACGTTAGAGCAAAAAAAATTTTTTTAATTATAACCTCTTCGTTATTAAATAGCTGATCAATATCTAATGTGCATCAACAGTTTCGTCAAATTCAACAACACGAATAACTTATAACAGCGTTCCGCCAGCCAAAGGTAAAACAAGCCGAAGAGTGAAGACAAAGTCATGATTGAAATAAAAAAAAAGTAAAAGGTTACAGCTCCCAACAGCCAACCGAGCTCTCTCAATCTCTGGCTCGTGTCTTTAAATTTTCGCTCAAAGGACCTACAGTTTAACGCCATCCGAACGGCAAGTTTTTGAGAAGCTTTTTCATGGCTACATACTTCACAATGGCCCCTTAGGCTTGGTAAAAGTTTTTAAGAAAAACTTTTTCAATTAGATGTTCCAGCGGGATCAACCCACAGCCTCCCGCACAGTAGGCACACACGCTACCCACTGAGCCACACAAGGCCACAATAAAGAATAATGAGCGATATAGTTATGTGGCACCGGTATTCAACCACTCGTTCACCAAAATCGAATGGCTATTTATATTTATTTTTTTAAATTACGCTCCAATTATGTTGTAGTTGTTTATCAAAATTCATGTCAAAATCACTGTTGCAATCGTCCGTACAATACTCGTACTTCAAATATGTCACTCTTCCTCTAGTTACTGCCTCTACCGGAGTACACAGGGCGCATCTTCAGTGCGCGAACCCAACCGCATCACAGCTGTTCCCTCCCTAAACAACCATATAAACAAAGAAAACACGTTGTAATGTGGCGTGTTTGCACGCTCCTCCACCCACCTCTTTTTTCCCCGCCCCTCCCTCCCACGTCACCCCCGCCCCGCCACACGGCTCTTCTTCTCCACAGTCCCCGGACCAGCGCCTCGGAACCACCCCCCCACACCCCCCACACCTTGAACAAAACAAGATTTATGTGGCGGTTTTGGCAACGCACCTCCCTTCACCATGCCTTTAGCGTAATTATTACCCACTCGTAGATAAATATAATTCGGCTAACCAGAGCATCCGACCCCTTTTATCGTCCCACCGACGAAGAACTCCCTCCCGTCCTCTCCTCTCCGTCTCTATGAACACTAGATCTCAGCTATGCTGACTACCTTTTTCATTCTTTTCTTCTGCCCATCAGTTTTTTCATTTGCCACGCCCCCTCCCGCCCCCCGTAGAAAACCTCATCTCCTACAATTTAGCGACCTCTCTATTATCATCTACCTATCGTCCGCCTACATCATCCGCGACCAGTAGTGCCGCCCCCCTCGCCCCTACTATCGCTCCTCACTATCTCCCTATCGTCCCCTACTCCCACTCCACCCCCATTTACACTCCTCCCCTTTGTCTTTCTACTCTTCTACCATCGTCCCCACTCCCCACACCCACCCCCCTTTTCCTCTGCCGCCGCGCCCATCTCGCTATACACACCCCCCCCCGCCTCCCAACCCCCTACACCCTCCCCCCAACAACCCACTCTACTTTCTTCTTTCTTTTTTATGATCGCCGGCGTCGTGCACTCCATCCCTTTGTGGCTCATTTTGTTATTATGCGAGATACACATGCCCTACCACCTAAAACGCCGCCCCCTCTCACTTTCTTTTTCCCTCCCCCCACCACCTCACCCTCACCCCCCCCCGAAGAAGAAAACCCTTTATGATGTATACACTGTGTCTGTATTAGGGCGGAGGAAACATCAAACAAGCGCCAACAGGAACTTTTGAAAATCTTCTGTTTACTGTGTCGAGCGAGACAACAGCCACTACTCCACTGCGTTCCATGGTTTGGAGAATATAATGAAAAGGCGAAAACTTAAATTTTGTTGGTTTTGTAAACAACAAATTATGTCTATCCTTCTCCGCTAAACACCTCCTCTCCTTTCTATTTTTTATTTGATTTTTTTTATGTTTTGCATCTTTTAATTCTTTAATTCATCTTTTTTCTGCTTCCCTATCCGCTCTCTTTTTTTCTCTTCTTTTTTCCATTCATCTTTTTTTTTAATATCTTTTAGCTTTTATTTTTTTTTACTATCATATTTTTCCTCTTTCCTTTTTTTTTTTTTTTTTATATTTTTTATTTTTTTTGTTTTTTTTTTTTTTTTTTTTTTTTTTTATCCTCGTTATAGGCATCTTCTCACATCTCGACGACTATAGCCCCTCCTATGCATTGAAGACATCCTCGTGATTGTATCTTAATCAGCATATTCTCCCGTCGTTCGTCCTGGATGTTCATGACCCTGGCACGCGACCCATTCTGACTACGGCGACATCGAAATACTTGGATCGTCAACCCGCAGCCCAAGCTCGTGAAAACGAGCAAAGGCTGGACAGTGAGGCACATAGACAGACACGTGCAAATCTAGTGACTAGACGGCGGGAACAAGTCCGAAATACTTTGGATCGGTCAACCCGTAGACAAAGCCCAAGCTTTCGTGAAAACGAGCAAAGGCTGGACAGTGAGGCACATAAACAGACACGTGCAAATCCAGTGACTAGACAGCGGGAACAAGCAGTTAATACCCGGCAACGCTCGATCCGGAGAAGAGTAGACATCGATTTTCGCATCTTGGAAAGAGATCAGGATAGCCAACGTAGATCTCAGTCCAGGATGAATTTAAATCGTCGGGCTTTTGAAAGGGCACGCAACACATTGGCACGACGAAGTGCTCGGTTGGCTGCCCGACAAGCAGCATTTGATCTATCTCGGAGTCTAAGTCAGAGAGTAAGTCAGCATAGAAATATTAACGGAAATAGGGAAGCAGAAAATCGACAAAATGCGTCCCGTAATAGAATGGAACGTGCGAATATCTCTCAGGAAGATAGGGCTTCACACGACCCAGAAATGTGAGCTTAGAATATCAAATAGAAGTTTTTAATAGGATGGTAAAACTGGGTCCTGATCAGATTTGCTTTTCTTGTAAAGGCCTGTGGTTTCCTAAACAGATTACGAAAATATCTCGCAGCTACATTGAAGCCAATTGTGAATTTAGTTCTCAAATTTTACTCTTGGCAAGACAGTTTTCTCCAGCTGGCAGTAACCTCACTTTCTGTAGGACATGTAGCCGAAATATTAAATCTGGTAATAAACCAAAATTTTCCATTTCGAATGGTTTAGATTTCCCGCCTGAACTGCCAGATTGTCTCAAAGGACTTACGCCTTTAGAGGAACGACTGATTTCTCCTCGCCTTCCATTTTGATTATAAAGTCAATCGGGCATGAGCGTCAGGTGCAATTAAAGGAGCTGTTGTTAATGTTCCTATTCCAGTTAGCATGTGGTTACTTCCCTTGAAGTTTTCAAGGGCCGGGTTGTCAGCTCCACCTCAAGCGTAGGATGGAATATGGTCTGATTTCATGCTGGACCTTAGACCTTCCAAATATTAACCAATTCGATATTTAGTTAACACTGAGCTTTATATTAAGCATAATGTCACTCTTAATGAGCAGTGGATGGATTCTTTTGCATCCGAAACTGTTCCATTCCTAGTATCACAAGCAGATAGAGAATTTGTAGAAGAAAATCTGCCTTTATCCCAACCTGAACGGAATATAGAAGAAGACGCGGATCCACCTCATTCTCAAGAGAATGTCGAAGCCGAGGAGCTTAATCCGGGGGGCCAAGAAACTCTGCTTGAGAACAATCAGATAGACGATATTGCCATGCAAAGAATCACAATCGCTCCAGGTGAAGGCCAAAGACCCCTCGACATGATTCTTGACGTTGATTCCGAAGAATTAGCGTTTCCCACTCTTTGCGCTGGCATAAAAAGAAAATCTTCTGAAAGTTTTGCAACTATTGTTAGATCTGAGCTTAGAAATGTTGATAGAAGAGGTTGCAGAACTGACAAATTATTTTTCAACTATAAAAAGTTAGAGCTGATCACGAAAAGGCTCGTCTAATTAGAACAGATCCCGTCACATGTGCTAGGTATTTTGACTACAGATATCGCGAGCTCCTGAAAATAATGAAAAAATCTGGAGGCATTTTTGGAGAGTACTTCGTTACCAAGTATTATTGGCGAGTTGAATTTCAGCAGAGAGGTTCACCTCATATTCATGGTATGTTTTGGCTGAATGATGCCCCATCAGTGGATTTTAATAATGAAGCAACCATCCCACCAGTAGTAGCCTTCATAGATCAGTTTATTACCACAGATGTAACAAATGCTGATCTAGCTCAGTTTATATTATACCAAACACATAATCATGTACATTCGTGTCTTCGAAAAGTGCGGGGAAAAGAAATTTGTCGATTCGGTATACCATACCCTCCCATGCCCCAAACGGAAATTTTAAAACCACTGCCAGAAGAAACTGCTAATATTCCTCTTCATCAAGAAAATTTAAAAAAAATATTAAATATTTTAAATACCCGCTTTTCCTCTGACGTTGTCAGTAACTTGAGCATATTTGAAAATTTTCTTTCTCACGATCAAGTGAACCTCAGCTACGAGGACTACATATATGCCATTTGATCTAGCTTGAAAAAGCCTCAAATTTTCCTGAAGAGAAGTTTTGCTGAAATCAAAATAAATGCTTATAATAAACACATTATATCCATGCAAAGAGCCAATATGGACACTCAGTTCATATTAGATCCTTATGCTTGCTGCAGCTATATTGTTAATTACATTAACAAATCCCAAAGGGGCATTTCTAAGCTGATGCGTGAAGCCGTTTCAAGTGTTGAAAGAGGCAATTTAAGCATCAGACAAAAGTTGCAGTATATTGGTCATAAATTTGTTTGCGGCACTGAGATTTCAGCTCAGGAAGCCGCCTATTGTTGCCTAGGCATGTCAATGTCGCATATTAGCCACAAAGACAAATATATAAATACCAATCTGCCAGAACTTCGAGTTAAAATTCTCAAATCTAGACAGCAATTGCAAAATTTGCCTCAGGATTCAACTGACATTTTTGTAAAGGGACTGCTAGATCATTATGTGCAACGACCAGATAGTCTCGAGGCCTTGTGTTTAGCCGATTTTTCCGCATTTTATGAATTCAGCGAGAAACGAAGAAGAACTCGACAAAATGCTGATAATGAAGATGACGAAGAAGTTGAGGTCCTAGGTGATACTTTTATTCCTCTCCGCGATGGTAGTGGTTTTATTAGGGGAACGGACCAAACCTTGTACTATTAGATACAGACGATTTAATATTAACACAGACAGACAGAATTACTTTAGAGAGCTCGTCATGTTATTTTTCCCGTGGAGAAATGAAGAGACAGAGTTAGTTCGCAGAAACTGTGAGGAGTTTTATAACGAACACGTGGCGGTTATAAAGTCTGGATTTCAGAAATATAACGTGCTTGAAGATCTAGAAGACGCGCTTAGAAGGGCTATGGAGGTCGAAAATGATAGCGAAGACGCGATAGATGCTGTTTTGGATGAAGAATTTAGAGTGTTAGGATTTCCGGAAATAAATTCTCAAATTAATCTTTTAAACTTAAATGGCAATGATCAAAATGTAGAACCGGATAGTAATATCCGAGTTATAAAGCTCCCAACAATTTTATCACCTGAAAACTTGGCCAGCATAGTTAGATCTTTAAATTTAAGCCAAAAAACGTTTTTTACCCATGTTCTGCACAATGCCAAGAACAACACAGTTTTTCATGAGTTCGTTGGTGGCGGAGCTGGTGTCGGCAAGAGTAGACTTATAGCAGCAATATATCAGTCCCTCTCCCTGGAGTACAATAGTAGAAGTGGATGCGACCCTACAACTGTAAAGATCCTCCTGTGCGCTCCCACTGGAAAAGCAGCTTTCGGAATAGGGGGTTCTACCCTTCATTCCATGCTCTCCCTTCCAGTGAACCAGTCCGGGTCTGCATTTTAAGATTTAGGGTCAGATTTATTAAACACCCTTCGTACAAGATTTATAGATCTTAAACTTCTCATAATTGACGAAATTTCTATGGTCGGCAAAAATGTTTTCCTATTTGGACTCTCGCCTTAAACAGATTTTTAATTGTAGAGATACTCCCTTTGGGGGGCGTTAGTGTCATCGTGTTCGGCGATCTCAGACAACTTCGCCCTGTAGGTGATCGTTGGATATTTCAATCTACATCATCTTCGCATGATCCATACAGTGCCATTGTTGGATCTTCTTTGTGGGCACGTTTTAAGTTTTTTGAACTCACAGAGATAATGCGACAGCGAGATGACCAACCTTTTGCGGTAGCATTAAATAACATGGCATCCGGTCAAATGACGTCAGAAGATATTAATCTGTTTAGGACCCGTATTTTTGATGCCAGTCAAATCCCAGATGACGCAATTCATCTATTCTCAAGTAATAGTGATGCAGATCATTATAACAGGGCAAAATTATTCTCGATTCCAACTGAAGAGCACATTTCAGAAGCTGTCGATTGTGTAAAAGCCGCACATCTAAATGCAGCAAGTAGGAGCAAAATATTAGAAGATATAAAAGTATTTAAAATTTCGGATACACAAGGATTGTGTACTTCCCTAATCTTAAAAGCCAATGCCAAGTATATGATGACGGTCAATATAGATACGGCAGATGGTCTCGTGAATGGAGCCACGGGTTTACTTATGAAAATAGGATTCAACTCATCCAATACTCCGGAAATTCTTTGGATACAATTCTTTGAAGAAAGTGTAGGAGTGAATGCTCGTGTAAAGTGTAGCTATCGTGATCAACCTTCTCGGACCCCAGTTCTTAAAACTACTAGAAATTTTCAATTTAAATCCAATGAGCAAGTCACTATTGACCGCAAACAATTTCCTGTTGTAGTTGCAGAAGCTATAATTTTCCATAAAAGTCAGGGCGCTACATATAACAAGGTGGTGGTTCACACCTGTTCAGGATTACAGCGCGAATCTTTATATGTAGGCTGCAGTAGGGCTACAAGCGCAGCAGGTCTTTATATAGTTGGGCAATTTCTCGGCCCAAGATCCGCACAAGGATCACCAGCAGAGACAGAGCTCCAAATACTTCGCTCCGACTTCGTACGCACTTTGACTCTTTATTTGACAGCTCCAATTTCAATGTATTTTTCCACAATACTGAAAGCCTGCACTGTCATATTAACGATGTTTGTTCCGATCAGCTTATGCTTCAATCTTCATTTTTGTGTTTCGCCGAAGCTTCCACTTACTCTAACGAGATATATGAGGTACCGGGCTTTACCACAGTCGTGCGACTGGATTGCCCGTCAGTAGCAAGCGGAGCTCGACCTAAAAGAGGCATTCTCATATTCATTAGGAATGAAATGTCGGAGAATGTTAGTCTTTGTTCTAATGGTCGTTTTTATGCAAATTCAATGAATTTAGCATCAGCAGTGTTCGAGTTTGCCCTGTTAAAATATAAATCTTTAGGAATTTTGGTAGTGTATAGAAGTCCGACTTATCCATTGCCCAAGTTTATAGAAGAATTTGAGAATTTAATTCATGAAAACTCCACTTTGCTAGGCAGTACTTCTTTAGTTTTGGGAGATTTTAATATCGATCTTCGATCACTTTCAGGTTGTGGTAGGACTGTATACGATTTTCAAGTAAACAGTAATAGGTATAGATCTCTTTTTCATCAACAACCAATTGCAATACTCACATAGATTGGGCTTTTTCCAATATTTCGAATAGCAGAGCCAATGCGCGCACTTTTGAAACAATTTATAGCTATCATAGTGGGGTTTCAGTAAGTGTTAATGAGATTTCTGACTAATTATTTTCTTATATTTTGCAATGTACAATATTATGTATTTATCATTTACATATTATGTATAAATTATGTATATATTATTTATATATTATGTATATATTATGTAAGTTTATTTTTCTGTAGTTCAGTTACTTTTACTAATTTTATATTCCTTTTTACTAAATTATGCATTCGATTTGATGTAACTTTTTTAAATTAAATTTTTTTAATTTTATTGAATTGTTATTAGTAGTAGTTATTTTCTTCTTTACAACTTTAAATAATTCGCTTATTGTTATTTTTGCGAAATTAAATTTTTTGGGGAACTTGGAGCTCTGTAAACTATACAAGTTTATTCCGCTCAGGTCGACTCGTAGGTCCCCATATTCCCTAATATGTTGTGGCCCCATTGTTTTTCGCAATGGCCTCCTCGTGGTGTTCCCTGGGTACCGATTGATTCATTTAAATCGGAAGCAAATTCGAGCGGCGTTTTCAAAACAAAATTAAATTTTACCTTCTTCCCTTTTTCTTCTTCTAACTTAAATAGTGTCTGGTAACTTAATATATCTACTTTTTGTAATTTATTAATTCAGGTTATCTTTAACTTCTCCTTACTGAGTAACGGGTATATCAAAGTCGAGCACCGCCGACTTTAACTTACGCTCTCGTTTTATATTACGCGGTCCAATTATGTTGTTGTTGCTTATCGAAATTCGATGGCAAAATCAGCTGTTTACAATCGATGCCGTGACACAATACTCGATACTCGTCAATATACGGTCACTCTTTCCGCATCATTAAACATGCGGCTCTTCTTCTATCCACAGGTTTTTTATGGGAAACAATTCCGCACATTCCGTTTAATACCGGAGTTACACAGGGCGCACCATTGTCGAAGATGCAAAAAAATGATGCAGGCGTTTAGACCGCAGCCGCATCATTGAAACAGCTGTTCGCCATGCCAAACGTAAACAAACCGAATTAGTAAGAAGAAGAGAACAAATGTAATTTATTGAAATAGAGACAATTATGAGCGATAATATTTTAAATGTGGCACGCGGTGTATTTGGCAACGGCACTGCGTTCACCAAAATGAAAATAGAGCTTGCATTTGCGAATCATTTATTTTTTTAAACTACGCGGTCCAATTATGTTGTTGTTGCTTATCGCAATTCGATGGCAGAATCAGCTGCTCGCTATCGACGCTGTGAAACAATACTCGATACTCCTCAATATACGGTCACTCATTCCGCATCATTGCCGCATCATTAAACATGCGGCTCTTCTTCTATCCACAGGTTTCTTATGGGAAACAATTCCGCACCTTCCGTTTAACGGAAAATTTCAATGATGCGGCCGGTCTAAACAGCGTATTACGGAAAATTTCAATGATGCGGCCGGTCTAAACAGCGTATTATGGGAAACAATTCCGCACCTTCCATTTAACGGAAAAATTCAATGATGTAAACAGCGTATAACGGAAAATTTCAATGATACGGCTGGTGTGAACAGCGTATTACGAAAAAATTCAATGGTGTGACCGGTGTTGTAATCAGCGTATGCTGTTAAATGTTATTTGTTTTACTCAAATCAAATTTACTATGGTTGGTCCAATATATTGGATCAACATGTATATGTCAATATTTAGGATACTGTGATGCTATCCATCGAAGAATATGAGGTTCCGCTAGTATGGGTCTTTTAACAAGACAATAACCCCAAGCAAACCCAGAAGAATGCAAAGAAATGATTCAAATAAGCATATCGAACTAGTCGGAAATTTCACTTTTACTTTTCAGTTTTGCTAGCCGCAAAACAATCACAAGTGTTGAAAAAATTATTTATTTAAAAATAACTAAAAGGCGGTCTGTATTATTTAAAGTGGCCAAAAAATTCAAAATTGATCAAAGAATAATAATTAATTTACTTTTAGTGAGTAGCTTATGTTTATGAATGCAAAATTAGAGATTTACTTTTAAAAAACGTTTGAAACCTCAAATCTCTTTCGGTTTACGTTTACCAGAACACGAATCAAGTCCATTTTCGAAAGAATTTATTGGAGGTGGAATTGAGAACAAGGCTGAAATAGTATTTTTAACCGAAATGGGTAAGCTAATACTTCACAAAGCACAACAAATTGTCATCGAACAAAAAAGTCAAGTGACGCGAAGCGTTTATTTAAAAACTTCAAAGAATTCTTCCGCCTTACATAAATTTCAAGGCCCGAACTATCGTCGGACATCTAAAAGACGCATCGGAGAAACTTTGTAAAAGAATTGAGCAAAATGACATAGCTTTAGGGAACGAAAGGACCATTACGTGTCAAAATATTATATTTATGAGCTCTGCTTATAGCTTAATCAAAATAAAGGAAGACGTCTTAATACTTGACTATGTTCCGAGCACTTAGGTTACTCTAATGGCCACTTATTGAACTTTCGGAAATCGACTGATGCGTAAGATGTCGACAGTCATGATCCGGTGTCATTCAAGTATAAATATTTTGGGTAAATACCGAAAATCCATTGGCGCCAGAAGCAGTGCAAAGTAGACGCTCACCCAAGACATTGCAACAAAGGAATGTTTGGCAATCGAAAGTCGTAGAACCAGTAATGTTGCCCACGTCCAACTTATGGTCAAGCTAAAAAGATAGATATTGAAAAAGAAAGAAAAATTGCTAGAATAAAAAAAAAATATTATTAGCAAAGTCAAAAGCCAAAATTGATTTAAGAAAGTAATAATTTAATTCAAAGAAAATATAAATTAATGAAAAGAACAAGTTAGACCTGCACGCCACGACGGACCAAATAGAAATGCCAACATCGCCATCTTGCCATCTCGCCATCTTGATGGTTAATGTGACCAAAGGTCACTATTATTACGATACCAATTAAAATGGTGTGCTGAGATAACCATAAAATGTCGAAATTTTGGTATTTCAAGGGCAAGGTCACACTATTCCGACAGCTGGGTTTTGTTGGCTGCATATGACTTGTAATTGATACCTGTAGCGGCAGCGCCCAAACGTATTTATTTGAGGCTAAGTACAATTTCTTTTATATTGATGAATAAGATCAACAATTTTGTATATGAAAACTTGACCAAATTTGAATTAATTTATAATTTTAAAATGAACAGTTAGCAATTAACAATTGATAAATTGTAATTGCAGTACCTTTTGATAAACTATTAATAAATTATGAGCGCATAGTTTACTTTCTTCAAAGTTTTGATTTATGTCTAGAACAATTCAAACATTTAATTGCAATTGTTTTAGTTTGAAGTCCAAACTAATTTCAATTAATCCAACTAAATTAAATGCAATATGCAACTAATATTTTAATTGCAATTAATTTTTAGCTGCAACTTAATTAAAGCTTGGTATTGAGTAACTGCGAAATACTCGCGAAATCAGAAACTCCATATAAAACAAGTAAGAAAGTCGGTCAAGCCCGACTGTAATATACTCTGTACCTGTTTGTATGTAACTGATAACTTTAAAGTGTGAGGTTTTTTCAAAATCTGGGGGTGGCAACTCTTTCGACTATCGTTCATCTGGTTGAAAAACGATGTACGGGCTCGATAAGTAATGATGGGTAGAATTACCCTAATACATAACTCGTAAAATTATAAAATTTGTATATAATTTCCTATTAACATAAACATATCTATATTAGTCACGCGGGAATCACGCGTGATTTCTGACCGCAGGCCATCTCAATTGCATCTCTCCTCTCATACTTCGTCTTTGCCTACTTACACAAATATCTATTGGAAAGAAGGGAGGGGGAAACTGAAAGCGGCGCAGTCCAGTAAGCTATTGCCCTCTCGCTCTCTCTTTCTCGTAAGTGGCTTCGGTGTTGTTGTTGTCGTTGCATTAAATTTTCTTTACATATAGCGCCACTATTGTTCATCTGATCGGAAAACGATGTATGGGGGCTTGATAAGAAATGATGAGTAGAATATATGTATAAAAGGTTCGAACAACGTAACTCCAAAATTGTGGAAGATATTCAGTTTTTTTTAATTTGCGGGGGAGGCAGGGGGCGTGGCGAAAATCAAAACTAAACTAGATCTGCCTGCAAGTATAAGAAATATATGTTCCATACACTTCAAACCTCTATCTCTTACCATCTCTGAGATCTCTTCGTTCATACGGACAGACGGACAGACAGACGGACATGACTATATCGACTCGGCTGTTGATGCTGATCAAGAATATATATACTTTATGGGGTCGGAGATGCTTCCTTCTGGCTGTTACATACATTTGCACAAACCCAATATACTCTGTGTACCTTCGGTACAGAGTATAAAAAACGATTTCGCTCGATTTTCGCTGGTAGCCGTTTCGCGAGTTGGTACACAGAAATGTTGCGAAAAGTCATATCGATGTTGCAGCGTTGCCACCCGATGCATACCGTGCCACGCAATAGTTAATCGATAGGTCATTATTTCGATAGTGCGAAATATATCAAAACCATATTTTTCGCAATCAGCTCGGTCGAAATATACAAGTGTGTGGCGCGAGGAAAAACAAGTGCATAACAAAGTGGCCCTGATCAATTTAGTCAAAGAAAAACCTGTGCTGTAGGAGCGCATACACGAGTAGCATTCTTATACAGGATTGGTCAAAAGCGTCAAATATAGCTACTGCCCTTGACAAGGAAGGTAAATAAAGTGATTCCGTGTTTGTAATGGATGAGCCACATAACTCCAGAATGGTCGGATTTGGGACTTCTTTGTCGCCGCAAGTAGTGGTTGCCTGGCTGCATTCTTTGTCATTTGTTGCAACTCGCACATCGCTATTGTAGCCAATAAAACTCATCTCTGTTTGTTATCCATTTGAAATTTATTTTGTAAACAAAACTCCTAGAGGTGGGTAGATTTGAAACTAGAGATGGTGGCAACTTTTCGCACTTGCTATCGACGAAATAATGTGCAAAGATTTCGCACGATTTTCGCAGTTACTCAATACCAAGCTTAAGGGGGAAGTCTACTGTGCCAAGGGAAAATACCGACAGATTTTCCGGATTTTTTTCCTAACAAAATATGACTCGTACATTAAACTAAATTAAACCTTCATCTTTGATATATATTAAAGTATAAAAAAAAGTCTTAAGTCTGAATATTCAAAATTGCCGTCGTGGCAGTCCTTAAAGCGCAGGACCGTTTTCTTAGGTTCCTAAACGGTGTACATGAAATCTCACGACTGGGTGATCTGAAAGAAAAAACAAAATATGGTTATCATCTACATAATATTGACTGTCGTCTGACGGCGGATTTTGTCGATAAATAATTCTTTAATTTTTTTTATATTTTTTTGACCAAATTTGATGTTATTATTGTTTATAACAATTATACAAAAAACGATATCAAAAATATGCTTCGTCAAACTACTCCAGAGTATATGTAGTTAAAATTTTAAATCGATTCATTCATTGGAACTTGAGATATCGTGTACACTGTATTGAACGAGAGCGTAAGTTGAAATCGGCCCTGCTCGACTTGGATATACCCGTTACTCAGGGTAAGGTTTATTTAAGAATATTTTATTAGATCACAACATGCCCAAATTGTGGGAGATATGAAGTTTTTTCCGAATTGCGGGGGTCGCAACTCTACCATAGTTCATCTGATCAGGAAATGATGTATGACGGATCGATAGGTAATGATGATTAAAATATATGTCTAGCAGGTTTTAACAATGTATTTTCAAAATTGTGGGAGATATGAGGTATTTTTTAAATTGCGGGAGGGGGCGTGGAAAAAATTTGAAACAAACTTGAACTGCGTACAGACAATACAAGTCTACACTGAAAAAATGGTAGCTCTAGCTCTTATAGTCTCTGAGATCTATGCGTTCATACAGACGGACGGACATGTCTATATCGACTCGACAATTGATGCTGATCAAGAATATGTTTAATATATGGGGTCGGAGAAGCTTCCTTCTGCCTATTACATACATCACAAAATGATTTAAATCTTTAATGATTTAAATCACAAAATGATTTAATTTAAATCTTTAAATCTGTTAAAAGGAAATACAATTTTTATCTAAATGATTTGGAATCGTTAAGGCACACTTAGCAAAATTATGTTTGTATATTTTATGTATGCACAATAATGCCAACTACTATGTCGGAATGCGTCCAAACTTGGAAGATGATTAGTAACTACTCCGCTCTATTAATAAATTATAACGAAAATCTACTATAAAATGCCGCTAAATAAATGCTTTTGTTCTTAAAGCACTTTTCTCCTATATATAAAATAATTGGTTTGACGTGGCTCTAGTGCGGACAGGCTTCAATTTTCCTTTAATAAACTTTCCTTAAAATGTCTGTAAATAATATTTTTGATGACGATTTTTCTGGCGATGACGATCTCTTAGATCCGGTTTTTGCTATCGACACGGAAAAAAAGGCGGTTTTGCGAACCTGCTAAAAATCAGCAATAAGGACAATCAGCTGCGAAAAAGAATCAAATTGAAAGGTCTTCCACAGAGTCTAGATACATCAATTCTTCAGAGGGAAGTGTTTTAAGTGAAATATCTATGGATGAACAAAATTATTTAAATTTTGAAGCAGAAATTGAGACTTCAGACGATAGTTCTTCGCGATACGATTCGATCAAAAATTTATTGTTACACAAAACAAAAATCAATAAACTTTTCCACGAATTAGAAATAGAGGCTTTTAGGTTGCGATTTTGAATATTTAGAAGAGTACGTAGTTTTGCTGAAACCTGTTGCTGAGGCAATCAATTTTCTACAATCGCAAAACGGAATGTTTTAAGGATTTCTGCTTTCAACGTTGGCCACAATGAAGACAAAATATGCGAGGCTGACGCTGAAAAGATCCAGTGATTACTTTGTTGAAATGGAAAATCGATTGCTATCAGCATTGGACGATTCGACACATATGTTAATTTTAAAAAGGGGTCGGAATCAGCTGTTGTGGCTTCCCTTTTCTGTCCTTCCGTCAAACTAAAATGGATCAAGGCAATAAATCCAGCTTCCGATAGCTATAAAGAAGCCGAAGTGATGAAAACTGTGAAGACGGCAATCAAAAACTTTTTTAAGGATGCGGTATCTGAAGAGGTAAATCAGATTGATAATTCAAAGGCATCAAAATATTTTGATTTTGGAATATTATGTCCGTCAAAACCTTTTATTCATCAAAATTATTTAAGAATAACCTAATGTTTTTCAAGGAACCCCAGACGAGCAGTCCCAATCCGGTTCTCATGAATGGCAATCCGAGTTATTTGCTTACGATGCCGATAACTCAAAAGTACAAATGCTAAATAACTATTATTTTATGAAGAAAGCATTTCTAAAATTTAATTATCCGCTGCCATCTTCAGCAGCAGTGGAGAGATTTTTTTTGCATGCTTCATTTCTAAATACACCAAGGCGAGGTTGTCTTACAGATGAACATTTTCAACAGTTGCTACTTTTGAAAGTTAACAAAATTGTTTAACCAAACACATTTAAAGATGGTCAAATACATGAGCATTCTACTATTTTATTAAAAATCATAGTTTTTTAATGGTTTTCGCAGTTACCTTAAGTCTAAACTTTATTTTTATCTTAACAGATTTAAAAATTTGAATTAAATCATTTTGGGATTTAAATCACTAAAGATTTAAATCTTCATAGATTTCAATCATTTTGATCTTTAAAGATTTAAATCATTAGATTTAAATCAAGCTATTTAAACCTTTACATGAATGATTGCAACTAATTAATTAAAATCAACATTGATTTAAATACTTTGATTTAAATCAAATGATTTAAATCTTTGAAGATTTAATTCTCGGAGTTTTAAATCTCCAATCATTTAAATCAAATGCTCCAAAATGATTTATAAATCACCTTAAAGCAATCTTCAACGATTGAATCAGATTTAAATCTTGATTATTTAATGCTGAAATGAATGAAATCTTTATATTTTAAATCTGGTTGAGATTGAATCGTGAATCAATCCCCAAGTGATTGATTCATTTACAGCCCTGATATAGACATGTCCGTCAGTCCGTATGAAGACCTAGACATCATAGACTATAAGAGCTAGAGCTACCATTTTTTCAGTGTAGACCTGTATTGTCTGTACGCAGACCCGACCCCGCAATATGAAAAAACCCTTACATCTCCCACAATTTGGAAAATTGATTTATAGATATATTTAAATCATCATTACCTATCGATCGGCCATACATCATTTTCCGATCAGATGAACGATAGTAGAGTTGCCGCCCCCGGCAATTTAAAAAATACCTCATATCTCCCACAATTTTAAAAATACATTGGTAAAACCTTCTAGACAAATATTTTAATCATAACTCATATCTCCCACAATTTTGAAAATAGATTGTTCGGACCTTCTAGACATATATTTTAATCATCATTACTTATCGATCCGCCATACATCATTTCCCGATCAGATGAGCTTAAGTAGACTTGCCACCCCCGCAATTTCGAAAATACCTCATATCTCCCACAAGTTGGGCATGTTGTGATCTAATAAAATAATCTTAAATAAACCTTACCCTGAGTAACGGGTATATCGAAGTCGTGCAGGGCCGACTTCAACTTACGCTCTCGTTTTTTTTTTTGACTCCGTACCTGCTGTAAAACGGCTGCTGTCAGTCCGTTTGCGTTTGTATAGATATTTTCGTTTGCAAGCGCCGTTTTTCGATCTCCGTTTTTGACCTTGCTTTCGAGAAGTGTAAACAGTGTTATCACAACTGTACATATTATCTATAAGAATACCCCCTATCACACTAACTATCAAAATGCGATTTTGGCATTTCTATTTTGTCCGTCGTGGTGAGCAGACCTGACTCGTTCTTTTCTTTAATTTTTTTTTTTTTTTGAATTGAATTGAAATAAATTATAATTTTCTTAATTCAACCTTGACTTTTGCCTTAGCTTATAATATATTTTTTTATTCTAACAATTTTTCTTTCTTTTTCCATATATTTTTTTAACTCTACTACAAATTAGAAGTAGGCAGCATAACTGGTTGCACTACTTTTGATTGCCAAACATTCCTTTGTTGCAATGTATTGGGTGAGCTTCTAATTTGGACCGGCAATTGATACTGCTTCTGGCGCCAATGGATTTTCGGTATTTACCCAAATCATTTATACTTGAATGACACCGGATCATGACTGTCGACACATTACGCATCAGTCGATTTCCGAAAGTTCAATAAGTGGCCATTAGAGTAACCGAAGTGTTCGGAACATAGTCAAGTATTAAGACATCTTCCTTCATTTTGATTAAGCTATAAACAGAGCTCATAAATGTAATATTTTGACACGTAATGGTCCTTTCGTTCCCTGAAGCTATGTCACTTTGCTCAATTCTTTTACAAAGTTTCTCCGATGCGTCTTTTAGATGTCCGACGATATTTCGGGCCTTGAAATTTATGTAAGGCGGAAGAATTTCTTTGAAGTTTTTAAATAATCGCTTCGCTTTATTTTAAGCTCAGTCTTAACATTTGACTTTTTTTCCACTTCCAATAAATGTTTTCGAAAGTGGACTTGATTCGTGTTCTGGTAAACGTAAACCGAAAGAGATTTGAGGTTTCAAACGTTTTTTAAATGTAAATCTCTAATTTTGCATTCATAAACATAAGCTACTCACTAAAAGTAAATTAATTATTATTCTTTGATCAATTTTGAATTTTTTGGCAACTTTAAATAATACAGACCGCCTTTTAGTTATATTTAAATAAATAATTTTTTCAACTCTTGTCATTGTTTTGCGGCTTTCAAAACTGAAAAGTAAAAGTGAAAGTTCCGACTAGTTCGATATGCTTAATTGACTACATTTACAGCTTTCGATATCATTGCGCTTTTAAAATTTATGGTCAAAAATTTACCTTTTTACATTAAATTAATCTCAAATTTTTTATACATACCAAATATTAGGAAATATTACAGTAAAATAATTTATCAAGTGATTTCTGATTAAATGTTTCCTAATATAATGTCATTTCGGAAATTAAAATTATGTAAAAATATTTGTAATTTTTTTTTAGCTCTTGATCTATTACTTTTGATTGCGCAATGATATCGAAAAACTATAAATGTATTTAATTAGACGAGATTAAAATTTATTTATTTAGATTTTGCGAGTATTAAATATATTTTTTTGGAATTTGAAAAAAAATCGTGATAACTCAAAACGGTAATGATAAAGTTTGATTTCTAAGGCCCGAATTTGGGGAAAACCGTTGTCTTCTCTTTTTTATTTTTTGAAAAAACAATCACTGTGTTATTAATTGTTATCGGCAAATTTATAACCGAAGATATATTTCCAAAAACAATTTTCGTTTGTTTTGGTAAAAAATTACAATCAAAATAGTTTATTTAAAAATTCGTTCCAGGTATATTGAAAACGCATGAACATTCGAGTTACGGGCGTAGAAAATCATAGTAAAGAGAGAGAGATACTGAAAATTGAACGCAATTGCATTGTTCTGGATGTTCGTAAAATTAAAGTTCGACTGTATTAATAAATTAAAGAAATATAATAATTTCCTGTACGTTTTTGTAGATCGGGATTTCTTTTTAATTAGAATGGAGCCTTTTTTGGAGCATTTTTTTTTGTCATGGATCCTTTTTAAATTTTTTTTGGAGCATTTTAATTTTTTCAAGTGGCAACCGTGATCACAGTATCCTAAATATTGACGTATACATGTTGATCGAATATATTGGACCAACCATAGTAAATTTGATTTGAGTAAAACAAATAACATTTAACAGCATACATTAACAGCTGATTACAACTCCGGCCACATCATTGAATTTTTCCGTAATACGCTGTTCACGCCAGCCGTATCATTGAAATTTTTCGTTATGTGCTGTTTACACCACCCGCATCATTGAATTTTTCCGTTAAATGGAAGGTGCGGAATTGTTTCCTATAAGAAACCTGTGGATAGAAGAAGAGCCGCAGGTTTAAAGATGCGGCAGTCATGCTGAAAGAGTGACCATATATTGACAAGTATCGAGTATTGTTTCACGGCATCGACTGCAAACAGCTGATTTTGACATCGAATTTCGATAAACAACTACAACATAATTGGACCGCGTAATATAAAAAAATAAATTAAAATAAGCAAGCTCCATTTCGATTTTGGTAAACGCAGTGCCGTTGCCAAATACACCGCGTGCCACATTTAACATATTATCGCTCATTATTGTCTCTATTTCAATCAATGACATTTGTTCTCTTCTTACATTTTCGGCTTGTTTACCTTTGGCATGGCGAACAGCTGTTTCAATGATGCGGCTGCGGTCTAAACGCCTGCATCATTTTTTTGCATCTTCGACAATGATGCGCCCTGTGTAACTTCGCTATTTAATAAGTTTGGGCGCTACCGCTACAGGTACCATTACAAGTCCTATGCAGCCAACAAAACCCAGCTGTCAGAATAGTGTGACCTTGCCCTTAAAATACCAAAACTTAACATTTCGACATTTTATGGTTATCTTAGCACACTATTTTGTTTGGTATTGTAATAATAGTGATCTTTGGTCACATTAACTATGCGGAATGTTGTTTATTCTATTTAGTCCGTCTTGGCGTGCAGACCTGACTCGTTCTTTTTTTAATTTATCTTTTCTTTGAAATAAATTATAACTTTCTTAAATCAATTTTGGCTTTTGCCTTTACTAATAATATTTTTTTTAATTGAGCAATTTTTCTTTCGTTTTTAATATATTTTTTTAGCTGGACCATAAATTTGATGTAGGCAGCATTACTGGTTCTACGACTTTTGATTGCCAAACATTCCTTTGTTGCAATGTATTGGTTGAGCTTCTACTTTGGACCGGCAATTGATACTGCTTCTGGCGACAATGGATTTTCGGTATTTACCCAAAATATTTATACTAGATTGACACCTGATCATAACTGACGACATCTTACGCATCAGTCGATTTCCGAAAGTGCAATAAGTGGCCAAAAGAAGGTTAGCTAGCGGTTTTTGGGTCACAGTCTTTAGCGCAACTTTGTGAAATACTGCGCTGAATGCCCTTTCGACTGTAAATTGAGTTGCCGTCCCGGTCAATGCAGTCGAGTCCTCTGCGACTTCCATTAAAGACAGATGTCCTTCTCTCATTCAACCTTGTTACTACTTATGTTGTATATTTTCCAGGTTAAAAATAATTTTTAAAAAATCATTAAGTCCTCTAACCGAAGTGCTCGGTAACATTGTCAAGTAATAAACCCAACACAGACCGGAAGTTTCATACAAAATTTGTGGTAAAAAGAAGCAGAAGTAATGATTCCTTCACCCTTTACTTTCTGCCCATACGGGGCTAAGAAGTACTGTTGCGCTTAACAGCACATGAATAGATTCTGTGGAAATTAGGTTACTTCGAACAAACAATTCAATTAAATTGTAAACATTTATAAATCAAATGTTTAGACTCGTAAAGATCCTTTCGTTCCCTGAAGCTATGTCCATTTTGAGGCAAAGCATGCGATCTTTTAAATTTTGCTTAATTTTTTTGAAAACTTTTTCCGCTGCGTCTTTTAGATGTCTAACGATATGTCGGGCCTTGAAATTTATTTAATACCTGTCAGTCCAAGGATGGAGATTTTTTAAGTTTTTGTTGTTGAATGCTCTAAAAAAAAAGAGCTCTTTCCGTCACTAAGTGAGTGCTCGAATTTAAATATTCGCTTTGCGATATTTTAAACATTTTTCTTTTTTGCTGTCCTTTTGGTGCCGCACTTTCCGTCATAGAGTGATGGTATTTAAATAATCGTTTCGGTATTTTTTTAACATAGCCTTAGCACATGTCTTTTTTTCTGTTTTTTTGTGTCCTTTTCAACCAAATGTATTAGCTTGTATTGCCGCTCTATAATTTCTGAAGTAACGGACAAATCATTTTGCATATCCTGCAAGCACGGTTGCCACTTTTGGAGCAAACGCTCCAACAAGACTAAACGTTTTTTCATTAAATTAAAAATATAAACTTAACACTTAGCCAGCACTAAAGTTTATCGAATAGAACAATTAGATATGTCAATATCGCTAAATATGAAACCCTTAAAGTGACCGAAACGAAGTGTCAGGCAAAAGTTTATCCTTAAAATTAAGAATTTACACAGTGGTTTGTGCTCCTTGCGAATAATAAAGGAACTAAAAATATATTTGTATGGGATAGAGAATTTTCGAATTCTTTAATAGTTTACTTATTAAACTAAGTACAACCGAGTTTTATTTGGAGTTCGTCGTGCAAATATATGTAGAGTTCTTTGTTCAAATGAATGACTTAAAACAAATTAATCCTGACAATAGCCAACTAGGCTTCTAGCCAATTTTTCACTGTTTTCACATATTTCCTAGACCAGTTTAAAAATGAAATATACGAAATCACTGCCTACAACTAGGTAACAAATAAGAAAAAGAACTTTTATACTTTATATTAATCGTTATTGGGTTATTTAGCTAAAAACTTAAGAAAAAATATTTATAGACTTTAAATCTAGATGCCCAAAATACCATTTTTTCCTTGCGAGACTTCATATCGGCCCCAGGCTCTGTAATATAACATTTTTCAACAGTAGCTTAACAGAAAACTGTTGCAGAGTTTTGTACGGAAGCCAGCCAGGCTTGCTTAAAAGGGAGTATCTCGGCCAATTGTCCACAGATTTTAACACACAATAGCTAGTTTGACGACTAATTGAAGTAGAACTACGATCAAAGAAGAAAATCAACCAACGAATTTTCGTGAGTTTTTTATACCCGTTACTCGTAGAGTAAAAAGGGTATACTAAGTTCTTGCAAATGTATGTAACAGGCAGAAGGAAGCATTTCCGACCCCATTAAGTATATATATTCTTGATCACCATCAATAGCCGAGTCGATATAGACCTGTCCGTCTGTCTGTCTGTCCGTCTGTCTGTATGAACACCTAGATCTCAGAGACTATAATAGCTAGAGCTACCATTTTTTCAGTGTAGACTTCTTTTGTATACACGCAGATCAAGTTTGTTTCAAATTTTTGCCACGCCCCCTTCCGCCCCCGCAATATGAAAAAACCTCATATCTCCCACTATTTTGAAAATAGATTGTTCGGACCTTCTAGACATATATTTTAATCATCATTACCTATCGATCCATCATACATCATTTTCCGATCAGATGAACGATAGTAGAGTTGCCGCCCCCGCAATTTGAACAATACCTTATATCTCCCACAAATTTTAAAATATATTGTTCAAATCTTCTAGACATATATTTTAATCATCATTACCTATCGATCCGCCATTCTTCAATTCCCGATCAGATGTACGATAGTAGAGTTGCCACCCCCGCAATTTGGAAAAGACCTCATATTTTGAAGATAGATTATTGGAACCTTCTGGACGTATATTTTGATCATCATTACCTATCGATCCGCCATACATCATTTCCTGATCAGATAAGCTATAGTAGAGTTGCCACCCCCGCAATTTGGAAAAAAACTCATATCTCCCACAATTTTGGCATGTTGTGATCTAATAAAATATTCCTAAATAAACCCTTCCCTGAGTAACGGGTATATCGAAGTCGAGCAGGGCCGACTTCAACTTACGCTCTCGTTTAATAAACATTTTAGGGTAATATTCATAAAATCCCACTTTTCAAAGTTTTGATTTGGTTTTTTTTTTTGGTTTTTTGTAGACCTATTAATTGGCAGTGATTTATGGAAGCTATAGCGAAATATATCTTATTTCTAATAAGACAAGAACTAGTACAAGTGTTTTAATGAATTTTGTTACGTTTTGCTGTAAAAAAATAGTTTGGTAATCTTTTCGTATAAAAATGAATAGAAATTAATAAAAATGAAATGAATATAAATAAATTAATAATAATTAAAAAATTTCTCGCACTTTTTTGACATAATGTAGTTTGGAATTTTTTTTTTTGATTGCCATGGAGCCTTTTTTTGAGCTTTTTTTCTTTTATGGAGCCGTTTTTGATTTTTTTGAGCATTAAAATTTTTTTAAAGTGCCTGCAAGTCATTTTGTTTGAATTGACTTTTCGCAAGACCAGCTCCTCGCTATCGCTTCTTTTTAGCCTATCCATTTTGCTTAAAAATACAATATATTTCGGGTATGAAAAAAATAAAAAAAATCTCTTAAATCATGACATACAAAACAGGGCTGCAAACCGGTCTGGAACCGAACCCTTCAGAACCGGTTCGGTTCAGGTTCTGGTGATGCCTGAACCGAACCGGGAACCGAACCCCATTGAAAATAATCACGTGAACCCGAACCCGAACCTAACCCAGATTTCTAATTGATGGGGTTCGGTTCTAAAAAAAAATTCCAAGCACAGAATTTATTTTTGCACTTTGATGATACAAAATATTTTATAATGATGAACAAAAATGTATCCATTCTTATGCCCATGTATGGACGGCGACACTCTTCCCGCCCGCAACAAAAGACTGGACATAATAACACAACCTCAAGCAAGGGAACTCAATTTGCATCCGAAACCATATTTCTGGGTATAATTTTGTTCGTACGGAGATGCAACGGCACGGTGAATACATGGAAAAGTTGTACGTCATTTAAATGTCTTAATTTTTTTACACAAGTCACAATTTAAATACTTTTAGCATTTCACTCTCAAAATATGCCAGTCAAAGTCATGCTCTGGTGGTCCCATTCCTGGAAAAAATAGCTCTGACTTGAATTCGCGGAAATGTATAAACGTGTTCGGACACACTATAAGTTAGGGATGAGACATTCCGGAGTAGCTGTGATTAAGTCACTGGTCACTGGCAATCATCAAATCACAGTGACCGCATATAAAAAGGAACAGTGTGATTTGGTGACAACAAGTCACTGTGACTTAATCACAGTTACGCCGATATTTTCAATCACAGTTACTAAATCACGGATACGCCGATAAATGTCATCTCTTATTTATAAGCCAAAAGTGGCCGTGTTTTTTGCAGGTTTTATGGCCACAAAAAGCACATCAGTTTCAGGAATCCCACTACTGTGAAAGAAAAATGACTTTCGCTGAGAGTTCAAGTTGGCAGTATCGCTGAACTCTTTTAAACATATATACAATGTGTGATTGTCTAGTCCATGGTAAAATTATATAAGGTAGAGTCATCAGAAATTCACCAAGCGAGAGGGGTGCCAGTACCAATGTTAACACGGCAAAGCGCCTGCTTAGGTGTATCAAATAATACCTTCAACATTGACATTTTGCTTTGCTACTGACTGTTTTTCACCATTCGACTGGCACCCCAAAAGAGGTGACCTCACCTTATATAATTCCACCATGGTCTAGACAGATCATTTATGTGCTTGACTGCCAAAAACAGCAGCAGTTTATAAGCCATCTCTTCTTCAAACTCTATTAAATTATTTATTATGTACATAAATATATAAAATGCAATCTGGAACCCGAACCCGAACCGTAACCTCGGTTCTCAATTTAAAGGGAACCGGTTGTGGAACCGAACCTCTAACTTAGGGTAAGGGTTCGAACCCCGAACCGAACCCCTGTCGAAATTGGAGGGGTTTGCAGCCCTGATACAAAATTTCTTCGGCGAAATACTTCATATTTTCGAACGGGTAAATTTAAAGCATTTTATAAATATTGAAAATTTTAAATGCTTGCTGCCTTGTTTTCTTCTACTTTGCATAACAAACATCTAAAAAAAATCGAAAAGAGCAAATGTAATTCGAAGATTCACACAACCCAAAAAAAACACCTTGTGCTCTTTAATCCTGAGTGAAACTTTTTTGCACAAGAGCAAACCCAAAACCCGCAGTGGAGACTTATAAAGGATGCCAAAAAGTCGAACCGGCGGCCACTTCTAAACAAACTCAAAAGGCAAACGGGCTGTTGTTGCACAGTTTCAGATATCAACGCGCCAAAACGGCAGCAGCGAGTGCTTAAGCTCATCTATCAACATATTTGTCATAGCGTAAGCGCCGAAAAGTATGTTAAGGAAATTTAAAAATATTGTTGAAGCAAAGAGGAATATCAAAATAAACCAGAGAGCAAGGCAAACTTTTACCTAAAAAAAAAAAATTTAAAAAAATTTTACAATTTAGATGGCACTCTATAATGTAAATGCCAAGTAATGGCAGGACGAACGGACCCACGTATGAGGCTTCGCACAGAGCTTGAGTAAATTTACCTTGCCACTATGCTACCTAAGCTTTGTCTTACTGCTGGAATTTCTATTTCGTCAGCAAAAGGGGCGGTACCTTTTGGCTTCCAATTAAATATAGAAGACTAAGGAGTCTATACATATCAATGTCACAGCGATGTCACCCGATGCATACCGTATCACACCATAGTTTATCGGTGAACAATTATTTCAATAGTGCGCAATATATCAAAACCATATTTTTCGTGATAATTTATATATATTGCGCACTATTGAAATAAGTGTTCACCGATAAACTATCGCGGGATACTGTATTTTCAACAACATTATTCTATGCGGGTTTATCTTAAATTAAATTATGAAAATCCGTTCAATTTTTCATTAGTCAAGTACACATTCCAATGAATTTGACGAAGTAATTCGCGTATTTTGCCTTGTGTTTAAAATGCGTACCTAGTTGAATATTGCTTCCTTATCTGCCAGTGTCAATGAAGATCTCGATTTGTCAATTCGTCGCCTTTATTAACAATTGTGCTTGAGTTATTCGACCACCTGGAAGATTTTACGTAAGGATCTCTGTTTGAAACCATTCAAAATACAGCTGGTCCATGAACTAAAGCCGGATGACTTTCCACAACGTCGGTTGTTTGCTGAATGAAGAAGTTAGAAAAGTTGAATGAAGATCAACCTTATTATCAAAAAAATTGTCTTCAGCGACGAATCTCATTTTGGGCTCAATGTTTATGTAAACGAACAGAATTCGCGAATTTGGTCTGAAAAGCAGCCAGAGGCAGTTTAAGTGCTGCAATGCACCCTGAAAAATTCGGTATACTTTGAAGTTTCTTATACCACTATGTGATTTTAAGAATATTAGTTATAAAATATGGTTGATTTGTTTTGTTTATAAAAGTCATTTCTAATAACAAACAAAATAATTCACCATGCTTAAAAGTGCGAACCAAAAAAGTGCCTAGTTTTCTATGTTTACCTTGATACTGAAAAGTCCGGATATTTTTCACTGTATTAGGTTGCATCTAATAACGCCCGGTGACATAATCCCCTCGGGCAATGGATGGTTAAGAAAAGAACAAGGGAATTCATATATGTATACAGGAGAAATCAAAATCAAAGAAAACGCTCCAAAAAAAAGTGTTCAGCAACAGGCATATGACTGTTTTTGTTTTTTTTTTTAATTCTATGAGCTTTTCTTAAAAAATTAATTATTTTATAAAACGTGTGTATTTAGGGCGCCATCTATAAGTGTTGCAACCTAACTAGCTTGTCAGCGCCATCTACATTTCATTTGTTGGGAAATTCGTCATGTAATAGAAATTTTATTTTTTCCCCGTTTTTTTGGAATGCCCTTGAAAGCTGGGTAAAATAAATTCCCATCTTTTTGTTTTAACGCAGGTTACATTCTGGTTACTGGTTTTCATTCGTAAACTCATTTAAAATGAAATAAAAGAAAAAAAATTAACATAATGCCAGAATCAAATCGTTCGGTATACATCTAGTGAGATGTGAAGACACCAAATTAGATCGGATCAGCAATTCGCATAGCAGTTTCCTCAACGATATGGTCATTCCGAACATCAGACGTTAAGCACAGATTAGACACATTTGCCACATTCTCGAAATGCAATACCTAGATACAAATAAGTAACCCCAAAAAAAATATATTGTTTTAACTAATTGTGACGATAAAAGCCAAACTTAAGATTCTTTATAGAGATGGGCGTGGGACATAAAAATTATTAAGAAAATTCGAAAAATCATCACATTTATGCATTTTTTTTTGATAATTTGAAATAAATTTGAAAAAGCAATAAAAAATATTTAAAATTTTGTATGATTGCAAGAAACTATTTTTCGTCAGTGGTTTCTTCTGTTTTTGATCAGCTGTGTCGGTGCAGTCCACTGGTACCAGTGTGGCCTACATGGCCCACAATCTTACATAAAACTCTAAAAGACAATTAGAAAGTTTTTCCTCATTTCCAATTTGGATGATGAGAATTGGGTCGTTTTTGGGGCGGAAGCGTTTTGTAGAACTCATAGGATTATCACCGTTTTTGTTCATTTGTGTGTATGAGTGACCATTCAATCAGTTCGTTAAAGGTTTGGTTCAGCTTGCTTGAGCCATTAAAAAAACGAGATCCGAAAAATAAACCCGACCCCCAAAGAATAAATTGGGACCCGAAAAATTTCGTGATCATGAATTAATCCGATCCCGACCCTAGTCTGTCCCGACCTGTCCCGATCTCGCATCCAAATTTCTAATTCAATCCAGTCCCGATCCCATAGATTTTTTCGGGACCCGAGGAAATCCCCAAAATTTCCGTCCCGCGCCTATCTCTAATTCTTTACTAAAGTATACAACATTTGTGATGTTTTTATATGTAATTTCCATCTTGCCAAGCACTGCCACTATACAAGGAATTTTTATATGTGGACGTCGAATCCCTACCCCAAAAAAGAAATGAATTTGGTAACGAAATATTTAAAATTGTAGTGAAGTTCAAATATCGCGATAGTAAATATGAGATAATTTTTTAATAATGAATCGTATACATTAAATCACTTTGTCCCATTTTCACTTAAAATAGCGTTTTATCAATGTAGGCCTCTAAAAATATTCGTTATAAGGTAAAATTGTTTTATTTTTTTATAATACAGAAGAAATTTTCTTTTACGTATTTTTATATAACGAATTCATTTCTAGAAGCCTGGCATTTCATTCAATTCTAAATCAATGCAATATTACAAATTTTTTGTACAGCAAAGTATTTTTATGATCCCCTTGGGATTCGTTATATGGAAGTTCGACTGTAGTAAAAAAATTAATAAAATATTATAGGGCTACAAAAAGTTTTCACAAAAAAAATCGTTTTTTTTTTTAGCTTTTCCTAGGTACTGAAAAATCTAGATACATTTTACAAAAATAAATAAATTTTTTACTCAAAAAAGTTTAAATTAGTGAGCCGTTGGAGGGTTAATACTGGTTTCTCTTATTTAACGTATTTAGCTGTTAACGGCGCAACGGTCACACTGTTTGTTATTTCGCGCAATTTTATCACGCAAATATACAAAAATATATAAACTGCAGACAAAAATGTCTCTAAAACAGGCCCTAGATGACTGCCTAATTGATTTTGATCGTCGGGTGCTGGTCACCGATTTGCTGGAGGAGTACAAGTTGTCCTACAAAGAAGTCAGCGAGACACTTGAGGAATTTATGCAAAACAAAAGGTGGGTAGAGGAATGTGATGAAATGAGGCGGCAAAGTGAATGCATCAGCACCGATTCCTTCTTTTCTCACTAATCTTACAAAGAATTCCATACTCATTGCCTCTTGCCCCTTCAGCAGTGCTGCTGACACCACTTACCACAAACGTTACCTGGTGCATGGCCAGCGCAAAGAAGCACCCCAGGATGAGTTGTACACCATAGTTCAGGAAAGCAAGCTTAAGGATTGGCTGCAGAAATTACATAATGCTGAATCTCAGCTCTATAGTGTAGAAATAGCTGGTGGCTCCAAGGTTCCAGCGGCCATTTTCAAGCCCATGCAGCACTTGGAGGTAAAGCTGGACAAGTTGGAAAAACGTACCGGATCAGTGCCAGCTCATCCTGTAAGCAATGGTGTGAATGGAGTACCTAAAGCCGCTACCAATGGTGTACCTAAAGGTATTAAGAAGGAACAGGAGACGCCGTCTAGTAGCAAACAAAAAGTGGAAGCAGTGGAACCAAAAAAGACCTCACCCAAAGAGCAGGCAACAAAAACATCAAAGGCCACAGCGGCTCCCGCTAAAAAAGGCAGCATCAATAGCTTCTTAACAGCTGCCCCAACAGCTGCCAGTAAGTCCAAGGAGGTTAAGGCCACTGCCAAACCTGCAGCTTCCACCATGACAAACTTCTTTAAAAAGCAACCGGCAGCTACAGTGGTTAAAACCTCGCCGCCGGCTAAGAAAGATTCACCTGTCAAGAAGGCTTCACCAGCCAATACCTCGGTACAACTTTTCGCTGAAGCAAGTTCAGAATCATCGGATGAAGAGGAGAAACTGGACAAATTACGTCGAAATGTGGTGAATTCTGATGATGAAGAAGCTGCTAATAAATCCTCAACTAACACCAAAAGACGTCGCATTTTGGACTCTGATGATGAAGAACAACCTACTAAGAAATCCAACGAGAAGGAGGTGGAGGAGGAGGTAATGATTGTTGACGATGTTGATGAACCCGTGGCTGCCAATGAAACCTTTTTGGATGAAGATGGCTTTGTCATTACCCAGCGTAAGCCCAACAAATCGCAGGTTAGCAAACCAAAGGCCTCGCTTATTAAAAAGAAAGCTTCTCCCGTTAAAAAGAAGACTTCACCCATTAAAAAGAAATCACCACCCTCCACAACCAAAGCCAAGGGCAGCGATGCCGGCAAAACCAAGCAGGGCAACATAATGAGTTTCTTCACGAAAAAGTGATAGAAATTGGAATGATTAATTATTTTTTTTTAAGAAGTTAAGTAAATATATATATTTTTGGAATGCACGAAATAATAAATAATATCAGAATGAGACCAGTTTCTATTATCCTTTCGAATAATAGTTATATACATAATCAGAACTTTAATACGGTTAAGTCTCTGAGATTTTTCAAACAACCAAAAAAATATTGATTACAAACATTTTTTTAATAATTAAAAAAAAAAAAATATGTACATTTTTGTACCAATATTAAAGAATGCACGTACTAGGTGGGGTAAAAAGTAACCTCCGTGGGAATCAATAAAAAAAGTTTTTATACAAAAATTGTTATTCAATGTAGTCGTCTTTTAGATCAATACCTTAATTCCAGCGATTTTACAACTTTTTGTTCTTGTCCTAAACGTAATTTTTCGAAAGGTCTGAAGAATACTCCTATCGCGAGCTGAATATTTAATTGATGATCCATCTTTTAAAGGACCCAGCGGCAGGATAACTTTTCATATGCAGAATCTCGTCGAAAATATGGCTTATGATCTTTGTACTAATCCTTGTGGCATCTGCTTGCTCGCGCACCTTCAATTTCCGGTCAGCCTACTCCATTTCAAGTGTTTTTTTTTTACATTGTCCTATGTAAACTCATCGTAGCACCCTGCCGCTGCGCATTTGATCTCGAAACCAATATTTCACGGTGAAATCTGAAGGAGCATTAGCCCAATAATAATTATCCAACTTTTCTTTTGTTTCCTTTGCCGTTTTGCCCCTCAAAAAATAATGGTTTATGAGAGAACGAAAATCGTTTATATCCTTACTCAACAAATCAACAACAATCAGCTGTCAAAACAAAACCAAGCACCTGCATCGCGCTGAAATTTTACATGAATGGACTAAAAGGCACCATATTTTTATACACTTAAAAAGTGTATATTAATTTTGCCCAGAAGTTTGTAACGCATAAAAATTTAATTTCCGACCCCATAAATTATATATATTCTTGATCAGGACGACGAGCTGAGTTTAATTCCGTCCGTCTGTCTGTTTCTACGCGAACTAGTCTCTCAGTTTTAAAGCTATCGAGATGAAATTTTGCACAGAGTCTTATTTTTACTGCACGCAACTAATATGTCGGAACCGGCCGGATCGGATGACTATATCATATGGCTGCCATAGGAACGATCGGTCTAAGAACTAGTTCTAGACTAGTAGCGTCACTTATCTTGGTATATGTTAGTTTTATATGCTTCCACATAATTCTGGAAAAATGTATCAAAATCGGATCACTATAGCATAAAGCTGCCATAGGAACGATCGGTCGAAAAATAAGTCTTTGTGAGATAAACTTTTTTGGATTTCCATTGTAGCGTCTCCAATCGTAGTATATATTTGTTTTATATGTTTCCACATAATTCTGGAAAATTTATCAAAATCGGATGACTATAGCATACAGCTGCCATATAAACGGTCGGTCAAAAAACTACTTCTAGTGAGAAAAACTTTTTTGTTTTTTATCGTAGCGTCCCCAATCTTGGTATATATAAGTTTTATATGCTTTCACTTAATTTTGAAAAAAATTATCAAAATCGGATGACTATAACATATAGCTGCCATAGGATCAATCGGTCGAAAAATGTGTTTAACTAAGAAAAGTTTTTTTATGGTATCAAATTTTTATTATCAATGAAACAGTCGAAGTTAGCCTTGCCTTCTCGTTAATTTTGCAACAGCAGCGCACTCTGGCGGTTAAGGGAGGTTACTTTTCATCCCACCTAGAAACGAGAGCGTAAGTTAAAGTAAAGTAAAGTAAAACGAGAAGGCAAAGCTAACTTCGACTGTGCCGAAGTTTTAATACACTTGAAAAACTTTACTCAAACTGATTTAACCGGTAAAATATATATAGAATATAGATATCAGATATTTAAAATTTCTAAAACATTGATAATAAAAATTTGATACCATAAAAAAAAACTTTTCTTAGTAAAACACATTTTTCGACCGATCGGTCCTATGGCAGCTATATGCTATAGTCATCCGATTTTGATAAAATCTTCCAGAATTGTGTTGACGCATATAAAACTAATCTATACCAAGATTGGTGACGCTACGATGGAAAATAAAAAAGTTTTTCCCACTAGAACTAGTTTTTCGACTAACAGTTTATATGGCAGCTATATGCTATATTCATCCGATTTTGATAAATTTTTCCACAAATATGTAAAATCATCTAAAACTAATATATACCAATATTGGTGACGCTACAATGGATAATAAAAAAGTTTTTCTCACTAAGACTTATTTTTTGACCGATCGTTCCTACGGCAGCTATAAGATATAGTCATCCGATCTGGCCGGTTCCGACATATTAGTTGCGTGCAGCAAAAAGAAGACTCTGTGCAAAATTTCAGCTCGTTAGCTTTAAAACTGAGAGACTAGTTCGCGTAGAAACAGACAGACAGACAGACGGACAGACAGACAGACAGACAGACGGACAGACAGACGGACGGACGGACAAGCGGAAATGAACTCAGCAGGTCGTCCTGATCAATAATATATATAGTTTATGGGGTCGGAAATGAATATTTCTATGCGTTACAAACTTCTGGGCAAAATTAATATACACTTTTTAAGTGTATAAAAATAACCGAAAACATTTATTAGTGGAAATTCTAAAATATATCTCATACGATTAATAATTAACTTGTTCTCTATAAAAATCATTTTGAAAAATCTTATAGGACCGATTTCTCACATAAACTAACAAATAACAGTGTCAAATTTTATTTGATTCTGCTACTTAAGATTTAGCTGAGCTCGTTGTTTCTTCTCTTTAATATGATTTATACATCCAAAGAGCCAATTGATAAGAATTAACAGTGAAATATTATTTTTAAAAACAACTTTAACACTCTTTTCTATCGCAAAAAAATGTTCATAATATTTTATGTGCAATTGAAATTATTTACAAACTATTCGTAAAGGCCTCCTTCGAGAACAAATAAAAATGTATGACCCGAAATGCCAGATATTTAGTGTCAGATGGATTGTAAGTTCTAGTGTGACCACAAACCCCTAAAAGTCCATAAACAACTTTAAAAAGGCAAAAAGAAGGTTTGGGTCACACTGCTTCGTCAGCTGTTTTGCGTTTGCTTACAAAAAGTGTTTTTAAATCCAAGTTAAATCCATAATAATTGACAAAAAAAAAATCAACTCAAAATTTTACACTATCCCAAATATGTGCGCGATAACTTAAAGGCCGTCATGAACTCTGCAGTTAGACTGTTTGTCAGAGCGAATTTATGATGTCCAAAACTTATACAAAACTACACAGAGGGAAAAAACCGAGAACATTGGACTCAAGATGAGCACAATCGTTACCAAAAACATAAGATCATATTTAATGTTCTCACCAAACATTTTTGAACGCAAAACTTGAATTGAGTTGTTTTTGTTCCGTTTTTAAGAACACTTTTTACTTTATATGAGAACAAACAATACTCATTTTAAGTAATTTCGTTCTCACACAGAAAAATAAAACCAACGCCAAACGGGCTCAATAATGTCGGGATGTCCCCGATAAAAGTCATAAAATTTAACTTTTTTCATAAATTTGCAAATAATTGTATTTTGGATCAAAGATTCTATTTTAACTGCTCTGGGACACCGGACCTAGGTGCGTCCAGCGCACTCACCACGCCGCGCTTGCCAACTACCCCATGCATACAAGAGCGTTTGCCCACGACAAAACAGAGAGCTTCTTTGCCCAGTTTTCCTTCTTTTCACCCCCGAAGTTGCGAAACACCAAACCAAAGCCAATGTGGCACCGCTCGGAATGAAAGCAAAAAGGCAATTATCCGATAGTGATTTTGCTCCAAGACCATCACATTTGTTCTCAAAAATTTTGAAATCTGTATGTTTTGAGTTGCCGGCAACTTATATTCTGAACAGGTTTTTCCCTCGTGTAGCATATAACCCGGCGCGCTTCGCTTCGCCACCATCAGTATAGCCGCCAAAATGATGAAAAAACCCTTTGGCAATGATCCCACCCCCGCCCCCTTTTTCCGACCATCAGAAATGAGAAAATTATTTTCCACCTAGTTGGCCCATTAAGCGTACAAACGCTGAAACCACCCCCGGCACCCATTATCCGACCTTGAGGGTGAGTATGTGCAAAGCTAAAAACTTTATCCTTTTTAATTGGCCCATAGAGCTTTCAAACCAAAATTAATACATATCGGCTAATAACCCACCCCGCACCCATATTCCGACCTTTGCAGTGAACTTTCCGAAATAAAAAAACACGTGTTTCCATTTATTCTGACCCTAGAGCTTACAAAACGAATTTTATTCAGATCGGCTCACAAATAGCCATTGTCACTGAACCGAAATACGCCCACCATTATTCTTGCCTGTGGGCAAAAATTCCACCACCGAGAAATCAAATGTATAATTACATATTTTCTATAATGTGTTTACAAACCTATTTTAAAGCCAATCGAATTAAAAATATGTTTTACCATATAGAATTTTCCAGGCATTTCCCCACTTTTGGGTCGAATTTTCCAACATCGGAAAATCTCATGTCAACTTATTTTGTATACTATCGCTACAAACCGAGTTTGAAGTCAATCGGATGAAAAATAGTGTTTTCCATATAGAATTTTTCGGCCATTTTCCTTGTGGGTGGATTTTCCAAAATCGCAAAATCACATGTCTAATTATTTAGCATACTATCCTTACAAACCGAGTTTTTCGGATGAAAAACAGTTTTTTCCATATAGAATTTTCCGGGAATTTTCTTTGTGGGCGGATTTTCCAACATTTGAATATCACATGCCTAATTATTTAGCATAGTATCCGTACAAACCGAGTTTGAAGCCAATCGGATGAAAAATAGTTTTTTCCACATGGAATTTTCCGGGAATTTCCCGACTTTTCGAGCGCATTTTCCAACATCGGAAAATCTTATGTCTAATTATTTTGCATACTATCCTTACAAACCGAGTTTGAAGTCAATCGGATAAAAAATAGTTTTTCATATAGAATTTTCCGGGTATTTTCTTTGTGGGCGGATTTTCCAACATTTGAAAATCTCATGTCCAATTACTTAGCATACTATCCTTACAAACCGAGTTTGAAGCCAATCGGATATAAAATAGTTATTTCCCTATGGAATTTTCCGGGAATTTCCCGATTTTTCGGGCGGATTTTCCATCATCGGAAAATCTCAAGTCTAATTATTCTGCTTGCCATCCTCACAAGCCGAGTTTGAAGTCAGTCGGATGAAAAATAGTTTCTTTCATGAAGAATTTTCCGGCCATTTTCCTTGTGGGCGGATTTTCCGAAATCTGGGAAACAGGTGTCCAATTATTTCGCTTACTTTACTTACAAACAAAACAAACAAAATTTTCCCCATAGTAGCTTTTTCGGGAGTTTTCCACCCCTTAGGGGTGGAATTTTCCAAAAACCCCGCCTTAGTGCTCACTTTCAACTCATAAGGAAACTTCTGTGAAAATTTCAGCTTTCTATCTCTTACCGTTCAGGCTCTGCGTTGATTGCCAATCAGTCAGTCAGTCAGTGAGGACAAACTCTTTTATATGTAGAGAGATAAGAGCAAAACATATACATATAAGCTATTTGATGTGTTTATTAGTTTATTGTATTTTGCACATTTTTTTGCGCTCCGATTTTGATTACAAACAGCTTAGATTCAGCCAACTAACTAGCTTACAATCCACATAATTATCGCTACGTTTATTTAGAGTCGCTTCTGGAAATCACGAAAATAAATACAACTCGATTAATTTTTAGCCACAGTTTTTTTATATAGAGTTTGGCCCAAAAATTAATTTTTATGCGTTCTGGAAAGAGGCTTTTAACGCCTCGTTACAAAACATGGCGTAATCTCTTTTAAAACTTTTGGGAAAATATGTCGTATGTGCCAAAAAATAAGGTGTTCCACAAATCGCTATCACCTCAGCGTTTGTTGGAAAGAAGTAAAGAGGGGCAGCCGAAACTAACAAAGCTTAAATAATTATCCTTTGCTTTGTTATTATTGTTGTTGTTGTTAATTTGTGGTTTATTTGCTTATCGATAACTCGTGTTCTCAGGCAAATTAAAATCGAACTTCATGAACCAAACTTTTTCATGTAAATGCGCGTGAAGTTTTGAAGATGCTTCAAAACGAAATTGAAGAGAGCTTCATGAAGAAAACTTCATCGTGTAAACACGGTCTTAGAGGCGCCACTTTTGGACGCTTGTAGACTTCAAGCTAATTCTTTGCAAAAAAAAGACTTGAGAGATGTTGACATTTCTTACATTTTTGTAATTCTTAAGAAATGTTGCAACATTTTTTTGGTGGAAATAGGCTATAAATTGCAGCAGTAATATACTCATTTTACATCCAGCTATCATTTGTTACCAATTGTTGACTTTAACAGCTGTTATTTTTAAGGCTTCAAACCGGCCCGGAACCGTACCCCAGAGAACTGGTTCGGTTCGGGTTTTATGGATTGCCCGAACCGGAACATGAACCGAACCTCTTACATTTTTTAACCCTCGAACCTGAACCCGAACCGGATCATTTATATAACAAAAAAGGTTCGGTTCACTATATGAAGTAATTTTCCATCGAATGAAATTCTTAATAAAACTTTAAATGACTCTACATCGGGTTACGAAAGAGAAAGGTAAAGAGAAATAATAATAATTGCAGAATACCGAGTCAAGCTTCATAATTGCAGCCTGGCTTTCAGAAAACATTACAATTTTACACTAGGTCTTCTTAAGTACTTCCTTATTTGCGACTTAAACTAAGCAAGTGTTAAAAATGACTAATTTATTTTTCTTGAAACCAACTGAAACGTTTAAACAAGTCATAAAAAATAAACTTAATTTTTTTTCACGCGAACCAAGGTTTGAACCAAAACCTGGGGTTTAATGTGTATGGAATAAAGATGGTCGCGGAACGGGATTCCCGCGGGTTCCGCAAATTTAAATGCTTCCTCAGGCAGGTCAGAAATATTTTAAAGTCTTCGGAACGTCACAATATAAATTTATAATTACTAAATTTAAAAATTTGCATGTGTTTTTTTTACTAAAAAAAAAGGTGTGAGTGTGGTTAACACTCACGAGGCTTTGATGTGAAACATGTTTATTGAAATAGTTTATATATACCGTGGGAAACGCCACGGCTAGCTTGGAAAACAGAGTTGGAAGCAGTGTCCCAGATCCCTGACCCCAGATACCAGACGCCCGATCGCTGAGCCCCCATACGAAATTCCAGATACCAGATCCCTGATCCCCCATCCCTAATCCCATTTGCCCCATCCCTGGTCCCAGATCCCTGATCCCTGGTCCCTGATCCCAGATACCAAATCCCTGATCCCACATCTCTGATCCCTAATCCCAGACCCCCGATCCAAGATCCGTGAGCCCAGATCCCTGATCCCCCAACCCAAATCCCTAATCCCACATCCCTAATCCTTGATCCCAGATCCCTGATCCCCCATCCCAAATCCCAGTTGCCCCATCCCTGGTCCCAGATCCCTGATCCCTGGTCCCAGATCCCTGATCCCAGATCCCACATCTCTGATCCCTAATCCCTAATCCCAGACCCCCGATCCCAGATCCGGGAGCCCAGATCCCCCATCCCTGATCCTAGACCCCTGATCCCCCATCCTGAATCCCAGATCCCTCATCCCTATTCCTTGATCCCAGATCCCTGATCCCCCATCCCAAATCCCAGTTGCCCCATCGCTGGTTTCTGATCCCAGGTCCCAGATCCCTGGTACCAGATCCCTGGTACCAGATCCCTGGTACCAGATCCCTGGTCCCAAATCCCTGATCCCTAATCCCAGACCCCCAATCCCAGATCCGTGAGCCCAGATCACCCATCCCTGATCCCAGACCCCTGATCCCCCATTCCAAATCCCTAATCCCAGATCCCTGATCCCAGATCCGTGAGCCCAGATCCGTGAGCCCAGATCCCTGATCCCAGACCCCTGATCCCCCATTCCAAATCCCTAATCCCAGATCCCTGATCCCAGATCCGTGAGCCCAGATCCGTGAGCCCAGATCCCTGATCCCAGACCCCTGATCCCCCATTCCAAATCCCTAATCCCAGATCCCTCATCCCAAATTCCTGATCCAAGATCCCAGATTCCTCTGCTGTGCTAAACTACTACTACTACCAAATTTAATTGAAATGGCACAATTGGCCAGGCGATTGCTTGCGCTCCAACATTGCTTTTCCAGATTGGTAAAGTGGCCATGGTCAAGTGTCCATTGACAAATGGCCATGGTCAAGTAGCCATGGGCAAGTAGCCACGGTTGGCCAGGCCATTGCTTGGTGTATACCAGTGATCAATATGCAATATGCGTTATGCGTTATGCGTTACGCGTTATGCGTTATTTCCAAATTGAATTTTACCCCTACTATAAAATGATTTTATTAAAATCATCGTACCGAAATTAAAGATGTTTCACATCAAAAACAAATCTTTTAAGTTTCCGGATTTATGATTTTCGGAAAAATCCAATCCCGCGCCCATTTCTAGTATTGAATATAAACTTCTTATAATAGCAGGCAGATCAAGTTTATTTCAATTTCTGCCATAGACCCTGACTCCCCCTCAATTTGAATGAACCTTATATCTCCCATAGTTTTGTAGGTAGATTTTGCGGGCCATCATCGTATCGGTACAGTTTTGGTACGTTTGGTGTTTGTTTTTAAAGTGTAGGCACAGAGTTAAAAACGAAATATGTGGTTTAAGATCTATTTAAACCACTTAACAGAACCATCCTTAATTTCCAAATCCCTTGGCATCCAACTATATTATTAAAAAGTTATATCCATTTTACAGTTTTAAATTGTTTCTATATTGTGTAAACTTAATTTTGTTCTTCTTAAAACATTTAAGAAAAATTCAATTCGATTTGTTGTAGTTAAAAAGAATTTTTATTGCATTTGTTTAATAGCTGCTAGAAGTTTGTTTGAGTATCTTGTATTTGTAGTTTATACATATAGTATATATATATTTTTGTATGTATATATTAGTGTGTGTGTGTGTGTGTGTATGTGTTCTGTGTGAACTCTGCCTGGCTGCCTAAGCTGTATCAGTGCGTTTGTTTTGTTTCTTTTTTGTATCATATTTCAAAACACTTTAAAAAATTAAGGCGAGGTTTCAAAAAGGTTTTCTTTGTTTAAAGATTTAAATTGTATTTGTTGCAGTGATTGCGATTTTTTTGATTTCTAACTCATTTTAAGCATTAAAAAGCTTACAGTCGTCTGCAAATATTTGTGTTCAAGGTGGAAGGAGGGGGAAACGAGTTGGTTGTTATTTCTGGCTAAGCTTCTCAGAAGCCAAAATAATTTCTTAAAGCTAAATTTGATTTCTAAAGTTGAGTTGTTAGTTGGATCAACAAAATTATGCTAGGCAAATCAAAAGTTTCATTTTCCTAGGTGATATGAACGTATGTCTCTGTGTGTGGGTGTGTGTGATATGATTCTACATATGTATGTAATAATTTTAGATGCATTTTCATTTGTCTTAATCATCTAAATGAATGTAACATTCGTTTCGTACAATTTAATATCTCAGCACCATTTGTCTTGTCTAATAGATCAACAATGGAAACTAATGAAGGTGAACCAAAAAAACGATGTATTTGTATAATTTCCTAGACCTGCGTATCAACGATGCTGCCATAGGACTCTTCGGCAAATTTCGGGGCTATATAGTCCTCATAGTAGTTGATGAAAATCTCCTTATACTCATCGGCAATAAATTCCAGAGCATTCAGCATTTGCATTAGTTCACGATCATTGCACTTGTAGCTACTCAGCGCCATCACATCCCAAAAGTAAGCGAAATATTTAACATATTCAATCGATTGACTGCCAAATTGTGCCAACACACTGGACAGGGCGGCACGCATAATGGATCCCAATTTATTGAACTCCCAATCATCCAGCACGGTGGCACCATCTGTTTTCGAAGAGCGCAAAAGATGTGGATAGATAAAAGACAGACAGAGTGAAGGTAATAGATTGGGGATTTAAAAAAGGGAAAGTAAGATACAACGTGCTAAATAAGGGGAAAAGAGTTTAGAGTAAAAAGCCAAGTGAGCACATCATAAAAAAGAAGAAAATTCCACAGCTGGCGTATCAAAAACTAATTACTTTTTGATTTATGCATATAAAACAAAAAAAATATATATCTTCACTCACCTCTATGCACCATCAGACATTGTTCCAGCAATAGTCTAGCCAATGCCACTTTACATTCGTGCAATTCCATTAGTTGATTCTCCGATCTCTCTATGGCTGCATACAATTTGCAACGTTCCTCAATTAGCTCCGAGTCAATTAAGGCCGTTTGAAATGCCCAAAACCATTCCAATTTTTGTGCCTCACCGCAATGCGGGCATATAATAAGCTCTGCCCCACTATTCTCGGGTTGCGTATAATACTCAGAAAGCCACCAGCGCAGATTTGATGCATGCCGCATGGCACTGGGTACAAAAATATCCATACACTTGGGATTATCACAACGATAGCGATGGAATTTGTGCTGAAAAATTAAAAAAAAAAAGCAAATACCTGTCAAAGTTTGTATATAACTGAAAACTTTTAAGTGAGGGGGTCACAAAAACTGTATAAGTGCTGCCCATCACGATTGCGGCCAGTGCTGCACAGCGTAATAATTTATTTTGCTTATAACCAGGGATTAATCCCGAAACGAATATCGGTTCCGGTACCAGTTCCAGTACGTACCGAAATGCGAATATCGGTTAAAGGTTCTTTTTCGATTGTAAGTTTATTTCGGTTTTCGGTTCCGATACGGTACTCAGATTTTTATTTCGGTATACCGTTACGTACCGGTACAAGTAAAATTTTTTTGATGTGAAACATCTTTAATTTCGGTACGATGATTTTAATAAAATCATTTTATAGTAGAAGTAAAATTCAATTTGGAAATAACGCATAATGCGTAACGCATAACGCATAACGCATATCGCATATTGCATATTGCTCACTGGTATACACCAAGCAACTGCCTGGCCAACCGTGGCTACTTGCCCATGGCTACTTGACCATGGCCATTTGTCAATGGACACTTGACCAATCTGGAAAAGCAATGTTGGAGCGCAAGCAATCGCCTGGCCAACTGTGCCATTTCAATTAAATTTGGTAATAGTAGAAGTTTAGCACAGAAGAGGAATCTGGGATCTCAGATCAGGAATTTGGGATCAGGGATCTATGATTAGGGATCAGGGATTTGGGATCAGGGATCTGTGATTAGGGATCTGGGATGAGGGATCTGCGATGATGGATCTGGGATTAGGGATTTGGAATGGGGGATCAGGGGTCTGGGATCAGGGATGGGGGATCTGGGATCAGGGATCTGAGCTCACGGATCTGGGATCGGGGGTCTGGGATTAGGGATCAGAGATGTGGGATCAGGGATTTGGGATCAGGGATCTGGGACGAGGGATCAGGGACCAGGGATGGGGCAACTGGGACTGGGGATCAGGGATCTGGGATTGGGGTTCTGTGATTAGGGATCAGAGATGTGGGATCAGGGATCTGGGACCAGGGATGGGGCAACTGGGAATTGGCATGGGGGATCAGGGATCTGGGATCAAGGATTAGGGATGTGGGATTAGGGATAGGGGATCAGTGGTCTCGGATCAGGGGTGGGGGATCTGGGCTCACGGATCTGGAATCAGGGATCTGGGCTCACGGATCTGGGATCTGGGATCGGGGGATCAGACAATGTGTGATCAAGGATCTGGGACCAGGGAAGGGGGGGGATTTGGGTTATGGGGGATCAGAGATCTGGGATCAGGGAATAGGGATGAGGGATCTGGGATTAGGGATGGGGGTTTGGATCAGGGGTTGGCAATTGGAGTTGGGAAGGGGAGGGGGGCTAAACCGGGTCCCACCCGGGGGGGGGGGGGGATGTTTCACATCAAAGCCTCGTGAGTGTTAACCACACACACCTTTTTTTTTTATTTGAAATTTTTGGATGTAATAAAACTAAAAAGTTGTTTTCTAAGAATATGCCATTTAAAAAACTTTTTTTTTAAATATAACGATTTCTAGCCTTTTTTGTTTTTGGACGAACAATTTCGTTTCTGTCCACGCTTCAAGTGGTATCCCTACACTCAGAAAAAAAGTGTGAGTGTGGTTAACACTCACGAGGCTTTGATGTGAAACATGTTTATTGAAATAGTTTATATATACCGTGCGAAACGCCACGGCTGGCTTGGAAAACAGAGTTAGAAGCAGTGTCCCAGATCCCTGACCCCAGATACCAGACGCCCGATCCCTGAGCCCCCATATGAAATCCCAGATACCAGATCACTGATCTCTGGTCCCAGATCCCTAATCCCAGATCCCACATTTCTGATCCCTAATCCCAGACCCCCGATCCCAGATCCCTTGAGCCGAGATTCCTGATCTTAGATTCTTGTGCCCAGATCCCCCATCCCTGATCCCTGATCCCCCATCCCAAATCCCTGATCCGAGGTCCCAGTCCCCTGATCCCCCATCCCAGATCCGAGATCCCAGATCTCTGATCCGAGATCCCAGATCCGAGATCCTAAATCACTGATCCCAGATCCCTGATCCGAGACCCCTGATCCCGAATCCCTAATCCTTGATCTCTGATCCGTGAGCCCAGATCCCCCATCCCTGTTTCCAGATCCCTGATCCCCCATTCCAAATCACTGATCCCTGATCCGAGATCCCAGACCCATGATCCCCCATTCCAGATGCCTGATATGAGATCCCAGATCACTGATCCCAGATCCCTGATCCGATACCCCTGAACCCCCATACCAAATCCCTAATCCCAGATCTCTAATCCCTCATCCTTGATCCCATATCCCTGATCCCCCATCCCAAATCCCAGTTGCCCCATCCCTGGTCCCAGATCCCTGATCCCAAATCCCTGATCCCACATCTCTGATCCATAATCCCAGACCCCCGATCCCAGATCCGTGAGCCAAGATCCCTGATCCCAGATCCGTGAGCCCACATCCGTAATCCCTAATCCTTGATCCCTGATCCCCCATCCCAAATCCTAGTTGCCCCATCCCTGATCACTGGTCCCTGATCCCAAGTCCCTGATCCCACATCTCTGATCCCTAATCCCAGATTCACGATCCCAGATCCGTGAGCCCAGATCCCTGATCCCAGATCCGTGAGCCCAGATCCCCCATTCCTGATTCCAGACCCCTGATCCCCCATCCCAAATCCCAGATCCCTAATCCTTGATCCCAGATCCACCATCCCAAATCCCAGTTACCCCCTCCCTGGTCCCAGATCGCTGGTCCCGGATCGCTGATCCCAGATCTCTGATCCCTGATCCCACATCTCTGATCCCTATTCCCAGACCCCCGATCCCAGATCCGTGAGCCCAGATCCCCCATCCCTGATACCAGACCCCTGATCCCCCATTCCAAATCCCTAATCCCAGATCCCTCATCCCAGATTCCCCATCCCTAATCCCAGATCCCTAATCACAGATCCCTGATCCCAATTCCCTGATCCGAGATCCCAGATTCCTCTTCTGTGCTAAACTACTACTACTACCAAATTTAATTGAAATGGCACAGTTGGCCAGGCGATTGCTTGCGCTCCAACATTGCTTTTCCAGATTGGTCAAGTAGCCATGGTCAAGTGTCCATTGACAAATGGCCATGGTCAAGTAGCCACGGTTGGCCAGGCAATTGCTTGGTGTATACCAGTGAGCAATATGCAATATGCGTTATGCGTTAAGCGTTATGCGTTATGCGTTACGCGTTATGCGTTATTTCCAAATTGAATTTTACCCCTACTATAAAATGATTTTATTAAAATCATCGTACCGAAATTAAAGATGTTTCACATCAAAAATTAGAATTAAGGAATTCTCTATTCTTATGTCGCCCAGACAAACTCGACTTAGGACCATTTCTCATATCGCTGAATTATTTCCTAATAATGGTTCGAATTAATCCGCTGTAAAATCTGTCGTTTCTCCGTTAAAAATAGAGTTCTTTAGCTATTTTGATACTATAAGACTACGGTCCAATATAGCTCATAATACGCTGGAAAAATATTCAAAGGGCTCTAAAAACACAAAAACAGATTGAAACATAAAATCTGTGTTAGCTTTTCCTTACATTAAATTTTTCGAAATATTAAAAAAGAGTTTTTTTGGGCAAAATTTGATTAAAACGCAGAAACTTCATTTCTTAAATTTATATTTTAATTTTTCTAACAAATTATATTCAAAGGAGGATGTTTCAAGACTCAGAAATCCTTTACATTTAATTGGAGGGATAATATTTACCAAAGAAAAGTTTCTTTCGCTTTTTAGAAAATTTTGTTCTATATCTTTACGATACAAAAGAGAATATGATTCTGGATATACGAATACGAATTTCTAAAATGTAAGACTCTTTTCTGATTGTATATATTGCTATTTTAGCAGTTAAAATATGTATTTGTAATTATGATAAATCAATAAAATAAATAATAAGAAGCCAAAACAATACCGGTATTAGCGTTTTGGTATGGTTCCGGATTTTTCGATTTTATTTTTCGGTTCTCAACAAAATTTTAATATTGGTTCCGGTTTCGATACCGGTACGTGGCTTGAAACGGATTATTTCGGTTAACGGTTCCGGTATTATTCCTTGCTTATAACTCTACTATAGTTCATTTTATTGGGAAACGGCGAATAAAGGATCGATAAGTAATGATGAGTAGAATACATGTCTAGAAGGTTCGAACAATATATCTTTAAAATTGAGAGAGATTTGAGGGTTTTTTTTAAATTGTAGGGGTGGCAACTCTACTATCGTTTATCTGATCGGGAAACGATGTATGTACGATAAGAAATTATGAGTAGAATACATGTATAGAAGGTTCAAAGATAGATTTGAAATAGTGGGAGATATGCTGATTTTTCAAACTGAGGCAGTGACTACTCTACTATCGTTCATCTGATCGGAAAACGATATATTGGGGCTCGATAAGTAATTATGAGTACAATATGCGCCTATAAGGGTCGAAAAATCAATCTTTAAAATTGTGGGAGTTTTGAGGGTGTTTTGAAATTGTGGGGGTGGTAACTTTACTATCCTTCATCTGATCGGAAAATTATGTATGTGGGCTCCATAAGTAATTACTAGTACAATTTTTGGCTAGAACGTTTGAACAACCTAACTCCAAAATTGTGGGATATTTGAGTTGTTTTTCAAATTATGGGGGTGGCAACTCTACTATCGTTCATTTGATAGGAAAAAGACAAATAAGGACTCGATAGGTAATGATGAGTAGAATGTACCTTCGATACAGAGTATAAAAATATGCGAATAAAATATGTCTGGATCAGGAAATCCAAACGAAACCGTATACCGAACCGATTAAAACTCAAAACTAGAACCGATAGCAGTTTAATAAGTATTAAAACAGTTTAAATAGAAAATTTGCTTTCCTACTATTTAAATTGCAAGGTAATTTAAATACAGTTCGGATTAGGATCCCCACAATTTTTTTAATAAATTTAATTTCATTTATACTTACGAACTGTTCATCCTCCTCGGACATCTGACACGAATTGCATTGACAATCAATGCCCCTTTCCTTTAACTGCTTTCGCCGTTCCTCTCGATCTAACTGCTGATAATTGCCGCTGGCAAAGCAATTGTATATGCCCGATCCTGCTGGCAAATCCAACAAAGCCAAAGCTGTCAATTTTCTACCCGAGAATTTGTGACAAATGGTCGATGAGCAACTATGACGACAAAGACTTAAGGTCTCCGCATGAATTGCGTAAGCTACCACAGCCACTTCGCCGGCCAGCAGATGAAGATGTCCCTCTTGCAGTCGCATGGGAGCCGCCCACAGTTGAAACTCTTGAAAGGGCGAGAAGACATGCGGATCAGCGGGCAGCACAAATGAGCGGCAGTGTATAAGCGATCTGTGACGCAATTGCTCAATGTGTCGTAAAAGTAAGGCGGAGCATAGAAGTTCCCATTCCCCCTTTGACATTCTGGAGGCTGAGGGTAAACTTTGTTCCAGTTGATCAAAGAATGTGGTGCATTTGCTCAAATAAATAGCTAAAATGTGAGAGACCAGTGCCAAAGCGACAACAGTACGCGAGGTTTTCTGTTCCTTAAGTTTTTCCATTTTCAGTATTGCACAGTAGGGTATATCCTGGCGCTCCAACAAAGCTCCATTGAGGGCCGTCCATAGTTTACTCAACGTGGGTTTCTTACGACAATGGGCCAACAGTTCCGGCAGTCCTGTGATGAGCATTCTAAAAGCCAACTGCAATAATCGAGGCATGCCAAAGACCTCTCCAAATGATTCAAATAGTTCGATTTGGTGTCCAAAACATTCTAGGGAATGGATAGCAGCATGCTTGAAGCGACACTGGCGAGAGCAATAGACGACCAGACGATTGGAGCAGTAAATGCAGGGAAATGGTATAAACTGACTAATGCCACAATTATCGCAGACACGACAATTTCCACTGGGCACCATGGCCAGTGCCTCGGACTCAAAAATGAGAGCGTTCTTGGCCAGCGGTCGGGTGGTGTGCAGCGATGAGCAGTTGTCTAGCCAGGCTCTGAAAGAAAAAAAAATTTTAATTACTGCTCAGGGAATACAGTCCGTTGCTCACTTTTTAAATGGGTAAATAAAGTGAGCAACTTTGTTCAGTTGTTCACTTAGCTCACTTGCTCTTTTGCTCACTCAATAGTTATTTTTTGTTCAGTTGTTCAAGAAGAGCTGTTTGGAAGATCTGCGGAGCTGTTCGGAGGTTCGAACCAGTAAGCAATCTTTTGTGCGGTTCGCGGACCGGTTCTTGGATCATTTGAACCCTCGCATCACGTAAGCAAAAAATAATATGAAGCTAGTTTTTAAGATTAATTTATATGATTCAATTGGTTTAATCATATATGATCACATAATATAATATAAAGGCGACATGAAAAATGACTTAATTTTCAAGAATTGCCTTGTTTAAGTTATTTCAAGTCCCGACCTTCCAATTAAAATTAAAAATTGTTGTATTTTAAAAAAATTCGAAGTATTGCAATAATCCTCAAATTCACTTGGTCTGAAAATTATCATTTCAAGTTCGGATTCAACTTGGAAATCCAAAAATCCTGCACAGATATTAAAGTAAGTACGGAATAGCAAAGTCATAGCTTTTGCTATTTTTCTTTCTTTTGAAAGAACGAAAAGAAATTGAGAATGAGTACGAAATTTTTTCTCAGCCGCTCTTTTTCTTCGAAGTAAAGTCAAACTTAAATAAATCCCGTGTGTTGTTGAAAAAATCATTTTCGAAATTGAAAAATTCGTACTTAGGTCAATCCTTTCGTACTTGGTTTCATAAAATCTGGAACCCAACTTGGCCAAACATTTATTGGGATTAATTTTAGTCCGGATATCTTTTTTCGTCTGTGTAGCCACTATATCTTTCTGGAACTGTTTATTTCTACTAGCTCTTTGATTAGAAGTCAAAATTTAGTGTTGAATTAGTAGAATTTAGTGGAATATTTGTTAAAGACCTTTCCAAAATTTTTAATATTTTCGATGTATGTTTTTTGAACAATTTTCGAACATCATTGATCGATTTTATATTTGACATTGGCCGTGTTCAGCAGAAGAACATGCTCCCTGATCATACATTTTCATTGATCTTTCTGCTGACCGCGACTGATCCAGTATCATGATAGCCAATTTGAGGTATCATGATAGAGGAGCATGTATCACCCTCTCTCTTCCTCGTCTCGTGCATAACTTCCGTGTTTTTTGTACGATTTTATGGGTATTTTAAGAATATTGAAATTAGTTTAAGGACTTATTATATTTATTTTTAATTTTATGGCTTGTCAATGGTGGCTATGACAGTTTTTGGAGGTTTGTTGGTGATTTCGCCAATCCTGAAACAATCTTGATCCGTATGTGGTATACACCTAGCAAACATGCAAATATTGGTGGCTCTAACTTCTACAGTTTTTGAGTACAAATACACAGACACAACACCCGTCATTAACATAACCCATTTTTTATATGTACAGGGATAAGAAGTATGGGGAAGTGAGAGAGTAACTGAACAACTGAACAAAGAATGTCAATGACAATCGAACAATTGAACAAGTAAGAAAGTCGGTCAAGCCCGACTGTAACTTTAAAGTGTGAGGTTTTTTCAAAATCTGGGGGTGGCAACTCTTTCGACTATCGTTCATCTGGTTGAAAAACGATGTACGGGCTCGATAAGTAATGATGGGTAGAATTACTCTAATACATAACTCGTAAAATTATAAAATTTGTATATAATTTCCTATTAACATAATCATATCTATATTAGTCACGCGGGAATCACGCGTGATTTCTGACCGCAGGCCATCTCAATTGCATCGCTCCTCTCATACTTCGTCTTTGCCTACTTACACAATCTTTTGTAAAGAAGGGAGGGGGAAACTGAAAGCGGCGCAGTCCAGTAAGCTATTGCCCTCACGCTCTCTCTTTCTCGTAAGTGGCTGCAGTGTTGTTGTTGCCGTTGCATTAAATTTTCTTTTACATATAGCGCCACTATTGTTCATCTGATCGGAAAACGCTGTATGGGGGCTGGATAAGAAATGATGAGTAGAATATATGTCTGAAAGGTTCGAACAACGTAACTCCAAAATTGTGGAAGATATTCAGTTTTTTTTTAATTTGCGGGGGAGGCAGGGGGCGTGGCAAAAATCAAAACTAAACTTGATCTGCCTGCAAGTATAAGAAATATATGTTCCATACACTTCAAACCTCTATCTCTTACCATCTCTGAGATCTCTTCGTTCATACGGACAGACGGACAAGGCTATATCGACTCGGCTGTTGATGCTGATCAAGAATATATATACTTTATGGGGTCGGAGATGCTTCCCAATATACTCTGTGTACTTTCGGTACAGAGTATAAAAATATTCGACTTGCTTGTTCATTAAATTGAACAACTGTTTTGGTTGACTTAATCATGAGTTACCCAACTAATAACAGGAGCAACTGCTTGAGCAAGGTGTATCTATCATGGTGTGGCGGTCATTCAAAAGCTTTCATTTCATAGCTTACATATTGTCAGTGTGATATTTATGCAAACGTTGTCTGTCTCACTCTAGCTTACACATTTCAGTCACCGCCACACCAGGAATAAATACAACTTGCGCTTGAGTATCCCTTCTCCTTCACTTACATCTCAAATGCTTTCGCATAATTTATATGCAGATCATCGCCCGTTTGTACAGCCATCTCAAAACGTTCCACTTTAAGTACTTCACATTGATGCCACAACTCATGGGTGCGCGTTTCAAAGACCTCGTTCAGTTCAATGTGTAGTAGCTCATGTAGATGCTCTTCGCATAACGCAAAATTGCGTAGTTTTAAGGCACAAGCGGCTTGTCGCAGCTTAATCAGCGGTAAATACTCCTCCGGATAGCCCAGATCTAAAGCGCACAGACAGTCATCATAGGATTCCTAAACGAAACATAAGATTCCAATTATAAACTGAAAGTAGGATAATCTTTTGCACAAACTTACCGCATACATGCCACAGTCATACAACACCAGGGAACGATTCGCATGGGCCAAAGCAGCGGCCAGAGTATTCCTAGCCGGTGCCAGGAAAATGGCCTCGGTAAACAGATCACTGGCCTTGAGTGAATGCTTCTCCTTGCGATATGAATCATTGCCAGCCTCACGCAGACGACGCGATTCCTCTTCCGATTTGAAATGGGAGGTTTGTTCGCGCAGACGTTGAAACCATTTAAGTACGTGCGTTCTATGGTGGGGGAAGAGGAGGTCAGTGGGGGTGGTGGGTGTTTGGTAGAAGGGCAAAATATAGTAAGAACTTTGGCTCTAAGCAGTTACATACTTAATTATTCACGGCAAATGTCAGAACGAAAATGAAATGACCCAAATTCCAAATTCGACAGCAAACAAATCCCACTTAACCATTCAAACACATGCAATACGAACCAAAAGGCCAGGGATGGAAATGATAGTTTGAAGAAAAATATAAATGAAATGTTTTAAAAACAATAATGAAAATCTTAAATAATTATTTTTTAATTATGTGAAATTTAACAAAATTTATAAAAGTTCCAATAATCCAAAGTGGTTACTGTTGAAAACACGATACTTTTTAGATTTTTTTTTGAAGAATAATTCGAGCTTTTTTGGGAGTCCCAGCTGATATGTAAATTAAAATGCAATTGGTTATATTTGATGAACCTAAATGTGTTGTCTACCCCAGAGTTTCCCATCTATAGCCCCTGGGGCTTGGCAATCCACATGCACACTGACAATGTTTCCCTATTTTTGGGAAAAAAAAGGGTACAAATCAGGGATGCAAACTGGTTCTGAACCAAACCGTATCGAACCGCTTATTTGTTGTCGTAAACCGAACCTCGAACCAAACCGCTCTTCTTTAAAACATGCTGAATCGAACCGAAAACCTAATATAAATAGGTTCGGTTTATCGATAAGTTTAATGATGTAAAGTCTACATTGTAAAAATATACATTTTTCCAAGATAGTGTTTTCTCGTTAAAGTTCTCTATATAACATTTATAGAGAGATTAGTACGCGTTCTTCTTGTTCAGAGGATAGACCGACGCTTACTTTTGCTAGGCCATCCGACATTTTGTTTTCGTGAATGCTATTGTAAACTCCGGTGCATAACTATTGCCGCACCCAACTTATTTAGTTTTTGTGTATTTAGTTTGGGAAGAGTATCAATTGGCAATTATAGATAAAAAGAGAATCAAAAATTAGATAAACAACAAACAAAAATCATTACCGTTAAGATTAATTTACGTTTTATGCTTGGTGCATAACTATAGCCGCACAGTATAATTTCTCCTTCTGTGTTTGGTTAGCGATAAATTCGGTTGTTCAGTAAATTTAATAATTAAAATTGTCATTTTTCTGAGGAATAAAATAATACGTCAAGGACAAATTTGATTTCCGAAATTTTTGTTCAAAAGTTGGGTGCGGCTATAGCTATGCACCAGAGTCTAGCTTGGAGTCCAATTGATATGCATCGTTTTCGAAATGCTATAAGATAAGCGATAATATGAGCGATACCTGATTTCTGTCTATATATTAAATATTCAGAATCGAAGTTTTTCACACGCTTTCTAAGAAATACATTTCAAAATGTCGAATTAATGGTCGGCGAATTCACATTTGTCTTTATATATTATTATTCTATATATATTCTGTCTATATATTTAATATTCAAAATCGAAATTTTTAACACTTTTCAAAAAATAAATTCAAAATGTCGTAAGATCCATTTAGAAAGTGCAGAAATTTGTGATAATATATTATAATACCGAACCAAAATCGCGGTACGGATTGCTACAAAAACCACATTATGAACCGAACCGGTGATCTAAAATCTCTGTGAACCACCGAACTGAAACATTCCCTATTTTCGAGCGGTTTGCATCCCTGTTACAAATAACATAGTCGTTTTTGTTTCTAAAGTTTGAACCCTGTAATTCGTGGTTTCAGTGAATAAAAAACTTGTAATTTTCTTTATAAACTGATCGGACACTGAACACTATTCACATGTTCAAGCTGTGGTACAAGTCACAGATCGGAAACAGATCATTTCAAATGGATCAGAAAATACACAGAATATTAGGTTAGGTAATTACGGCTGGCACATTGACCGTTTAGTCCTTAGTGAGACCGAATATTATATAAATAATTCTTTCAAATAAGGGTGTGTATTTTAGAATGGCGCAATTTTTGATATGATTCAGAGAAGATTAAAATAAAATACTGACGGAAAGTATAAAACATTTTCTCAGACTCGAAAAGGATTTTAGACCATTTTGGGTAAATTTTCCAACCCCAACAAACTGAGCCCGTCCCATCGTATAAACTGCATCCCTGGCTCACCTAAAATCCAGCAGCGGTTCCTTGCTGGTTATTATTGCTGCTGCTGTTGTTGTTGTAGGTGAAATGCTTAGCCCGCCTACCGCCCCAATCAGGTCGTCCTCCACTTCGGCATTTTCAGGTTTGGAAAGTGGCGCTTTACTCTTCTCTTTATCTCTATCCTCATCCTCAATCTGATCCTGTGGGAAATTCGGTCGTTGTGCTGGCGTTAGCAATAATAATAATTGCAATTCATCCTTGTATAGCAAATCGTTCAGATTGAGTTGTTCCAGTTGCAGGCCAATTAAATCACCAAGTGTCAAACCAGTAGAAGGAACAGGTGCAGGTGGGGCAGCGGGGGTGGTTTTGTTATTCACATGCGCGTCGGAAGAGGAAGAGGCCATCACGCTGCCTTTTGTTTTTGATACTTGTTTGGGGGGGATTCTATGCGAAATTCCACTTAATCAGCCATATTTTGGTCAATGTTCTGCAAAACCTGGCGAGTTAATTGCTATTAATTCGTGTGCACAACACCCCAACATGGCTTTATAATGAAATAAATTTCCAAACTGAAATGGCACCGTGCACGTTATGGCTTTTTCGTATTGATTTTTTGAAACGCTATCGAGTACGGGAATGCGGCGGTGCTATCGATATATATCGGTTAGAGAAGGAAGCGTGACTAGAGTATTTTTATGCGATAGCAAGATGTTTAAAAAGTCAAGGGTTTTATTTATTTATTTATTTGATGCTTTTTAGCCTACAATTGCAGATAAATTAAAATTTACTTTATTAGCTAGGGCTCATTTGTTACAGTGCATATAATTTGTGAGTTTCCTATTAAACTGTGCACCCACCTCAGCAAATCTCCTGGCAAAACAGAAATACCAAAAGTGACCATTGTTTTGTTTTGTGGCAGTGTTACCAGATTGAGGGAAAATCTGCATAAAATATCGAGCCCTATAAAAATGCAAATATGATCAGCAATGTCAATTATATCTAAGAAAAACACTCTCGAGAAAAATATTTTTTTTGGCGCTTACGTTATTTTTGCGATAAGGGCTCGATATGTTCACATTGCCCAGTGTTATTTTATTAGTTTAATTTTTGTAATATGTTTCATAGGCTTAAAATAAATTAACAAAACTGAATTACGAATAACGCGTCAAACTGTTCTGGTTTCCGAATTCGGTCGATCGGACTTTCAAAAGGTTCTTATTTCAAAGAACCGATTAGAGAATTCGGATAAAACAATTTTGCCAACAATACAGTCGAATGGAGATAATTGGAAATTTTAAGTTTTTCACTGAATCACACAATACGCTGGGCCACCTCTCAGAAATACTAAATCTGTACGCTCATACCCATCGGAATGCTCTGGGGTAGCCACCTTGTGCGGCTAAAACGACTGATTGAGTTCCGATGGGTATGAGCAGATTATTTTTTGCTGAATTAATTCCGACGCTACCCATCATAACGTCAAACGCTTGGCAAGTTTTGAAAACGTTCTGTGATTCGGTTGAATCGATGCCGAGACGTTGCGTAGCCACAATTGCCAACAAACGGAACACAACATTATGTTTAATTTATAGAATAATCTTTAAGAAATAATTTGGGGATTTTTTGGAATATTATTCCGGAGTTGCACAGGTCACAGTCAATTCAAAAACAAAGTTACTTGCAGGATATGCAAGAAGTATTTGGCCATTACTTCATTAAATCTAGCGCGGCAGTACAAGCTAATACAAAAGGATAAAAAAAAACAAGTAAGAAAGTCGGTCAAGCCCGACTGTAATATACTCTGTACCTGTTTGTACCTGTATTGCGGTTCGATAAGTAATGATGAGTAGAATATATGCCTAGAAGGTTCGAAACACATAACTCTAAAATTGCGGGATATTTGCGGTGTTTTTCAAATTGCGGGGGTGGCAACTCTACTATCGTTCATCTGATCGGAAAACGATGTATGGGAGCTCGATAAGTAATGATGAGTAGAATATATGCCCAGAAGGTTCGAACAACCTAGCTCTAAAATTGCGGGATATTTGCGGTGTTTTTCAAATTGCGGGGGTGGCAACTCTACTATAGTTCATCTGATCGGAAAACAATGTATGGGGGTTCGATAAGTAATGATGAGTAGAATATATGTCTAGATGGTTCGAAACACCTAACTCTATAATTGCGGGATATTAGAGGTGTTTTTCAAATTGCGGGGGTGGCAACTCTACTATCGTTCATCTGATCGGAAAACGATGTATGGGAGCTCGGTAAGTATTGATGAGTAGAATATATGCCTAGAAGGTTCGAACAACCTAACTCCAAAATTGCGGGATATTTGAGGTGTTTTTCCAATTGCGGGGGTGGCAACTCTACTATCGTTTATCTGATCGGAAAACAATGTATGGGGGTTCGATAAGTAATGATGAGTAGAATATATGTCTAAAAGGTTCGAACAACCTAACTCCAAAAATGCGGGATATTTGAGGTGTTTTTCAAATTGCGGGGGTGGCAACTCTACTATCGCTCATCTGATCGGAAAACGATGTATGGGAGCTCGATGAGTAATGATGAGTAGAATATATGCCTAGAAGCTTCGAACAACCTAACTCCAAAGTTGCGGGATATTTGAGATGTTTTTGAAATTGCGGGGGTGGCAACTCTACTATCGTTCATCTGATCGGAAAACGATGTATGGGAGCTCGGTAAGTATTGATGAGTAGAATATATGTCTAGAAGGTTCGAACAACCTAACTCCAAAATTGTAGAAGATATACGGTTTTTTTCGATTTGCGGGGGAGGCAGGGGGCGTGACAAAAAAAAAACTAAACTTGATCTGCCTGCAAGTAAAAGAAGTATATGTTCCATACACCTCAAACCTCTATCTCTTACCATCTCTGAGATCTCAGCGTTCATACGGACAGACGGACATGTCTATATCGACTCGGCTGTTGATGCTGATGAAGAATGTATATACTTTATAGGGTCGGAGATGCTTCCTTCTGGCTGTTACACACATTTGCACAAACCCAATATACTCTTTGTACCTTCGGTACAGAGTATAAAAATCCTAATTCAAGTGAAGTGCTAAGCTTAAAATATTGCGAAGCGAATATTTAAATTCGTTCACTCATTTAGCAACGGAAAGTGCCCATCCCTTTCGAGCTTTCGACAACAAAAACTTAAAAAACGAGAGCGTAAGTTGAAGTCGGCCCTGCTCGACTTCGATATTCCCGTTACTCAAGGTAAGGTTTATATCAGAATATTTTATTAGATCACAACATGCCCAAATTGTGTTTTTTTTTCCAAATTGCGGGGGTGGCAACTCTTCTATTACTCATCTGATCGGGAAATTATGTATGGCGGATCGATAATTAAAATACATGTTTAAAAAGATTGATTAATCTATTTTCGAAATTGTGGGAGATATGAGGTTTTTTTTTAAATTGCGGGGGCGGGAACTTTTCTATCGTTCATCTTAACAGGAAATGATATATGGCGGATTGATAGATAATGATGATTAAAATATATGTCTAGAAGGTTCGAACAATCTATTTTCAAAATTGTGGGAGATATGAGGTTTTTTACAAATTGCGGGGGCGGGAACTTTTCTATCATTCATCTGATCACGAAATGATGTATGGCGGATCAATAAGTAATGATGATTGAAATATATGTCTAGTATGTTCGAACAATCTATTTTCAAAATTGTGGGAGATATGAGGTTTTTTACAAATTGCGGGGGCGGGAACTTTTTATCGTTCATCTGATCAGGAAATGATATATGGCGGATCGATAGGTTGATTGAAATATTTGTCTAGAAGGTTCGAACAATCTATTTTTAAAATTGTGGGAGATATGAGGATTTCTTAAAATTGCGGGGGCGGGAACTTTTCTATCGTTTATCTGAAAGAAATGATGTATGGCGGATCGATAGGTAATGATGATTAAAATATATGTCTAAAAGGATTTAACAATGTATTTTCAAAATTGTGGGAGATATGAGGTATTTTTCAAATTGCGGGGCGGTAACTCTACTATGGTTCATCTGACCGAAAAATGATGTATGGCGGATCGATAGGTAATGATGATTAAAATATATGTCTAGAAGGTTCGAGCAATCTATTTTCAAAATTGTGGGAGATATGAGGTTTTTTTCATATTGCGGGGGCGGGAGTGGGCGTGGCAAAAATTTGAAACAATCTTGATCTGCGTGCAGACTATAGGTGCGCGCGTGACGTGATTTTACCCTGTCACGGTGTGTTACGACGTGATCGTGAGTAAACTCAGACTTTCGTGCGTGTGCATCCGTGATCCGTGAGTGATTCGTGCGTGTTAATGTTTTACTTCGTGAATATAAGTTATGCATTATTCACGAATTTTTTTTTTTTATTTGCTTTTGATTTTGTGAATCCCCTGCTCGCTCGATGATACATACAAAGGGCGCAGTGTGACCATGAAACCCACAATGGAATGAGGGTCGTTCTTGCTTGCAAGATCAACATGCAAAAACCCGGGTGGTGGCCCAGTCCCGGCCAAGTCATAGCTACCAGTAGACGAGCGCATTCGTGTTTTTCACATAGACGCGAACCGAAGTCATGACTAGGTGAATGGGTGAGCACAGAAAACTTTATTTTACGAGTCGGCTGTCGACTGCAGCACTCACCCACCCAATCATAATATTCTGTCCTCTCCATTTGGGCGGCCCTGATCGGCCACACACACACATACATACAAACGTTGACTCTCACTTTCGCGCTTCTAGCAAAAACCGCCACAAATACGGACAAATTTCTGCATGTTTCATGGCCACACTGATAAGTATACCAATAGAAAATAAGTAATTTAGCAACATTTAAGGTATTGGAATGGAGTTATATAACAAACTGGTACGGGCACACTGAAAATAAATGCAAACAACTGCTAACGTCTGATTCCAAGAATTAAGCATTTCGTTTGAGTTTACCAATTGCAGAAAATCTGCTTTAAAAATAAACATTATCAATGGAAATCGAAGATATGTATAAGTCGGTGAAACCACAAAACAAATGGAGTGATGCATGAAAAAGATGTCAAATTTTGGAAATTTGTGGCAATTGTTGAAAATAGGTTTTGGCATGATCTAAGTGTGGCACAGATGGGTTGTTGCGACACAAGGAGCAAGTGAAGTCCGAATTATACAAGCAAAATATAATAAAATTCCAATTAAAAAGTTGGTCGAAAAAGTAAGTAAGAATATTGCCTTAGAGCAACTGCAATTATTGCCAAAAATATGCGGCCGGTGTGTGTAACAGATATATACATAATTGCGTTACATAAATTTTTTATAGGAAAGCATTTTTATCGTGCGTGATCATTCGTGACGTCTCGTAAATCGTGAGTGAATCGTGCGTGACGCGAATTGCTGAAAAAATTCCGTGCGTGAATCGTGCGTCAAGATATTTTTATTTCGTGAATCGTGCGTCAAGATATTTTTATTTCGTGAATCGTGCGTTACGTGATGGAAAAATCGCTCACGCGCGCTCCTCTAGTGCAGACAAAACAAGTGTACACTGAAAAAATGGTAGCTCTAGCTCTTATAGTCTCTGAGATCTAGGTGTTCATACAGACGGACATGTCTATATTGACTCGGCTATTGATGCTGATCAAGAATATATATACTTTATGGGGTCGGAAATGTTTCCTTCTGCCTGTTACATACATTTGCACGAACTTAGTATACCCTTTTTACTCTACGAGTAACGGGTATAAAAATTCAGACAGGTATTCAATAAATGTCAATGACCGAAATATTGTCGGACATCTAAAAGACGCATCGGAGAAAGTTTGCAGAATAATTAAGAAAAATGACAAATCTTCAGGGAACGAAAGGAGCATTATGTGTCTAAAAATTAAATTTATGAACTCTCTTTAAAACTTAATCAAAATGAGGAAAGACTTCTCAATACTTGACAATGTTTCGAGCCCTTCAATTAAAAAACTGAACAACTGCGACCCAAACACCGCTAGATAACAGTCTAATGGCCACTTTTTGCACCTTCGGAAATCGACTGATGCGTAAGATGACGTCAGTCATGATCAGGTGTCGATCAAGCTTACAAATTTTGGGTAAATACCGAAAATTCATTGGCACCAAAAGCAGTATCAATTGCCGCTGCAAAGTAAAAGCTCACCCAATACATTGCAACAAAGTAATGTTTGGCTATCAACAGTAGTGCAACCAGTAATGTTGCTTAAAGCCAATTTGTGGTCATGCTAAAAAAATAGATATTGAAAAAGAAAGAAAAATTGCTAGAATAAGATAATTATTACTAGCAAAAGCTTAAGTCAAAATTGACTTAAGAAAGTTATAATTTATTTCAAAGAAAGGATAAAATAAATTAACCAATAATAAATTCAGATTTTTTGTCTAGTAGGCCTTGCTTTTTCTTATTTTAATTTTCATTGTATAGTACAATCAGAAAAAAATGACGTTCTAAAAGGCAGCACAAATTTCTTGCTTTTATACCCGACCCGTTCTCGTATTTTCCGTTCTTGAAATAAGCCCACGTTCTCAAAAGTATACCATCCGTTCTAAATCGACGAACTAACTGAGAAAATCAGTTCTTGAAATGGTTCTTGAAAAATTACCGAAGCACGACATATTAACTCGGTACGGTGGTGGAACTGTTTAAGATGCCTGTCATATATAAAAATGTGCAGAAGGCCGAGGTTCAAGTCCCAGGGCCAGCGAAAAAAAAAATGCAACATTAAAGAACTTGCTTACTGCGAAATTTGATTTATTTGAGAAGTGTAAAAATAAGTGAGAGAGAGTATGGTGTCCGGTCTCAAAAAAGCGTTCTTAACTTAAGCCCGCCGTTCTCGGTTTAAGAAAAAACGGACTTACCCTACTATTGAGAACGAAAAACACGGTTTTCAGTACATTTAGAACGGATTTTTTTCTGAGTGTAGGCCCTGCTTTGCTTTGAAAGCTTTTTACTGTCTTAAGATCACAAAATTTTCATTTCTATTTTGTCCTTCTTGGCGTGCAGATCAGTCTTGTTCTTTTGATTAATTTATTTGAAATAAATTATAACTTTCTTAAGTCAACCTTGACTTTTGCTAATAATAATTTTTTTATTCTAGCAATTTTTCTTTCTTTTTCCATATATTATTTTTTTTAACTTGACCACATATTGGATGAGGCATCATTAATGGTTTCACTGCTGTCGATTGCCAAACATTCCGTTGTTGCAATGTCTTGGGCGTCCAATTTTCGTCTCGTCGACTTCAACCACATGTCCGCTACCACCAGTCATTGTACACGAGGAAGAAATCGCCCAGTCAACGTACACTTCCCGTAGAAAATTTAGCCAGTTAATAATGGTTGAACGGGTCCACGTCAACTCTTCCTCTAAATACTCCACTTCAGCCTTTAGGCGTTCTACGTTCCACAACACAAAATCAGAAATTTCAGTAAATCCTTTTTGGGACCCATCGAAGAAAGTGTTTTTTCGCACTGATTCGGAGAAAGTGCACTGCATTTTGCGCTTTTTCTTTTTGTTTGGTGCGCTTTGATCCACGGAACGGCATCTAAATATAAGTAGGTCCTTTGACAAAGTGCATTCAGCACCACAATTCGGACATATTTTGTTTTTAAGGATGACGTTATGATCCTCTAAGAACTCGAGTAAATCGTTCGTACTTAGGGGTTCAAATTGCCTTGCGGTTAAATTGCAACCACTATAAACCATTTTTTTTAAATATAGACTTATTTAAAGGACCAAAATCAATTAAATACTTTTTTGCCATTAGTTATGACATTATATTTAATTTTTAATTAAAAAGCTAATGTGATCAAACATATTTTGTATATAAACTTTAAAATTCAATTAAAAAAGAATCATGTCCGACCGTCAATTAATTTCTTCACGTATTTTCTTCATAATTCGCGGTCCATCGAAGGGATTTTTTTCGGAATTTTTGGAGAGGAGGCGGGGATATCGAACATTTACCAAGACATCTTTCTTCATTTTTATTAAGCTATAAACAGAGCTTATAGATATAATATTCCGACACGTACTTTCGTTCCCTGAAGCTATGTCATTTTGCTCAATTCTTTTACGAAGTTTCTCCGATGCGTCTTTTAGATGTCCGACGATATTTCGGGCATTGAAATTTATTTAATATTTTGAATATATTGGAAGATTTTGTTGTCGAATGCCTGAAAGGGAAAGGCACTTTCCGTCACTAAATAAGTGAACGGATTTAAATATTCGCTTCGCAATATTTTAAGCTCAGTCTTAGCATTTTTTAGATTTTTAAGCGACAAGGGTAGGATTTTTCAGATTTTTGTTTTATATTCTTTTCCGCGTAGTGCCGCGCTATATTTCCTGATGTAATGGCAAAGTCCTTTTTGCATATCCTGCAAGTAACTTTGTTTGAATTGACTTATCGCAAGACCAGCTCCTCATTATCGTTTTTTTGGCCTACCCTTGTCGCTTAAAAATACAATTGGGGTATTCACGACAACTTGCTTATTTAATAACCTGTTGAAAAATAATATTTAATCTTCATCTGTCGTGAACACACTTGTGTGTCAATATCTTGATTATTAAAACTCAGTAAATCAGAGCCAACTATATTGCAAAGTTTTAAAGTAGGTATTTTTAACATATACTAAAAGATATTGACTTAAAATAATGTGATTGCATTTTATGTAATTGCAATCGTTAAATGGTTCTTGATGAAAAGAAATTTGTTATAGACTGACCTTACCGTAATTTGAACTCGGGTCTTGATGACTTTCAGTCCCACATCTTAAACTCTACACCGTTGTCACCAGGGTGGGAGTGCCAGCTTAGTGTGCTTTATAAAATAGTGTGGCTTTATCAACAAGATATTAAAATTCTGACATCCAATGGGTAGCACTGTTTGAAGTGTATACCAACACTGAAATTGAATTTTTACCAGCTCTGGGCTGGTGATGTCTGCTTACTTTTCGGTAGTACATTTTGTTGTTGTAGATTTCATTTCGGAAGTATTTATACCCTTGCAAGGAGAAGTCTCTAAAAATTAGGAAAGGAAAAAAGTCATTTTCATTTACCGTTTTTAACATTGGAATTCGATGAAAAATTAAGGAAATTAAGCGAAAAAAAGAATAGCACCATTGTTTAAATATGCACTTAATATTCCAAAAATTCCCTAAATCATTTCTTAAAGATAATTGTCTATTAATGCTAAGATTATTTAAAAATTTAAAATAATGTTGTGTTCCCTTTGTTGGCAATTATGGCTACGCAACGTCTCGGCATAAATTCAACCGAATCCCTGGAAGTTTTTCAAAACTCACCAAGCCTAGATATTTTAAAGTATAAAGCATGAACTTACTGTATAAAGCTTAGTACTCAGACCAGCTAAATTCGGCTAAGCAGAACTGTGAAGCAACTTACAGTCGGGTTCAGATAAATTACCACCGTTAGGCAACAAATTGCAAATTTATGACATTTAAATTTATTTATTAAGGTTTTTTTAAATAAATAGGAAAAAGCAGTCATATTTGGATGAAATTGAAGAACGCAAGAGTCGTTGGCAATGCAAATTCAGCTCAATAGCTTCAAATCTTGCCTTCTCGTTTACTGCTGACATTGTTGCTGACTTTCCGATGGGTAGAGTCGGAATAAATTCAAACAATTAATCTAATTAATGGGTATGAGCGTTCAAATTTAGTTAGTCTGAAAACTGGCCCAGCGTAGAGACTAGTCGGAAATTTCCGAAAGCATTCCGACACCCGTTTTGCACCCTTGCAGAGCGTACATTAGAAATGTCACGATGTCTGTAACGCATTGAAGGAAGCATCTCCGACCACATTATGTATATAAATTCTTGACCAGCATGACGAGCTGAGTTCATATCCGTCTATCCGTCCGTCGGTCTGTTTCCACGTTATCTTCTCCCTCATTTTTAAAGCTATCTTGGCCAAACTTTGCAAAAAGTCTTTAAATAAACACAGGCTTCGCATTTGTCTGACGGCCGGTTCAGATCGGATGACTATATCATTGAGCTGCCATAGGAAAGATTGGTACAAAAACTAGTTCTAGTGAGCAAAACTTTTATGGTTTTCATAGTAGCGTCACCAATCGTGCTATATATAAGTTTTATATGCTTTTACATAATTCTGAAAAAAATTAATCAAAAAGCTTTAGCAAATTGCTGCCATAGGAAAGATCGGTCCAAAAACTAGTTCTAATGAGAAAAACTTTTTTGTTTCTCATCGTAGCGTCACCAATCGTGGTATATATAAGTTTTATATGCTTCCACATCATTTTTGAAAAATTTAACAAAATCGAACGAATAGCATATAGTGAGGACAACTTTTTTGTTTTGCTTCGTAGCGTCAGCATTCGTGGTATATATTAGTTTTATGTACTTTTACATAATTCTGGAAAAATTGATCAAAATCGAATAGCTATAGCATATAGTTGCCATAGGAACGATTGGTCCAAAAACTAGTTCTAGTGAGAAAAACTTTTTTTTCATCGTAGCGTCACCAATCGATATTTATAATAGTTTTATATGCTTCCACATAATTCTGGAAAAATGTATCAAAATCGGATCACTATAGCATATAGTGTAGGTGCCCAAAGAAGAAAAAGGGGTTAATCTGTCCAAATGATTCCCTTTCTGCAGTAAAAATCACGAATTTAAAAAAAAAAAAAGTTTTAATTTTTCCTAAAGCTTAATTTATTTTCATTTGGAAAGTTTATATTACAAAAGTCGTTAAAATCCTTTCAGCACCGTGAGTCCATCTCTAACATTTTTCAAACCATCTGGCAGCCTTAAAGTTCCACTGATACATCTAGCTGTCTCGTTCTGGCAGGCGCCAAGTTTAAATGCCCCGCTGACAGTTTGACTTTCATATTCTTATCAAGCGACCCGGCAAATCTTTCGCCTCTTAAAATGCAAACAAAATGCTGTGAAATGTTTGCACAGCGCACGTTACCATCAATAAGGAAAATAACAAGCAGTCCGTGTGCCACAATTTTCAGCTGATAAGACGCTACGTACGTACGTATGTTTGAGTGTATGAACACAGCTATTTTACTATATATAACTGTTGCTGCTCTTGCATTCCTTTTCTCGCAGAGTAAACACTTAACTCATTTCACTTATTCTGATCTACTGCTGGTCCATGTCCACACAACTCTCTCAGTTGTAAGTTTTGTGTTTTTTTTTTTCGTAGTTATGGTTTATCAGCAATTTATCTGTTGTTTGCTTTGATCTTATCAACCGTTATTTGAGCTCTGGATCTGCTCTATTCTGATTCCGTGAATCAGTTCTGAGTATAATTTTGTGTTGTAAAGTTGTGTATGTTTTTTGTTAAAAATAAAAACTGAATTATGTCCCGAAACGAGGATACTCCAATTGTGACGTAAGTGCAAAATTTGTGCAAATTCTTGTTGCCGACTTTGGACAAAAATTAAGTAAAAATCTCGGACAAAATTAGCATAAAGAGCCAAATGAGCTGCTGATTTGTTAAATAAGCGTGGGAGTTGCGCCAACTGCTGCCATCCGTGTGTCTAGGTGTGGAAAAGGCCTCGAAAAGTTGGCTAGAAAAAGCTTAAAGTGAAGTGGCTACATATTTTCCTTTTCACATTCTTTTTTTTTTTTTATATTTTGCAATTGCGTTGGAAACTTGCAGAGCAAGTAGTTTAGCGCCATTTGCACTTTTCGTAGTAAAAATTACGCACACACACACACACACAGTGGAAAACTTATCAACGGGCACATCACACACACACGCATCCAATAGGGGTATGGGGTCGGTGGGCGTGGTCTTTAAGTAGTCGTCGCAGTTTGCGTTAAGTAACAAAACTTCAAATTGAATTTTTCGTTGCACTTTTCATTTTAGCACCTATCAAAAAAACCCTTTTCATGCACATCGCTTCGTTTTTCGAAACTCTCTCGCTCATTACAGAGCGACTATTTCGGTGGGGGTAAGGGGGCAAGGGGTGATGCTGCTGCTGCTTACATTGTGTCTGGTTAAATGCCGCAGTTGTTGGCAGCCACCACCACCGAGCGTTTTAATTCACCATTTTTTTTCTTCTCGTACAACGGAGTTTGGAGTTGAGGTTTTTACAAAACTTTTTGCCTGTAGTTGTTCTTGTTTATTTAATTTATAAAATAACAAAATTGCTCCGGAGAATCTTAAACAAAGGCACTTAAGCGTTAAGTGTTCTTTTTTCTCTCCATATCAAAAATTCTGGAAAAGTCTTTCCAGTAGATGTACGTGTTCTGTTTAGTCAATACTATTTAAGACAGATCTGTAAACGGTTCGAAACATTTTCGCAGTCGGAGTGTCTGAGTTTTAATCGAACCTGATCCGGAGCAGATTCATTTTTCCCAGCCCGAACCTGAACCGGTGCAGGAATGTGCATAAAAGGGTTCGTTTTTAAAAAAAGAATTTTTAATTAAAACAAAAAATACTTATAATCGTAAATTCGATCAAATTTAAACATACATAAATCTCTGAATCAGACTGACTGATTCATCATTTCCCAGGCCAAACGGTTGAACCTAATATAAAATATATTTATATATATCCAAACCTTCATTTAGGAATGCAGCGGCGCAATAAATGAGAATTTCAAATAAATCGGGCTTCAAGTAAGTATCCGAAATAGTCCGATCGATTTGAAGTGGAAATAAACCGACCCCTTACACTAAAAAAAATCGTATTTGTAAAATTTGCCTGGCGTAAATACCTAAAGGATTAAGAATATTAGTATTAGCAACTATTTAAATTTAATTCATTTTCAATTCGAGCCATATCTTATAAACTTTAAAAAAAATATAAGAATAATAATATTGATTATATGGCGTTAGACAAAATAAACCGTGATTAATAAGTGATTCAGAGCCATATTTAAGAAGCTATTTAAGCTAAATTTGGTGGATAAGTTGGTAATATACAGATTTATTTCTTTAAGGGTAAAAACCGGTTAATTCTTCATAATTTTAAATGAAAATTTAAGATGTACGTGGGCAGACACGAGAAGAATAGACCAGCAGATTACTGTCACCACGCCTTCTTATTTAGGTTGCTTATTAAAATAACAACTACGAAATTCGGTCAAGCTCGACTGTTATATACTCTGTTCCTGCCAAAGTTTGTATATAACTGAGAGCTTTTGAATGTGGCACCACATGAACTGTGGGTAATTGTTCAGTATGAAAAAAATCCTTTCAATACACCGCGAGTTATACAAAATTTACATGCCGAAAGTCATCGATCTTTTTTTAATTGAATTTTGAAGTTGTCGTTTTGCCCATACAAATTTAGATTGATCGCATATGCTTTATTAATTTAGTTTGATATTGCAAATAAATTTCACATTACTGTTGTATTTACTTTACAGAAACCATCTCCCTCTAGGGAAAGCACAATGTAAAATGTGAGTCAATATGTTTGCAATATTAAAAAATTTATTCGAAAAATATATGCGATCAAGCATAATTAAATAAATTTGTGTTATTTCCACAGATTTTTAAACATTTTTTACAATAATTACTACAAATACTTACTTGGATACTTAAGTTCACTTTAATTACATAGTACATTAGCTAATTTTTGGGGGCATGTGTCATAACGCCCGACGGGCTTTAAGTCACTTCTGACGGGATTTATAAGACTAGGGGAAATTATTTACGCCCGAAATAAAAATAATCTGATGAAATTCATACGAATTCATACAAATACGACTTCAACCAATGCTCTCAGCTCCAATTTCTTTTAAGCTTTCAGTATATATGTATTTTGGGCTGCCGATCGTAATCGGTAAAAATTGCAAAAAATCTATTTTTCTAGGCTAAAACCTTCAAAAAACGGAAAAACTATAATTTTTTGCAGATATCTCAGAAGATATACACGTTAAAAAAATGTTCTCCATAAATGAAAGATATTGTGGAAACGCATGTTTTATAAAGAGATGTTTTTGGCGAAAAGCTTATTGCTTTCGAGAAAAAGAAGAGGAGAAACAGTCATAATCAAATCGCCGCGGTTTTTGTAAAAAGAAATGTTTTCCTGCGGCCTTCTTAATCATGTTTTTGAAGGGGTTTCTTATTTATATTTCTTCTGTTTATCAGAATTTGCTTATTCTTTACATAAAAATTTCCATTGCTTTTCAAAATAGTTTTGGAAATATTTAAAAAATGATCTGGTTGCTTTCCTTTTACTTTGTTGAGAAATTACAACTCTATTATTATAAATTTAAGTGCACACGTCAGTAGAGGACAAAGCCACAGTGTAACTACAATAATCAATATAGCAATATAGTTGGAAGCAGAACAGTTTCGAATTTTTTCGGAACCCTGCAATAAATTTACTCACGTTGTCTAAAGCCATTTCAGGGCTATGTTGTTAAAACATCAATGATTAACTTATTAAGCCAAGCTTCGCTCAGTGGCCGTATTTCAACCAGCTATTTATTTTTTGATGGCACGCTTGCTTCTGTAATATCGGGCGTTATGACACACTAAAAAGTGACAGAAGAATCTCTAGCTCGCTTGGGCGGGAGGTGGGCTCTCGCCGTAAACATATTTATAAATTTTCGATCCAGTTCTGGTACGCACCGAAACTTTTATTTATATTAAAGGATCTGTTAAGGTTCGTGTTCATTTTGGTATTCGTACAAAAGGCTTAAGTAACTTGATTTTCGGTATAGGGGTACGAAGCACAAGCGTCAGAGTGGCGCCAGTTGCCAAAAAATATTTCTTGGGCTATGGGAGCATTAGTAGCTCACCCGCCGCTGATTTAGATTGTTGTAACAGCGTTTAAAATAATTTAGAAAATTGGTCTTAAACATAACAAAAATTGTAGGCAGCTCAAAAGTTACTTTGATGAATAAGAAAAATGATATAGGGGAATTTGAATTTTTATGTAGCAACTGTACAGCCTCAGCGGCAGCTAATACCGTAATATGTTAAGATTTTGTTTTTCATTACGGAAACTAGACAATATTGTTAATTTTTTGAGCTCTGAAAACCAGAATTTCAATTTTGGTCAGTCTAATATACATTTGTGTTCGAACCTTATTCAACTGAAAGAAGTTGAATTAAACAAAATTCTCTTTACACTGAAATAAAAGTTCTTTCGATAATTAATGAAATATCAAATGCAATGTATCTTGATTAAGCAATAAGCCTGGAAAAAAAACTCAGATGCGAAACTATTTATTATATTATGTTTTGGTTCTTTTTGGATTTTTCAATTCCTAAAATATCGGTTGCCAAACAAATGCAAAATATCAGTTCTGTTGCTGGTTCTTAGTTTAAATATGTTATTTTTGGAATACGGTTCCGGTTCGGGTTTGATTTTCTACTTAGTATATTTAATACCAGAACCTAAGTTCCTCGACCTTGGGAACCAGGAAAGCTTCGAGGTCCCGAATCATTCCAAATTTTAATTTTTACTTATAAAATAAATTTTTTGAATTTGTTAATAAATAGTTCAAATAGAGTTTAGGAATTTTCCAAATATCTAAAGATATTCCAATTATTTATAGAAAATGCTTCCGGAGAGTTAACCAGCTGGCTATATAATTAAACCTTAAGCTAAAAGAAGTGTTCAAAATTCCGAACAGATCCTTGTTCAGAATCTCAGTTGGTAAAATGAGGAAACGTTGTATATAAGATCATGATCTTAAATGCCAAATCTTCAAATGGAATTGTCACATCTAATAGCACTTAAATTAAGTTTTCCATTAACTTAAAAATCAACTGATTGAACAGGACTTCTAAACCATTTAATACACTTATAAAGTATCAACATTAAAATAAAGAATATTAATTCTTGTATTACTTCCAGCAGTTCCCGTCAGCAGCAGCAACAGCAGCAGCACCAGACGCGTCGCAGTAACTATGGCACCGCCCCTGCCCTCCATTTACTGGAGCAGGGTAATGCGAATGGTAATAACAACAATCCGCCAACGCCCTCAACACCTTCACAAATTTTCTGTTTACATGGGCGTTCCAACAACGTGGAAGGTAAGTAGTCATGGAGTGCGGCGACTGTGACAAACTGCAGTACTTTCGTGTCGCTTTCAATCAGTGGGGTTGAGCAATTTGCAGTCATTCATAAATTATCAGGAAAACGCAGCAGGCAGTGAGCTTATTTTGCAGCAAAAGTCAACAAACAAAATTAGTTTTCACAGCGTTTTTTTATACATTTTCCCTCATGTATTATAGATGTTGATTGTTCTCAAGTTATTACAAATCGAAAATTTTGTGCAATTTGGTGTGTGTGCGTGGGAGGGGTAAATGCCTGCTAATTGGCAGACGGCACGGAAATCGACGAAGGAAATGAACGACGCGAGGGTTTATCGGAAGACGACGACGACGACTTCGACGACGCTGGAGAAATGCCGCAGGGGCATATTGCATGACTATGGTGAGCAGCATTTGCTTTTGTCATCAATCAGCTGATGATGCTCGAGGTTTCAGCAGCTTTTGTGGGTTGGGGGTAATCAAAATTTATGCTTCTGGAACCTCAGACTTTGGCCGCACGGCCATAAATTGGCCGAACGATGCTCGTAATTTACGTATGACAACGTTTCTAGCCAGCAAATAAATGCCCGGCTCATTTTTTTTTCGGCCAACGAAAAGAAGAAAATCGAAGGAAAAACTATATAAACCATTTGGTGGAGTGGTCTTTGTCAATTTTACATTTTAATTTCCTCTTCGTCTGGGGCCAAGTAAATAGCAAGCAATTTTTTTTGCTGATTCGATTTATTGGCAGACGAACGATGAGCGACGACCTTAAATGACATTAGCTAGTGTCTAGACAAGCGGGTGGCAGGGTGCAGCAGTTTGTCAGCGTCTTTAAAATGTATGCACATATTACCTGTAATCAAAAGTCAGGTAACAGCTAATACTACTAGCTCCATCCAAGCATGTTGTTGACTAACTAAGCTGCAGCTGCTTTGGCAGTTACGTGAACCTTCCCTCACAACAACAGTCGCTTGTTAAACGCGCCCCAGATGGGACCATGGCAAATTAACTGAATTGTTAACAGTTCACATGGTATCCAAGTTGAGTGAATAGTTTTCATTGTTATCAATATAATCGTAATGTGTGCATGGAGATGTTAACATGGATTTATTTAAGACCAAACAGTTTAAGAATACTGAAGGTAATACCTTTAAATTACTTTAAATTAAAAAAATAGAAGGCTAACATCGGCTACGCCGATGTTTTAAATACCCTTGCAGTTTTTGAAAGGCGCTACCATTGATAACTAAAAAGTTTTTCTCATTAGAATTAGTTTTTAGACCGATCGTTCCTATGGCGGCTATATGCTACAGTCATCCGATGTCGATAAATTTTTCCAGAATTGTGTGGAAGTATATGAAACTAATATATACCACGATTGGTGATGCTACGATGGAAAACAAAAAAGTTTTTCTCACTAGAACTAGTTTTTCACCGACCGTTTATATGGCAGCTATATGCTATAGTCATCCGATTTTGATAAATTTTTTCAGAATTATGTGGAAGCATATAAAACTAATATATACCACCATTGGTGATGCTACGATGGAAAACAAAAAAGTTTTTCCTACTAGAACTAGTTTTTGCACCGACCGTTTATATGGCAGCTATATGCTATAGTCATCCGATTTTGATAAATTTTTTCCGAATTGTGTGAAAGCATATAAAGCTAATATATACCACGATTGGTGATGCTACGATGGAAAACAAAAAAGTTGTTCCTACTAGAACTAGTTTTTGCACCGACCGTTTATATGGCAGCTATATGCTATAGTCATCCGATTTTGATAAATTTTTTCAGAATTGTGTGAATATGTATAAATCTAATATTTACCACGATTGGTGACGCTACGATGGAAAACAAAAAAGTTTTTCTCACTAGAAGTAGTTTTTGGACCGATCGTTCCTATGGCAGCTATATGATATAGTCATCCGATCCGGCCGATTCCGACAAATGTGCAGCGTATTTGTATTTTAAGACTTTTTCCAAAGTTTGGTCAAGATAGCTTTAAAACTGAGGGAGGAGATAGCATATAAACAGACGGACAGACGGACGGACGGACGGACAGACGGACGGACGGACAGACGGACAAACGGAAATAAACTCAGCTCGTCATGCTGATCAAGAATATATATACTTTATGTGGTCGGAAATGCTTCCTTCTATGCGTTACAAACATCGTGACAATTTTAATATACCCTCTGCAAGGGTATACAAATTTAAATTTAACTGGATGACGGCTAGTGAAGTTTTGAATATTTATACATATTTTATAAAATAAAAAATATTTCTACCTTTGATATGGGCATTTCCTTAGAATAGTTCACTATGACCGAAAAAAGTAAAGTTCATCAATAGTTGCTTCTTATTTGTTTTAGCAAAGGTAAACATTCCAAATTATTTGAATTAAAGATACATCGGGCTAGAGAGACACTTTCTCAGAGCATTTTCTCTTTTCGACTTACAGTTCTGAGAATAATTGTGCAATTCCACACGTTTCGCAAAACTTTAGTTAAAATCAGGGATTGATCCCGAAACGATAATCGGTTGTACCGATATGAGAATATCGGTTAAAGGTTCTATTTCAGTTTTCAGTTTATTTGGGTTTTCGGTTCCGATACGGTACTCAGATTATTATTTCGGAATAATATTAAACAATTTAAATTATTTTAAGATACCCAAAAAATCAATGGATGTAATAGAACTAAAAAAGGGTTTTCTTAGAATATGCCATTGAAAAAACTTTATTTTTTTTAAATACTGATTTTAAGCCTTCTTTATTTTTGGACGAACAATTTCGCTTCTGCGTGAGCTAAAAGCGTGAGCTTTTAGGGCTTCAAACAAAAATCTTGGTTCGTAAAAATGTCACTTTGCCAAATTAGATTTTTAGATTTTAGAATTCCATGTTTAAACAGTGGGAAATTTAAGTCCAAACGACCTCAAAAGCTGACTAAGTTCGGAATTTCCAAATAGAGAACAAAATTCAAATTTTTTTTATCCTTTTTTGATTATAAATTCGCTTTAACTTGAGATAAAATGCATTCCGTTTCATTATTATTATTCGTTCTATTATGTTTTAAAGATTTTGGATTGATTCACCAAAAAAGAACATAATTATCTTATCTTCATATTTTAAGAAATTCAGAATGACATTTTTTTCTGAGTGTGCAAAACCAATTGTAAAATACAAATTTATGTGTCTCTTAAGTCCGGCTGTTCCATTTTCGATCGTTTCCCTTTTATGTACATCGAAACCGGGTTCCTTACAAGAACTCGCTAGGAACCATGCTTTACCAAAAGTTAAATATTTACAAGCAATTTCACTCGAAATTAAGAAAGAAAAATTGAAACCGATTCGGAATTGCGTTTGGTCTAACTTTCCAAAATTAGTGGAATTGAGAACATGCTAACATAACTTCGAAACTATTTAGTTTTTCTATTTCGTGCTTAAAACAGTTGACAATCGACAACCGTGAGGAATCTACGGGTTGGGTTCTCAGACCAGTTCTTCAAACGCCTTAACCCCAGGTTTTGATCGCTTGGCTAGATAACCAGCAATTCGATGCCAGTAAACAATCTTTCCAAGAGTCGTCAGAGTATTCAGATATACACCTCCACCAGACCACCGGGGACCATCGAGTGCAACTGCGATCCCACATCTCCTTCCCGATAGGAAGAATGCAGGTGTGCCTATGGCAACGTTTAGGCTTATTTTACGAAATATCTTTGAGCTTAAAGCAAACCAGAGATGGCATGCGCTCTTAACCTGTTGAATCGCAAGGCAGACATGGCCATGGTCTTAGATAATAAGGAACAAACTTTTGTGTTGAAAGTGCTCGGTCAACTGATACTTGGGTTGCTGGAACAGATAGTATAGTACAGCCTTAGTCACAAAGAGCGAGGCAAAAAAGTGAGAGTGTATTGGTGTGCGAATATAATGCGACGCAAAGCGGCTCGAACCTACCTCGTTGAAGGCTAGGCGAGCACTGATTGGATTTGCTTGATTTTTACTCTCTTAGCGAAGGGCTCGGCATGTGTTCGGCTCGTGTCTATGTGAATTTGCCGAATGTGTTCGGCCGCCTGCGTCTTGGACGACGACGTCTGGTATACGTTACTATACGTTTTTAAGACCTTTCCAGAATTTTAAAACATTAGTCAACGTTGTCTTAGACAATTTTCAAAGGAATAAGATAGATCAATGCTTTCTTATTAACTTGTATTTTTATTTTATTTTGAATAATCTCATTAAGGGCAGTTTCTCATGTTCATGTTTTTCAAATCCAGGTGCTCTTTGAGAAAATTGATGTTGCCTAATTTTAGGCCGCTTTTTAAATATTTTTGGTTGTGTCTAAAAAGTCCCGTGAATCATTTATATCGCGGCCTAACTAAACGTAGACAACACAAATTGTCTAAAAAGGCAGCTGAATTTAAAAAACAGGAGCATGAGAAAAAATGAGAAACTCAATCCAAAACCAGTTACTGACATGCAATAGCACAGGACCGCGCCTCTCTGTCACGTTCTGTGCTATCTTCTCACTCAGTTAACAACTATCTGGATGAAATTTGCCACCTAGTCCTCTTTGTCGGAACCAGCTGGATCGGATGACTATAGCAAATAGCTTTCTAAGGAACGTTCGGTTAGAAAACTAGTTTTAGTAACAAAAGAACAAAAGATAATTTCTTTCTTTTTGTAATGTTTATGTTTAGTTGCATTTTAGTTAAGAAGTAAGACAGATGAAAGTACACAGAAAAAAAAATGCCGGGATATTTTTAAGCCGAAAAGCTTGATTTAATCCCGACGGAAGGATTGAAATTTTAAGCCCGTTTAGGATTGATTATCCGTAATTGATCCCGTTTGGGATTGTTTTTAATCCGATTCGGGCTTAAATGTCGAGTGAGAGAGCGAACAAGCTGAGAGCAACAGCAAATTCGCTCTCTTGGCTTCTCTCTTTTGTCGTCTGGAGCAAACGCTCTTTTATGTCATTGGGTGCCTAGTCTGGCAAGCGCGGCGCGTTCGAGTGCGCTGAGACGCAGACGTTCTTCAGTCCCCCGAGGTCCCGAGATCGATTCCCAGACAAGGCAAGTTAAAGTAAGTTCTTATTAATTTATTTTATATATGTTTCTTCAAATTAAAGAAGTCTTAAGTGAATCCAAATATACAATTATTAATATATATATGCAAATTTATAAGAAAAAAAAAATATCTCTCTCGGGCGTTCTAAATTTTTTGAACTTTTATCGGGCGACTATCCCGACTAGGGCTCAGTTTAAGCCATTCCGGGATCAACCCATTATTGAGCCCGTTTGGTGTTGAGTTGAGCCCGAATGGCACAGTTTTTTTTTTCTGTGTATAGTGGGTGCATTAGCAGCATCTCTCTTAAACTCAATTTTGCAGTTGAACTTTCATATAGTGACTGATTTCAGCTCTAAATTTTTTAAATATTTTTAAATATTTTTCGGATATTATTTTAGATATCAAATTTGTTTAAAATAGAATTTTTCTTTTTGTCACAACCATATTATACACATTTCTGATATTGCGAAATCATAAATCATTACATTACATAACGGTTTTAGAGCTATCTTACCTACTTCAATCTGCCAAGTTAACGTAAATACAAATTATTATTTAATTTCCACCGTTTAACTTGCATACTGTAGTCGTGCCACTTCAGCATACCCTTTCGTCTCCATTACCCAGCTATTTAGCAATGAGGTTTACCGTGCTGAATAAATAAATATCCTGAATGGAATTATTTTCCTTTCACTTTTCCCGTTCGCTCGTTTTTCTTTTCATTTTACTTTGAATAAACTTCTTGATGAATTTCTTTAAGCTTTTCTCCTTATAAGAATATATAAACCATTTGCGCGAAAGTGTTAAATGAACAATGTGAATGTGGCATATGTGAAGCACGCGCGGTGGCCCTTGGGGAAAAAGCTGCTGTTCCTTTAACACCACCACCGCCGCCACCTCCTTCGGCCACCATCTGCCGTTATGCCGTTGAGCATGCAATACATATTTACAAAACAGGCATTTAAATTTATTTAACATGGTACGTGAATAATGACCACCAATGCTGCTTGCCACGCCCCAACCATATGAATGCAATGGCTGGTACGGATCGGATGGTCCTGTTCCGGGAGTTTTCGGTGTCAGTGACAGGCAAGGCGACTCCCGGACTATGGTTTTGTGCTCACCCGGTTGTTCGCTTGCTTGCTTGGTCGGTCGGTTGGCTGGTTGGTTGGTCGGCTAGGAGCAGTCTATTAAATACTTTATTGCATTTGTCGCAGCCGTATTTCATGCTTTGTCATTTCCGCTGCATTTTCTTTGCTAGCTCTCCATTTCACCCCCCCCCTCTCTCTCTCTCTCTTGCTACGCTTTCTTTGCTCCCATGTTGTGCAGTTTTTCGTTTGTTCAGTAGCAGGAGGTAAACCAAAAGGAAGGTGGCTCCATTTATGTGCATATGCTTCACATGTGGGTTCGGGACAGAACGTGCCAGAAATGCGCAAGTGACACGGCACGAACGTCTTTGGTACATGTAACAATTTCAATAATTAAGAAATTTTTCAATTTTTAAAAATACCCATTAGAAAATTGAGAGAGAACTTAAATATTAATAAAAGCAATCGAAAAATTCTAGAATTAGCTAAGTTTCTTCGTACATGAAATAAGTAAACATATCAAGCAAATACGTTCTGAATTACTATATAATATATATTTGACACTGAGTATGAAAGAATGAAACAATATTCGGCATCTCAAAGTAGGCAAACGTAAATGTACATTTGGGGTAATCAAAACTGCCGCAAAAATTCTCATTTGGCTTTAGGGCTTTGCTTATAGTAGATTTCTAGCGAATTTTTAGGTTTTTAAAATATTTTAATTAATTTTGTATTTTCATGTTTTCTTTTATGATTATCCATTGTTAAATTGTTCGGATCATTTTCTTTAAAAAAAATAAATATACACTCAGAAAAAAATCAAGAATTTTGTACAAGTACAAACGGTGTCAGTAGTACAGCAAGTAAAAAAATACTTGATTTAAGTTTGAAATTCTAATATTAAGTACGATTTTCTCTTTTCCAAAATGCTTGACTTTAGACCGTTTTGGGACATATTTAGTAGATTTCGTATAATTTGACAATTTTTTTTAACATTCTTTGAGTTAATAATATTTTTATGTCAATCTCGATTCTTCGAACATAATTTGGCGTGCTTAAAATAAGAACAAAATATTCTTCGTTAAAGACTAAAAAATTCTAAAGTAAGCCCCTAGACACTTTTGAAATAAAATTAGAGAACATAAAAAAGTGTCAAAATAATGTTGTTTTAGCACATACAATTTTTTAACTATTCCTCGGAATCTTTGTATTGAATCAAATAAAGCTGCAAAAATCGAAGGGCAAGGAATTAACTAAAGACCAAGAAGATTTAATTGCAGGTCGGAAATCTTCCATCACTCCATAAGCAACGAGATAGAGCCATTTGGGAATTTTTAGCACAGATTCGACAAGTTAAAATAAATAAGTTTTACATTGCATACTTATTTAGTTTGCGCTGTAAATTTATTTCATATTCAATACAATACATTTTGTACTTGAATTCAGATCGTGTGTTATAGAATTTCGGCTCACTGTAAATACGTTAAAATCTTGATTTATAAATATTTGTTCTCAATTCAATCATTTTTGATTTGGAGAATGTTTTGTATTTGAATAAAGTACACACAATAACAAATCATATTTGAAATATTAAGTACATAATAAATAGAGTACATTTAATTTTAATTTTCTGAGTGTATTCTTGATCAACATCAACAGCCTGGTCAATGTAGCCATGTTCGTTAATCTTTCTGTCCGTCAGTTTGTTTAAGCGCACAGCTCTCTGAAATGTGGACTTTTTATATATATGCAGTTAGATTAAGTTTATTGTAGTCCCCGTAATTTAAGATAGCCCATATCTTCCTCTATCGTGTAGAAGATTAATAAAATTATTTCTTTTCATATAAAAAATATATATTTATGGGTAGTTTAATCAATGTCTAATTAGTATGATGTGAACTATAATTTATTAGTATATTTGCTAATAATCGGCACAGAAAATATCTTCTGTGTATACAAAAATGATCTGCGGCAGCCACATCGGCACACCTGCATTTTAAACCCGTCTTGTCCTCGCACAATGGCGCCAATAAAAAGTTGCACGTGCGCCTACGAAAATTTTGCATGAACCTATCTTATAGGAAATTGTTCAAATATTTCAAACATTAAACCATTAATAAAATGCGATTTTTATTTTAGAAAATATAGCCCTTTACCAACTGTAAATTTTTTTCACAATTTTCACACTTTAATGGAATATAAAAATGTTTAATTTTTATATATTTATCATATTTTTTAAATATATTCTTTGATTATTCCTTTACCTAAAAAATTATTCATTTATTATTTTGAAAAAATTTAAAATCAAATAATTTTTTTTTCATTTTTTGGGTAATAATTGGAAAATATAAAAACCTTGAAACAAAAATGATAAAAATTTTTTTTTAAATACCATAAAATAGATTTTTTCATAAAATTTGACTTTGATAACCCATAAGTAAGCATTTAGTAGGCGTAGAACCATTTTTACTTATTTCATAGGTTGAACAATTACACAGGGCAACAGTGTTTTTGGTGCAACCCTATCTATAACTGATTATATAAGAATGGAGTGCACTGAATAAAACTGCATCATCGGTTTTGTTCCATCAGCTCTTGTTTCCACGATATGACGGAAAAACGGTTTTCTAGTAAATTTGCCCTCTCGAATTTCTTGTGGTCACAATAGGCATGAATTTCAGAATTTATCTGGCCTATTCGACAGAGCACATATCAATGCTTCGGCTCAAAATCAAACGGCCAAAATTCGATCATGCAAAAGGCTCCAAATTGGTCTCTGAATTCAAACATTACTCGATTTATGGCTATTTTTACAAAGTGATATGTGCTCTGTCGAATAGGCTATATAAATTAAGAAATTTATGTGTATTGTGACCACAAGAAATTCAAGAGGGCAAAATTTACTAAATATCCGTTTTTCCGTCATATCGTGAAAACAAGAGCTGATAGAACATAAATGAATCATAATTTTTTATCAACAAGGCTGCACCTCACAAAGTTGGTCATTTTGTTGCCCTGTGTTATCTATCATATGTCATTTAAATTTTTCGATTATAAGATTTGGTTCAATAGTTCTCATTTTTGCAACGAACCACTATGCGTCGTTCGGAATGCGTTTCAAGGGTAAATAAAGGGTGGATTTTTAAGTATTTTTTTTAAATCGAATAAAACACTCAATTTGCATCATATTTTTATTTGCCATTTACGTTTTAAAGTTAACTTCATGTAAATGTTGTCCGCGTCTCCGTTTCAAATGGTTCGGAACGTCCAATTTTGCTGAACACAATTTTTCGATAAAACGGCGGATTTTCATGGAGCTGTTCTAAGGTCCATTCACCAAAAATTATACGTTGTGTACACATGTACACATGCCCAATTGCTGAGAACTTCGATGAATTGACATTTCACTTTTCACAGAGCACAAATTTTGATAATAAATTTCAACAATTTGCAATCGATGCTCGTTTCTAAGTCTTTCCATGATGAAATGGCAGTGTATTCTGAAAACTTTACACTTTGACAGATGACGTTTGGACGCCATTATCAACCAGTGCTGCCAACCTTAAAAAATTAACTCTTAAAAGATCACCCTTTACTAAGAATAAAATCTTCAAATAGTCCAAATAACATTAAAAATGTCCAGAAACATTATTAAATCAAGTTTTCGTTGTTGGATATACTATTCAAATACTTTTTAAAACAGGGCTGCAAGCCTCTTAACCGCGAAGCTTGCTTCGATCAGGCTCGCTGAACGGGCTTAGAAATTAAGTAAATAATAAATAAATAAAAAATATTTTTTATTTTTGTAAAAGTTCTGTTATTTGAGATTTTTTTGATTTTAATTGAGAAGTTGTTCAATGTAAATAATTAAAAAAATGAATATGTAAAAGCGAGTTTTTTTTTATCCATCTTCATGTTCTAGAATTACTCAAATTGTAAATAATTAGGAAACGTCACGTTAATAACTACCACTTCTTTATAAACTTTCTGCCAAAGAGGATTAATGATTTGGATAAACTGAAAATTGAATAATAACCTTATTACCGTCTAACTATAATCTCAAACTTTTGATAATAATAAAGTCCGTCAATATAGCTTTATAGATTTTTACCCATTTAATATCTGATCTTTTTTCAACCCTCCACAAAAAGATAGCATATTATCATAATAGGAAGACTAGTATTTATTGACGAATTTATTTACTAGTCGGTAATCTTGCCGAATTGTAAAACGCAATGTGTTTCTTTGAAGTTATTTGGCTTCTCATAATTCCAAAAACTACAGATAAAAATATCAAAATTGAGTTTCTAAATCATACAACATTTCTAAGGAATTATTTGTGAATGTCAACCTAATGATCCTTTTTAATAGAATTGCTTTTCTAAGCTAAGTATTTAATAGAGTATGTATGTACAATGCTTGTATCTAAAATATGCGAGTGTGTATATATGCAATTACAAGAATTTCGGAAGGGTCATTTACGATGTGCATTTTTGGATACATTTTTGCAATTAGGTGAGCTGGACCAGTGACTTTTTCTTCCTTTTATCTACCAGACTAGTATTTATCATTAGTAAGAGGATTATATGGAAGCTAGAACTTAACGCATAATAAGTAGAACGAAAATCTGAAAGGGATGATAAAGAAAATATATTTTTGTTGTGCGAAAACCATTAAAGTCTTTTCGGGATCCCGTTTACGATCGGTTCAGACTTGCGACGGTGCGATTCGATTCCGAACCAATAATTTTTAACTTGCATCAAGCCAATTTAAATTTGCAAAAATCTTGAAGTAGCAAAGTCTGCTTATAAAAGAATAGAGGGGAAATTGAAATAACTATACAGATATCCTACTTTTGCCTCATGCAGATCCTTATATTTTGTTATTGTTAATTTATTATTGAATAATAATTACCTTTAACTTGAAACCAGCCAGAAACATATTTCATAACCAAACACGATATAAGCTTATAATAAGCTTCAAATAGTTTGTGTGTGTTTTCTTTTAGTCCCCAAAAATCTTCATAATACCACGTGAGCATCTCCAGTTGAGTTTCTTCATTTGAATTCAGCACAAGGACACACCGACGCTTGGCCTCCGTCTACCCACCATACTCCACACACAATGGCAGTAACAATGCCAGCAGCGAAATTAAATTCCTGTGCATAACCAAGCCTCGACTGGAAGCTCTCTCACTCTCCAGTTACAACAACGACAACAACGATTCTGCCACGTGAAAATTTCACCTATTAGACCCGCATGCAGTTTGCCGCTCCAGCTGCTCCATCCATGTTGTCGTCATCGTCGTCGTCGTGGTAGCAGCTGATGCATAAAAATCATCATACTTGCAATTTAAACAACTCCGATCCATCTGCATCTTTAATTGGTCGCCTTGGTCCGCTTGCGCGTTGCTTTTGCTTGTTTGTTTGCGCAATGCGGAAAGTAGGTTGTTGTTGGTGGCGGGAAACGGGACGGTGTCGGCAACACAGCAACAATTGTGCACTTCTTATAAATAATTAATGGGGAATGAGGCCCCAAGTGTGCACACAAAGTTGTAATTGAATAGAAATAAATCTGCTGTGACAAAAAGCATTTTCTGCACAAATGTAAACCTAATAAGAGAACTCTCAAGTTCAAGGTGATCAATAGGAAATGGTAATTGGTTTAACTAAATGATTGCACTTGCATTGGAGGTGAATTTCATTCATAAAGCAATTGAATTTTAAATAATCATTGAGCAAATAAAACAGCTCAAATCTGTTATAGTAAAGGCACCATATCAAAAATGCTTTGATTTGTGTGTCTAAGATAAGATAACATAATGTTATTTGTATTTTTTTGAATTTGTTTTTTTCTTAAGGTGTAAGAATTATTTCAAAGCTGAACAGTGTTTTTGTTTAAATACCGACTTGATTTTAAAACCTTCTGTAGATTCTAGACACCTGCTATAAGTCAGATAATCATACAATTTTCAGGTTTATTTGTAAATGAAGATGATAAATCGGCTATTAATGACATAAAAAGTTTAACTCATAATACTAAAATTTATTCATTAAACTTTCATATAATTTGAAGATGATAAATCGGCTATTAATGACATAAAAAGTTTAGTTTTGAGGCGTTAAATAACAAAGTGCAATACACACAGATAACAAATTAACTGCAGACGTTTTCAGATAATCATATCTTTCTTTGAGCTATTTAAGAGCCGCTGGGACCAGTGTTGCCAATTTAGACAATTTCCGGCGAGATCTAACTATTTTGTGAGGTCGAAAACCAGGAGCTTTTCAGTTTTTCCAGAGCCAGCATTTCTAGTTATTTTTTAAATATTCGCCATTTTGGATTGGATTTAACCATTTCTAGGCATTTTTAACAGTCGCTTTCCCCAAGGACGGAATACAATAGTTATTTTATACAACTCTTATTGAAATAAAACAATGAAGATCATTTGGTAAAATTATTCAAAACCAAAACGTGTGTTTTCCTTTCCGCTATCAATATCCACCATAAACTTTTTTTCGATAAATTTACAATAACAATACTCTTTTAATAATAGTTATTAAAAACTTTTTTAATTACACAGTTAATAAGAGTTATTGGAAAACTTGTATAATTAAACTTATGTAATGCCAGTTTATTCAAGACTTTTATTAACAAGTTAATAAATAACAGTTAGTAGAACTTTTATTTTATTACTCAAAAAAAGAGTTATCGAAAGATTTTCATTTTAAAATTCAGTATATAAAACTCATTCAAAAAGTTTTGATTTTCTTTTTATAAAGACTTTTGATTTTTGATAGCTTCTGCCGTTTGCTCTCTGCATAAATGATCCATTCATATCAATCATTGCGATAAATAAAGAAGACTTATTCTTTTTATAAAAGACTTTTCATAAAAATATAAGTCACTGACTGAGTTTAATTTAGTAATATAAGTAATCTAATATAATCTAAGTAATATAATAAAAGTCTTTAATAACTGGTGTATTCAATCAAAAATAAAGTTCTTAATAACTGTTATTTGTTAATTAAAACTAACAATTACTCTTAAATGTTGTCTTTAATAATATAATTTGTAACTTATTTTAAATATTAAAGTTAATTTATTCTTATTTTTTTGGTTCTTCTGCTTAAATAACTTGTATAATAGGGTTCTTAAAATAATTCCACTTTTCATTTGACAGGCTAGTTATTAACACAAAGTAATGAAATACAGCCTGAAAATAACTATTTTTAATGCGTGTTCATAACACTTTTTTCTATTGAATACAATTTTTACACTCAGGAAAAAGTGATTCCTCAAATTTTATGAAAGTGTTTTTTATTACCTAGAATTAACTTTTTAGACAATAATTACTTTAAAAAATGTAAATTTAGATATAAGTTTAAAATTTTAGGCATGGAAGTTTTAGGAATCTATTACTTCATTTATGCTTATAAAAAATCATGCTTTTTGACCCTCAAAGTATGCAAACTTTATTTTCTTTAATTATTACTTTTTGAACGAGATAATTTAAAGTCAGTTATGGAAGCATCTTGCATAATCCACATTGTGCATTCACTCAGATTGTCGGATCAGTCAAAGGCATACAAAAATAATACGTGTTAAGGCTACTAAAAAATAAACATTTTCCTTAATTATTTATATTTATAAACCTAGCATACTTTGGAGGGCAAAAGCATGATTTTTTATTTGTGCATAAACGTAAAATATGTTCTTAAAAATAGTCCAATAGCCTAAAAATAATTGGTATGAAAAAACGTACAAATTGCATATTTTTTCCAAGTCAAATTGGTAAATCAAAAATTATATTTTTTAAGGCAATTACTAACCAATCTTTCTGGAAAAAATATACTTGAATAATAGCTTAAATTTTAGGCAATTATGGACAATTTTTTAGTGGCTTAATGGCCTAATTATTTATTCAATCATGGACTATTTCCAAGGAAATTATAACAGCCTACATTGAGGGTCACATTTAGACTTGTTTTTATGTCACATATTACCTAAAACAACAACAATAATTTTAGGCAATGTGGCTACTAAATTGAAGTCCAATATTTCTTGGACGTTATTTAAGGTAAAATTCTATTAAATTTTATGTAATTTTGAACTATTCTAGTCAATTTTTTTTTAGGATGTACGTGAAAAAAAAGGTTTATCAATTATGTTAATTACACTAGGCAGGAATAATTGCACTTCCCAGTTCAAAGGGAGTCCATGTTTATCAAATCAGCCAAATTAAATCTGGGTTGAGCTGAATTAAAGGGTTCTGTCACTGGTCCAATGCAATGGTTGAGCACCTGCCAGCACTGCATAGAACTGGCACTTTAATATTATATTTTTTAAACTATTTTATTCCATTCTCATTTCTCCCTCTACCAATTGTAATTAGATATATGTTTTTATATCCTTTTTAAACAATTCTATTCATACTTTCAGTTCGAGATCATTGTCATCGGGCGCGCAGCGAAGGTGTGGATGTAAAGGCACGTCGTAAATTGATCATAGCCAGCATTTTGTGTTTGGTTTTTATGATTGCTGAAATTGTGGGTGAGTGGATTTTACGTAACAAAAACTACCTTTTAAATTTTTTGTATCATTTCCCTTTCCGTTCCTTATCTTTTTTCCGTATATTTTACTTTGATTCTCTGTTTTTTTTTGTATTTGTTTTGCTTTCAATTCCCCAACTAATTTCGCTCACCTCAAAGAATCTAAAGCACAATAAGCAAGCACAACAAGTACAACAAAAAAAAGGACGAGCATGAGACGACGAGACGATTAAAAACTGAGCACCGGAAGTGCAACAATATGGCGACCGGAAGGGCTTACTGTCTGTTGTCAACCCTCCAAGCATTTAAGCAAACGGGACAGAGGGGTGGGGGGGTTGGGTGATACAATAAACATTTAATTTTCGAGTGGCGACGGCGACGACGTTGCCGTTAATCGCTTTGCAATTACCCCACAATGCGCCATTCTCTTCTTTCCCTCCGCTTTGTGTGGCTCTTTCAAATCGAAATTTGTTCACTGTCCGCTCCTCCCTTTTGCTGTTAGTCCTTCGTCGAAGCAAATGGGAAATCCCCTTTTCACCAAGTTCATTTTTTGCGCGTTTATTTACTTTTCTCATCGACAGGTGGCGTCCTATCGAACAGTCTGGCCATAGCAACAGATGCCGCACATTTGCTCACCGATTTTGCCAGTTTTATGATCTCATTGTTTGCCATCTGGATTGCTGGACGTCCATCTACGCAACGGTAAGTAGTATTGGCCGAAAGTCTGGGGGAAATCAATAAAATGAAAGTCAAGTTTGTGTTCCTTTTGCCAATTTCTTTTTAATGCTGTGTGTATCTGTGTGTGCGTGTGCTTAAATATGCCTTGCCTGTTCCTTGACTTTAGACTTTTGAGACCACCGAGAAACGAAAAGTAATGTAAAACAATTTTTTTTCTTGGAATGAACTACTTACCCCAGGGTATGGAAACTATGTTAAAAAGTTGGTTATGGTTTAAAAAGTGCAATTTATTATGACATTAAAGAGCTGACAAATCTTTGAACAAAAGATCTGCATATTTTTATGACGTCTGGAGGTAATTTTTTATTATTCCTTTGGGGTCAGGCCTTAGCTAACCTTTTATTGAAATGTTTTTGACTATAACCTTAAAAGTTTTGTGTTGCACTAGAATGTAACCTTTTGAGAAATTACCCATTACATTTTTTTTCCAACACGTCAACAACAATAAGCAGTCAAAACAAAACTAAATTGATAATCTCTCAAACCTTGGCGCTAACTGAATCTCTTTTAAGTTGAAATAGTTTAAGTTTAAATAATGGAGCCAAATTTTCTCCCAATGTTTATCTAAAGTATTTTCGTTTGCTAAGCCTGGAAATCGCAATGAAAATAATTTTATCGACTAACAATCGAGATATTATCGATTTTTTTATGATTTTTTTATAAAGGTGCGCCCACTTAAATTTTCATATCTTTAAAGTTTAAGCATCGATTGGAAAGTTCATCAAAAAAATTATAAAGGGTCGTAGTAGACACCAACATAGCCATTTAAAGGCGGCCTCAAAGTATGCAACTCAATTTTATCCTGGATTTTAAAAACAGGAACATAAGAAAACGGCCCTAAATTCAAGTTAGGGCAAGCACATAACAATATTTTTTTTAATAACTGAAAGCGTGCCACTTTTAGTTTAACATTTTTTTCAATATAATGTGCTCTTAAAGAAATTAAATTTTTTTCGCTGCTTTCTAAGTTTTTTCTCTTAAAATTTTGATGATTTTTGTTGAGTCGGTGTCACTCTCCTTCTATCTTATGAAGCCAGTATTGGATATGTAAATTAAGCGATACTTCTTAAGCATATCGTTACTCTAATTGAACTTAAGTGCAATTAAATTTGCTTTAAATAGATTTTGGGCCTTTTTATGAAAGACACAAAATCTAAGCCGTATAGATGGAATAGGGCATCGACTGGAATTTTATGGCCAGATTCATATGGCGATCGTCTTTAAGAACGTCAGCTTGATATTATTCCGTATACCCCCCAAATCCCAACTTGGTCAATATTGTCATTTTCTTGTATTTTCTATTATATATTTTTATACACTTGCAAAGTGTATATTAATTTTGCCCAGAAGTTTGTAAAGCTTAGAAATATTCATTTCCGACCCGATAAACTATATATATTCTAGATCAGGACGACGAGCTGAGATCAATACCGCCTGTACGTCCGTCCGTCTGTCCGTCTGTCTGTTCGTCTGTCCGTCTGTCTGTCCGTCTGTCGGTTTTTACGCAAACTAGAACGATCGGTCTAAGAACTAGTTCTAGTTAGAAAACCTTTTTTGTTTTCCATTGTAGCGTCACCAGTATTGGTACATATTAGTTTTAAATGCTTCCACATTATTCTGGATAAATTTATGAAAATCGGATGACTATAGCGTATAGCTGCCATAGAAACGGTCGGTCAAAATAATAGTTCTAGTGAGAAAAACTTTTTTGTTTTTCATATTTCGAAAAAAATTTTTCATGTAAAGCTTAGGCAGATTTGATGTTTCCAACTGTTTTGTATTTTTTAGAACCGATGTACCTGATATTTGAGTATTTTAACAGCCTATTATGAGCTATTTTGGATGGGTTCAAATCTATCCAAATCCTAAGTTTATAGAGAAGATACGGCAGATTATACCGAGGATTATTTCGAACCATTATTAAAAATATTTTTCAGCTTTATGAGAAATGGCCCTAAGAGGAGTTTGTCTGAGCGACTTAAGAATAGAGAATTCTTAAATTCATGGTTGGATTTTTTCTGAGGATTGTACGAAAATTGAGTATGGGGGATATTCTTAGAACCCTTTTGTAGTTCTATTACATCCATTAATTTCATGGATATCTTGAAATAATTTGTATTTTTGAATATTACAAAAAATATGTACTGGTACCTGTATACCGAAATAAAACATTTGAATAACGCGATCTGCGGTTTTACCGACTTGAAAAGATTAAAAATGGCTGAGATTTTTCTAGAGCCTATGAAGAATAGAAATGATTATTGACTTTAAAAAAACTGTAAATGCAGTAGATTAAAGAACACATAGGTCTATTAAAAAAGCCAAGCCAAACATTTTCAAGAATTATTTAAATTTGGGAAACAAGAGATATTTAAAAATAAAATGTTGTATACCTGTGTTATGTTTAAACATTGAGGCCAGTTAACAAGTTATTTTTAATGTCCAGTTCACACAACATAAGTCCACACCAAAAAGAGCAGGTTGCCTATACCGTACCTTTTTAAAAGCCTCTCAGTCTTATCATCAGTTGGTTTTCAACCAACCGAGACCAACATCTCTAGTTATTTCCGTGACGTTCCTCAAAGTGAATAATTTCCGCATTTATTTATTGCCTACTTTTGTGGGCAGCATTTATTTTGAGCTACAATTACTTGAAGCACATGCCAGCGGCCAGATATTATTTGAAGAGCATCTCTAAATATGCCAGCTATTTCTAACTATTTTTGCCCTTCTGTTCATAATTTCTGTCGCTTGGCTGGTCATGGCTCTGCATTCTACATCCACTTTTACCCCCATTTCCCATTCGCCAACGTCTAATTAGGCGAAAAGCCTGTTTCCAAATTTTCAGTGCCTGCTCTTGCTGTTGCTTCTGCGTACGCTCGGCCGTTGCACATTTTTCAATTGGTCTCTGGGACCTCACACCACCCACTCCTCTGCATCTGCATTCATCTTCTTCTCGTTCTCAACTCAGTAGAGTGTGAGGGGTGGTTGGGGGCTTGGCGGGAACGGAACCGGCACGTTCTGCTCATTCATGCAAAAATCTCACTCACTCGTCGACTCGACTGCAGCCACAAAGTGAATAATGAAAAACTTTTGCAATTTCAAGCGTGTTGCATGGTAATTTTGTAAATTTTGTTGCCGCTGCCTCAGACGTTCGTTGTTGTTGCCTCTGTTTCTCTGGTTGCTGGCGATGCATGTGAGGCAAGGAGGCTCAGCTTGGCGCTTGGTGCCGCTCCTGCTTCATGGTCTCGGTGCGGTTCGCAGCCGCTGCTGCTGCTGCTGCTGCTGCCGTTGCCGTTGCCGAGTTGACAAGCCTAATTTATCAAAACAAAACACATTTGCACAATTGCAAAGGCAAACGCAGCAATGCAAACGAAAACTAAACATGCGGCACAGTGACTTGAGAATTGATGAAGATTTTGTTGACTTGGTTTTATTTTGGGATGCTAAAATATGACATTGGAGCGGGGAAAACAATATGGTATAAAAAAAGAGAGAGCTTAATAAACATAATTTTTAAAAATTTTGGATTTTTATTGTCGTGTTGTATTCTCTGCTTCAAATTGATATTCAGCATTTCAATTCCATTTTAATAAACTATAACAAGTAAGAAAGTTAGTCATGCCTGACTGTTATACATGTTGTACCTGCCAAAGTTGATATATCCTTTTAGCTACCATAAGTTCATGCTAAAGAGACTTTATTCAGATTTATTGTTTTGTGAGCAATATATAGATATTCGATTTGGATCATCTTGGCATAAACAACAATGAATTATTATTTTCATGGTACTTAATTCTTTTTATTTTATTTTTCCGATTTTTATCAAAGTTGGCAATTAAACGGAGCCGATGTTAACTTTTTTCTAATGCAACAAACGGCGAAAATTTAATAATTATTTAAATTTTTAGACAATGAAAATTGAAGACCCAGCCATGAAAAACATAAATTTTTTTGATACGAAGTCCTATTGTTTGACTGAGGGATTCTATGCTAGCTAATCAATATAGAAATCCGACATCAATAAAAATTGGAAGCAAATAATACTGCCCGATAAAAAGTGCAAAGATGCTGGGATGGAATTTGTTATTAAAACCAATTCTATGAACGATAGTTCCTATAAATGCCATATGGATTGGGTCCCGTTCCCATTGGGTCCTACAAATTTTCAGCCTAAATGTGCTAGACGCATAATAGTTATTCTTTTACAATTCGAACGGTTTCCGGACTCACCATTTTTGGTTTAAAAACTTTTTTTTTTCCGAAATAAGACCTCGAACATTTTACGATATATATATATATTTTGCTGATTTTTAAACAATTTTAAAATTTGAATAAATTCAAAATCCTACAGTTTTTTTTTTATATTGATATTTCAGAGTTTGGTTATCGGACAAATCGGGGTAATTGTTCTCAATAGTAGTTTACTGTAGCTACTAAAATTTTAAACTAAACAATTTTTTTTTTATTTAATGATATTACAAAATTGTTGTTAAGGTTTATCTTCAATTTTTTTTCTTAGTAATAACCACCATTTTCTAAGAATATGCAATTTATTGCACCAAGCATGGCACAAAATTATGAGGTTATCAAAAAATTGGCAATAAAAGATATTAATATAATAAAATATAAACAAATTAATATTGCCCCTTAAAAGAAAGTTTTTCCACCATGCAGAGAGTCAGCGGATTAAAAACATATTTGGAGTGACCCCAGTTTAACACTCTAAATCTGACCAAGTGAACGCTATGAATCTCCTGATTATGAATCCCGAAGGGTTACAAAATATATTGAAGAATAAAATCTGAATATTGTCAATTAATTTTTCCACCACATTTAATACCATCGAGCTTAACCATTAGAGCTCTGCATTGATGGAGTCAAAGTAAAAATTCATACCCCAGGTTCTGTCGAACAGTAATCTAGAAGAGTCAATAGGCATAGGTAGTCGTTCAGATAGTTACTCATACACAAGCCAAAGTTATGGGCATGTGAATTGCTGAGCACAGAAAATCTTGATTTTACAAGTCAGTCGACTGTGGCTACTAACCAACACAAGAAATTTTTTCGTCCTTTCTTACTACGTTTATGCTATGCTCAATTTGCAAAATCACTTCATGAAATAGGTCCGAAAAACACCATTCCATGAATTTGACTACACACGAAAGTTGAATTCGCCTTTAATTCATGAAATGGTGATAAATAGGAACACATTTGATTTTGCAAATTGTTGTTGGGAAATATTCATTTTAGTATTGGGGAAACTATTCTTCTCTTATGGGGTCTTTTGCTCAAAGCAAGTTTGTAACGCATAGAAATATTCATTTCCGACCCCATAAACTATATATATTCTTGATCAGAACGACGAGCTGAGTTCATTTTTCTCCTTTTCTGTCCGTCCTTCTGTCCCTCTGATCTTTTGTTTTTTTGTTTCTTTGTTTGTTTGTTTGTTTTTTTCTACGCGAACTAGTCTCTCAGTTTTCAAGCTATCGAGCTGAAATTTTGCACAGAGTCTTCTTTTTACTGCACGCAACTAATATGTCGGAACCGGCCGGATCGGGTGACTATATCTTATAGCTGCCATAGGAACGATCGGTCGAAAAATAAGTCTTAGTGAGATTTTTTCATTGTAGCGTCACCAATATTGGTATATATTAGTTTTAGATGATTTTACATATTTGTGGAAAAATTTATCAAAATCGAATGAATATAGCATATAGCTGCCATATAAACGGTTGGTCAAAAAACTAGTTCTAGTGGGAAAAACTTTTTTATTCTCCATCGTAGCGTCACCAATCTTGGTATATATTAGTTTTATATGTGTCAACACAATACTGGAAGATTTTATCAAAATCGGATGACTATAGCATATAGCTGCCATAGGAAGGATCGGTCGAAAAATGTGTTTTACTAAGAAAAGTTTTTTTTATGGTATCAAATTTTTATTATCAATAATTTAAAAATTTTAAATATCTGATATCTATATCCTATATTTATTTTACCGGTTAAATCAGTTGGAGTAAAGTTTTTCAAGTGTATTAAAACTTCGGCACAGTCGAAGTTAGCTTTGCCTTCTCGTTTATTTTTTGTTTTGCATTATTACATATAGGCAGAACTTAGCGAAACCTAACACAATTCTAAAGCCCCATGAGTTTTAAAATGTTATACATGAATGATACTTTTGAAATGTTTTTTTTTTGATTGAAAAATATTCAGTATTTTTTTTTTAATTAAAAAAAAATCTGATTCGTAACGGGACATTGCGAACGGTACATTTTTTCCAATATGATTCAAGTGGGTATGATTATGTATATATTTATGCATTTTAACTATAATCAATAACTAGCACAATTCCCGACGTTGCTCGGGTCTCTACAATTGCATTGAAATGTTTTTTGCACAAAACACAAAAAATATTAGAATGAATTAATTTTTAACCACTAAACTTTACACTTACGTACGCGAACGGGACCAACTTTGAACGACATTTAAATATAAAAAAAAATGTTTAGCAATTGGGATTTTTTGTATTATATTGCTTATAAAAAAATCTGTTTGTGCTAAACTTTCCATGCATTCACTTCTTCAATTTGTGACAGACAGATACATAATGGTTTTTATCAGTATCGAACGGGACACAGAAAAATGCACTGAAGCAATCCAAAAATTTACAGTTAAGCGGGATCACATTCTACTCTTTGGTTTTTTTTAGATAAATTATGATGTAAGAGACATTTTGTAGAATACTCTTTATCATGTATGATCTTTCTTAAAGAAGATAATAACAAATAAAGCATGCAATTTAAAATGGCAAAAAAAAAGAAAATGCACTTTTGCAACTTTGCTGTCGATATACTCATTGAGGTTAATGACCATATGTTCACTTTAATTAAATTAGTTAAATTTGAATGATTCTTTACCATAATATGAATAAACAGAGAGATTTCAAGAACTTTTAGTTTTTTAGCCTCGGTAGACATTTTGGCGGAAATGCCCATATATGACTCATGTGAAATTTTACAAGTTTAAGTTCGTGTACCCACTGAATGAGAGTGTCAGCTTTGAAAATGATTCAGGGTGCCTTCTATAATAATGTTTTTAACGCCACCCAGAGCTCAAGTCAGCATCCACAATCAAAATTAAAAAAAAAGAATTTGTTCTATAAATAAACCTTAAGGAGCTAGGCTCGATTACCTGTCCCTAGCGATTTTACTAGTGAAAAAGTGTTGGATATTTCCATAGGCAAATTAAAATTGATAAAATCTATTTTTTTTTTTTTTTTTTTTTTTTTTTTTTTTTTTTTTTTTTTTTTTTTTTTTTTTTTTTTTTTTTTTTTTTTTTTTTTTTTTTTTTTTTTTTTTTTTTTTTTTTTTTTTTTTTTTTTTTTTTTTTTTTTTTTTTTTTTTTTTTTTTTTTTTTTTTTTTTATTTTTCTAGCTTTTATATTTCTTTTGAATAATTAAAATAATTATTATTATTTGCATCTCTGCTTTTTGAGCCATTTTGGGTGATTTTAAATATGATTTCCATAAGCTTCCTCCCTGCCGAACCAATCTGTTCCTTAACTACGGTAGAACTTCATCCTACAGCGGAACTCTTCTCACTCTTTTTCTTTCTCTTACTTATTTAAATAAATTAAGTGTTTTGGCTACTCTTACGTTTAATTACCATCCCGAGCCCAATGTGCTTTAGAGTTGGCCCATTGAGGTGGTTGGCAGCGGCACGGCGGCGGTGGCGGCGTCGGCCATGTCGTGAGCCTTTTCCTTCTCTTTCTATGGCAGGAGCAACCAAAACCAGGCAGCCGGCAGAGGCGGTCATTAAGCAAATGGCTGCACTTGCTGCAAATGCAAGTAGAAACCAAGAGCTACGTACCATACATTGACACAATCTGGGTGAGATGAGGCGAGGAGGAGGAGGAGGAGGGAGCGGGGCTGGACGGATGTTTGCTGGAAATTAAATTGTATTATTATGGCGAGACATTCGTTGCCGGCGCTGGCTCTGGGCAACGCATTAGTTAGCAGGCAGGCAAAATTGTTTCAATTTTATAACGAGAGAAAATGAGGGGGAGGAGAGGGGACTGGGTGAGGTGAGGCCCTGGTTTAGGTGTTGACTTTGACCCCACCGTAAAAATATATACATAAAAAGGACGCACATGCAAAACGCTCATTACATTAGGGGAAACCGGCGCGGCCAGTGTGAGGCAACCACACCCCAAAAATAAAAATAAAAAACCGACGGCGCTCAAATTAAAATGGCATTTGACAAATTTTGGGCGCATTTATCAACTCATGTTAATTTTTGACTTCCTCCCGCCCCCTTCATATTTTATAAATGAAATTATACAAATATCAAGGATGGGTCCTAACTTTTACTCTTTTCGTTTATCTTTTGACAGCATGTCCTTTGGCTGGTATCGCGCCGAGGTAATTGGTGCCATGGCCTCCGTTTTTATGATCTGGGTCATCACGGGGATCCTGGTGTGGTTGGCCATCGGACGTCTCATTACTGGAGACTTTGAGGTGGATGCCAGGATCATGTTGATCACCTCGGGCCTGGCCATTTTGGTGAATGTCATGTAAGTACCGTCAAGATATTGGCAAAAGTTTTCCTTGGGCAGTTTTCCAATTGCAATTGCCGCAATCAACTTGTCCTGGGCATGGGCCAGCAAATGGGTCAACATTGCAAATGTCTAGCTGGCTTCCATTCCCATTGCACACAGTTTTCATTCCCTGGTATGTGCAGGCGCCGAAGCCGCCGCCGCCAGTTGTTGCGGCAACTTTCTCCACATTTTAGCGACAACTTTTTCCACAAGTTTAGAATTTCTTTTTTGGATTTTTTTTTTTTTTTTTTTTTGCATCAACAAAAGGCAAAAGCGTCGACCACGACAACGATTTTTGCTTGTGTTTGTGTTGGCTAGCCCCAAAGGTGGAGATTACTCTAAGCCAGGCGCATTGGGGTTGTGTGGATATAAGGTGAGGTTTGGCAGGAGGCAAAATTAAGCGGCACACTTTTAAATGCAAATTAGTCAAATATTTAATAATTAGTTAAGAATAAAGGGATGAAATAAGAAATAGCTACAAAATAATTGAGCAGTATGCCAAGTCTGTGTCATTTTTCAATTTGACGCGAAGAATTTTAATGCTGTCAACTACCAACTGCAAATAGACTGCTGTCTAATTTTGGCAACCCCGTGAATTTCGACGAAAATTTAAAAAATTGAATTCATTAAGCTCCGATATTGAGAAGAGGCTTAAAAAATTGCACCAACAATTTGAATGGCCAAAAAGTGGTTTACTGAATTCCGTTGTGGCTGTTGTACTGAATAGGTTTCCACGCCAAAAAAGGCAGAGCTGAAAAAGTGGCCCATGAGATTTTTAATAGTTTTTGATCAGGAATTGTAGCTATTACTTGCCGAATTTCAAGTCGAAAGTTGTCGAGAAATCTTTAGCATAAACATAAATACTCTCAGAAAATCAACTTGCGATATTTTCATAAATTTTTGAAATGGATTTCTTAGAAAGCATTAAAATAACTTCGATTCTCAATAGAATTATATTAATTACACAAACATAAATCAGGGACCCGTCATAAAATCCAATATTGCCTTGGCGAGCTGATTTTTAGAAATGTACTTATTATATAAGGTCAGACGTAAAGGCCGTGTCCATAACTTAAAGGATTGTCTTGACAAGCAATAATAAAATATGTACCATAGTATCAACTGGATTTCAGTTCATCCTCTGAACAAGAAGAACTCGTATTAATCTCTTTATAATCGTTATATAGAGAACTTGACAGCAATTTATTCTTAGTCTTCAGTTTTTTATTTTAAAATTGGTTCATACTAATGTTTGGGCGCGGGACTGGATTCCTTCGGAATTCCGAATTTTCCCGAAAATACTGAATCCCGAACCTTTAAAGATTTATTTTCAATATGAATTGGAAATTTTTATATTTAGTAATTATAAATTCATATTTTGACGTCGCAAAGATTTGAAAATATTTCGGACCTGCCTGAGAACACATTTAAATTCGGGATCTGCGGAACCCACGGGAATCCCGTTCCGCGCCCATCTTAAGCTCAAGCTAGAGGTGGAGAACTATCTTTGGCGAGTCGATAACGCCCATCTATCGATAGTTTTAGATCGTTTTTTTTTTCTAATCTTTACACATCACTGAACTCAACAGAGTTGATTAGTCGAATTAATCTTAGTGTTCCTTTTTAAACCGACTCCTAACTTTATCCCCATATCTCTAAACGTTGTACTATTAACTATGCTTTGCATGGATGTGCCGCTTCGGGTCCTTTGTGCTGATTACAATAAACTCTACTAAGTAATTAGCTAAGAAGAATCTCTTCCTGGTATCAAAACCTCTTTTTTAACGTATTTACCCAGTAGTTTGGCTTAATTTAGTGTTTTCCTACGCGATTTCGTCTCACACGTTTGTGGCTTAGCCCCACGGTCATTTGGGCGGGAGGTGGGCTGCTATTTTGCTTTGGGTTCGCGCGTAATAAGCTTCGGCTTGGTGACGCTTGGGCCAGTAAAACGTTAAAAATTTGATCACGCTACCATAAATAAAAACTTTACTTAGCAAAACACATTTTCCGACCGATCGGTCCTATAGTCATCCGATTTTAATAACACCTTCCAGAATTGTGTGAAAGCATATTAAACTAATATATACCATTATGGGTGACGCTACGACGGAAAACAAAAACGTTTTTCTCACTAAGACTTATTTTCCGACCGATCGTTCCTATGGCAGTTATAAGATATAGTCGTCCGATCTGGTCGGTTACGACATATTAGTTGCGTGCAGTAAAAAAAAAACTGATTTTTAGCTTGATGCTTTAAAACTGAGGGAACAGTTCGCGTAGAAACAGACGGACTGACGGACAGACAAACAGACAGACAGACGGACAGCAGTCAACTCATAGAATTCTACAAATTGCTTCCGACGCAAAAACAACCCAATTCCCATACGATTTCGGTCGTTTTTGGGTCGGAATCAATTTGTAGAACACATGGGATACAAAAAAATTGGTATAAATTATTTGCGAAAGACGCAACCCTATTATTGTCATTAGATCATAATCTGATACATACAAAATTCAAATCAACTATCGAATAAGAATTTAAAATCTCTTGAAGTTCTGTGGCACCGACGAAGTTTTCGAAAGATTTATAAACCAACCGTTGTCATAAAGACCTGTTCCCATTTCCGAATTAGATCAAATTATGCGGAATTATGTTATTCAGCTTTTAACTTCAAATTTCCATTTATTTCAATTTGAATCTCTTAAATCGTTTCTTGGAAGTCACAAATCTTTACAATTTCGATCGATCGAATTCGGAAAACCGGCTTAAAACCGGTTCAGAGTTGTATCTCAAAAACTATTTATGCTATGAACTTGAAAATTGGTATGTTGGTTGGAAATTTAGAACAAGACATTTTTCTGATTTAAGATTGGTTCCGAACCCATTTGAAAATTGGCTACGAACATAGCATTATATGTGCAGGTTTGCAAAATGGGTTTAGATATTTTTTCGGACACATTTGAACCGGCTCAATAGTGTTTCAGGAATTATTTAAGCTTTGAACTTGAAATTTGGACTAATAGCCTTGTTCCACTGACAAACATTCAACAACATTTTCGAATGTGAATGTTTTCTTGTTCCACTGACGAATGTTCATTTCGGTTACAAGTGAATGCTCAAATTGACAACCAAGTAAATAAATTACAAAAATATTATTTGAAATATACTTTTCTGCCTTGCTGTTGATGTGTGACAAAAATCAAGACTGCATATACATATGCCGGATTCTAGTGCGAGAGGACCATTTCAAAGAGTTGGTTGTAAAGAAACAGAAAAACTGGAAAATACCTTTCTCTATTAACATTCCCTTTCTTGGAGACAGTCAGCAGGTGGCCGACAGATCCTCCCCATTTGAACGAAAATACGGACATGAGAAGCCGTATGCCGTTGCTGTAATCATTTCCCACTGCAAGATTGGCAAGCGAAGTCTGAAAGCTTCCGAAGCAGCCGCCGGTATATGCTTTAATGTGCCGACAAGTATCAAAGCTCCTGGCTGAACTGGGCCGAGCGCGAAGGCTTGCCCAAGTCCTCCAAGACCCAATCCCATTTGCACCTCGTCTTTTGGTTACGAGGTTACTTGGTTACTTTGTGTTGAATTCTTGAATTTATTATTAAATTAAATAAACTACAATTAAAAGATTTTGACCGCCACCCAATTGCTGACTGCATCCTTCTCCAGCCTGCGTTCAAGCTCCCTGCTGATGCATCTTGGCTTGTACTCTTGCTCTTTCTTGTCGGCCGTTGTGTTACTTTCGGCCCACCTTTTGATCTCGCTGTACCTCTAACGCACACTTTAATTATCCAACTGCCTGATCCTTTAGCTTCCTTTATCTCGAGAACGTAGCTTTTAAGCTGGTTTTGGGCTGCAATTCTCTTTCGATGCATGTCTTTCTCCTGGGCGTACTGTTTGGCCTCGCTGATGATGAGGTCGGAGTCCGCCTGCGAGAGACTTCTCTTGTTATTCATAGTTATGTTATTGGCGATCTTGGTAGTCCCTTAACGTAATGGCCAGTTTTCGGAATTTCTTTCTTGATTATTTTACAAGTTTTGACACTTGACTCATTGATAGCGTGTCGATTTCGGAAAAAATGTAAACGTAACCGGGCGAATAACGAATGTTGTAACAGTGATGTCAATATTTATCACCAATGTGTAACAGAAATCACAACATTCGTGACGAATTAACATTCAAAATACACTGAACGAATGTTAACATTTAGAACATTCAGAGAATGTTGTCAAGAATGTGCCAGTGGAACAAGGCTATTAGATGTTATTCAGATTCATAACGTGCACCAAACCAGTTTTGTGGACGGCTTAATTATTAACTTTTAATGTCCCAAGTCTGTGAACCGGTTCGAAATCGGAATCGGTTTAAAAGCCGGTTTAAAAGTGTTCCAAAGTCAAATCTCAGGAATTTTTCAAGCTAGGAATTTGAAATTTGATGTGCAGGTTGTTAATATAAAGTTGGAGATTTTCCCGAGTGAAAACCGGTATCTTCGCAATGTTGAGGATCTCTTACCCAAGAACCTAGAACCTCAAATTTTCGAACTTTAATTTTGATGTACATGCAATCGACGAACGATATCTTTCTAGGGATAAATTACTGGAGTCACATCAATGCTTTGTTAGCGTTAAGTCTTAAGGTCATTTCTGCTAAAGGGCGCAACATTTTTTTTTGAACGGCCTATTCTGGATAAAGTATTCTGTAGTCGTCTGCTCACTATTCTAAGCATTTCCTTTGCTTGTTTTGATTTCGTCGAGTGCAGCACCTGCCTGTCCCGTTCCTCTACCCCCTAACTACTACTCCTCCTCCTGCTGCTGCGGCAGCTCCGCCTCCTTCATTCTGCTCATTCATGTGGCTGTCGAAGCATAGTTTTTGGCGCATAAATCGCAACGTTCAATGCCGAGCACATGCCCCATGTGTGTGTGTTAGTTGCCCCCCTCTACTCCTCCCTCAATCGGTTGTTGTCGTTGTTGTTGTTGTTGGTAGTAGCGCAAAAATTTTCCAGTTGACGTTGGCATTTTCAGTGTTTGCCACTTGAATTGTTTGATTACGTGAATTGATTGTGAAAAACGTGCAGCAGAAGCACAACTCCTGCGCGGAGGAGGTGAGGCCATCCCCTGCTATAAAAATAGAAGCAGAAAAGCCAAGTCAACGCTCTGCTTGAAAGATTTTCTTGCTCAACGTGTTCGAACAACGAAATTAAATGGCCACCTTTTACCGTTTGGACAAGAGCTACCAGCCAGTATTCTCATTGTTGTTGCTATTGTTATCGAAGGCTTTTTACTTAGTTTTTCATTTAGTTGAGTTTTCAGTTGAAAGTTTTTTCTTTTTTTAGTTGGAGTTCAATTAGCACAAAGCTAACTTTGTGCTGACTTTTGTGGTGGGGTTAACTTTTGAGTGCTGCGACTCTACATCGTTAAAACGCCCATTAAAGTGGCACGCACACAAAAGCGTGGCTTGGGCCCTAACGACAAGCGGAAGATTAGTGGAATAGAAAAAGAACGCTGAAATATGAGGGCCAACGAGGTGCTAAAGCAATTGGAATTGGAGCAAACAGCTGGAGCAAGTGAGTAATTTGCGACTGCTTAGGAATTGTTAAGGATAAGGGGAAATAATAATTATTTAATAATGATCAAATTAATGGGACAGCTGCTTAAAGGTTATCAAAACTCTTAAGCTCTATCAGCAAATTACGAGATAAATCAATAAAAAATTTTACTAATTTTTTCTTTACAAGCGATAAAGACATTCATATTTTTAGTAATTTTTCAGTATTCAATCCTCATCCCCAAAAATTCTGAGAAATTCCTTTGATGGCCCGCTAATAATAATTCTACACCGTTCCCCGATCAGATGAACGATAATCGAGATATAAGCAAATCAAATTCTTACGCTGTGCAGCACTCGCCGCAATTGTGATGGGCAGCACTTACACAGTTTGTGTGAGAGACTCTCGAAAAAAAAAGAAAATGAAATCAATCCAAGATAATGTGGGGTCTAAGGTTCTTGTCGAGATATGGTGACAGAGATTTTCTTGTATTTTTTTTTTAAATTTCTAAAAACCTACAAGATTTTTATATTGGACTTTCCTTTATACACGTACTTATATTGCTCTGATTCCCCTATGTATTGTTTTATTTGGCTCTTTTCCATGTTTCGTTTTTGTTGTTCAATTTTTATTGTTTAATTTTCTTCATGTTTTTTTATCTTGTTGATGAGATACTTCACGTGAATCTTGAGCCTCAGTTTCGTGTTCTCTCATTCTCAGGGTGGCCACTTGAGACCTAACTACCAAACCCAAGGCTTGTTAGCCTGACAACTCAATTTCATTTTCAATTTCTTTAGACAATGTGTTTGTGTGTGTGTTTGTGTAGGTCCTGCAAGGAGTTGGCAGGCCAAATGTGGCCATAATTTGTCAAAAAATACAAAAAACGATAAAAATAAATAAAAATAGAAGCAACGCGTTGATGGTCACTAAATATAAATTGTACAAAACAGCAGCAGGTCCAGTTGCAGTCGAAGGTCCTGGTCCTGGTGCTGGCCAGGGATTCAATGCCAGGCACATACGCTTTTTGACTTTGAACATCCGATTGCTGAGGCATTACCCCGCCAGCTTGTGTGATTGTGGTGTGTCCTCGAGCGCAAAAAATGCCAATGCTGCCACGCTCCCCCTTGCCCCATTGTTGTTCCAACTGTGTCGCTGTAATTTGTAGCGCGCAATGAAGCATTTCCCTTGATTTTGCGGCATCTTTACTCGCCTCGTTAGTGGCCAACAAACGACAGCAGCCATGACAAGGCCAACACCAGACCGTTACCGGCACCAGCAGGACCAAGAGCTGGCTGTCCTGATTTAATTGACAGGAACATAAATATTAGCGCATATCTTGACTCAACTTGGTCTTGGTCGTCGTATGTGCTGAGCATGTCTCCGGGCATGTTGGGAATGCCGTCGCCAGTTGCTCCGGTCTGGTGTCACCCGGCTGAGCAGCTCGTTAAGCTGTCTCCCTCCCTGCCAGGACAGGAACAGTGCAGGACTGAACGGGACGGTACCACGTTTATTACGCTCATCTTAACGCGCATTTTACAACCGAGTGTTGTTATTTATTTGCTTCGTGCTCTGTTTTAGACAGCGACGAAAAATGGGTGAAAGATTCTAAAAATACGCGGCTTTGCACTGAGTGAACCACAGGGGGTCCGGAAGCCTGACTATGTTGACGTCAGTAATTAAAGAAAAATGGTTGAATTTAGGCAAATAAATATTGTAGTTAAATATTTATATGCACATTTTAAGTGGCCTGATTTTGATTTCAATTAAATTGATTTTCAACCGGCTTAATTATAAATTAATAATCACCGAAAAATATCAAAGATTTGTACATTTCGTTTAAGTAAAATAAAAGAGGAATCCTTTTTCTTGTCTAATTAAATTCTCGGCTTTACTCTTACAAAGAACCAGGAACTGTTGGTACAGATTTTTGAACGATCTGTACTGTAGTTTATACTTAGATATTGTACTCAAATTAAAATTTTTTTAACATATTTTAATTCAAGAATATTTGTCTAGTTTTTGTATAGTAAACGGTCATTTTTAAATTTAATATAAATTCATAATTAATTTAAAGTGACCCTAATCCGAAAAATTCTAGAAATTTTAAGCACACAAGTGCTAAGCTTTTAATGTGTGAAACATAAGTTTCGGCAACAGCTTTTATACACCAATCATATCATCCATATCACACCTTTCCCGATGATTTGCTGTGTTACTAAATTAAGCAATTTTTTTTTTAAAATAAGAACAAAATGTTCATGAAACATGCCCAAACAGTTCATAAAACAAGCACAAAATGTTCACGAAACAAGCCCAAAAAATCCAAAGTGAAAACAAAATGTTCATGAAAATCGTACCCCCAATGTTCATGATTTGAGAACAAACGTGCATGATAGACTTTCGTCAACGGATGTTCATGATTATGGTACTTTTAGAACGGATTTTTTTCTCGGTATACCCTTGCAGATATTAATATTGTCACGTTGTTTGTAATGCATAGAAGGAAGCATCTCCGACCACATAAAGTATATATATTCTTGATCAGCATGACGAGCTGAGTTCATTTCCGTCTGTCCGTCTGTTCGTTCGTCCGTCCGTCCGTCTGTCCGTCTGTTTCTATGCTATCTCCTCCCTCAGTTTTAAAGCTATCTTGACCAAACTTTGCAAAAAGTCTTTAAATACACATAGGCTGCACATTGACGGAATCGGCCGGATCGGATGACTATAGCATTTAGCTGCCATAGGAACGATCGGTCCAAAAACTAGTTTTAGTGAGAAAAACTTTTTTGTTTTCGATCGCAGCGTCGCCAATCGTGGTATAAAAAAATATGAATCGCTACCGAATTTTGAAAATGTTTAAAAATTTATATTTGCCCTATCAATAAACATTTTTAAAAGTAAGACAAACTATTGCTCTGTTGGACATACAAACTTAATATCATATCAAACAATGGTATTATCAATTAAAAAATTATTTTTTGATTAAAGCCGTGATTGAATTTAGTCCGTTATGTTCTAAAATTTTAAAGATAGTTTTGTTCTTTTTTCTTGAATTACGCATAAATACTAGAGCCCTGCATGAGTTGAATCAAAGTTTCCCTTGACTTTCATATTGATGCACTGGACTTAAACCAATCTGTAAGTTATCTTAAATGGTGGATTAAAATTAACCAGAAGATTGCCAAACAAAAATTGGCACACGTAGTAGATACATATATTGATTAATATTAAAAATGTAATATATTTATACTGAAATAGTTTTCAACGAATTCCGCCGAGTCTGCACTGACAAACCCGGAAGATATAAAAAGCAAGCTTCTTTGTGGGGAGTTCAGCTCTTTTAAAAAAGCGCGGTAGAAGCAAAGTCTGGGAAATATTCGGGAAAATATTAAATGATCGAAGCAATGAGGTTGGCAACTTTGTTGGGTGCAGAAATTGCTGCACAGTTTTTAAATTTAATAACAGCACCTCGAATTTGAAACGACATAAGTGCTATAAATTTTTCGAAAGTAATCCAAATGTTGAACTGAGTGTGAAAATAGACACGGAAAGTAAAAAAAAGTGGTAAAAATCGCTACTGAATGGGCAGTCGAAAATTGTCGACCATTTCAAATGATTGCAGATTCGGGACTAGAGAAGTTTGCTGATGCTATGATACAGCTTGGTGTCAAGTTTGGTTCAAATTTAAAGGCAAGAACTACAATTCCGCATTCCACCACTTTATCAAGAAATGTGGACCAAGTATATGTTGAATTGTTTAAAAAGGTGAAGAATGAAATTACCCTAATCATAAGTAATCAAATTGATCCGCTTAAATGGTGGGAAACCAATAAGGATCAATTTCCTCTTCTTTATAAAGCAAGCTGTAAAATTTCTTCAGAGAGAGCCTTTTCTCAAGCCGGAAACCTCATATCCGAAAAAAGGTCTGGAATAACATCCAAAGATGTTATGATAAAAAAATTATGTTTTTAAACAATAACTGCATATATTAATAAAATATGTATAACTATATTTGTGTGTGTTTTGATGAAAACTAATAATAGGTTACAGTTTTTTTTTTAAATCGAATAATTTTCTGACTTGATTTGATCTAAGGAACCACTTGAGTTTGATCTGTTTAGAGCTTGATATGTTTGGAGCTTGATCTATTTGGAGTTTGATCTGTTTGGAGCCTGATATGAAGTGAGCAACTCGATTCAAAACAATTTTAGATTTGACTTACTCGAACTTGTTTTTCAAAAGTTGAGTCAAAGGGTACTTTGACTCCACTCATGCAGGGCTCTAATAAATACATCTTAAATTTAAAAACTTAAGATTTAAATATATTTTTCAAGATACAGGGACTTAAAAATCAAAAAACCAACAAGAAATAAGAATTTTGATTTTTGATTGGGAAATGCCGAATTAAGTAAGCTTTCGAGATCTGTAGTAGTGTTTTCGTCATTGAACTCGTTAAAACCGATCCAAAGGAACATTTACTATTGTAATTTTCCGTTCGGTTTAGCATTTAATTAACGGTTTGCTGCAACCCTTGCTACGTGACATTTTTGGGCAACATTAAATTCGAAAGGGTGACGTCATATCAATTAGATGCAAATCAAAAGCATCGTCTAAGTGAGGTTTTCATTTATTCCCCCCTCAAATTTCCTTCAATCCTTCGCAACGTCCGTGCTTTGTACACTTTGTGTCTTTTGTGTTTGGCCTGCCAATGGCTGAGCGTAATTTATGCCACTTTATTTATTGATGCCCAACAGTGCATTGTTTTCACCCAAAAAAGCCGGCTAAGTGCAGCCAACAAACGGAGCAAGCGACGGCATGTCGGTCGCTCGACCATGATGGCAGCCGCAGCCCGTCGCCGCCGCCTGCCATTTTTCCCCCAAATAGAAAACCCATAAATTTGCAATGTCGGAGCATTTAAAATGAATAAAAAGTCAATGTGCCGAGCTATTAACTGCCTGATGCATGCCGTGTGGGAAACTGTGAAGAGGGGCTAGTCAACCGGTTGCCATTTTCGACAATACATTTGTATTTGCATGCGGCGATGCATCCGGACGAAGTGCAGCGGGGTCGACAGAGCGGTTGGACGATCGGTTGCAGGCGGTTCGCACACACCTTCCGGTACACAGAGCACCAAAAACATTGCAGCAGAGCTATACCAGGCTTGGGATGCATTTTCAAGGTACAGTGGTATAACTGTGATTGGTTTTCAAGTGAAATCTTTACATTCATTAGAGTTTTCTATAAATTTTTCCAAACATTTTTCCTCACTGGTTCTACGCCCAGAGCAGAACGTCTTTCAAATTTCCTGAATTTTAAGGGCATATTTGATAAATGTTGCTATTTTTACTTTCCATTAATTTTCATATTTTTTTTTTATTTTTATAAATTTCCTTAAATCGTTAAAAATAACAATGAAATTATGTTTTTTATTCTAATCTTTTCGTTTCTAAAATCTCCAGTGAGTGAATGTTTTAGACGCCTGGAAAAACATTGTTTGTGAGGGTGGTGCTATTTTATTTAACGCAGCTGTATGTATCTAAGGTGGGATCTTGGCAGAAGGATATTTTTGTTGAATTTTTAATCATTTTGGAAAACAAAACAACTAAATTTATTGGACGATTGAAGTATCGAAAAATTATCATACTTGTCGTATACGTCATATTAAAATTACTTATACGACACGTACCCCAGATCATCAATTTTTAAACAAAATCTTTCAAACATTTCATGCGTTGTCATAAATCTACAACCAATATTAATATTTATTTAAATTTAATATATATTGAATTAAATTTTTCCACACATTTGGTCCCACTGTGCCACGACCTGCGTTTGTTTGACTGTGTGGTGGCTGTTGGTGCATTAAAATGCTGAAATAAAATGCCAAACAATGCAGAGAAGCGTTGGCCGCATACCGGCCAACAAAACAAAACAAAAAAAAAAAGAAGAGAAAAAAAAAAAAAAACTTTTTTGGATGCGTTTTTGTTTTCGTACTGCGGCCAGCGGCAGGAGTCTGCCGTGGTTGGGGACCCCGGGACCGGCAGAGCATAGCCAGCAACATTTTCAAGTATATTAAATATTTGTGATAACGTTTTCAATTTCCCCTCCCTCTCCCCACCCCCTACTTTGTTTCTTCCAGCATGGGAGTTCAGCTGCAGCATGGCCACTCTCATAGTTTGGGCGGTGGTGGTGGACATGGTCATAGTCATGGCAAGAAATCCAAGAGCCAAAAGAAGGCCTCCCCCACCCATGTAAATGCCACAACCACTCCCTGTGCCGATTCCCCCAGCCGGCGTCTTGAGGGTGGCGTGGCCTTTGCTCCCGAGGATGCCGAATTGCCGGGCAGTGGATTGCCCACCTATTCATATCAGAATGCTAAGTTGGTGGAACCCACTTTGGATTTGGAAATTGCAGCCGTGATGGCTGAAACGGCGCCGGGCGCACATCATCATGGCGGTACGGCTGGACGTGAGGCTGTCAATATGAATGTGCGGGCGGCGCTCATTCATGTGATTGGCGATGTCATTCAGAGTGTTGGCGTATTTATCGCTGCCGGAGTGATCTACTTTTGGCCAGAGTATGCAATTGTGGATCCAATTTGTACATTTGTTTTTTCGATCATTGTGCTCTTTACAACATTCACGATTATGAAGGATGCGCTGCTGGTGAGTGATGATGTCAGAAAAGCATTTAGTATTTAGTCTAGTGAGGGGTAAGCTAAGTGGGGGAGCTAAGTGGCTGGGCTTCTCTGCACTCTCTGGGGTGTTTTCAGTTTAATTTAGTTATAAAAAAAAACAAACATTTTATTTGGACTCTGCTAAAAAAAATTAAAAAAATTAAAAAAAGGAAAAAAAAGCATCTCCGACCCTCTATAGTACCCGTTAAAAATGAGTAAATACTTATGGTATTCTGCCAACTTCTTTTTAATGACCAACTTTTCGTGTCAAATAGTACCATGTTGAATTATCCATTAAAAAACCCAAATTAAATCAATTAAGTGTTAACCAAATCGAGGAGGCTTTAAAGGTTATTTGTATCACTCATACGCATCGATGCCTTTTTGTATATTTATTTAGTTGATTAATAAACGTTTGGCGTTGATTTAATCATATTTTCAATGCATTTGAGAACGATTTAAATGAACCACAGGTTATGTTGTACAAATTTTGACTATGAGCAGTGTCCTTACACTCCCTTGAGTACCTAGGTATATGTACCTTGGAACTAACCTAGATACAAATTTGGTGTACCTTTTACTTTTAACTTCTCAAAAGGTAAGGGACTAGGTACTTTAATTTCAATAAGAATTATGGTCTCAGTAACACCATCAAAAATTTCCATATTTTGTACAGAATGACAAATTTAACAGGACTTAAGAGGGGAGCGGGCTCAATCAAAGTATATTTCTGTTCGTAAGGAGTTAGCTGCTTGCTGGTATTCCAGTTTAGGCCTCTAAAGGTAAAGATCAGAAACTGTTTCTGAACTAATTCAATCTGATCCTCCTATATCTGGCAGGATTAATCAGGTCTGTTCTCGTTTCCGAATTCGATTAACCAATTTTGGTGAAGATTTTAATTTTTATGAAACGATTGGACAAATCGGTTTATATATTTTGCCATCCAGACATTCGGTTAAAGATAAATGGAAATTTGAAATTATTCGCCGAATAAAAACGGAAACATTTGCCAATTCCGACTCTGCATAATTTGATCAAACCAGCGATGAGTAAAGTTGTAAAGTTGGTGTGTGAATTCTTGATAAAACCAATAAAACTTTTGGCTTTGTTACAAAGTATAATGTGGAATTTAAAGCTCAACTTAGTTTCGAAAAGTTGTACCAAATCGTCGACTTTATAAATACGAACACTTTCCCATTAATTCTGATAATGATTTTTCTGTTATGTATACTTAATATTTAAGTCCAAGTGCCAAGAGAGCTTAGGTCATTTTGCAAAGGAGTGTTGAAACTGTGTTGAAAATGTATGTTGCTTAGCATCATTATTAAACGACTAAAAGGTATGGAGGTTTTTTTCGCAATGTGAAAGTCTGGTCTGTGGTGGATTTACCAGGTCTAAAGCCACACTGATAGTGTCCAATCAGTTTGCTCGTAAACGGCTTCAGTCATTCACATATTATGCTTGACGTGCTTGTTTTTTTAACCTTTTAATGGCTAACAAGAGTTCATCTTGGTCCGGTGGGTCTATCATTATATCATCGGTTGGTGGCGAAGCTGCTTCTCCAGAGGCAGAATTGTGTTCGTCATCGCCTCCTAGCAGGTTTTTTTAAATTTATTTTATTTAATTAATAAATAACACAACAAAAAACCAAATTGAAAAAGCACTAATGCTTTTTTCTCAAGATTTTTTTTTTTAAACGCTCACAAAATAATGTGCAAAGGTAGAAGATGTATTTTGTATTTTAAACTTCAGTTTACTTGCTACAGAGATGTAGCTCAATCGAAGTTATCGCCACACTCCTCAATACGTTTAAGTCTCCAATTTTTTGTTCAAATTACCATGTTACAAATCAAAAAATTTTGAATATACTTTTCACCGAGACCCAGTGCAGATTGGGGCTGGTCGGAATAGCATTTCCCAACTTAGTTTGTTCAATACACCCCCAAATTTTATGGCCCAAAACCGCTTTTCGTTTTTACTCCATTGTTGAAATAACGGTACCGCGTTGTTTCAAACCTTGAAAATTCGATAAACGGAAGAATCTAATATATTGTAACAGTGGTTATATAAATTCAACGCGATGGCTGAGAAATGGTTACAGTTATGGAAATTTCACCTTTTTATAAAATTTCAACTGTACCCACCATTGGTTTAACTATTTTGTTTTTTTTCTAAACTTTATGGTAAAAGTCCATTCAATACGTTAAACACAGCTGGTCCCAAATTTTGGTTACCATTTGACGACGCTATTCGGATTTCAGAGCACACCTTGTCTGTTTTTCATTTTTTAACATAGTTGAGGTCAGTATAAGTAAACTTTGATTTATTTTTAGTGTGCTAACTTTTAGTTGAAGTAAAAGTATTATGTTTATGCCTGATCGGGAAATTAAATTATATTTTTAAATACAAAAAAATATTCACGTTTATGCTTTACGAATTCTGGACCAATATGAGGTGTAGTTCCTGGTTGGCTACATAAAGACCTTTGAGATATGTTTCGCCTAAGTGTCCAACAGGATCTTGACGTTTTGGAATAGCATTATATTTTGAGGGGACCTTGTCGTTCAAGTAAAGGTTTAGTCTTGGCCTGAACTACAGATAACTATTAAGTTTCGATTCGTTAGCACTTTTTGACTGTTGATTTGTCTACTCGGTTCATGGACGTTTTAAATTTGTAACTGTGGATATTTTGTCCTGATTAAACGGCCAACCAAGATTGGACGACTATGTGTCGAGCAGCCTACTTTTATTGAATGATCTTATTAGCTGATCTGTACCATCCCATCGCCATCCCCATACCCATAGCATGCCTTAAAGTTTATCCTGAAAGAGTTAGGTTTTATTTATGTTTTGAGATTCGTATAAAGCCGATACACAAGACAATAGAACAGGTTCCAATACATGCCAGAGATACGTGATTCACGCTAGCAACGACATAAAATTCTTAAATAAATACCAAGTAAACGAGTAAACGAGAGCCCAGCTATTAAAAAAGTACAGTAGTTCTATTCGTCGGTCTGCTCCCGTCAATATGTGGCAAAAATTTGTCTGCTATTTTTCGCAGGTACATCGCAGCAGCTCATCACCACCGTGCCTATAGTTAGAATTTTTTATAAACGATATTATCCTGATCTTGAGTCTCCTATATCGACGATTGGTCTCGTGTTCTTTCTAGAAGCGGTGTTATGTCTCGTTGCCTCTTGCGGATCTGTGGCCAGATTTTATTTCTTATCTGAGCTGTTCTTCTTCTTCCCGATTTACCAATATTTTTGTCCTATCTACCCTTAGGTACAGTAGGAGAGCATTTGTACAGACGTAAAGCATAAACGTGATTATATTTTTTATTAAGAAAATAATTTATTTCCCGTCAGGCATAAACATAGTATACTTTTACTACACACTAATGTAAGCACACTATAAATCAAAGTTTACTTATACTGACACTCAACATGTTAAAAAGAAACAGACAAGGTGTGCCTGAAATCTGCGTACGTCGTCAAATGTAACCAGTATTATTGGGACCACTGTGTTTAACGTATTGTGGACTTACCATAAGTTTAAAAAAATCGTTAGAACAAAATATTAAACCAATGGTGGGTGTTGAAATTTCATAAAAGGTGAAATTTCCTAACTGTAACCCGCATTCCACCATCGCGTTGAATTTATAACCACTGTTACTTTTAGTTCATCGTCTATCAGATCGGTTGCACGGACCCTTTTGATGGTTTGCTTATGTTGTATGTTTTTGTTCTTTGTTTTATTATTTTTTCTTACATTTTACTTCTAACGTTTTTGTGAGCATTCTCTTCTGTTTTCCCCATTCATTCTTGGTATCTCTATTATCTGGTTATATTCTATACCTTTACTATAATTCCTCTCATTCTTTTTCTTTTGTTTTCTGTTTGCGATCCTGTTTACTGCTTTTACATTATTTTTGAATTCCAATTTTTCTTTTCACATTATCCTTGCTTTTATAAATTTTGTAAGCATACAATGAACCTGAACAAAACTGCTGCCAATATAAAAATTTGTATTTTTAAGTAAACACTACGAAATAATGTGTAACTCTTCCCTTTAAATTAAATTTTCATCTTATTCTCCCATTTGATTCCCTTCATCTGTAGTTTCTACCTCATTAATCAACTTACCAAAAACCGATGTATCATTTAACTACCAACTTTTTCGTTCCTAAACAGGTTTTGATGGAGGGCACGCCCAACTATATGCATTATGCGGAGGTGTTGCAGATTTTCCAACGCATTGAAGGCGTTGAGCGTGTCCACAATTTGCGCATCTGGGCGCTGAGCATTAATAAAGTGGCGCTATCTGCACATTTGGCCATTGGTGAGTAGCCGCGGGAAAATGACAGTCGGCCACCCAGCCAGCCAGACAGCCAGGAAGGTCGCCGTATGTGTGTGTGTGTGCGCGCGCTTTGGGCATGGTAATTATCCCAATGGATTTGTTGTTGTTGTTGTCGGCTGGCTATCCTGGCTGGGTGGCCATGTTCCATGGTCAGTGCGCAATTAGCTTAATTATTTTTGAAATGGCTTTTTAAGCGTGGCCAATTTTGAATAGGGACGCACCGCCTCTCCTTCCTTAGAAACGTTAATCGTTGTTCATTCTTTTGCAGCTGCCAATGCCAACCCAAAGCAGATTCTAGATGCAGCCAACTCAGCGGTGCATTTGCGCTATAACTTCTTTGAGACAACCATACAAATTGAGGAGTATACGTCCCAAATGGAGAGCTGCATTCAGTGCAATGTGCCGGAGAATTGAGCAACATCAATTACTGAACAGACATTCACCTGTAAAATGTATCCTGTATCCTGTAACCATCGCCAGGTTTAAGCCACTACCCACAAAGCACAGCGGCAGCTCATCTAAAAATATAATACGCCATGTTGTGTTGTTTTTATTTTCTGGCTGTCACACAATCTCCGGAATGTTCATCAGTTTAGCACATCCTGCTGCACATATTCCATCATCATCATCATCATCCTCATATCAGCGTCATTTGCATACAGTTTTTCACATTGTGTTGGGGGATATACAGGAAAATACAGTGAACAGGCAGCGGCAGGTAAATGTTTGATGGTTAAATAGTTTTGAATCACAATTCTGTAAAATAAAAATCATATCACAAAAAATTGGGAAATTCTTTTTTATTTATCTCCCAGGGTTAGTAAAATCACTTGTCTAAAATTCATTGCACCAAAATAGCATAAAGATTGTCTTTCATAAGCCGAAGTTAAAACACTCTTGCCGAATTCGAAACGATCAAAATGAAACGAATTGTTTTAGGTGGCGTTTTAATCAAATAAAAATATGTAGTAGTGCGGTTCGTTTCATTCTTATATTCAGCATATATGGGCTTGAAGATAAGGAACAAAATGCAGAATATGTCGGTACCGACCGGATGGAAAATGGATTTTGGTAAGAAAAACTATTTTGTTCTTTATGACAGCGTTCATAAAATTGAGATAATGCTTAATGAACACTAAGTGAGAGCTTTCAATTGAAAAGCTTCATGGTATTTTTATGGTTATCTTACTTAGATCGTTTTGTTCTACGAAAAATGGATTATTTAGGCTATTCACTAGCTCTCAATCTCAAATTTTAAACTTCAAAAAATTAAGACACAACAACAAAATATATAAAACAAATTTAAAACTTTTGTGATGCCCTGGAATATGTAAACGACAGTTGTCCAATTATTGAGTATTCGTCAAAGGCAACAAATAACAGTACCTGTAACATACAAACTAACGGTCAAGACAGGCTCAATCAATTTCTGTTAGTGGAAATGGCAATAGAGGCCAGAATAATGGAACTGAAGGCCAAAAAGTTTGCACGAAAAAATTAAGAATTTTTTCATTAAAGTGCAAAGCACTAGAAAGGCAAGAGCGAGTTCAAATGTTCAATTTAAATATGGGTCATTCAATGTGAATGCAGCCACAAAAACTTTTTTCCGTTTTAAAAAAAATATCACTATCTGCAGTTCAAAGTTCTACACATCGAGAATATAATTCTATCTTTGGACATCCTCACTAATTACAGTAGGCTAGATAAAATAAAAAGAACATAAAATTCAAAAAAATTATATCATCGTAAAGGTGCATCCGATTTGTCATGTCTTCTATCCGAGAAAAAAATAAATGTTAAAAAAAGTCAATTCTTAAGTAGGATTTTAGCTAAATTAAATGGATTTTTGTCTTAGGTCTTTGTCAAAAAGGGCCGACCGATATTTTTAATAAATATTTTTTTCTGGTAATGGATATCCGTATACGTATTCCAGAAAAACATCACAATGGGACAATTAATTAATAGCGAAGAAATCTTTTATATATATATTTTTTTTTTTTCTAAATTTGTTAACCAGAAAAAAAATTTCATGATAATATCGACTGGCCCTCTTTGAAAAAAGACAAAAAACTATTAAAGACCACTAAAACCCTTCTTAAAAATTTTTTTTCCAACCTTAAATTTTTCTCGGATAGAAGACATGTGAATGGCAAATTCACAAAATAGTTCGCTTAAATCGCAATAATTTTTTAAGATTTATGTTTTTTGTTGTTTATCTTGCGATTTCATAAAATATAATGTATAATATTAATTTTTGTGAGGTAGGGGGTTTTGTTAACAAGAAGATTAATTCTCATTTGCCTCGAACGCTTGTACGATTAGATTTAGATTTGTGTAACATATGAAGAGCTATTACCGTTATTAGGTTGAGGACTCAAATTAGAAGATTGCAAATAAACACACACGGAAGCTTGCTGGAAAGCAAGGCAACAATTGGTTGGAGTTACAGACTATTTTGAGATAACCATATCTCTCATTAGATTCCTTGTCTGTGTGGATACATTATTCAATTCTAACGTTCTATTTATGCCTTGTAGTTGGCCGAATAAGCACTTGGGAACTCTAAAGTGTTCAACCGCAACCCCAGAGGTATGCTGCCGAAGTTGAATTGAATTGCAAGCCTAACACCTCCCGACGTGGTTTATTTGCAATGTTTTGTTATTTGAGTTTTATGAGTTACTCCGTATGCAGAACTGAATTTTTCAGTCATTTACACTGAACATGGTCTCATATAGGTTATTTTTTCACGATAGCTTTATCCACTAAAGGGTGCCTTAGCTCAGGCATTTTTGTTAAAACACAAAAAAAAAAAATGGGTGGCTGAGTTCTTATGGAATGACACACATGTAAAATACATACAATTATAAGTGTTTTAACATTTATTAATGGATCATTTTATTATAAAGAGCTTGTTATTTTTTTGTTTAGGTGTTGTGCAATTTAAAATATCAGTTTTAAAGTCTCTGTTACATCTATTCCTTTTTTTTTACCTTCCAAGCGACTCATTAGCATACGATGATCCACTAATTAAGGTGGGTCTTCTACCTTTGCTAAGGGTTTTCTGAGTGTTTTTTAAAAAAATCCTGGAGAGAAAACCTAGAGAACGTTTTCAATATGTTTTTTGGTTTGTATTATTCATTTATTATATACGAAAATAAAACAAAAAAACATTTATGAATTCGATTTTGAATTCGACATTTTGAATCGGCCTGCCAATTAAGGTCTCGAAAAAAAAAAAATGCTGTAGAGGTGGTGGCCATGATTCCGTAACTTCAGGTTATCGAAAATGATAAAGGTAAATGAGGATATGATCAGGATTAATGTAATTCTGACCCGTACCTCAATAACATTTTTTTCAAAATTTTTTTTTAAATTTACGGGAATTTAAAATAATTAGATTTTTAAAGGGTTTTTTTTGTATTTGAGTGTAAAAAAATATTAAAAAAATGTTTTTCCTCTTGATTGAGGTACGGGCCAGAACAATCAATTTTGCGTCTATTGCAACTTGGCTTATTAAAATCGATTCAGTAGAACTGGCGCAATCATGGTTCCCAGGTCAAAAAAAGTGGTTTCGAGAAAAACGCGCCTAAAGTTTTAAGCAAAGTATAAAAAAATCCTTATAGCAAAAACATTGCTCCACTTAAATGGCTATATTTGCTAAACTATTTTGAATTTTTCAAAATGGTTTGAAGGAGATGAAAGGGGAATGTCCAAGCTATATTAATAACGCAAAACAAAAAAATCGATACAACAAATTTTCAAAGGTAGAAGACCCCCATAAATGCCTTTTTACTATCTTGGAGATTCAAATTTTGAAAATGGATTCGCAGTTTTTTACGCTCTTTATAAAGCTTGCATTTCCAATATAACAGTACGAATGCGTTATTTATATGTAGTCACAGACAACCAGCACCTGGATAAGACGACCATTGTTTCGCAAGACAACTTTTTTCCATACCCTTATGTACCATCCATGCACCCGGAATTTTTTTTATCATTTTTATATCAGCTTGTTAAAAAGCTAGGGTGCCCATCGCTGGATTACATGTCAAAACAGATTATCATTTTATTCTGAACGTTTAAAATGAAGTATGTCTTGAATTAGCTAATTGCTGAGTTGGAAAACAACGGACAAGTGGATATGGACTTAAAAAACATTTCTTTGGCAGCCATTTGACCGTCAGAAGTTTTTAAAGAATTTTTAAAACCAACCGCCGAGAGGATATGCGAAATCTCCAGCCTTACTGTGTTAGCTTGGCCCCCAATGACTTAAATAAACTGCGTGGTTAAAGTTGCTTCGAATTAAAATTCAAAAATTTATTCTTAAGAATAGAGAATAAATGTCTTTAACCGTATTTTACTTTTATTATGAAATTGCCAACAATTGTATAACAATTATTGATACAGTTTTAAATTCAATACATGTAAAGTTGATATATTTATGTAAAAGACAAAACAAAATTATTCCAAATGCTATTAGTTTCCTTTTTTGTAGCTAGGAAATTCCATTTGTATCTTTTCCAAATCGAATTTGCCTCCGTGCAATCTCATCCGTTATCGATGATGATGGCTTCACTGCCAGCCCCAAAATATAGTGCAGTTGTGGAAGTTTTGTCATATTTTCCATCAAATCGATGCATGGGCCGGTATGCAAACACGCATGAAAGTTATTAAGCTGCCGGCGGCGTTGCACTAAAAATGTCCAACCAAACCCAAAAACCCAGACCCACTAATGCCAATTTATGGAGCGTGTAGAGCGTGATGGGAAAAGGGGGTGGGGGGGGGGCTCACCTATGCATAATTTGACATGTGGATCCATTGCGTAAGCCACGCCAACGCATTGCGTGTGGGACGACATTGATGACGCTTTCAAAATTATGTCTAAATTTGTTGGCTAGCTAAACTGAACGCCCAACTGGTTGAATGGGGTGGGGTGTCTCCTGCCTAATCGCTGGCAATTTGTTGACAGCTTTGCATGCTTCAAGCCAAACGCCACCTTACACAAATGCCGCGAATCTTAGCCTAGGCAATGGAGGCTTAAAAAAAAAACTGCAGCAAGCCCGCCAATGTCAACAGGGATTGGGGTGAATAGGAACCACCCACTCTCAGCGCAGTCGCAGCATTTAGTGTGCTAAAAAGAGCAAACAAAAGAGAGAATGTGTAAGAGAGTTTTGTAGTTTGTTTTTAGTTCACAAAATTCTCAATGATGCGGCTTTTTTTTTTTGCTTTCTTTTGTGCTAACGCTTTGGCGGCCACTTGACCTGCAGTTTGGAATTTAATGTACAATTGCAATGCCAAGAAGCTTCCATATTTAAATGCCACTTCTAAAAGTCATATAAATAAAACTGAAAATTAGTATATAAATGCCCCATAACCATTTGTCAAACTTAATTTTATAATAAGAAATTGAATTGATGGTTGGAAAATGAACAATATTTTAGAAGAATTTAATTTTAATTTTATGGATCAATTTTCTGTAACTGCAAACGTTTTTTTTTAACCCCACGACACTTTCCAATTTACTTAAAATGTTCATATTTTTAAATTTAAAAGTATTATTTTCAAAAGCACTTCAACTCTTTGTTTGATAGTTGCTCGTCAGCCCATTTTGTACTTTCACACCCCCAACCCCATCGCTTTGCTCTTCACTTACACGCTTCACCATCTTAACAGCAATTCTAGCCAGAGATTCACTTGCAATTCGCTAACAAGTCCACGCGGATCCAGGGCAAGAGTAACGTTGAGCGAAACGATGACGTCCAACGTCGTTGCTCATTAAAACTTTTTTAGCCAGTTCGAACTTTTTGAGCCAAGAGATAAACAACGAAAACAACCAAAGTGAAAATTATGAATGCAAAAAATAAACAAAAAATGGCGTTATATTTTTGGAACATTTTTTAATGAAAAAAAATATAATGATGTTGACAGGGTTGTAGGGATTTTAGAAGAAATCAGCTTACCACTAGAAAGTGTGACTGTTAAACTCTAAAAAGTATGCTACAAATTTGAAATAGTTGTAATTTTCCAACTAGTTGTTTGTGATTTTAAGGTGCTATGCTCATGCAGATGTTTTCTAATTAGTTGCTTGTCTTAGATTCAATTGTAGTATTATTTTGATCATCCTAATTGCTGCCCGGACCAGAACGAACAAATTGTTTTTCTTAAAATTAATAGAATTAAATTTTTTGGGTCGCAATTTTTTGGCTGTAGCTCTGCCAAAAAGAAATCTATGTTAATGATATTTTGCGTTTTTGATAGATTGGATTCCGTACTTAAAGACTACAATCCAATATTGCCCTAAATAAGGACGAAATATACTTTTAGACACCTAAATAATTAAACAATAATTGACATAAAATCAGCCTTAGCTCCGCCAAAACTTGAACTATGATCCCTCAATTTTTGGTTAGACTAAAATCCGAACTTTAAAAAAAATCCGTTCCAGAATGGCCCTAAATAAATCCTTAGAATACTTTTTGACTACATAAAGGGGTATTACAGCCATAAAATCGATCTAAAACAATCACTATCACTATACCAAAACTTACTTAAAATTGGAAATAATATTTCCTTGTTTCGCTTTTAAAAAAAACATTTTTTACTTGCAATAATAAAAAATATGTTTTTCCTTTTTCTTATGAGTGTTTTATTGTCATAAATATATTGGTATCTTACCAGTTGAAATAAATAATTGTTCTAATCCTAAATCAATTAAATAAATATATGTACATAATCCGAAATAGTACCGGTTTCAGTTTTTCCGGTTCCAATTATAACGGTAGACGGTTTTCGGTTCTCAAAAAATATTTAATATCGTTTCCGGCTTAGATTCTGGTACGTGTCTTAAAATGATGCATTTCGGTGAACGGTTCCGTTTATATTATTATTTCCTCCACGAAATATACCGTTACACTAATGAATTTTGCTACTTTTGGCGTGATTTCAGCAGGCATATGGGTTATTAAATGTGAACTCAGCCGCCCAAATTACTTTTTTGTTAAAAAAAATCTCTATCAGCTGCTTAAAGTTCTAAACATCGAGAATATAATTTTATTTTTGGACACTTAACAACCGACAAAGAACATACAACTTAAAATTAATATAGCATCGTATCGGTGCATCCGATTCAAGCGACCCAAATTGGGATTCTACTATTTTTATGTCTACGAGAAAAAATAAAAGGTTAAAAAAGTATTATCTTAAGAAACGTTAAGCGAAATTAAATGGTTTTTTGTTCGTATAAATATTCTAGAAAAAACCTCACAATGGGACAATCAATTAATGCGCGAGGAAAAATATTTTTCTTATATTAGTTTTTGTTGTAATTTTTATTATGTCAAATCAATCAAGTAATTTAAAATCAACATTTTAATATCCGCCTTGGTTGACAATATTTTAGACATTTTTTTGATTAAATTATTTGTACTTAAAAAAATTTAATTTTAGAAAAATATTTTTTCTGGCAAATTAATTGATAGTCCCATCGTAAGATTTTTTGTAAAATATGTATACGGATATGCTTAACCAGAAAAAAAATATTTTATGAAAATATCGGTTGGAGCCAAAACCCTACTTAAGAACTATTTTTTTTTAACCTCTAATTTTTTCTCGGATAGAAGACGTTATAATAGTAATTTCACAATTTGTTTCGCTTAAATCGGATGCACCGTTGTGATGCAATTATTTTCTTTGTTGTTGATCTCGCGAATTGTTAGTGGCGGGGATCTCAAAAAATAGGGTTATGCTATGAGTTTCTGTGAAAACAGAACAAAAAATTGGTTGGCTGAGTTCACATGGAATGACCCATATGTATTTTATATGAAAACAGTTAAGAAAGTCCGTCAAGGCCGACTGTAATATACTATGTACCTGCAGAAGTTTGGATATAACCCATGACGAATGCCGCCAGTGCTGCCTAGCGTAATTAATCATTTTGCTTATAAATCGATTATCGTTCATCTGATATGGAAACAGTGTATGGTGAATCGATAAGTAATGATGATTTAAATATAAGGTCCAAACAATCTAACTCCAAAATTGTGCAGTGGCATAAATCTAAAATAAACTTGATTTGTCTGCAAGTAAAGGAAGCTTTTACCATCTCTGAAATATAATTGTTCATTTTACCGTATAGGCTGTGCGTTGAAAAATTATATAAAATCCAAGGATGCAAGCCGATCTAGAATTAAGTCTGATACGGTTCAATGGTTCATGGAAGGTATAAACCACCAGTTCGGTTCATAGCACGCTTTTTGCAGCAAACTGAACTACGGTACCGGTTCGGTTTAGTGGTTGACTCTCAATTTTCGAATATTTTACTTTTTAATAAGAAAATGTGCAGCTTTTTACATTATGTTCTAAAATTGTAAAAACATATGAAGAACTTTTAAATATTATTATTTATGTACAACACTGTATAAAGTCGGATATGCAGATACCATCCATAAGTTTTTAGTATTTTCCATAAGAGTAGAAATCGAAGCACATCGACAACGCCCAGTATCTATTGGATTCTAAGCCACCAGATCATCCTCGAAAGCAAAATGTCGTATATCATATAAAAGTTTGTTCGGAACATGAACAATGTTTTAACAAACGCTTAATAAAGCAGTAGAAAATACATCCCCTGTTTAAGTAAGATTAAGACGGAGAAACACTGCCATCTGAAGAATATGCTAAATAATGTGCCCTCACACTATTCAAATTTAAACTTCCAAGGAAAGAATGCAAAATTATGACACACATATTTAGAAAAGATCCGAGCATTGCAGTAGATGGACTTAATTAGATGTTGTGGAAACACTGGAACCCAGCTGCAACCCGACAGATTGCTGATCTTTTACTAACGTAAAACTACATACTATGGCTGACGCTTGAGCTCTTTTAATAAATGCATAAATTCCTTCTTTAAGAAAGATGCAATGTTTTTCGTGTAGTTGATTTTCCAAATACAATTTTTAAAATTTACAAGTATATTTATTAACCTACCTAGGCATTTAGCGTCATAAAACTCGTCGATTAAATAAACCGAACCGACCCTTTTTCTTTTGCGGTTATCGTTTTGGTTCAGCATTTTCCAACAGACGCTGGTTCGGTTCGAGGTTCATTTCGGGTTTAGAAGCGGTTTGCATCGCTGATTAAATTAGTCAGTCAGTCGGGACATTTCATTATATAAGCAAGATTATTTAAATGGATAAGAAAAATATTTTCCACTCATGTTTATTATCTTAATTTGTTAATCCCGTTTAAAACATCGCCAGTCAACAATTACTTTAATCCGATATACATAGTAAGTAAGCAGTACTTCCGCCAAAAACACGAATTGCTTTGCTCCATAGCCCTCTCACACTTTGGTGCTCTCAAAACCCCGCCGGAAAACATTTCCATTGCATATTTTAATCAAGAGAAAATTGTATTGAAAAATATTGTTAACAATAACAGGCAGCGGCGGCATTTTTAAATGACCGAACATACAGGCCAACATGTGACGGCCACGGCGGCGACAATTAAAAGTTTTTACTAGCATTCAAATTTTTCAATATAAACCGAATGGCATTGCCCATGGACCAACCGGCAAGCGGCAACCCGTAACTGACCACTGGCATGAAATGCACAAATAAAACAAAAAAAAACTCCACAAAAACAGAAAAAACAATTCAACAACACACAAAAAAAAAGAAGAAAAGGAAAAGCCGCGACATAGCCCGGCCAGTGTAAAGAACACCGCGGGCAGAAGGGCCGCCGCATGGAAAGTGACGCTTTAAAAAAAAGGACGTGCCTGTGCATGGGGAAAGCGCACAAGCACAAGGCCCGCCGCTAGGCAGATGCCAGTGCAATATTTGTCTATGAAAGGAAAGCCGTGACAACTGCGAGGGTGGCAAAGGGCGTTGGAGGGGGGTGTTGAACCTGCTGCTTGCATTGCCAATATAATGCTGAACCCCGGATGCAATGCAGTTGCTTAATAAAGCTTTAAAAGCGAGTCCTACATTCATGCATGCCCATATCATAACTGGGCATAAAAAAAGGGGAAACATTTCATAGGCATAATGTTTAAGTGATGGATGAGAATGGACAAGTTTTTATGGACAAATATATGGCACTGTTTCTGAATGAGAAAAAAAGACGAGACTTTAGAGTTTTTAAAGCAGGTGGTACAGCTGTTTAAAGGGAATAAACATCAAGCGTGTGCGATGGTGCAGTGAGACTTCAAGCTAAGTTGACTATAAAAATTTGTATTATTCTTTATTTTCAATAAAATATAAATAAACCTAAACTGGCGGTGGCTCCTTGAAGTTTAAAGCGATGTCGGATCCTATGTAATATGAGGGAGCAGTGCTTAAAATCACACTGATTCACAATCCAGAGAGATGTGTCTGTTCGTAATGACAGTTTCACTTATAACCCGATTATTGGTGTTTCTAAATCAGGCAAATCGATATTTGGAGGGAAATAATAAAGCTTTATCATAAATAACTCACCAGATGGTCCAATTTAATTTAATGCTTTTAATGCTAACTAACTTTTAGAAGTACAGTAAGATTCATTACAACTTTATCACAATTTCATACTAATACATATTTGCGTAAATTTATTCTCTCAAAAAAGCAATGCAATCAAATTTCCACAATCACCTTAATGCGATTGTTTTGTTCCACAAAAGAATATAATTTTGTATTGTTTATTCTCAGCGACGACATTAAAGTTTCATGAATTATGTAGAATTTAATCCACAAGCTTTTTGCCCCAAAAAACGATCGATGTCGTGGCCCACTGCAGCGGAAGCCTTGAAGATGTTTTCCCCAGCAACAACAGCAACAACAACAACAAATTGTTGCCCAAGTTTCTAGCTCAGAGCCTAGGACAGAGCGTAGAAAATGGCACAATAAACACTGAACGCATATAAAGGACATTCGAGTTCATTTGTTCGGTGCGCGTTGCGGTGGGCGTTGGGCGGCAACTGGTGCATTGTTGCTGTTGGTAAAAACAATGCCACGACAGCGGCACCGAAAAATAGCTGCAGCAAACTTTTGCAAACTATACAATTGCATAAAATCGTAAAAAATTTATAGGGAATACATGAGCTCTTTGGGAAGGCAGGGAATGGACAACATTGCCATGGAGAGGTTAAAAAACAAGAAATATACGAGAAACTGGGCAGGGACTACAATACGATACATAGGCGACCGTGTAATTGCGCTGCAATAAAACGATAATAAAAATATTTAAAAAATAGCGTATGTACACCGAAAAGAAGATTACCAAATCTAGTTTCAATCTGATATTTTTTAGGATGAAACGAGAGCGTAAGTTGAAGTCGGCCCTGCTCGACTTCGATATACCCGTTACTCAGGGTAAGGTTTATTTCAGAATATTTTTGATTAGATCACAACTTGCCCAAATTGTGGGAGATATGTGTTTTTTTCAAAATGTCGGGGATGGCAACTCTACTATAACTCATCTGATCGGGAAATTATGTATGGCGGATCGATAAGTAATGATGATTAAAATACTTGTCTAAAAGGCTTGATTAATCTATTTTCGAAATTGTGGGAGATATGAGGAATTTCTGAAATTGCGTGGGCGGGAACTTTTCAATCGGTCATCTGATCAGGAAATGATGTATGACGGATCGATAGGTAATGATGATTAAAATATATGTCTAGAAGGTTCGAACAATCTATTTTCAAAATTGTGGGAGATATGAGGTTTTTTTCATATTGCGGGGGCGGGAACTTTTCTATCGTTCATCTGATCACGAAATGATGTATGGCCGATCGATAGGTAATGATGATTAAAGTATATGTCTGGAAGGTTCGACCCATCTATTTTGAAAATTGTGGGAGATATGAGGTTTTCTTCATATTTCGGGGGCGGGAGGGGGCGTGGCAAAAATTTGATCTGCGTGCAGACAATACAAGTCTACACTAAAAAAATTGTAGCTCTAGCTCTTATAGTCTCTGAGATCTAGGTGTTCATACAGACGGCGGACGGACGACGGACAGACGGCATGTCTATATCGACTCGGCTATTGATGCTGATCAGAATATAACTTTATGGGGTCGGAGATGCTTCCTTCTGCCTGTTACATACATTTGCACGACTTAGTATACCCTTTACCAGGCTGCAAACCCTTTCGACTGCGGTTCGGGTTCGAACCCTTACCCTACGCTTGGGGTTCGGTTCCACAACCGGTTCCCTTTAAATTGAGAACCGAGGTTTCCGTTCGGGTTCGTTTTCGTTCCCCATTGCATTTTATATATTTTACATAATAAATAATTTAATAGAGTTTGAAGAAGAGATGCCTTATAAACTGCTGCAGTTTTTGGCAGTCAATCACATAAATGATCTGTCTAGATTGACTAGACAATCAGACATTGTATGTATGTTTAGAAGAGTTCAGCGATACTGCCAACTTGCACTCTCAGCGAAAGTCGATTCTCTTTAGAGGGATTCCTGAAACTGATGTGCTTTTTGTGGCTATGAAGCCTGCAAAAAACACGGCCACTTTTGGCTTTAAATAAGAGATGACCTTTATGTGATAAAGTCACAGTGACTTGTAGTCACCAAATCACACTGTTGCTTTTTATATGCCGTCACTGTGATTTGATGATTGCCAGTGACAGTGACTTAATCTGTCTCATCCCTAACTTATTGTGTGGCCGAACACGTTTATACATTTCCGCGAATTCCAGTCAGAGGTATTTTTTCCAGGAATGGGACCGCCGCAGCACGGCTTTGACTGGCATATTGTGAGAGTGAAATGCTAAAAGTATTTAAATTGTGACTTGTGTAAAAAAATGAAGACATTTAAATGATGTACAACTTTTCCTTGTATTTACCGTGCCGTTGCATCTCCGTACGAACAAAATAATACCCAGAAATACGGTTTCGGATGCAAATTGAATTCCCTTGCTTGAGGTTGTGTTATTTTGTCCAGTCTTTTGTTGCGGACGGGAAGAGTGTCGCCGTCCATACATGTGCATAAGAATGGATACATTTTTGTTCATCATTATAAAATATTTTTTATCATCAAAGTGCAAAACTAAATTCTGTGCTTGGAATTTTTTTAGAACCGAACCCCATCAATTAGAAATCTGGGTTAGGTTCGGGTTCGGGTTCTCGTGATTATTTTCAATGGGGTTCGGTTCCCGGTTCGGTTCAGGCATCACCAGAACCTGAACCGAACCGGTTCCGAAGGGTTCGGTTCCGGACCGGTTTGCAGCCCTGCTTTTTACTCTACGAGTAACGGGTATAAAAATTGTTATTTTTTAAAATACCCAATAGTATTGAACTTTTAAAAATATTTATCATAAATTATGAAATTTTAAAAATAGCATGTTCTTTTTTCAGTAAGTGGATGCAAATCTTTTGTAGCTATTTGTCTTTTGGCAATAATTTCTACGAAAGGTCATATTTTCTACTATACCGCATAGTGGACAATTCTGCATTCAAAACACATTTGTGACTGCTAAATATTTCAGAGTCTTGGATTGACCTAAAAATCAAAACAATTATACACTTAATGCAACAAACAAAGACATATTGTTCGTTGTTTTGGAAACCTCTAGATTTCGTATTTCCTGAAAGTTAAATTTTTGTATAATTGGCAATGGGAAAACTGTCTTAAGTCCTAAAAATTACTATTAGGAATTTGCTAACAATATTTAGAGATAAAATTAAGCTGTTATTTGATGTGATTATAACGACGGTTGTTCAAATAAATAGTGATAAGTAAAATAAATCTGTTGTGTTTTTTCAAATTGCGGGCGGGATAAAAATTGAAAATAATCTTGATCTGCATGCAAGTATTAGGTGTCTTTGTTCCATTTACTCCAAACCTTTAGCTCTTACCATCTCTGAGATCTGTTTGTTCATGCGGACAGACAAACGGACGAATATGGCTTTATTGTCTCGGCTGTTGATCCTGATCAAGAATATATACACTTTATAAGGACGGAGATGCTTCCTTCAGGCTGTTACAAACATGTGCACAAACTGATTTTACTTTTTGTACCTTCGTTACAAATTACACTATACACACAAAAAAAAAACGTTGGTAAATCCGACATTTTTCATTGGTAAATCCGCCAATTTCCCATTTTGTTTTTCGCCCAACAATTTTTCATTTCAAAAATAAATGGTTTACACTTTTGATTTTCAAAATTGTTTCCATTTTGATTTTAAAGTTTTTTACTTTTGAAATAAAAAAAAAATAAAAATTTTGTGAAACAGCTTTCTCTAGTGTGGTTTGTGTGTTTTGCATACACACACACCAACCCCCCTTTACAAACAAAGTCGGTCTTCCTCGATGCTGAACTTGAATTCGTTTGTCTCTGAAATTTTTTTATTTCTTATAATATTATTAAATCTTTACCTTGTCTGGGACTTGAACACACGACCTCTGGGACACACACACTGAAAGACAAACGCCTGCACCTCAACGCATTCGGCTACTGCACGCTCGCGAAGGAATTGAGCGTAGAGCACATGTTAAGCTGGTGGTGGTAGCCGACCAGGGTTTTTTTGTTTCTGTTCTATTTTTAGCATATCGACTCGACAAAAATCGCACATAATTGATCAAAATTGCGAACATTTTGATTCTATATGAAAATCAAAAGTGAACTTGTAATTTGAAGGCAAAAGTGTCTGCTCTTTAAAATCAAACAATTACGCAGTTGTTTGAAATGTCGTTTTTACGTGTAGATTGGTAAAATCAAAAAGAAAAATGATTAATTACAATACTTTTTAGCCAAAGTTGAAAAATGTGATTTTTACAATTTTTTTTTTTTGTGTGTAATAGTTAAATCGAGAGCGTAAGTTGAAGTCCGCCCTGCTCTACTTGGATATACCCGTTACTCAAGGTAAGGTTTATTTAAGAATATAATGATGAAGAATAGGTACTGATGGTTAAAATATATGTCAAGAGGGATCGAATAAACTGTCTTAAATATTGTGGGAGATATGAGATATTTTCCAAATTGCGTGGGTGGCAACTCTTCTATCGTTCATCTGATCGGAAAATGATGTATGGCGGATCGATAGGTAAATATGATTTAAATATATGTCTAGAAGGTTCGAATAATCTATTTTCAAAATTGTGGGAGATATGAGGTTTTTTCATATTGCGGGGGCGGGAGGGGGCGTGGCGAAAATTTGAAACAAACTTGATCTGCGTGCAGACAATACAAGTCTACACTGAAAAAATTGTAGCTCAAGCTCTAATAGTCTCTGAGATCTAGGTGTTCATACAGACAGACGGACAGACGGACGGACGGACGAACGGACAGACGGACACGTCTATATCGACTCGGCTATTGATGCTGATCAAGAATATATATACTTTATGGGGTCGGAAATGCTTCCTTCTGCCAGTTACATACATTTGCACGAACTTAGTATACCCTTTTTACTCTACGAGTAACGGGTATAAAAACGAGAAGGCAAAGCTAACTTCGTCTGTGCCGAAGTTTTAATACACTTGAAAAACTTTACTCTGATTTAAACGGTAAAATATATATAGGATATTAGATATTTAAAATTTTTAAATCATTGATAATAAAAATTTGATACCATAAAAAAAACTTTTCTTAGTAAAACACATTTTCCGACCGATCGGTCCTATGGCAGCTATATGCTATAGTCATCCGATTTTGATAAATTTTTTCAAAATTATGTGAAAGCATATAAAACTAATAAATACCAAGATTGGTGACGCTATGATGGAAAACAAATAAGTTTTTCTAACTAGAACTGGTTCTTAGACCGATCGTTCCTATTGCAGCTATAAGATATAGTCATCCGATCCGGCCGGTTCCGACATATAAGTTGCATAAAGAAGACTCTTTGCAAAATTTCAGCTCGATAGCTTTAAAACTGAGGGACTAGTTTGTGTAGAAACAGACAGACTGACTGACGGAATTGAACTCAGCTCGTCGTCCTGAACAAGAATATATATAGATTATGGGGTCAGAAATGAATATTTCTATGCGTTACAAACTTCTGGGTACAATTAATATACACTTTTCAAGTGTTTAAAATGGCATGACCAACTTCAACGGTAACTCAAAATAGTAATGATGCAGTTCGATTCCTTAAGCCCGAAATAGGGGGAAACCGTGGAATTTGGTCATGTCTTTTTGTTCAACTTGCCGATCTTGTAGGTATAAAATATATATATGGTTATCAGCATTAATATCGTTCCATTCCAATGCATTGGAGAGAACTGCTTCCAACCTTGTATATTGGATCTGGTAAAACCAAATGGTAATTTAAGAGTCAAGTGGCCGGTTGTGTTGCAGTGAGTGGAGTTTGCGACTATTGTGCGGGAGGCCTGGTTTCGACCCTAATAAACGTTTTTGAGTTTCCTCTTATACAACCGGTCACCTTCGCCAGCTATTTGCGATAGCTGCAAATATAATTTGACATAAAAGGCTTCTTTAATTCGTCGTTAAACTATAGGCATTTTCTCTAGTGCCTATGATATTTTCTCATATGAATAAAAAGTCGATATGATACATTTTAGGTTGATATGTGTAAGGACTGTAAGGTATTTCAGGCATAAAATGTCATGTAACATTTAAAATAATCAAATAAAACAGTCAGTAAACTATAAAAATGTATGTTTTAATTTGGCCATTCCTACATATGTATTAGGTTAAAGTTAACATGTTGAAATATCAATTTTAATTTTTTTTTATAAGATTGTGATCGTTTTTTACATCAAAATATTTGGATGACAGTTGGTATTGATATGTTTTCATATTAATATGATATTTAAATAAAAAAGTGATATTTAAAGGGGTACAATTATACGTTTCTGTTTTAAAATGATATGAAAAAAATTATATTTAAAAAAGTCCCAAATTCGTCAGCCCATATCGGATTAATATTTGCTCTTTTTTTTTGTCTGTGTAAGATTAAAATCACAGAAGCGAACAGATTGAGAGAAGTGGTCTTCTTAATTTAGCGAATTTATGGTATTTCATTACTGAATTTGGTTAATTGACCCTCGGATGTCAATCGAGTTCCAATGTGAAAAGATATCTCCGGAACCATAAATCACATTTTTATTTAATTAATTGATCAGCTTTCAACTCTTGATATTTTGCTAATTTATTTTGATATATATAGCCAACTTACCTTTCATTTCGCAAATGCCCGAATCTAAACAAATTTGTATTGTAGCTCAATGGAGAAAAACTGTAAATGAACTTGGGCGCCAAGCGGTGTCGCTTGGCAGCTTAGTAGTATATCTTTTTTTTTTTTTTGCATGCCCACCAAAAATATAACGCCCAGCACGTTAAGCCAATATTTTGTGGCTGCTTAAAGTTATTCAAAGCTGTGCGAAAATGCTGTTTTTCATTTTTTGTTCTAAGTCGCGGGAACAGTCAGCAAAAAACAATTAACCCGAGCCAAGCTGCACCCCGAACAACCCCAAAAACGAGTTGAGCACCCGCATTGACTGGCCACAGATTTTCTAGTTTTTATTACGCCACTCCCCGTAGGGGGTTTTGGGGGAGGCGGACAGTCGCTTAGACCGCGGGCGTTTTTTTGGTGAAGCGTTTTTGTCGTTTCTTTTTTTTTTTTTTTTTTGGTTAGAGCTCTTAGGTGGCCATGACTGGTGGTTTGGTCTTTTTTTTTTCAGTCTCACACCCATTCACATAAATTGTTCACCGCTGACATGGTGTCAACCTCAACCAGGAGGCCACTGCCAGGGACAAGCATGCGAAGTTTCATTTTGAGATGGAGGTATGTATAGAAAATAAAGAAGCTAGTTAAAGGATTTGGGATTACGGGCGAGATAGAAAAGCACTGCGGGCAGTCACCCGAAGACAGATACTTCTCGCGGCGGGATTGACTTGAAGTGGAGAAGGTGATGGGTACAATGGCAGTATATAAGTAGTAATGACTTATCGACTTTGTACTTTGGATTTTTGAAGTATAATACTAAACGTTTGAGGCAAGAACTTTAATATTTTAAATGTGTAACTTAAATGGCGATAGCCACACCTGTCCTGATCATCCCATATAAATTTTAACGATAGCGGTTAAGCCGTTTTCGCTTAATATTGGTCGTCAGTTTGAAAAATCGGGATTCGAGATAAAAGCCATAGTTATGTAACGGTATTTACATATAATAGAGAAAAGTTAGAAATCCAAAAAGTAAAAACATCACCCCCCCCCCCCCCAAAAAAACCTTTCCAATTCAATTTCAATCAATATCGCACCGATAAGACGAAAATTAACTTGATATGTTCAACCGTTTTTTTTTATTAAAAAATAAAACAACATCGCCTTATCTGGGGATCGAACTCGGGTCTTGCATTTAACACGATTTGAAAGACACCTCAACGCTGCCAGCCAACGCTCATGCTAATAGGCAAACGTCTAAGAAAGTAATTATATTTTTGTAAGGCATGCATAATATTTATTAAAAAATTTTAATAACAGCAAAGATTAAAATAATCCTGATTTTTTTCTTTCTGTGTATGTGAGATGAAGAATCACAGTTCTTCACATATATTTTCTGACAAATAAAAATTAGCTTGAATACAGATCTGAACCTGAACCTAGGTTCACCGAAGTTATGAGACGGCTTCGTGAAATTTAACCAAAAGGGTTCGCAGTTTCCCGGAGTGAACCACTTTCGGACCAGGTTTACGCGTACTACCATGGGGTGTTATTTTCGTTAGAAGGTTTCTCCGTATTAAAACGTAAAGAAAAAACCTATATCAGACCATTTGCAGTGTAAATGACTGAAAAATTCAGTCCTGCAATTCATCTCAAATAACAAATATTGCAAATACATATATCGCAAGGTTTCGAGCTGCAACTCGATTCAACTGCTGCCTTAAATTCTGATATGACTGTAAAATCTCATATAATATAAACTTTGCAAAAAATGCATCAACTTGAAATCGTCAATTTTTTTTTTTTTAGCCAATTAAAGATATAAAAGGAGCATTTGATTTAAACAAGATAGCCACACGGACTTAAAGAAGTATGATGAGAGATATGGTTATTTCGATCTGTAACCCTAACCAATACGAGCAATCATCTGTGTGTGTTTATTTGCAATTTTTTAATTTAAGGGCTCAAACCAAATGAAAATCGGGGTGGCTGAGTTGCAATCGAATGTCTTTGCAATTAGTAATTTTGGTAAACTTATCCAAACATAATAATTGCCTTTATGCAAGCTCTTCTCCTCTATGCTTCATATTGAATGTATTAATTAGATTGAAATCGTATCGTTTTAACTACAACTCACTTTTGACCCACCAAAGCAACTAACGCGCTCTCCTGCCCTATTCGATTCGCTACGCTTTAAGTCCATAATTAATGGTCATGCCTCATTTGCCCTGCTGCCGTCTCACATTGCGGGCCAAAAGCTACCAACTCATTACCACAGACCATTCAATCTGTAAGATATCAAGATACAAAAGACACACCTTTTGTATCTGTGTGCATCTATCAATTTGTATCTCTATTTGTGCTGTCATTCTAATGAGCTTACATGCCATAAGTAATTTAAATTGAGCCCACTTGGGCATGGCACTTGTGTGGAAAATGAGCTTGCCCGGGCCATCCAGCTGCAGAGGATGGCGTTGGCTGCTGCCGTCTGCGCTCGTTCAGCTAAATGAATAAACTTTTTCCGTTGCATACTCTTTGGCGGTAAATAGTGTTAAAGTTCACACATTTGATTTGTTTTTGCTATTGCAGTTTTTTGCTCTCCTCCTTCAGTTGAGTGTGTTGACTGTTTTTTTAGCATTCACAAATTTTTTGACAACATTTGTTCCTCTCGCAAAATAGTTTTTCCATTATGGCAAAAAGTGGGAGGGGCAAGGGGCAATGGGGAATGGGGGGATGAGGCGTAACCGAAACAACAAAAGTGTAAATTAGCTTTTGGCTGTTGTTGACATTGTTGGGCCCTGGCTCTGGCTGCTGTTACTGTTCAAGGGAAAACTTTGTCATTTGGTTTTAATAAAAACACTTGCACGCTCACATATACATATATACATATTTACCCATACATACATACTCACACTCACTCATGCGGCACTTCATTTGCGCGCGCTCTCCGGCAAGAAGGCAAAGTTCGGTTGAAGGGTTTTTCGGGTTTATTTTTTTGGTTTTTCTTCTTATTTTTTGTTCGCTGCTCTTGACACGCCAAACACCAGCAAAGCCCCAAAAACCGCAAAGTTTATTTAGAAATTAAAATTATTACAGGCCTTTATGGTAGAAATTATTGAAATAACACTTGGCTGATGAGTTTTTCCACCATGGGAAGGGAAAAGTATTCTACTTAGTTGTGATTGTTGAATGGGGGAAATTCTGGGTCAGTTTATATTGCATCACTTATTTATCTAAGGTTGGTCATTAACCTACATAATTTCAAAGATACATGTTAGAGACTACAATAAGAGACATCAAAATCCCAATAAGATCAGACAAAAAACCCAGAAGTTTTCGAAGAATCGATTTTGATTGCTTTTAAGCATGGTGGAGCGGACAGCAGAGTGTTTGTGTATATATATATAAATAAATTAAAAATATGGTCTTTAAGGAAACTTTAAAAATCCGGTAGGTACATATGCCGCAACCCTGCCCTTATAGGTCGGTATATTTATATACCTAAACATTTGTGAGCTGGCGTGCTCACTGCTTTCCCTTCCCCATCCTAAAATGCAAGAAATATCGAAATACAACTTCCGTGTTTTTTGACCGATCTTACTGAAAGTTAAGAATTGATAAATATTAGACTTTAGCAAATATATTTTAATGGCCGATTTCTCATCTTCTTAATAGCTGCTATGTGTCAGATAAACATACATTTTACTCTGATATTTGTAAGTTTATGTGACAAATAGTGTTAAATTTACAATGGTAGCTCTGACAGACTTTTGCTAATTTTTGGGTGGAAAATGGACTTAGCGATTAATTCCAAACTCATTTTTGAAGCATATTACACCCAAATTTGAAAGTCAGTCCTATATGTTCTATCTATCGCTTTCGACCATAAAACAACCCAAATCGTATGGGAATAGGGTCGTTTTTGGGATCAAAAATGATTTGTAGAACATATATTAGTGATTTTAAAATTTTTAAAAATCATCCCCCAAAAATAAAGAATGGTCGGAAAACTGTGGTAGGAAGATCTTTTGTCTTCCATCCGGACAATTCCAAACTTATTTTCACATTTTGGAAAATACGAAAAATTTACAAAAAATTCTTGAAAAAAATATGATGTCCTCCATTCGATCGGACCCAAGTTCTTTTTGAAAGCACTATCTGAAAATTTCAATAAAATTGTATTCACTTTTGTTAGAAAATTCACCCACCCATATTTCAAGATGCACACAACACAACACATTAATTTGAAATTTTTGAGAATATTCTACGAAAGTCGGAAAATAGACGGAAAACTGATGTATGGTTTTTATACGATCAGCTCCAAATTTACTTTTAAAGCTTTAAATAACAAAATATTAGCATCGGGATTTTCAAAATTTGGAAAGTCCGGAGAACTGGAGGAAAAATATTAAAAAATTTGTTTTCCAATTTGATCGGATTCGAAATCATTTTCAAATCTACCCCTTAAATCGAAAAATAGGAGGAAAATTTATGAATGAAACTCCTTTTATATTCATTAGATTAGCTTTAATGTAGAGATTAGGTTTTTTTTCAATGTTTAAATAACCCGGAAAATTGGCGGAAAATGGTTAGAAAAAATGTATTTTGTTATTCATGCTCATGTTTTATTACTTTGTTTTTAACATAAGTACAAGCGAAGTCGAGGGTATACGCTAGTATTATATATTATTTAATAATGGAATTATTATTATACAAATCGATTACTTTTCCTATCCATCTCGTACAAGCTTCCTTTACCCACCTAAATTGGCAGATAAATCTGTTTTTGTATCTAAATAAGCTTGTCAATTTTCAAAAGATAAACAAATTAAGTGCTTTATTTAATGCAGTTGCATAATCCTAATTGAAATTGCATCATCATTGGTCCACAAACACTTCCTAGTCAACTTTGGACAGTTATGCTGTTAAACTGCCAATTAGTTGGACACCAGGAAAGGGTTGGAGTGGGGAAAACTCCTTACACACACGCACACATGCAGACAAATCACTGGCTAAATAGACAGTCAAAAAGACGTCCAACGTTTTTGGTCAGAAGCAGTAACATCAATTGACACACACACACACACATATAAGAGAAAGAGTGAGAGAAATGGACAACAATGGGCTAGGGACATGTTGTTGCTCTGTTGGCCAGGCACAAACAGATTCCAATGCCGATTTCAGACAGGGACTCCGACTCAAACACCGAGTCCAAGCTCGAATTTGAGTCCGAGTACACCGTCCGACTCTGACCAAATGAAGATTATTATCGTTTTGGGGCTAAAAGCAGCCGCATTCACACTTTGACTTCAACTCACAGTCACATTTGCGTCACTCAACCGGAACAGCATTCATTATAATTGAGTGGGCGTGGTCCGGTTTAAAAGGGCCTATTCATGTTGATTGTTATACTAGGCACTTGTGCAAGCTCAATGTTAAACAAAAAAATAACAGCAGTAGCTTTGTTTGTTGTTGTTAGCTTGGCGTGTTTTATTAGCAGATATTTGCATTAACAATTAAACAATGCAACAATGGGCAAATGCTAAAAATATATTTGATATTATGCGGTCGCCTTAATGCCCTGCAGACGCTCTGGAATGGCTAAAATTAAAGTCTTTATGGAAAAAACGAGCGTTTTTAAAGGAGAAAATTGGGTTACAATATTATTTGAAGCTCAGTCCAAAGATGTCGTCTTTAACTTTCAGCAAAACTCTCAAGTATTTTTTAACTCATTTTATTAGGTATTTTATTTTATTATAAGTAGGTTTTTTTTTTAAAGTCCCGAAATACTGGTCGGTATTTATTTGATCCTTTTTCGAATTTCGAGTCAACTGCCTTGTACACTCAGAAAAAACCCAGAACTTTGTACTTTAAACAAGTACAAACGGTGTCAATAGTACGAAAAGTACTTGATTCAAGTACTAAGTTCTTATATCAAGTACGATTTTTCAATCCCGAAATACTTGATTCTAGACCGTTTCGAGATATATTGAGTACATTCATATTTTTAAGTCGTAAAAAACAATCCCGATTAACCCTTAAAACAAGAATATGCGTATTTAAAATAATATCAATCCCGAAATACTTGATTCTAGACCGTTTCGAGATACGTACTCATACTCATACTTTTCAATCCCGAAATACTTGATTCTAGACCGCTTCGAGATATATTAAGTACATTCATACTTTGAGTTCATAAATGTCAATCCCGGTTAACTCTTAAAACAAGAATTTGCGTACTTAAAATAATATCAAAATTTAATTCCTTTAAGTTAAAAAAATTATAATTTATTTATAAGATATATAAGAGGACATAAAAGATGTACAAAATGTACTTGCTTTAGGTCCATTAAATTCTTAAGCTGTTTTCAATTTGTGCTTGAAACGATGTCTCTGTAACGAGTCAAATATGGCTGTAAAGATCTTATTGCCTTGAGCTAATCAAACTCCATAAGTAAAGTGTTAGATCCAGTTGGGAAGCTTAAGGACAGATTCGTGTTAAAAAATGTTTCGAATTTTCCATTTCATTTTTTGGCTTGGCATTTTTAGATTATTTCGTACTAACTGTAAGCCAGAAATTAACCATCCCTCCATAAGTTAAGTAATAGAACCAGTTGGGAATTTTAAGGACAGATTCGTGTTGAAATATTTCACATTTATCATTGCATATTTTTTTGGCTAGGCATTTTTAGATTATTTCAGACTTAATCAAAGAAGTTTTGTACTTGAATTAAGAATGCGTTTTGTAGAAATTTTGGTCTAACTTCAGGTACGAAAAATTCTTGATGTAAGAATGTTTGCTCTCATTTTAATGAAATAACGATCGTTTTTGGAAAATTAACAGCAGTTTAGCAGAGTCTCCAGTCACACTTAGGGCCGTTTTATCATCTTTATGGTTTTCAAATCTAGGTGCTTCTCGAGAAAACGTACGTTGCCTACTTTTAGGCCGGGCTTAAAATATCTTTGCTTGTGTCTATAAAGAGCCGGATTTTAAAATCGGCCTAAATATAGGCAACATAAATTTTCTCTTTCTTTCTAGATGAGAAAACGGCCCTTAAAGGGTCTTACTAGAGGAAAGAATATGCAATACTATGAACATATCTATTAAGTCTACCAACTAAACCCAAACGGTGTCCAATAAGTTAGTAAAATGTATGAAAACTGCATTGCACACACCGATATTGTGGTCAGAAAATTATTATCATAATAATTTGCTAATCTACAAATTCCATAAATTTTTGCATATTAGCTTGACCCAACCAATAATGAATGTGAAAATTATTTGAATGGCAACTCAATCTACAATATGGAGAAATTTTCAATTTATCAAAACCCAACTGACCCGCAATGATCAATAAGCTAATGCGTTGCAACTTTTCACTCTTGACCCAATATGCCACACACAATTTGATGGACCAGAATGCCCTGCACTTGGGCTGGTGCGGGGGAAGAGGGCGAATTCCTGGCTTGGACATGCAATGTTTGCATTGGAGGACGACGACGACGATGACGACGCCCACATAAAGTGTTGGAGCTTGGAGCTCGGCTAACATAACATAAAATAAAAACGTTTTCCTGTGTGCGTGTCTGTGCGTGCGTGTGTATGTGTGTGTGTGTCTGTGGGCAGGACATATGATGCAGTCAAACCGACAATATGGAGTACATACTTGTGTAAAACAAGTTATTCCATTTGAGGTTTTTGAATAATTAATGCAACTAAAAATGTTCTTGTTTTTGCCTGCAAATTGCATATGTGTTAAATAATATCCTGTAATTTAAAGTACACAAGAGCATAATGGGAAATACTAATAAAGTGGGAGGAGACATGCATTTGCTTGACTTTAACATTTGGTCGTTAATGGCATGAAATAAAAGATACTAAAAATGAGCAATTTCTTTTGAACTGTAAAAATTTTTATAACTTTTTTATTTGACAAATAAAACGAAGGCACATTTTCCAGTCTATGTAATGTAAATTAACTGTGAAATGATTAAGCGATGAACATCTGTTTATTGAAGGCATTATGAAAAAAGTCACTTGACTCAAAATATCAAATCAACTTAAAGCTTGATAAAGTAGATTTAAAGTATAAATTTAATTTTGTCTAGTAAATTTTTACAATCATAGACTTTAGATGGATGTAAAATCAGCCACAAGTGCATGATAATTGCGTTAATTTTACAAGTCAACGAACTCTGCAATAGATGCATAGGACCGATCGGTCGAAAAATGTAAAACAATAAGAAAACATGTTTTTTTTATGATAGTTCGATCATATTTTGATTCTTAATGATTTTGAATTGATAAATATCTGATATCTATATCCTATATATATTCTACCGGTTAAATCAGTTGGAGTGAACTTTTGCAAGTGTATTAAAACTTCGGCACAGTCGAAGTTAGCTTTGCCTTCTCGTTTTAAATTAGATCAAAACTTTCTTATAATTGGATATTTTTAAATTTCTTGCCGAAATTGGAGTAAATTTAGGAAATTTTATTTCCAAAAAATTAGTTTAAAATTTTTCTCAAATTTCAATATTTTAGACAGGATTTTTTAAAGACTTCAAAATTCTTTTCATTTCTACATTTAATGCGAAGGCAAAGCTAACTTCGTCTGTGCCGAAGTTTTAATACACTTGAAAGACTTTACTCCAACTGATTTAACCGGTTAAATATATATAGGATATAGATATCAGATATTTAAAATTTTTAAATCATTTATAATAAAAATTTTATACCATAAAAAAAAACTTTTCTTAGTAAATCACATTTTCCGACCGATCAGTCCTATGGCAGCCATAGGCTATAGTCATCCGATTTTGATCAATTTTTTTTAAAATTATGTGAAAGCATATAAAACTAATATATACCAAGACTAGTGACGCTACGATGAAAAACAAAAAAGTTTTTCTCACTAGAACTAGTTTTTTGACCGTTCCTATGGCAGGTATATGCTATAGTGATCCGATTTCGATAAATTTTTCCAGAATTATGTGGAAGCATATATAACTAACATATACCAAGATTAGTGACGCTGCGATGGAAAACAAAAAAGTTTTTTTTCACTAGAAGTAGTTTTTTGACCGACCGTTTATATGACAGCTATATGCTATAGTCATCCGATTTTGATAAATTTTTTCGGAATTGTGTGGAAACATATAAAACTAATATATACTACGATTGGAGATGCTACGATAGAAATCAAAAAAGTTTTTCTCACAAAGACTTAGTTTTCGACCGATCGTTCCTATGGCAGCTATAAGATATAGTCACCCGATCCGGCCGGTTCCGACATATTAGTTGTGTGCAGTAAAAAGAAGACTCTGTGCAAAATTTCAGCTCGATAGCTTTAAAACTGAGGGACTAGTTCGCGTAGAAACAGACAGACGGACAGACGGACAGACAGACAGACGGACAGACGGACGGACGGACAAGCGAAAATGAACTCAGCTCGTCGTCCTGATCAAGAATATATATTGTTTATGGGGTCGGAAATGAATATTTCTATGCGTTACAAACTTCTGGGCAAAATTAATATACACTTTTTATACACTTGAAAATCCGGATCGGATGACTATATCATATATCTGTCATAGGAACGATCGGTCGAAAAATAAGTCTTTGTGAGAAAAACTTTTTTGATTTCCATCGTAGCGTCACCAATCGTAGTAAATATTAGTTTTATATGTTTCCACACAATTCGGAAAAAATTTTTCAAAATCGGATGACTATAGCATAATGCTGCCATATACGGTCGGTCAAAAAACTACTTCTAGTGAGAAAAACTTTTTTGTTTTCCATCGTAGCGTCTCCAATCTTGGTATATATTAGTTTTATATGCTTTCACATAATTTTGAAAAAATTTATCAAAATCGGATGACTATAGCATATAGCTGCCATACGAACGGACGGTCAAAAAACAAGTTCTAGTGTGGAAAATTTGTTTGTTTTCCATCGTATCGTCACCTATCTTGGTAGATGTTAGTTTTATATGATTTTACAAATTTTTGAAAAAATTTATCAAAATCGGATGACTATAGCATATAGCTGCCATTGGACCGATCGGTCGGAAAATGTGTTTTACTAAAAATAGTTTTTTTTATGGAATCAAATAATTATTAACAATGATTTAAAAATTTTAAATATCTGATATCTATATCCTATATCCTATATATATTTTACCGGTTAAATCAGTTGGAGTAAACTTTTTCAAGTGTATTAAAACTTCAGTCGAAGTTAGCTTTGCCTTCTCGTCTAGTGTATAAAAATGGCTCGCCAAATTTATTAGAAACGCTTTTATCAATTTCGGTTTTGTTTTGCATTCTTATTTTTAAGAACATCATTTCTACAATATACGAATATTTATCTCAAGAAATATGATTTTTTTTGGTTTAAATGATATTTCGGAATGATTTTATATTTTTAATAAAAATATTTAAAATATAAACTATTAGCAGACTGTTAACTTACTGACCAAGTGTATTATAGAAATTGAACTTTATATATCTCTGTTATATTAGTATAACAGATATGTTATCCGATCGTTGTAGATAATGTGCATTCAATTATGGGTGTATAATTAGAGCAGACGTCGTTGTCCAATACGCAGGCGTCCGAACACATTCGGAAAATTTAGACAAACACGAGCCGAACACATGCCGAGCCCCTTGCAAAGAGAGTAAAAAACATGCAAAGCGAATCAGTGCTCCCCTAGCCTTCAAAAAGCTAATGCCCGCGTTGCGTCGCATTATATTCGAACACCAAAACACTCTCACATTTTCGCCTTGCTCTTTGTGCCTAAGGCTGAATTAAAGCTCCATACTATATTTTATACCCTTGTAAAGCGTGAATTAAAATTGGTGTGATCTTTGTAACGCATAGAAAGAAGTATCCCCGACCCTGTTAAGTATATGTATTCTTGATCAGCATCAATAGCCGAGTTGAAATAGCCCTGTCGGTCTGTCAATCCGTATGTCCGTATGAACGAAGAAATCTCAGAGATGATAAGAGTTAGAGGTTTGATGTGTATGGAACATAAACTCCTCCTAAACCCCTGCCTCCCCTCAACTTGAAGAAATACCTCGTATCTCCCACTCTTAAAATTCTAAACCCATGAAGGACGGAAAATAAAAGATCACGTAGGGAATGATGAACTAGAGAATATTGCAATGGAGATTGATGAATTCATCAATTATAATTTCTACATGCGGTTTTCTTCTGATTTATCATCTTCTATATAGGGGCTATGAGTCAATTAATCGTAAAATTAATTCTGTTATTTGAAAGTTTATCAGAGTTGGCTATATATTTGTTTTTTCATTGATTAATTAAAATAAAACAACTCTAAGTGTCAAATAAATTTATGCTAACTTAGTAGGCTAATTAAAAAAATGACAAATCAGTAAGTGACAAATCAAATTTTTCTTAATCATTCTTGATATTTTGAGTAAATAACACACGTATACAAGGTTTTGGACCAGAGCAGATAGCATTCGTTTCCTATGTATTTTCAAGCGCTGAATTCAAATCAATTATCCGTTTTCCTCTGGTACCTCTTGTTCAGAAGATATTTAAATAAACGTGTATTATACGAGGTATGCTTACATTTTTTATTCTTGTGGCCACATTAATTAACCTATTCCAACCATATTTTTTTTAATGTGAACTAAGATGAATAACGATACAGAAAAAAAACATGACGTTTTTATTTTGTTCTTAAGATACCGATCTATTGATTTTAAAATGAAAAAATACCTTTTTTTAGTGAAACTCCCTTTTTTCCCAAGTTCAAATAATTCTTACAAATGTTCTACAAATCCAAAAAAATCTAGTTTTAAATTTTCAATAGACCTTTGTGTCCTCTTATTGACTACGTTCACAGTTTTTCGATATCATCGCGCTTTTGAAAGTTATGTCCCAAAAACTATAAAGCTGTACTACATTTTGATTCAAAGTACTTACTACCAAAATTACTTTCAATTAGAAAAACAAAGTTGGCGTTTTAAAACAAAAAGTTTGACATTAGAAAAATTATGGCAAAACAAAATGAATCGGAATACGTGCAAGGTTGGCACTCAACACTTTTGCTATGTTTCTGGCCGGTACATCCTTGGAAAGAGTGGCCGGAACATAACGCAATCGTTAAGAGATGCGTATTATCAATATTTTGGATTGCATGTTCGGAATACCGAAAAGCCATGGACGCCAGACAAGTTTTGCAACTCATGCCGCGTTACGCTGTACAAGTGGTCACTGGGAGAAAAGATATATTTTTCATTTTCTGTGCCAACGCTTTGGAGAGAACCGCAAGACCACGCCAATGACAGTAATTTTTGCCTAACAGACGTGACAGGCATAAGTTCTAAAACCTACAGAACATTGAAGTACCCAAGACTTTCTTCAGTTTCCACGCCAGTTCCTCGACATGCAAGGGATTATTTACCTGCACCCACTACAAACACGGGGAAAACTGTAAGCTCCGTTGAAGAAAGTGAGGAAAGCGATTTTGAAATTAACAAACACCACAAAATTTCGCAAGCAGAATTAAGTGATTTAATAAGAGACTTGCAATTGTCGAAGCAAAAAGCGGAATTACTGGCCTCCCGCTTGCGGCAGTGGAATGTGCTTAAGAAGGAAGCAAAAGTAACACTGTATAGGGAAAGAAATAAAAATTTGTTGCCATATTTTTCGAAATCTGATAAAATGTGCTTTTGCAATAGTGTTGATGGTTTGTTCTCAGAAATGAAACAAGAATACATCAACGAAGAGTGGCGTCTCTTTATAGACAGCTCAAAGTACAGTCTTAAAGCCGCTTTATTGCATAATGGCAATAATAAACCATCAATTGTACTTGCTCATGCACATGACACAAAGGAAAATTACGAAACGATGTCCCAGATTTTGAACAACATTAAATACAATAAACACAATTGGAAAATTTGTGGGGATCTTAAGGTATACATATTATTATATATTTAATTATACAAATTTAATTTGGATAAATCTTGCATTCCAGGTGATTGGCTTGTTAACCGGTATGCAGTCCGGCTACACAAAACACTGTTGTTTTCTTTGTTTGTGGGACAGCCGTGACAGAAAAAATCATTATATAAAAAAAAATTGGCCATTACGGGAGCAATATGAGCCTGGAAAACATAACGTGTCGGCTAGCCGTTGGTCGATCCGAAGCAAGTTTTTCTTCCACCCTTACACACCCTTACACTTGGCCTTATCAAAAATTTCGTGAAGGCACTTGACCGAAATGGGCGGGGCTTTCAATATTTAATTGCTCTGTTGCTTTTGGGATGAGGGCATGCTAAGTGACCATTGTTGGGGTCTACTACGCGAGACTGATCCGAAAAACTATAACCGTCAGAGCTCGACAGGTGTTTGCTTTAAATAAAAATACAAAAACATGTCATCAAAGTATTTTATTTATTTTAACTTTGGGAGTAGATAAATAATCCCTTGCATGTCGAGGAACTGGCGTGGAAACTGAAGAAAGTCTTGGGTACTTCAATGTTCTGTAAGTTTTAGAACTTATGCCTGTCACGTCTGTTAGGCAAAAATAACAGTCATTGGCGTGGTCTTGCGGTTCTCTCCAAAGCGTTGTCACAGAAAATGAAAAATATATCTTTTCTCCCAGTGACCACTTGTACAGCGTAACGCGGCATGAGTTGCAAAACTTGTCTGGTGTCCATGGCTTTTCGGTATTCCGAACATGCAATCCACTCTTTCCAAGGATGTACCGGCCACAAACATAGCAAAAGTGTTGAGTGCCAACCTTGCACGTATTCCGATTCATTTTGTTTTGCCATAATTTTTCTAATGTCAAACTTTTTGTTTTAAAACGCCAACTTTGTTTTTCTAATTGAAAGTAATTTTGGTAGTAAGTACTTTGAATCAAAATGTAGTACAGCTTTATAGTTTTTGGGACATAACTTTCAAAAGCGCGATGATATCGAAAAACTGTGAACGTAGTCAATAAGAGGACACAAAGGTCTATTGAAAATTTAAAACTAGATTTTTTTTTGGATTTGTAGAACATTTGTAAGAATTATTTTTTTTTATTTGAACTTGGGGGAAAAAAGGGAGTTTCACTAAAAAAAAGGTATTTTTTCATTTTAAAATCAATAGATCGGTATCTTAAGAACAAAATAAAAACGTCATGTTTTTTTTTCTGTATCGTTATTCATCTTAGTTCACATTAAAAAAAATATGGTTGGAATAGGTTAATTAATGTGGCCACAAGAATTAAAAATGTAAGCATACCTCGTATAATACACGTTTATTTAAATATCTTCTGAACAATAGGTACCAGGGGAAAACGGATAATTGATTTGAATTCAGCGCTTGAAAATACATAGGAAACGAATGCTATCTGTTCTGGTCCAAAAGTTGGATTTTATTTGTAAACCTGTGTAACATCAACAACAAAAATGGATCTAAAAAATATTGTGGTTTATATTGATATTAGCAACACATTTAAAACATTTGTTTATAGTTGATGAAAATAATTATTTAAATGAAAATAAGTCGGACGAAGGTAACATTATTATTTATGGGACAAGAGAAAATTAAAAATAGTACACAGAATAACAAAAGCAATTAAGGAACACCTCCTCCAGTGCGAGCTGAAAATAAAATGAATTTTTTACTGACCGGCTGCGCCTTTTATAGAAAATTAACTGTTAACAAAAGCCTACTTAGATTTTAAAATAAAATCATGTTGTGTTTTACAAGCCGCCAAACCTTTACAATGTCACTTAAAGCTAAAGTTCACACAGGCAAATAACTTTCGTAAATTTTGATGAAAATTTGGCAAATTAGACAAATTGAGCAGATTTTTTGCGGGATCCTTAGCTTTGGTTTTTAGTCCTGCAAAGTCTAAGGTAATAGTTTTTTAGACAAATTTTCAACAAAATTTGGGCGAATTACACTAGTTTACACAAATAAAAAAAATAAATACCCATTGAAGCTGTTACTTTTTTCTTATATACTTTGGAATGCTGAACGCTAAAATGAAATTCAAAAATTTTCGATGGAGACGTTTTTGAGTTCGAATTTTTTTTTCGGTAGGTACCCCTACATATTATGACATATCTCAAGATGGAAACTTTAGATGTCGTCAAGCAAGGCAATAATCTAAAGGGTATACAATTTTTAATAATCTAGCTGAAGATAATTTTACAATCGGCTTAGTACTTTAAAGCTACAAGCAAAAATATTTCGAAAAAATCAAATTTTTTCTCAAAAACGAGGAAAATTTTTTTTCCTTAAATCTGTAAAAGGTTGAAACTGATAAAAATAAATTGTTTTTTCTTTTGTTCCTACGATTAGCACTTCTACGAAGCAAATAAGGTATTGATAAAGAATATCAATGGATAAATAAAGGAGATGTGGGCAATTAAGTATAAGTACTAACAGTCAAATTTCAGTGTTTTATGGTTTTATTAGAAAATATTTTTATTTTTTCTAAGTTTTTATACTCTGTACCGAAGGTACACAGAGTATATTGGGTTTGTGCAAATGTATGTAACAGCCAGAAGGAAGCATCTCCGACCCCATAAAGTATATATATTCTTGATCAGCATCAACAGCCGAGTCGATATAGCCATGTCCGTCTGTCCGTCTGTCTGTCCGTATGAACGAAGAGATCTCAGAGATGGTAAGAGATAGAGGTTTGAAGTGTATGGAACATATATTTCTTATACTTGCAGGCAGATCAAGTTTAGTTTTGATTTTTGCCACGCCCCCTGCCTCCCCCGCAAATTTAAAAAAAACGAAATAACTCCCACAATTTTCAAGATAGATAGTTCGAACATTCTAGACATATATTTTACTACTTATTTTGAATCGACCCGCCATACATCATTTTTCGATCAGATGAACGATATTAGAGCTATATGTAAAAGAAAATAAAAACCAACGCCAACAACAACACCGTTGCCATTGGTAGAACTTACGAGAAAGAGAGAGCGAGAAGGCAATAGCTAACTGGTAATTTCCCAATTGGACCTTGCTATGAGTGGAGCGATATAATTGAGATGGCCTGCGGTCAGAAATCACGCGTGATTCCCGCGTGACTAATATAGATACGTTTTTGTTAATAGGAAATTATATACAAATTTTATAATTTTACGGGTTTGTACTAGGTACTAGCCCCCATACATCGTTTTTCAACCAGATGAACGATGGTTGAAAGAGTTGCCACCCTCAGATTTTGAAAAAACCTCACACTTTAAAGTTATTAGTTTCGTACAAACAAGTATATTACAGTCGGGCTTGACCGACTTTCTTACTTGTTGGCCTTGCTCTTTATTTTTTTCTGATTTATTTACTATTGCAACTCGTACATTGAGCAAAAAGCGAAGTTAAATAAAAAATATTTTTAATAAACACGTAAAATAGTAAAATTTGACGCTCAGTAATTTCACAAAATTGCTAAAACTTAGCGATTTAAACACAGACTTTCGTCATTAATAACTTATTTTCTTCGTTAAAGTGCAATTTTTTAGAGTAAATGAAAAAAACAAATTTTTGATTTTAATTTTCAACCACTTACAGATTTAAGGAAATCAAATTTTTCACTGTTTGAGAAAAAAATCATTTTTTTCGAAATATTTTTGCTTCTAACTTTCAAACTACTAAGGCATGTTTTGCGGGCAATTTATACTTCGGGTTTGAATCTCCAAAATTTTAAAAAGTAAAGTACCATTCCTTAGCTTTAATATAAATTATCCCAGATAATTTTGTGATTTTTTTAAACGAAGATATACCATTTAGAATCCCCAACACTTCTTCTATAAACTAGACCATGTTGCCTAGTGTTATTGTCACAATTTTTTGTTAAAGGACAAAAATGACGTGTGTGTGTTATCTCAGCCCAATCAAACGCATTGTGCGCTTAGTTAAGGCATACGTTGACTTGCTTATACCAAGGACATTTGTTCATCGAAAACAAATTGTGACTAAAATTGTTCCTAAAAATTGTAAGTGTCATATCAGCCTTAATAACCCATAAACAAGTGTTATTTGATAAAAAACAAATTATAAATACAAATTTGTTATGTAATTTTTTTTTATACTCTGTACCGAAGGTATGTATGTAACAGCCAGAAGGATGCATCTCCGACCCTATAAAGTATATATATTCTTGATCAGCATCAACAGCCGAGTCGATATAGACATGTCCGTCTGTCCGTATGAAAGCTAAGATCTCAGAGATGGTAAGAGATAGAGGTTTGATGTATATGGAACATATATTTTTTATACTCACAGGCAGATCAACTTTAGTTTTTAAATTTGCCACGCCCCCTGCCTCCCCTGCAAATTGAAAAAACCTCATATCTTCCACAATTTTGGAGTTAGGTTGTTCGAACCTTCTAGCCATATATTCTACTCATCATTACTTAGCGAGCACCCATACATACGTTTTCCAATCAGATGAACGATGGCAGAGTTGCCACCCCCACAATTTGAAAAAATCTAATATCTTCCACAATTTTAAAGACAGATTGTTTGAACCTTTAGGCATATATTTTAATCGTCATTACTCATCGATCCACCATACACCGTTTCCAGTTTAGATGAACGATATTCGAGTTATAAGCAAATCAAATGATTACGCTGGGCAGCACTTGCACAGTTTGTGTGACCCCACACTTTAAAGTTATTAGTTATATACAAACAGGTACAGAGTATAGTTTAGTCGGGCTTGACCGACTTTCTTACTTGTTATATATTGATTCATTCACAAGCAAAAATAAAATGAAATCAAGATATTGTATATGCTTTTTAAGGGAGTCCCCTACATTTGGACAGTGTTTTTTGAGTGTTTTTTCAAACAATTCTGGTGAGAAAACCAAAAGAGATTTTTCAATTTAGTTTTTTGTTTTGTGTTATTTATTGATTCAATAATAAAAAAAAAATTTTGGAATTCGAGGGCTGTTCATAAAGTTATCGGCCTGCCAAATAAGGTCTTAAAAAAAGGTAGACATGAGTCCCGGCTCCAGGTTATCGGAATTGAAAACGGTATTGATCGGAAATGATATAATTCTGGTCAGTATTTTTTTTAAATTGGTGGCCATATAAAAAACATATATAGATTTTGCATGTTTTTTTTGTAGTTTAGTGTAAAAAAAATGTTTTTCCTTTTGATTGAGGTACGGGCCAGAATTACATCAATTATGCGTCGAATGAAACATGGCTGATCAAAATCGGTTCAGTAGAACTGGTCCAATCATGGCAAAACGTGGTTAAAGTTTTGAGCAACGTTAACAATACTCACTTTAGCAAGAACATTGCTCCACTAAAATGGCTATATCTGCTTAACTATTTTGAATTTTTGAATAAGGTTTGAAGTGGATGAAAGAGTAATGTCCAAGCTATAATTAAAACAAAAAAATCTAAAAAAAAAACAAATTTCAACGGTAGAAAACCCCCTTAAGTAGTGATCAGAAATTTTTCTAGAACGAAAGCACTTTCCAATATGAGTTCAGGAATACATTAATATAGATGATTCGGATTAAGGTCCAGTTCTAAGAACCATATAAACCGGTTCTTGATACTCAAAAAGGGAAAGTTCAGGTAGAAACGATTTTAAAAGCTGACTAAGTTCGGAATTTCCAAATCGGGGAACATAATTCTCATTTTCATATAAAGTCATTTGAACTTGAAATTAAATGCATTCTACGACATTTTTATTATTCTAACTCTTATGTTTTTAAATAGAAGACAGATTTATGCTTGATTCAAGAAAAAAAGAATAAAGATATCTTAAAATTTTAAAAAGAAAACGGTCTAAATATGAACATGGGCATACTTATATTTAGAATATTGTTCTGGGTGTATGCATTTTCCGTGCATGAGATCTGCCCTTTTCTTTTGCCTTAAATTCAATTCAATTTATGTTGCCGATTAAAACACTTTGAATTTCAAAAATTTTGTTAGGGTATGTGTGCTTTGAACTCACCTCTAAAACTTTTATTTATGTTTAAAATATACACCCACACACACACACATACACATCCTTTGTAAAAATATCAGCCACTTGACCAATGCATTGTAGCGGCAAGTAAAAATGTCACAATTTTTGTTCTTTCATCTCGTTGAGCCACTTCAGGGCCAATTTAACTTATGTCCAGATACTTAGATTTTATGTAGTTGTCGATATGGTCGGCAAACAGAGACTAGGCCTAAATGGCCACCAAAAAAAAAATAAAGAGAAAATATATAAGAAGCAAATGCAACATAATCTCTGCGCCTTGTTACTGTGTGTGCCATGACAAATCGTTCTTATCGTTGGTCGTATAAAAACAGAAAAAAAGCGCCTACAAACCAGGGGAGCAATTCACACGCACCAAAACAAAAACAACAACAATGCGAAGCTGATAAAGATGTTTGGCTGTTGTCTTTTTTTTATGACTTCAATTAACTGCTCTGCCGTGTCCTGAGCCGAGAATGAGGATTTGCGTTCATAATTTTTTATCTGCTGCTGGGCTAAAGTTGTTCGCATTGTTGTTTCAACGTGCTTGTTGTTGTTGTTGTTATTGTTGTTGTTGTCTTTGGCATGCATCATTAGTTAGCTTAATGTAGTGTATGGATATTGTAGTTGGCCACGCCTAGTAGGAGCAGGTGGCCATGCCTCTGCCTGAGTGGCTGGCTGGTCATCAGCAAGAACAATAACACAGGCAAACATAGATACCAATCACACACACACACGCACAGTCACTGGAGAGAGAGAGAGATTTTCCAACGAAGAAAAACGACAATCAATTGCCAAAATTGAACGGTCTTAACGTTTCGCTGCGTTCTCCACATTCTGCCTACAGTGGTAGCTGCTTAAGTTGAACATTTTTCCTTAACTTACTTACCCAAACATTAATCTTTCATAAGTCAGGTTTCACTGTACAAATGCTTCGAAAGATAATCGCCACAAAAACTGCTCCACTTATGCTCACTGGGCCATTTAGACAGGGAAACCAGCATCGACTCTTGGCCATGGTTACGACTCCCCCCCCGCCCTCCCCCCCTCCCCCAAAAAAAAACCCAACTACTGCCTAGTTTCGCTCATCCAACCATTTTCCAACCTGCTCCCATCTAGATTTTACCCCCGTCCCCTAGTTCACATCGCGGCCTTTGTGTGTTTGACGTTTATGTTAACATGTGTGTTGTCTGCCGGCGCGTGTCTGTGTGTGATTGTGTGTGCGTGCCTCGTGTGTGGGTGGCTGAGCATCTGCGGCGTGCCAGGAAGCCTGAAGCAGGAGCTAGAGATGTCCCTAACCATCCGCTTTATGTCTGTCTGTCTGCCGCGTGGTTGAGTCGCTGTGTTGTGTCTCTGCGTTGTTTGGATGCACAGTGGGCTCAATCGAAAATATAACAATATCCAAATTGAAAACCTAAAAAAATTTTTAAAAGGTTTACTTCGTTGGTTGTCGGAGCGGATTTAGAAAGTTTTTGAGCCTAGAACATAGGTTAAAATTTTGATTAAAAATTAGCGAAAACGTATTCATCTTAGACATTCTCTCAAAGTATTCTCTTATAAAACTATAGAAATGTGTTCAGTCATCGTTTAGACATAGAATTACTTGACGCTCAGTTTGTGACAGCAAAAGGGCATATATGTTCTCGATATACGTTTTCGAATCCCTACACTCAGAAAAAAATCCGTTCTAAATGTACCGAAAACCGAGTTTTTCGTTCTCAATAGTAAGGTAAGTCCGGTTTTTCTTATACTGAGAACGGCGGAGGGCTTAAGGTGAGAACGCTTTTATTGAGACCGGACGATGCGCGTTTAAGAACCATCCGGTCTTATTATTGGAAAGTACCAAATTTTTTGCTGGCCCTCTCCCGCACTCACCCCACGTCCCACCCTTTCTTCAGTTATAACCCCTTATCTAAATCAAATGTTGAAAGTTTTTTTTATTTCTCTGGGGATTCGAACCTCTTTCACGTTTTTGTATAAACCAGGAGACTTAGGCAGTTTAGCCACCTTACCAAGTTAACATGTTGTGCCCAAGCTCAGTATTGAGGAGAGTCGGTAATATTTTAAGAACCATTTTAAGAAGGTATTTTCTCAGTTCGTCGTCGGTATAGAACGGATGGTATTCTTTTGAGAACGTGGGCTTATTTCAAGAACGGAAAAAATTAGAACGGATTGGGTAAGAAATTTGTTCTGCTTTTTAGAACGCCATTTTTTTCTAAGTGTAGGCGATATTTTTTCGAAAGTTTCGAAAGTATCGTTAACGTTTACTTTTGGGATAATTGAAAAGTAAGTTCTGATTCATTCCATCTCAAACTTTTAGTTTTTGTTAGTTTTAATAAAAACGTAATGATAGGCACTGACCGTGCTCTGACTGATCCCACCTTAAGAATACTAGGTAAGAATTTAGAAATATGGGTAACTTTTTATATATTTATCAATTAAAAACTATTTAATCGAAAAAGAAATCATATTCAACCTGTTCCCGTTTTCGATTCCGATCAATTCATGCGGAATCGAAATTGGTAAAACTTCCCGTTTCATAAAAGGGATAGTGATATAGGACGAACGAATTCAAAAAAACTATTTAAATCGTTTCTTGGAAATTTAAACCTTTACCAACTCCTATCGATCGAATTCGGAAATGAGAACAGTCCTAAAAAATTTTTTCGCAGCACTTTTCTTCATTCCTTTATAAAATTAATAAAATCTTTCTAAAATTTTCCTTGTAATTAGAAATTAAATTAAATAAATTTAATACCCTTGCAGATTGCATATTTAAAATAGTGTTATGTTTTTAACGCGAAGAAAAAAACATCTCCGACCCCTTTAAGTATTGGATGTTTGCATTGATAGCCGCGCATTGGCTAACTACTTCATATCTAGCATGTGCTTCATAATTTTTGGATAGTGACAGATGTTCGATCTTAAAGAGCATCAAAAAATACATTAAATTCGATTTGTCAAACGGTTTTTCCATTCCGATCGGTTTTTTTTTAATGTTTTTTTTGTCGGGCTCCGCGCCTGCTTTGCGGGAAGTTTTGCTTTATTAATTCCAATTTTAAGAAAAGTGCTTCCGATAATCATCGGCTGCTCCCTGAGGCTTATCCTGAATATGCTCCATCAATTGAAGATGCAGAATTGAAGGCATTGCTCCATGAAACCATTACAGGAGCATTATATCGAACTCAATTAATAACGAGAGCGTAAGTTAAAGTCGGCCCTGCTCGACTTCGATATACCCGATTAAAATATATGTCTAGAAGGTTCGAACAATCTATTTTAAAAATTGTGGGATATATGGGGTGTTTTTCAAATTGCGGGGGCGTGAACTTTTCTATCTTTCATCTGATCAAGAAATTATGTATGTCGGATCGATAGGTAATGATGATTAAAATATATGTCTAGAAGGATTTAACAAAGTAGGCAGGGGGCGTGGCAAAAATCAAAACAAAACTTGATCTGCCTGCAAGTATAAGAAATATATGTTCCATGCACCTTATACCTCTTTCTCTTACCGTCTGTCTGATATCTCCGCGTTCATACGGACAGACGGACTGACGGACATGTCTATATCGACTCGGCTGTTGATGCTGATCAAGAATATATATACTTTATAGGGACGGAGATGCTTCCTTTTGGCTGTTACATACATTTGCACAAACCCAATATACTCTTTATACCTTCGGTACAGAGTATAATTATGGTTGAAATTGTTCTCAAATTTCAATATTTAAGACCGGATTTTTTAAAGACTCAAAAATTATTTTCATTTAATAAGGCGATCTGCAGAATATAGAAATGGCTTTCTAAATTTCTTAGAAACTACTTTTCTAAAAATTTCGGATTTGTTTTGCATTTTTATTTTTAAGAAAATAATTTCTAAGATATATAAATATTTATCTTCAAAATGATGATTTTTTTTATGATTTAAATGTCGATTCGAAAATTGGAATGTTTTTCAATTTTTAATACAAATATTTTAAAACGAGAGGACAAAGCTAACTTCGACTGTGGCGAAGTTTTAATACACTTGAAAACTTTACTCCAACTGATTTAACCGGTAAAATATATATAGGATATAGATATCAGATATCTAAAATTTTTTAAATCATTGTTAATAAAAATTTGATAACTTAAAAAAAACTTTTCTTATTAAAACACATTTGCCGACCGATTGGTCCTATGGCAGCTATATGCTATAGTCATCGGATTTTAATTTATTTTCTTAAAATTATGTGAAAAACTAATATATATACCAAGATTGGGGAAGCTACGATAGAAAACAAAAAAGTTTTTCTCACTAGAACTAGTTTTTTGACCGACCGTTTCTATGGCAGCTATATGATATAGTCATCCGACATATTAGTTGCGTGCAGTAAAAAGAAGACTATGTGAAAAATTTCAGCTCGATAGCTTCAAAACTGAGGGACTAGTTCGCGTAGAAACAGACAGACGGACGGACGGACAGACGGACGGACAGACGGACGGACGGACAGACGGAATTGAACTCAGCTCGTCGTCCTGATCAAGAATATATATTGTTCATGTGGTCGGAAATGAATATTTCTATGCGTTACAAACTTCTGGGCAAAATTAATATACACTTTTTAAGTGTATAAAAAATATTTTATATAAGTTATGTTTCCAAATAACTTTCAAAACAGTACTAATACACTATCAGAAAGGGGGGCTGGTCGACTATACGGCTTTTTCAAAGCGTTCCCACCTTCAGTAGTCTTTGCCCAACGAACTGCAGATCGACAACTGCCTTTTCATGTCCGGAAGGCCAAGTCGGGAAGCACTCCGAATTTCTAAAAGAACAGTTGGTTAATAAGGGTTGTCCCTTATAAAACTTTTCTGGGTGTAAGAATTTTAAATTAAATTTTTGTTTAGATTTATTACTTATTATAATAGTTCTCTGTGTTTTTTTTTTGTGAATAACAGTTTTGCTTGTGTATAAAATATTTGTGCACACTGCCCGTGCTAATTTACCCCACTGTGCATTTGTGGCCTTTGTTTAAGTTTTCTCTTTGCTGCTGCCTTTTGTTGTTGTTATTTTGCTTTGGTTAGCAGTTGGAGATGGCGATGGCGGGGAGGTAGGGTACGCCCATAAAAAATGCTCGAGGTTGTTAAATTGACAACGTTAAACACTTTGTTTGGCATTTTCTGCATTATTAGGCGAACTGCCGCCGCTTGTCGCTGTAATTGATGCCAGGACCCTGCCCCAGGACCCTCCTCCCCGCTCCCCGGTCCGCGCAGCCTCGCAGCAGTGATTTAAATGGCTCAAAAGTTAAGTTTTCGTAATGCGTAAGCGGCTTAGATGGAGCAGAGTTGTCATATGTATGTACAGGACAGAGGCTGGGGCAGCCATTTGGCTTTTGGCCTCGTCAGTTGAATTCACTGTCAATTGAAGTTGACGTCCCTTATTATATGGTAAAGTTTTTAATCCTTTTAAGTAGCTGCCGAAAACGGAAGTGACTGAGGAATCGCTGTCCATAAATTCGATTAAATGACGGCAAAGGTTAAGAATCTCTGACTCTGACATCCTGCGCATCCTGCGCTGCGCTTTATCCTTAAATTAGGCACGAGCGCACGTAAAGCGGTTGAATGTCATGTCAGTCGTGGAGAGTCGTAAATGATGCTCCTTCCACTCAAGCATTTTTTTATGACAAAAGGCAAAAGGATTATATTCTGCTGCTGCCTGCCACGCTCCAAGCAAATCGCATAAAATGCAAAAACGTATTAAAATTGACAATAAAGCGGCTTTTTATGTTTATATGCATGAAATGACTGACAGCGGGGCCAAGAATCGCTGGCGAAAATGCTTAAATTTTTTAAAAGCCGAACCACTTTAAAGCTCGTTATGCATTTTTTATGCGACCCAAAAGAAAAGGCAAAGTAAGGTCCTGTTTATTTGCCACTTAATTTGCCGCAGTCTGTTTGTGCTTCGGCTACTCGGCTCTTCCCTGGTGTTACACCTTCTTGTGTTTTCTCAATTGCTGTAGCAGCCAGTGGAGTACAAACTGTACGCTCAGCTGCAACTTACTTGCCCCAGCAACTTTGCCACGCTCCCCCTCCCTTCCTCCCGTGTTTCCATATGCATAAACACGTGTCTACCTCTTATTATGGCTGCTGGTATAAGAAGTTACCTTTGCCCAGCGCCTTGGCATACTCAGGCATAATCCCCCAACTAGAGTTCCGGTTTTGTTTGGTATTTTTCTGGGCTACGGTTATGATACTCTTTCAAAAATAAACGAAAGAAATGTAAGTATTAAATCTTTGCTTTGCTATGGGTCTGCGTTTCGAGTCAACAGATTGAGCAAAAGCATTTGCTGAAAAGTACAGCGAAATGATTTTATTCTTCTAAACATTTGAACAGCTATGACAGGGGTGCCTAAAATGAATATGTAGACAGAGAGAAATACTTGAAATAAAAATTAAATATATATATTTTCATACATACCAAAATATGCTTACAAAAGGTAGGTAAAAATAAAATTAACCGGAAAATCTCTGACCCGGTGGGGGAAGACTTAACAGCCAGTCCGGCATACTATGCTCCTACTAAATGTAATTATATTTTTAAACTTATAATGTAATAGTATAATAATTTCGCAGAGTTTTAAGCGCATTTTGACGTAATTAAACACCTAAAATTTTGTCGATTTACGAATTTGAGAAAAGGTATCAACTCGATTTGCGCCAATTCCACTTGTTTTCGGAGTTTGAAATAGCCAGCTGGCGATCTGGTTTTCCTGGCCTGACAACATTAATTTTTTATTATTTTTTAAATTTTTATTTGAATCAGAAACATGGTTTCCTGCAAAACAAAAAATTAATAGTTTTTATTTATTTTCTGCAATTCTCATTGTACTCAATATAATTTGTGCACTGGGCCTGCATTGCGTGTAATATAACATCATTTTGCAAACCAACAAGCTTGTTTCCTCCGACCACTTATTCTCGAAAGTACGAATGACTAACCGGGACGATCAACTGATCTTATGGATTTTTTTACAGGGACCGAAAATAACAGTTATGATAAAATAAAAAATATAATAACTTTTAGTTTATATTTTTCGATTTTTATATAATAATTTTTTAATAAAAATTATTTTTAAAAAATAAAAAAAATTTTCGAAAAAAATAGAAAAATAATAATTATTTCGTAATTTAAAAAAAAAGTTATAACAGTTAGGCTGATCAGTTGTTTTATCTTAAGCCAGTCAGCATATTTTAGCTTAAAAAGTTTCAGATTTCGTAATCTTTTCTGCAGTTGACTCTAAATTTACAAAAAACATCGTGTTTTTTTCCATTAAATATAATTTCGATGCGTCTGAAGGAGCTTGGCTTAACCCTCCTAAGAAGCTATTAAAAATAACATCCTCTTTGCCGGTTCGGTCAGTCGCCATTGCAATGACGATTTCATCAATGCATTGATGAAAATGAAGTTATGTCCTAAAAATTAAATTCCGCGAAAAGTGGAAATATCTGTCTCAGATTTAACAAATGCAAACAATTTTTTGCAGGACTCCGTGAAGTTACATTTTCTTCCAAAATGTTATATTGTAAAATGCCTTACGAATGCCCGCAACAACAAGGTTTTCACGATTAATTTCTACAGACCGAAGGTACAGACACATTGTAAAAACCACAATGATCAGATTCCGACATTAACATTTGACCGAAATTGATGTTTTATTACTTTTTAACAATTATAAATCGTAGCAGAAATGTACTCACTTTACATACATCTGTCAATCGATAACAAATGTTAACTTTAACAGCGGGGGTGCAGTCCATTAACATTTCTGGTATGTAACATTGAAAGTTGACGAATTTATAAACTTTGTTGATTTGGATACTTTTGAAAATGGACTTTCTGCCTTAAAAATGGAAATATTTCCTATAATAGAGCGGCGTCGACAGCGTTTGTGTATATGTTTGTATATGTGTAGTACCCCGAGAAAAAAATCAGTTCTAAAAGTACCAAAATCATGAACATTCGTTGATAAAAGTCTATCAAGCACGTTTGTTCTCAAATCATGGGGGGAACATTGGGGTACGATTTTTTATGAACATTTTGGGCTTGTTTCATGAACCTATTGTGCTCGCTTTATGAACTGTTTGGTCACGTTTCATGAACATTTTGTTCTTATTTTTTAAAAAAAATGTGCTTTATTTAGAAACACAGCAATCATCGGAAAAGGTGTGAATGGTATAAGCAGTTGTCCCCCTCCCACCCCACAAGTCTTACACAAGGGTTTTTGGGTTCCCTTTTTCCTCCTCTAAATAGGGCGGCAGAAAGCTCCTCTCCTCTGCTGGTCACGCACCTCACACCCCCTATTATTCTCCCTCTTTGATTTATTTATTTCTTTTTGAAGAACAAAGAATAAACGATGATTGTTAATTTCCAAAACTGAAACAAACTGGACCTGCGTATAGCATACACCCACTTACAATCAAAAACACATGGCTCTTTCTCTTATAATCTCTGAGATCGACGAGTTCAGACGGATAGATGGAATTGAATTTTCTACGACGTGATTCTAGAACTGCAGGAACTGAATGAAAAATTAATAGTTATACATTTTCGAAACCTTTTTAAAGAGTTCAAATGTGGAAAGTGATTTCCAGTCGGTTTAAGTTCGATTACAAACTCTCTCAAAACGGAAACGAAAATATTATATTTTTGAATTTTGAGAAAGCATTATATAAACATCATTTTAAGAACCCAAGCGGAGTCGAGTATATAGCAAGTGATGTGTAAAAATTGTTCCTTATACCGCAAAGAACTGATTAAAACTCAGAACCGGGATCGATATTTTGAATTTTTTGAGAACCGCCATTCAGGATCCGATATTTTTGGAACCAAAAAGATAAAGAAGAATCATAACATCGTATCGATACAGTTTAGGTTCTGAGTATTTTTAATTCTTTCAGTTTTATTGCTTCACTCAAGGTTAACCTTAGTGTAAAACACTTACAAAATTAATCAAATGTACTTAAATGGTGATCGGCAAAGTTCCTAGAACTGCAAATTGTGTATTGATATTCCATAAAATATGAGTAAGCCAAAATTGTTTGATTTTCAGAGAGTAAGCATAAATTTATTGTATTTATTTTCTTTGTAACTTAATTTTAATGGCATAAAGTACGATCCTGTATACCGAAGTAAAAGCCAAGGTACCAATTCGGAACCAAATACCGAATTAAGCCAGAATCAAAACCAAACATTTGACTGATTTTCTTTTAACTTAAATTTGACAATACGCTGGATATACGAACCAAACCGGTGGCTAAACCCCAATTTAAACCTCTAATCCAAACCGTTTCTAAAATTCCTGGACAAAAAAAATGACTTCTTAAGTTGATCGATTTTCTCTGGTGGCGCATCCACACATAACTTTGTATGTTAAGTATTCAAACTTCTTGTTCGGGATGCGCTCTGTCGGTTTAAGTATCCACTTTATGACACCAGAGCATCTATTCTTCGCTATCAGCTATTTTTTAACCATTCGTATATTTCGTTTTTCTCGTTGAGTTATTATGGCAACTTTCAAAGCATAAAAATTTCCTCCTACTTGGCTGCAACGAAGCATAAAAACTTATGACTTGTCTATTCGACACACACACAACCGACCTGGCGAGACGCGTTTGAGGAAAGCAGATCCATATCTCTGCCGCTCCCCGCTGCTTGTGCCGGCTGCCAATGCCTTTCGCTGCACTTTGTTTGTTTGTGCCGGTAATATTTCCTTAAATCGAGTAAACAAGTGGAATTCAACAAAGCGGAAACGGAAGCACAATGCGTAGCTTCTGCTCTCCGTTTGTTGTTGTTGTTCTTGTTGTTACCTATACCAACAGACACACTCACATACACACACACACACATTAGTGTTGCTTCCTTCACGTACGCGATGTTGTCTCAAATATGGCGGCAAATATACTTTTACTTGAGCCCAGCTCAGCTGCAGCAACAGCCAGCCAGCCCAACATGATGCTTCTCCTTTTTTTCTTCTACATTTTTGTTTTTCTTGAGAAAATTGCTGTTAAAAATAACAAAGCTCATTGTGAGTTTTTCGCTGTTGCTTGCCAAGTTACTTCCTTCCTATCCCTAGCTAGCTCGTTGTTTGTCTTAGTTATGCCGCCGCTTCCGCTCCACCCACTCGGTTTGCCCACAATTGAAATTGAGACACAGCAAGCGGCAATTGTATTTGTTTGCACTGCTAAATGGCATCATCGAAGATGACTCAGTTCGGTTGGTTAAGTTTCTGTGTGGACAGCAAAAACTTCAAAGCAAACGGAAAAGAAATATGATAAGCTCAGAGCGTTTTAATTTTGATAATATTCTATTTGAACTTGGCTTTCGTGGGTTACCAAATAATGAATGGGTTGGTTATTTTTAAATGTTTTTATAACCCACATTTTGGTTAGAGCAATTTAGACATTTTCAAGAAATTACAATGACAATAAATGGATATTAAATGAATGGAAGGTTGATATGAAAATTACCAAAAAGAAAATCTTAGCAAAACTGGCCAAAAAAAAGTAAAAGCGAATAATTCATATCTCGCCAATCGTTGGTTGTGCTTGTCCAGCCGACAAACTCCGTAGTGTTTCGACTTTTTAGCGATTATACTTTCAGTTTTATGCTTTGCTCAAGAAATATCGATTATTATTCAACTTTCGTTTTTCAATCTGAAAATAGCGATTATTTTACTACTTTTGTTTATTAATCCGAAAATAACGAACATTTAAAAAAAAAATAATTTAAAAAAAAATAATTTTTTAAAAAAGTGATTTTTTTTTACTTTTTCTCTAAAAAAACTTCAATTATTATTTGAATTTTGTAACTCGAATTGATTTGAATGAATGTAACACAGCGCACGGCATAGATCGAGTTTTCATATAAATACCTTTCTTGGAATATTACTACGGATGGTGAAAGTGGTTAGCTTATGTTTTTTAATGCTAATGGCCTGTACAAGCTATTTTTAAATCCACACACACACACAATCAATAGGAATTCTTCTGATAGAAAGATGTGGATTTCGTTCATGTTGCTGAATACTTAAGAAATCAAGTTAAAAAGTCTGTCAAGCCCGATTGTAATATACTATGTACCTGTCAAAGTTTGTATATAACTTTTAAGTGTGGGGCACCCAAAGTGTCTAAGTGCTGCTCATCATATTTTATCTTTTTATCCCAATTTTATCTTTCGGTGCAGAGTATAAAAATGGTAAACTAAAAATTCTTAGCACTGCTTTTATACTCTGTACTCATTATAATTGGGTAAAAGGATATTATGAAGTCAATATTTTCTTGATCGGGGTCAACAGTCGACGAGTCAATATAGCCCTGTCTGTCTATTGTCGCAGTGTAGTGTGTAATTGTGTACTATGTGCAATACACATTGTGTATGAGTATATATTCGTATGACAACACACTGTTTTGAATATAACTTTTTAAATCTTGATAATATATATATGTAGTATGTTAAAGAAGATCAAGATCTATTAATTTAGATATAACTATATATATATAGATTTAATTTTTTAAATAAGTAAAACATTTTTAACTTTGAAAATACTAACAAAAATGTTTGTATAAAACCATCGTGATATCTCTAGAAAGCAATTCTGCAGTTCGATTTCTAGGACCCGAAATAGGAGGAAACTGTCATGTTTGGTCATGTTTTTTGTATTTTTTTTTTTTTGTTGACAAATATTATTAGTTTCTTTGTATAAAACACGCATACAAGGTTTTGGACCAGAGCAGATAGCAATCGTTTCTCATGTATTTTTGTGCGCTTAATTCAAATCAATTGTCCATTTTCCCCTGGTACTTCTTGTTCGGAAAATCTTTAAATAATCGTGTATTATGCAAGATATGTTTACATTTTCAAGATGTATGGGCACATCAAGTAATTTTTTCAAACCACATTAGTTTTAATGTTTGGATTAATTTCTATATTCCGAAAAATTTAATTTTTTTGGAGGAAATCTTCCGTAATAGTTTTTTAAAATGTTATACAAAATTTTTTAATTCCCGGTATAACTTCTTCAATTGACCTATGTGTTCTCTCTTCTTCTACTGGCATTCGCCAAATCGTCAAAAATCCTTATGGACTTCTAAAGTCTACACGATCTCCATAAAAAGAAACTCGGCTTCACTAAGGACCAAATGGTCTATGTGTGGCCCCCCTTCCGGGACCAGCCGGATCTATCCACCTATGTGTTCTCTAATTTAGTTTTGCAGTTTTTGCGCTTTTAAAAGTAATCCCAAGAATATATAGAAACATACGAGTTTTTTACCTATTTTTATACACTTGAAAAGTGTATATTAATTTTGCCCAAAAGTTTGTAACGCATAGAAATATTCATTTCCGACCCCATAAACTATATATATTCTTGATCAGGACGACGAGCTGAGTTCATATCCGCTTGTCCGTCCGTCCGTCTGTCTGTCCGTCTGTCTGTCTGTCCGTCTGTCTGTCTGTCTGTCTGTTTCTACGCGAACTAGTCCCTCAGTTTTAAAGCTATCGAGCTGAAATTTTGCACAGAGTCTTCTTTTTACTGCACGCAACTAATATGTCGGAACCGGCCGGATCGGATGACTATATCATATAGCTGCCATAGGAACGATCGGTCTAAGAACTAGTTCTAGTTAAAAAAACTTTTTTGTTTTCCATCGTAGCGTCACTAATCTTGGAATATGTTAGTTTTATATGCATCCACATAATTCTGGAAAAATGTATCAAAATCGGATCACTATAGCATATAGCTGCCATAGGAACGATCGGTCGAAAAATAAGTCTTTGTGAGAAAAACTTTTTTGATTTCCATCGTAGCGTCTCCAATCGAAGTATATATTTGTTTTATATGTTTCCACAAAATTCTGAAAAAATTTATCAAAATCGGATGACTATAGCATATAGCTGCCATATAAACGGTCGGTCAAAAAACTACTTCTAGTGAGAAAAACTTTTTTGTTTTTTATCGTAGCGTCCCCAATCTTGGTATATATTAGTTTTATATGCTTTCACATAACTTTGAAAAAAATGATCAAAATCGGATGACTATAGCATATAGCTGCCATAGGACCGATCGGTCGAAAAATGTATTTTACTAAGAAAAGTTTTTTTTTATGGTATCAAATTTTTATTGTAAATGATTTAATAATTTTAAATATCTGATATCTATATCCTATATATATATTTCAAGTTAAATCAGTTGGAGTAAAGATTTTCAAGTGTATTAAAACTTCGGCACAGTCGAAGTTAGCTTTGCCTTCTCGTTTATTATTAAAATTACATAAAATTAAAAAAAAATCAAACTTAAATATTTCTTTAATGACTATATTTTATTTCTATACTTTTTCTTTGTGTTCCTATATTTTGATGTTTAGAAATGTAATTTTGTTAAAACAAATTCCCCCAAAAAAATTTCAGTTACACAATAACTCAGTTCAGTTGGACATGTAAACGTAAAGTGTTTACATTACTCGCTTATTCCACGATTTTTCAATTATCTATTAAACAAGAGGACCTGGGGAAAACAGAAAAAGTCCAGCGCCCAAAAATACATAAGGAAATTTGTCTATTTTCTCTGGTCAAAAAAGTTGCCCCTATTTTTAAACCTGTGTAATCATTAAAAATTATAAGAACTAAATAGAATAAAATTTGTAAAAACGAGAAGGCAAAGCTAACTTCGACTGTGGCGAAGTTTTAATACACTTGAAAAACTTTACTCCAACTGATATAACCGGTGAAATATATTTAAATCATTGATAATAAAAATTTGATACCATAAAAAACTTTTCTTAGTAAAACACATTTTCCGACCGATCGGTCGTATGGCAGCTATATGCTATAGTCATCCGATTTTGATAAATTTTTTCGAAATTATGTGAAAGCATATAAAACTAATATATACCAAGATTGGGGATGCTACTATAGAAAACAAAAAAGTTTTTCTCACTAGAAGTAGTTTTTTGACCGAGCGTTTCTATGGGAGCTATTTAATATAGTCATCCGATTTTGATCAATTTTTCCTGTATTGTATGAAAGCATATAAAACTAACATATACCAAGATTAGTGACGCTACGATGGAAAACAAAAAAGTTTTTCTCACTAGAACTAGTTTTTTGACCGACCATTTCTATGGCAGCTATATGCTATAGTGATCCGATTTTGATACATTTTTCCGGAATTCTGTGGAAACGTATACAACTAAAATATACCAAGAAAATAAAAGTTTTTCTCACAAAATCTTATTTTCCGACCGATCGTTCCTATGGCAGCTATATGATATAGTCATCCGATCCGGCCGGTTCCGACATATTGGTTGCGTGCAGTAAAAAGAAGACTCTGTGCAAAATTTCAGCTCGATAGCTTCAAAACTGAGGGACTAGTTCGCGTAGAAACAGACAGACAGACAGACGGACAGACGGACGGACGAACAGACGGAATTGAACTCAGCTCGTCGTCCTGATCAAGAATATATATAGTTTATGTGGTCGGAAATGAATATTTCTATACGTTACAAACTTCTGGGCAAAATTAATATACACTTTTCAAGTGTATAAAAATGCATTATTGTTTTAATTAATTCTATAAACTTCCACACCTTAAAAAAAAACAAGTAAGAAAGTCGGTCAAGCCCGACTGTAATTTACTCTGTACCTGTTTGTACGTAACTGATAACTTTCAAGTGTGAGGTTTTTTCAAAATCTGGGGGTGGCAACTCTTTCGACTATTGTTCATCTGGTTGAAAAACGATGTATGGGGGCTCGATAAGTAATGATGAGTAGAATTACTCTAGTTCATAACTCGTAAAATTATAAAATTTGTATATAATTTCCTATTAACAAAAACGTATCTATATTAGTCACGCGGGAATCACGCGTGATTTCTGACCGCAGGTCATCTCAATTGCATCGCTCCTCTCATACTTGGTCTTTGCCTACTTACACAAATATCTATGGGAAAGAAGGCGGGGGGAAACTGAGAGCGGCGCAGTCCCATTAGATCCTGCCGTCAAGCAAGGTCCAATTGGGAAATTACCAGTTAGCTATTGCCTTCTCGCTCTCTCTTTCTCGTAAGTTCTACCAATCGCTACGGTGTTGTTGTTGTTGTTGATTTTTATTTTCTTTTACGTATAGCTCTAATATCGTTCATCTGATCGAAAAACGATGTATGGCGGGTCAATTCAAAATAAGTAGTAGAATATATGTCTAGAATGTTCGAACTATCTATCTTGAAAATTGTGGGAGTTATTACGTTTTTTTTCATTTGCAGGGGAGGTAGGGGGCGTGGCAAAAATAAAAAGTAAACTTCATCTGCCTGCAAGTATAAGAAATATATGTTCCATACACCTCAAACCTCTATCTCTTACCATCTCTGAGATCTCCTCGTTCATACGGACAGACGGACAGACAGACAGACGGACATGGCTATATCGACTCTGCACAAACCCAATATACTCTGTGTACCTTCGGTACAGAGTATAAAAACAACTTGAATCTTGGAATGATGTTAAAAATTTCGCTAAATTTTGTAAGTTGCATTTTAAAAATCAAACTAAGTTTTGTTGGGGGAGTATTGGCATTTAAGCTAGGGCCATAGCAATTTGGGAATTCTTTGTTTTGGGTAGTTGGCAATAAAAAGAAGCAAAATGATGAAAATGATAAAAAAAACTTTTTATAAATTAAGGGTTTGTATTAGCAGTAAAAAAAATTCTGTAATATACTTTCATTTGCTGTACTTTAAAACTGCATGCTTAAACTTTGGAAAAGACTATCTTTCGGACCTTCTACACGTATATAGTAATATTTTCCATTTATCGATCCACCATACAATGTATTATCGATCCACCATACAATGTATTATCGATCCACCATACAATGTATTATCGATCCACCATACAATGTATCCCGAACTGATGAGCGATATTCGAGTTATAAACAAAACAAATAATTACACTGAACAGCATCGCCCGAATCCGTAATGGGCAGCACTTACACAAACTTTGTCAGGTACAGAGTATATTACAGTCGGGCTCGAACGCCTTTTTTTCTTATTTATGTTAAACATTTTAAAATTATCGTTTTTTAAAATCTTGCTTTCTTCAAAATTGTTGTTCTTTTTTTTAAATAAATATAATCGAAGTAGACTCCAAATCTTCTTTCAATTCTTTAAGGCCCGTCCAGTTGTTTCAAATTCATTTCACTTGAAACTTTCATCTCGTGTCGGTAACAACGATTTTTCTCCGTAAATTTAAACTGAAAAAATTCCTTGAAAAATTACATAAAATTCAGTTCACTTGATACTTTCTCCTCGTATCGGAAACAACGTTTTTTCTCCGTAAATTTAAACTAAAAAATTCCTTGGGGAAAATAGCAAAAAATTCAGTTGATTCAAATTCAGTTCACTTTATACTTTCTCCTCATATCGGTAACAACGACCTTTTTTCCGTAAATTCTAACTAAAAAAAAATCCTTGGAAAATATCAAAAAATTCTGCTTTACCTTTTAGACTTATCGTTTCGCGTTCGAAGAAACTTTTAACGGCCAAGTCTTATAGTTAAAGATTAGCCACCTTTTTTCTTTAGTTTCTTTATTCTACATCTTGGCTTGTATTATTTATTTTTAACATGACTCCCGAGGAAGTGAATATCATTTGCGAGAAGCTGGTGGCCTTTAGCGTTCTGGATAATGATGAGAAATCGGCTCAGGACTATGCAGATTGGCTGCTCTCGAATATGGATCTCTATTGGCGTGGTCGTCTAGTCCAAGCCTATTTGGCTTATCTGCGTGTGCCCAAGGCCATACAAGAGCCGCGTCAGTGTGTGAAAACGTTGCGTGTGCTGCACGAGGTGACCACCCATTGCACCTTGGTGGACGTCAAGCGTCTGGTGATGACCACCAATATAATGGTCCTATTGAGGGATTTACTAAGCACACCCAAAATACGTGATATCATAGTGCGCAGTGTCCTGGCGCTGTTGAGCAATTTGCTGCTTTGTGGTTGGCGCATCCGTGATGCTGTCGAGGAATCGGGAGTGCTGAGTGAGCTTTTGATGCTAATACGCTCGCCGGGCAAATCATTAGAGAAACAAAAGTCCTTGTTGGGTCAAATCTTCTGGTTGCTCTATCAGTTCTTGAAATATAAAGTGCCGGGACCAGCAGCGAGTGCCATGGAAGAGATTGCCCTGGCTATGGCACCTCTACTCAGCTGTAATCAAGATGTAGACCTTCTATTGCCCGCTTTGAAAATTGTTCGCCTTTTGTCGGAATATCATTCGGTCATGAATGCGGTTATGATTGATGCCAATCTATTGCAACTATCAGTGCGATTTGTACTCAGCCCCCTGCCTGAGCTACAACGTGAAGCCATCATTATCATGGCTCATACCTGTCAAATGCATCGTCCACAAAAAAAACACGCTCTGTACAAGTATCCAGCTAAACTTGCTAGTTATCTACATAGTCTGGTACTGGGCGGGCGACTTGACATACGCATTATGGTGCTGCACTTGATTGGTGGAATTATCGACAACCGTTGTCTGCGTCCCTCGATGATGCTGAACCTGATGGGACGGATTATGTGGTGCGCCACTGAGCGGGAAAGGGTGCCAGAAGTTCGGATAGCTGCCAGCTGGACTCTATGCAGCTTTGCTATGCATTTGGAGGGGCCGTATATACCGCATTTCATGGAAATGGGAGGCCTGCAGGCCGTTTGCAGTCTGCTCCATCAAAAGCCAAAGCCACCTGTCCAACTGATACGCAACATCCTGTCCGTTCAGCTGCTCATTTTGGAAAGCTATCGGCCATTCAGGATCTGTCTGATGCATGCGATGAGTGAGTGTAGGGTTTGGCATGTAATTCGGGAGCTGCTGGCAAATGGCAATGTGGCCATACGCACATTGGCCACCCTCCTGTCGCACCGTCATGCCAGCGAATTTTGCTGGGTAGAGGTGCTGGCGCTTGACAGACCCAGGCAATAGATGGGAAGTATTAACATAGGAAATTTGCTTTAATAATTTTAAGCAAATTTCCATTATCAATAAATTAATTTAACGAGCATTCCAAAAAACGTAAAAAAAACTATTTTTATTATTTTAAAAAAATGTTGTTCCATGATGCCACTGGCGCACAAACCGCACCAAAGAGTGAAATTTTTAGGGTGAATTGGCAGCGCTTGACCTGCCTCTGCCTGCTTTGCCTGCCTGCCTGCTTGTCGACGTACCCATTAAGCCAAAAATAAGCTTCGTCGCTGAAGACGATTTTTGATTAAAACGAAGTTATAATACACTTAAACAACTTTACTCCAACTGATTTAACCGGTTAAATATATATTGGATATAGATATCAGATATTTAAAATTTTTTAATCATTGATAATAAAAATTTGATACCATAAAAAAAACTTTTCTTAGTAAAACGCCTTTTGCGACCGTTCGGTCCTATAGCAGCTATATGCATAAGTCATCCTATTTTGATCATTTTTTCGAAATAATGTTAAAGCATATAAAACTAATATATACCAAGATTGGGGACGCTACGATAGAAAACAAAAAAGTTTTTCTCACTAGAAGTTGTTTTTTGACCGACCGTTTATACGGCAGCTATATGCTATAGTCATCCGATTTCGATTAATTTTATTAGAATTGTGTGGAAACATATAAAACTAATATATACTACGATTGGAGACGCTACGATGGAAATCCAAAAAGTTTTTCTCACAAAGACTTATTTTTCGACCGATCGTTCCTATGGCAGCTATAAGTTATAGGCACCCGAACCGGCCGGTTCCGTCATATTAGTTGCGTGCAGTAAAAAGAAGACTCTGTGCAAAATTTCAGATCGATAGCTTTAAAACTAAGAGACTAGTTCGCGTAGAAACAGACAGACAGACGGATAGTCAGACGGACGGACGGACAGACGGAAATGAACTCAGCTCGTCGTCCTGATCAAGAATATATATAGTTTATGGTTTACTTTGTTAAGGCCCTATCAGCAAACAAACGACCTTGTGGAAAGTCGTCCGGGTTTTAGTTCTTGCAAAAGCTGTATATCGATTCCGGAATAGCGAATATCGGTTCCGGTACATACTAAAATGAGAATAACGATTAAAGGTTATATTTCGGGATTCAGTGTGATTCCGTTTTCGGTTCCGATACGGCACCTAGATTTTTATTTCGGTATACCGGTGCAAGAATAATTTTATTTTATATTCAAAAATTTAAATTGTTTCAAGACCCAAAAAAAATAATGAGCGTAATATGCCACATGAAAAATTGTTTTTTAGAATATACCAATTTCTGGCCATTTTATTTTTGGTCAATCAATTTCGCTATACGCTTGTGTCCGCGCTTCCAGAGGTACTCTGCACTCACTCAGAAAAACAAACTAGAATTTAGGAATTCTTTATTCTTTTGCCGCCCATACCAGCTCGCCTTAGGGCCGATTACTCATATTTCACATATAACTACTTGTCTGTCATGTAAACTTTCAAATAACAAAAAATAGTATGTTTATTTTTCTTAACTAAAATAAAATATTTCTAAAAACCAGACAAATATTTCTTTATTATTATTCGAAATTATCCACCCTAAAATCTTGTGTATCCCAGCCAAAACTAGAGCTCTTTCAAGATTTGGATAGATTTGAACCCATACCGTAAAACTACTGTCAAATATTGCTCCTAATACGCTAGTAAAACACTCAAAGAGGTAAATCAGTTCTAAAAACGATCTTAAATAGCGGGGAATCATAAAATCTCCCTGAGCTTTTCCTTAAGTTATATTTTATTAAATATTAAAGCAATACTATCTTAAAGTAGGAAATAATATTTTTAATTTTTACACCAACATTTTTTTTAATATTAAAAAACTTCGATTTTAAAATTTATATTAATATTTTTATAACATTTCGATATTTAAGGGAGGATTTTCTAAGAATAAGAAGTCCCTAACACTTAAATAAAGAGTTTATATTTACTTGTTAAAACTTTTAAGTGATTATTGACCTTTTCATTGTTTAGATAGTAAGACTAGCCGGCTCTAGGTCACGCATTGTTATGTTTCCAAATTTATAAAAACAACAAGTGTACAAAAAACACCAAAGTGAGCCGGTTCCTCGGTTCCTGTTTCGGAAGAAAAAACCTGCTTACTTTGGTGTTGTTGGTACACTTGTTGTTTTTTCATAATTACAAAGAACTCTGGCCACTGCTCTATACTTTATCATCAAGATACCGCCTGAGCTTGACTATTGCACACCAACCAAATAAAACACACCGAAATGCCATCAACATCTTCACGGATGGATCCAAACGAGGCTGCAAGTCTTCTTGATAACCTTATGGTCAGGGAGACTGACGTATTCATTTTCTCAGATAACCAAGCTGCTCTTAAATCCCTTGATTGTAATATTAACAATGCCAAAACGCTTACTGAGCGCCGCAGGTCTTTTAATGAGTGTATAGATGGCAACGAGATGCCCAACAATCTCGCTATATCGCCACTCAGCTCCTACCGGATAGGAGCAATGTAGGGATGCCACTTGCGACTCTCAAATTAAAAACATAGGAAACTACCCGTCGAATAACCATAAATCGATGGCAAACGATTCACACATGTGAAGTATCGAGGCTTACACGGCCGACTCTGAATATGAATAGATCTAGGGCGGTGCGTCATTTAGTAAAATAAATCTTATCCTTGCTAGTAGGGGCCCTTACTGGACACTGCCTAATAGGAAGACAAGCCGCAAGGCTCGGCATTAGACACAACGACTTCTGCAGAAGCTGCAGAAGTGTACATCACCTCTTCTGTTATTACCCTGCGCTCAGCAGAAGGCGACTCGCCGTTTTGGGTCGTCCATTTTTACAAGATCTCTCGGTTATCTCTAAAATCGATGTTGCCTCACTGCTAAAATTAGTGCTACTGTCAAAATGGTTTATAAGATTATTCGACAAGTGACATTTTCTCTATATTAGTGCATCAAAAGTTTTTGGTGTCAGTTGTTTGCCATCATGGAATGGGGCTCAAGAAGACTTCGCTCCAGCTCACAAGGCAAAAGCGACTCAAATGTGGCTAAAACGGGTAAAAAAAACCATGTACCGAACTTTATTTTATGCGGAGGATTAGCCTGCTGGTAGCCCAGACCTGAATACATTGGACCCCAAAATGTGCTCCGTTCTCTAGGCTATGGCTTGCTCTACTCGACAACCAAATATTGAGACTTTGAAGCGCGCCCTTGTCCCAGCAGTGGGCAATTTCCCAGAGGACAAGACGACCATCTCGAATAAGTTGTTCTACGATTTGTAACCATTGAGTGACCAAATAAAAACTGAAAAAGTTACGAAAAATATGCATTTGTTTTCATTTTGTGACCAAAAACCTTGGTACACAATCGCGAGTACCTGATACAAGCGCACCATGAAGCTGTGTGGTCCACCGATGTCTCGAATTTAAGGGTGCTCCTTTCTAAAAGCAACAATAAATATGACTTAAATATACTCTGTACCTGCCAAAGTTTGTATATAACCAATTAATTTTAAGTGAGGAGCCACAGAAATTATAAAAGTGCGGCCAAAGCAGTCCATAATAATATTAATAATAATTTGGTTTGCTTATAACTGGACTGTCGTTCATCTGAGCGAAAAATGATGTATGCTGGATCAATAAGTAATTAAATATGAGGTTATATTCAAAATGCGTGCGAAGAAAAGGGCGTGGCAAATATTTAAAATAAACTTGATCTGCCTAGAAGAATATGAAGTTTACCTTCCGAACACTTTAAGTCCCTAGCTTTTGCCATCTCGAAGATCTGGACAAAAGTTTTGCATCTTACACTCTTTATTTTGCTTTTAAATTCTTTAGCAGACGCTTTCAATATTAATCAAATATTCCCATTCAATTTCTTAAAACCCATTTGATTCACCATTAACTGACTTTAGAAATATAGAGTGGGCGCAAAGTTGAAAGATTAAATATATTTATTGTATAATAATTCAGGCTTCATCCTCGTCAGAAAGTAGATTTCTCAACTCAGAAACCATTTCGTAACTATTTCGAAATCTAAAACATAAATCCTTTTTGTTTTGTCCTCTTTTTTGTTGCTATTCGCTTCATAATTTTGCATAGTTTCCACACTGTAACTTTCATTTAAGTGAAACCCTATGAATGACCTGAGCACACTCAGTTTACATCCATAACTCTGACCTTCAATTGTGGAATAAGCCAAACTCAGTTGCCACTTCAGCTACACTCGAACACTTGAAAGTTTTCTTTCTTAAAGCTAACCCTCAGCCAAAACACAACGCCTCTGCTCATCCAGGGCACAACAACAAGCAGAGAAAACCCAACTTGGCCTCGCTTAATTGCCTTGACTACTCAACCTCTCCACAAATCTCGGCCCAGCCGTCCAGTCTTAGTGCGTCCGTTCGTACCACCAGCCTTCACTTGGGGTACTCTTATTAAATTTACAATTGCATGGATTATGTCAGGACTGGCAGCGTTAAGCAGCTCAGCTGAGGCTCAATGTAGCCACTCTACTTCGATTTTTGCTGTCAGCCTCTTCAGCTACTTCTTCTGCTGCTTCTGCTTCTGCTCAAGAGCTTTAAATGCCAATCAAGACGTTGGCTGTGATTGTGTGGATGTGTGTGTGGGCGGAGAGTGGGTGCAAATGTCTCGACCTCGACTAGGACCAGTTGATAATTAATAAATTTCTGGTGCTGTCTTAAGCCCTGCACGCTTTGTGTATGTATGTATATGGCTTTCATTTCATTTTTCACGCGGTAGCCCTAGGGTAGTTCAGGCATAATAATTAAATTTACTTCACTCACTCACTCACACAGAGTACCTAAAAGTCGTTCCAGCCATCTTTCATTACCAATTTGAACGTCTCGTCATATACAGCAATATTTTTGTGCGCTTGTCATTTGTCTCACGTTTCTTAATTAGCTACAGGATAATGGGCTTCGTGTGCACATGTCGAAGTAAACAAAACGCGAGTTGCCAGCGAGTATATGCAGTACAAAATGTGTCTCATTAATTGTTACGCATAATTGCAAAGTAATTGGGAAAATTTCATTACAATCTGGAAAAAACAACAAAAAGGCTGAAAGACGAAACTTGCCAAAAACCTTGAAACGGCAATTCGAGACAGGATTATAAATCAATTTGAACAAGAACAAGTATAAAGTAACGACAAGAAAAAGTTTCCCCTCAAAACGCCTTTAAGCTGCTTTTGATTTGCTTTTGCTAAGCAAAATCGTTTCCTACTTATATATAGCCTTATATATTTATACATACACATATACATACATAGGCGTCGGCGATTTGTTTTGTTTGCCATTAGGTTTTCGGCTATTGAATTTCATTGTGCTGCTCCCAGTGTCGTAATAAATTTAATATGGGTCATTTGTATGACATTCTGGCTGCCATCTCATCCGCTTCACCGCTCCCGCTTCATCCTACCTATGGCGGCTGGCTTTCTCTTTTTGTTTCATTTTTTTTTTCGCCATCGTCTATCACATTGTGTTTAGGTTTATGTGAAGAATACGAGGGCTTATTAAGGGATTTGTGTAGAATTATTTTTGATTTTTACAATTGAACGGAAATCAAGACCTTTTAAATTCAATCAATTGATCCAAATATATAGTAGAAACGTATGCAATTAATTAGAAGTCGATGTAGCCATGAACAAATAGATTTCACACAGAAAAACAAAAATTTATATGATATTGTTTATTTAACATGAAAGAAAAGTCGACAGTTGGAATTGGTATTTTTCATATAAATACGAAATTTTAATGCCAAAATTATATTCATTAGTGAATAAATTTAATGTTTTCGTTACAAAATGATATGATATTATTAAAATGATATATTCATATCAAATATCATTGAGATTTAATATTTTTTATATAACCTGCAAAGTGCATTATAATTTTGCACAGAAAATTTATTCAGAACGACCTGCTTAGTCGATTAAGCTTTGTATGTCCATCCATCTGTCTCTCTGTTTCTATTTAAACTAGTCACTCAGAACCAGCCGGATCAGATGACTATATCTTATAGCTGGCATAGGAAGGATCAATCAGAAAATCGTTAATGTAGAGTTCTTAAACTTACGAATTATGAATATTATATGCTTTTAAACAGTTCTGGAAATTTTGGTCTAAATCGAATGATTTTATAGAATAGATCGTATAGAACTGATCGTTCAGCAAATGGGTCTACGTAAGAAAAACTTTTCTGTTTTCCATGATAGCATTGTCAAATTGTCAATTGTATAAATATTATATTCCCTTAAATAGTTTCACAAGTTTTGGTTAAGATCGAAAGTCTATATCCTATAGCTGCCATAGAACCGATCGCGATCGGTCAGAAAATGTGTCTTAATAAGAAAACCTATAAGGTCTGTTCTCATTTGCATATTCGATCGATTGGAATTGTTAAGAGCTTCGATTGCCCAAAAACGATTTAAGAATTCGAATTAAACTTTTTTGCCATCAAGAGACTCGAATGACGATAAATAAAAATTATAAGTTAAAAGTGGAATAACAAACTGGCGAAAACATTTTACAATTCCGATTCCGCTTGATTTGATCGAAATCGGAAACGGGAACTCGCCTGTACATTCATGATTTTGATGGAAGCGTGATCAAATTTTAAAGTCAAAATTATTTTTAATTTATAAAAAATTGTTATAACTTCTCCTTAACTCCCACTTATCTTATTACTGAAATCAATCAGTAGCTACTGGGACTTGCATGCCTGGTTTCTAAAACCGTTGAAACGTTGTGATCCTCAAGATTAAGTCCTTGGGCCCTTACTCTTCTCTTTGTACAGCAATCACCTTTCTGAATGTCTGGTAGGCTGTGATGTCCATTTGTAAGCAATAAAAATGATAAACAATGATTCGTTAAAATATGCCAAGGATACTACTAACCTGGAAATCCTATTTAATAATTAACTAACATGAAACAACCACATTACGAGAGCTTCTGGGAAAATAAACGGTTTGCTTAGGCAGCTGCCGCTTGCCCAAAAACTTGTGGCAGTCTCCCATCTCAAACATCGATAGCTTATATCTATTTGTATATCGATATCTTTTAGCATATCGAGAAGAAGAGAAAAAGAAGAACTAACTTTTGTACTCGCTTCGTGTCGGCAGCTTTTTTCATATATGAATTAAATAAATAAATTAAAGTTGTAATTGGAACCTGAAATCACATTCTTGGGGAATAACAGGGACCAATCCACACATTGGTGACCTCCGATCGTTGAAAAGCACACGCAGCCACACACAAACACTTGGGCAGTTGCCAACGCACGCCAAGAAATTTTCACAACTGGCGGCAGCAAAAAACGCACACATCCAAGTCACAACAAACGGCACACGAGAAGTACATTCATCATGGTAGACCCAGACGGCACATCTTCTGGAATCGACGTCAACCAAACGTCTAAGAACAACACATCGCCACCGGCCAACCTTTCGCAAGTTTTCAACACGTCTCAAAGCAGTCAGTCTCTACATAACCTACAAACGCGTACGGGACATGAGGTTTTTCGAGTGGGCATCAAACCACCAGTATTTTGCAAGGAACAACCGGACTTATACTTCATACAGATGGAATCACAGTTCGTTGTATCCGGTATCACCGTGGATACCACCAAATACCACCAGGTTATCTCATCTTTGGAACCGCAGTACCTCATGCACATTGCAGACATCATCCGAAATCCCCCATTGTTCGACAAATACGTAGCAATCAAAACAGCTTTAATCACGGAGTACACGGATTCGGATCAATATACAGTTGGGCGACCTGAAGCCGTCGCAACTTTTAAAACGCATGAAAGACTTAGCAGGCAACAAAATCTCCGACGAGGCACTCAAATCTCTTTGGCTAGATCGCTTACCAGATAATATTCGAGCAATTATCTCAATCGTGGACGGCGATTCAAACAGAATGGCACTTCAAGCTGACAAAATTATGGAAGTACAGAGTAATTCATCAGTCTCTGCAGTTATGCAGACCAACTCTCCACTTCAGGCTGAAATCGAAGAGCTTCGTAAGGAACTCCAGCAGCTCAAGTCAGGCACATCCTACAGAAATCGATCACGCAGCAACTCCAAATCAAGAATTCGTTTCCCGTTTTGCAAATACCACTACAAGTTTGGTGACAAGGCAAAAAAATGCATAGAGCCTTGTGACTTCAAAAAACTCAAGTCGGAAAACTAAAGTCCACTCTGTCAGCGACGACAGACAGCGTGGGGGCTAACAAGAGTCGTCGATTATTTGTAACAGATAAATCAACGAAAATCAGGTATCTCATTGACACAGGTGCTGACTTTTCCATTTTACCTCCTACAGATCGCAACGCTCAACCCTTGGACAACCTACATGCAGCAAACGGCACACCTAAAAAATCATACGGATTCAAAATTGCTTCAGTAAACTTCGGCCTTCGCAGACAAATGGACTGGCAATTTATCGTCGCGGACGTGACAAAACCAATCATAGGAGCTGACTTCCTACACGAATTTGGACTACTTGTTGACGTGCGAAGAAAACTACTCATCGATAGCTCAACAAAATTATCAGCAAAAGGCACCGTGTACAGCATAGAACTAGAAACGCTACATACAGTTTCACCAGTAAGCAACGATCGTTTCGAAGCGCTACTACGCGAATACAGCGACCTTACGCAGCCATGTAAGTACTCACCAAAAGATGTGAAATCTTCTGTACAACACTACATCTATACGAAAGATCAACCAGTAGCATCAAAGGCTCGACGTTTAAACCCAGAAAAACTCGCAATAGCTAAGCAAGAATTCGACTACATGTTAAAGCAAGGAATCTGCAGTCCAAGCAGCAGCCAGTGGGCAAGTCCTTTACACATGGCACCGAAAAAGAATAAAAACGAATGGCGACCATGCGGAGATTATAGGCGTCTTAACTTTACAACGAAGCCGGACAGATATCCCCTACCGCACATTAATGATTTTTCGTACAAACTCAATGGCAAGTCAATATTCACAACCATAGATCTAGAGCGCGCATACCATCAAATCCCAATTGCACCTGAGCATCGCAGCAAGACAGCAATAGTCTTCCGAGACCTAGACTACGTCATAGTCTACATTGATGATATTTGTATCGCATCACAGAACATTGAACAACATTTCGAGCATGTCAAAAACGTCTTTGAAAGACTCAGAAAACACGGATTACGCATTAAGGCATCTAAATGTACTTTTGCCCAATCGCAGATTGATTTTCTTGGCTATCACATCACCAAAGATGGCATCACACCCACGAAAGATCGAGTTCAAGCCATCACAGACTTTAAAAAACCTACAGTTGCACACGAACTTAAAAGTTTCTTAGCAATGCTAAACGTTTACAGGCGCTGTTTGCCAAACGCCGCCTTCAAGCAAGGACAGCTACAGAAGCTTATAAAAGGCAACAAGAAAAAGGATAAAACTACAATCCTATGGGATTCCGCATCAGACCAGATGTTCGAGCAGTGCAAAGCAGACCTAGCACACGTCACAAAACTAGCGCACCCATCCGCAAATGCTAAATTAATCCTGTATGTGGACGCAAGCAATTTCTGCGTTGGAGCCGCATTAAACGAATTAACCAACGGATCGCTCAAACCTCTTGGATTCTATTCCAAACGCATGTCTGAACCGCAAATGAAACAGAGCACTTACGATCGCGAATTATTGTCAATTTTTCAAGCTGTGAAATATTTTTCTCATATGATCGAAGGGCGCAACTGCACGGAATTCACCGACCATAAACCGCTCACCTTCGCATTCCAGCAGAATCCAGATAAAACCACGCCTAAACAAACTCGCCAACTCAGCTTCATCAGCGAATATACGACAGACATCCAGCATATTGCAGGCAAAAACAATATTGTCGCGGATACACTTTCAAGGATAGAACCAGTTTTTAATGATGATCAACTTGACTTTGAAAAATTAGGTCTTCATCAACAAACGGACTCCGAGTTACAGGAACTAATTAAAAATTCCACCTTACAGCTCAAAGAAATTCAACTCAAGGGTACAAACTCTCCATTATACTGTGATATTTCCCAAAAACGAATCCGTCCATATATCACACATAACTACCGCAAGCAAGTCTTCAACTCCATACATAATCTATCACACCCAGGCAAGCGAGCGACAGTAAAGCTCATCACCGAACGATTCATATGGAAAGACATGAAGAGGGACATCTCTCGTATGGTAAAAAATTGTAGCAGTTGTCAAAAATCCAAAATTGGCAGACATAACAAGGCCGCCCTAAAAAAATTCGTAGTCCCTGACAAACGCTTCGAACATATTAATATCGATTTAATTGGTCCTCTACCTCCATCAAATAATTACAGGTACTGTCTGACATGCATCGACCGATTTTCGCGATGGCCAGCCGCTATACCCATAACAGATATGACGGCAGAAACAGTAGCAAAGGCACTTCTTCATGGTTGGATCGCACACTACGGCATGCCGCGCATGATCATCACCGACCAAGGCAGACAATTCGAGTCTAAATTGTTTCAAGAACTCACGCATCTGACAGGATCCAAACACCTACGTACAACAGCATATCACCCGCAAGCTAATGGCATCGTCGAACGAATGCACAGGACACTGAAAAGTGCAATTAAATGTCACACTTCTTCCAACTGGATCGACAGCCTCCCGATTGTTTTGCTTGGTTTGCGAGCAACGCTTAAAGAAGATCTTAACGCATCTCCAGCAGAAATGATATATGGAACCACATTAAAACTTCCGGGGGAATTCTTTGAAAAGTCAACAGACGAGTATATTGAAAGCGATTTCGTCAAATCCCTACGCACGACTATGAACCAACTAAAGCCAGTAGACACTTCACATCACTCTGTAACCAAAGAATTCATCCAAAAGGATCTCAAAACATGTTCTCACGTATTTCTGCGCGATGACACAGTAAAGCCACCACTTAAAGCACCCTACGATGGACCATTTCCAATAATTAGTCGCAACGCCAAAAATTTTGTAATAAAACTCAATGGCAGACACAGCACCTTCTCCATCGATCGAATAAAATACCAACACTACACAAGCTCTACCTGCAACCAATTCTCAAATGGCCGACACCCAGGAACATCCCATGGTAAGAACACGCAGTGGACGCGAAATCCATCCTCCCAAGAAGTTCGTCCATTTTTGCAATTTAGTTGCAAGCATTGGAGGGGGAGTGGATGTGGCAGTCTCCCATCTCAAACATCGATAGCTTATATCTATTTGTATATCGATATCTTTTAGCATATCGAGAAGAAGAGAAAAAGAAGAACTAACTTTTGTACTCGCTTCGTGTCGGCAGCTTTTCATATATATTAAATAAATAAATTAAATTACAACTTTAACTCTCAACTCAACTTTGGAACCTGAAATCACATTCTTGGGGAATAACAGGGACCAATCCACACAAACTCATTCCTCTCGATCTTAGGCTTCTTGTAACTAAGACATGTCTCATCCCTACGCTATTTATCGGTGCGAAAATATTTGGCAACAGTGATGCAAACAGCATGCAAACAAATTTTAAAGTTGTTTCTTACTTGATTAAGAAAAGGTAAATATTCAAATTTATTTTAATTAAAGAATTGAGCAATTCTACTCTTTTTACAAAACTTAAGCTACAATCAAAATTGATTTACTTGTAGCGTTAAATAATATCAGAAAAAAAATCTTAACTAAAAATTTGCCAAAGGAAATTTATGGAACGTCACGTCTGGTTCAAAAAGGTAATAAAAAAAGAAAGAAAAAAGATTTTTAAATTTGGTAAATTGGGAAATAAACTTATATTGTTAAAAAAAATCATACAAAAAAAATTCCCCAATTCGCAGAGTTTTGCAATTTTGTAATCCGATTCAAAACCCACTTCCATTTTATGTAACGTCAAGTCAGGGCACACTGATTTTTTCAGGGCCAAATTATATTTATTTTAGCCCAATCAATTCTGTTTATTTTCGTTGTTTCGGAATTTTTGGATTATTTTTATTTTAGCTTGTCAAAAAGCTTTGTTTTGTCAAAACATTTAAGTCGTCAAATCAAACAGGCGGTCACTACCGGCCAAAAGTACTTGCTGCGTCATTTTAATGAGTTCGCACGTTCAAACACACACGCACGCTGGGCAGCACTTCACACAGTTCGTTTTGCGCCACATTAAGAAGTAATCAGTTATTTACAATTTTAAGCAGGTGCAGGGTATGAGTATTATAGTCGGGCTTGACCGATTTTGTTACTTGTTTGTCTCAATCTGTAATAGTATGTGTCGAGTTTGCTCTTGCAAGGTATATGAAAGAACAAACTATGGTATCAATATTGATATTAAATGTGGAAAATAGTTCATTAAAAAATTTAAAATTCTTTAAGTATAATTTAAAAACAACAACAAGTTCAAAGTTTCAAAAAATTTGTTTGCATATTAATTTGTTGTGTTTGTGTGAACGTAAAGATATATGATATATGGAGGTTTGTGTAAATTTATATGCGCATATGAACTAAGCTTTAGAACATTGAATAAAGGTTTCTCACTCATACCCATTTTTAGTCGTCGGTCGTCCTAAACGTTCAAAAGTACTCATTATGAATATATTGTATGCGCTATAGGTAAACTTAAAATATTCCACTCGATAAATCACATTCAGAACCGTAAATTTTAACTGACATTTTTTTTCAAAAATTTCTTGATCAACTCTCGTCAATTCGGGCTTTTGGGCTGTTTTGCCTAAGCCTCAGCTCCATTCTGAGTTTTTTGGTTATTTTTTTCGTTTTGCTAATTCTGTTTTTGCTTGGGTTATTCGGCCTGGACGCAAAAACCCAACAAAGGGCGCAACAAAGCGTGCGCCGGGCTCGTTCTTGGTTCGTCGACGACGACGACGACGATGTTCTACGTCCTTTTTGCTTGTCTTTCTGCCAATGACATGTTGCAAATTAAAAAAGGGTATATGCCTGAGCAATCTTGTTGCGGTTGGCCCCTGTCGACAGGATGGCCAGAGTCCAACGACTCTGGGTCAAGCGGTTGCCCCCAAAGTCCGGTAACAGCATTTTAATGATGCCCCAAAATCTCGCACATAATTTGATGACAAACAATTTGCGACGACTAAGTTGTGTCTTTTTAAAGTTCAGCTTAAGCTATGCCAAGACTTTTGCCTTAAAAACCAAACCAGATGAAAAGGCATCTCAAATATGCCCCAAAACAACAACGGCAACAACAACAACAGCAATAGCAAAAAGAAGAAGAAGAAAAAACAACTTTTACAGAAGCTGCTGTAATTTTGCTGAGAATTTACCAAAAAGACGCCGGGCGCATTATGACTAACTAAAGTCTTGAAAGCTGAGTGGAATTTAATAAATGTTTCCTTGTTAGTTTACCTAATGCCACTTTGAAGTTGCCGGCGCAGCCCAAGGAAAGCAGCTAACCACAACATCAAATCTGTCAACACACACACACACACACACAGAGAGAAGCTGAGAGATAAACTACTTGAACCCCAGTGCCAGGGGGAACATCAATTATGACTCATTAGGAAGTGTAAATAACTGGTATTTAAGAAAGGAAAGTGGGACCAAAGTAAAAGAAATGTATACAGTATCAGAAAAGTAGCATTTGTTCGCAACTTGGTTACCTGTTTCTCCAGATTGGTTTTTCTGTGTGATGAAAATTTGTAAGCAGTGAGTTTTTGATAGTTTTTCAAGTGAATTAATGATCGGTTTTAAATTAAGTATTACTCAAAAAAAGAGAAAAGTCTACTATTAAGGCTGAGCAGTTCCTAAAACAATAAATTGCCAATAATTCAATATTCATGTAAATCATTTACCTAAACGATGAGAATTTGACCTAAAACATACATTTTCAGACAGTTTTTTTTTTAAGGCAATACGTCACCAATTTTAATGGTCACGTTTCCTAAGCGTTCGTAATGTCAGTTAATCTTTGAATGTGCCAAGTACTACACTACTACCTCGTACAATAAGCCGCAATCGGGAATGCAATATTATCCGTGGTATTTATTTGAACTCTTGACATTGCAAAAAATTAAAAATTTTTTTTTTTTAAATTTCTCGTTACAAGAAGAGTTGAACCCACGACCTCTCTTAGTCAACAGTCTTACCCACTAGACCACCACTTCTGTTACACACACGGTTGCCACTTGAAAAAAAATTATAATTTAATAATTTTTACAGCAGAAAAATTTGAAAAAAATATTTTCGTCTATTAGTAACCCATTTATAATTAAAAATCAGTTTTCAGTAGCCTTTTTGGCTAATTTGTTTCAAAAATGTAAAAATTAAAATTTTTTGACTTTTATCGTTCGATAAAATTGACCTGTATTGTTAAACTTCTTCCTTGCCCACAATTTTCTAATACTTCAACAAAAACAATTGTTTTGTATTCTTCAAATATATATTAAACAATGTGGCTCAATGAATTTATTCACTCCCAAATCTAGAAAAAAATGGCTCTTTTAGACCTCCAAAAGCAGGCTGCCCCCTTAAGAAGTTGCAAAATATCAATTTGTCCATTTGAAAACTATTGTTCTAGCTTTACCATTGCTGCCGTATGACCGATCAGTCAGAAAATGGGACAATATTTATTGTTTTTATGAATACTTTACGCTCTCAAAAAGTTCTGTAAAATTTGGTCAAAATTGGATGGCTATTTGTATTAGAACTTTGTCACAGAGGAAGTCGTGTCGAAAATGGGCCTTTTTAGGACGGGTTGTGTTTTTCTTACATGGAGCATTCCTGCATAAATTTGTACTTTTAGGGTTTTAATTTTAAGCTATATTTACTTATCTGATTGTTCTATTCGATTACGTTAAATTCAAAATTTTAAAATTATAAAAAAATGTTTTGCCCTGCTCAAAAGGCTCCATTTTGCAGAAAAAGGCTCCAGTGCTCCAATGAGAAAAATAATAATCCATTTTGGAGCGTTTGCTCCAAATGTGTCAGCCGTGGTTACACACTCAGAGCATAACATACGGCTCCAGTCTCTTGAGTCATTTGGCGCCTCTTGTCGTATGAGGTGCGTGGTCGTGTGAGCTGAGGTGCAGCCATTCTTGTGTTACAATCCCCGAGGTCCCCCCGAGTCCGATTCCCAGACGAGGAAGGTAAATTTAGAAAGTTTTTATAATTGTTATTAAAGGTTTTTTAGAGGAAAAAAACTCTCGGTGAATAACCCCCCCGGTCTGTCTTGATTTTTGCGCGTCTCCTTCCCTCCCAACATATTTGGTTGAATCAAATTTATTTTATTTTTTGGCAACTTTTGGTCTTAAAATCTAAGGTCATCAGCAACCTTTGGCGCAATTTTGAGTACAAATTCGCTGAATTTTAGGTTATTTTGACGGTTTCAGGCAAATTATTTTTCTGGGTGTATAATTTCTTAAAATATTTACAATTAAGAAAGTCGATAAAGCCCGACCCTAAGTTTATACAACCTTGCCTTAATAAAAATATCTTTATCTGAGCGTCCCTCCCCTATATGCTGCATTTTGTTGTATAATAATAAGTGTTAAAAGTGCTTAGAAATGTCAAAATTTTTACCCAAAATGGCTAAAAATTAACAGAAAAATATTCTTAAAATTACTAGAAATGGAGACTCTGGCAAAACTGAATAGCTTTCGGGTTTTGACCTTGCAAAATAGTATGAACCCTTTTTTGTTGCCTAAAACTGACTGATTGGTGACCGTTGCACAGCCCAACCCATTAGAGATAGGAAGCTGAGTTTTTCACTGTAGCTTTATCTTATTCTGAAAGTGCGTTATAAGGCAAGGATTTGAAAAATTCAGTCGGAAAATGTGGAAAATTCAAAGAAAACTGTTGTATGAATATTTTGCAATATGAAGATGTTGCCAGACTTGCAAAAAATTGCTAGAAGTAGATCAGTAATTTTAAAAATTGCTAACAAAAATAGCTAAGATTCAACATTAAAAAAGAAAATAGTTTTTGGGTCTAAAACAAAAACTTACATTAATAACTAACTAGTAAATAGTTTCCATTAAATAAAACAATCTGCTAATAATAAGTTTCTTCTCTTTTTGAGAAGTGAAAGTCACGCCAACATATTCTTAAATTGTGGCCTCGTTCTTGTTGACACATGTAAAAATATTAAAATTAACCATATTATTGAAATAGTATATAATTTGATTTACCAGGTTCATTAGGCTGAAGAACTGTTCAACGCTTTAATTGGACCAAGGCAGTCACAGAACCCTTCAGCAGAATCAGTAATTAAATCAATGTAAAGGCAGAGCGTTCTTTCATTATTTAGTAAACATACATTTCAATACTAAATTTAAGGGTTAATTTAATGGGTAGTACTGAAACAGAACTGAAATCACTGATAAACTGGTGCTAATTCTAATCCTCTTGCCTTAATTTATTACTGCTAAACTCACTTCTGAGGTTAATACTAAAGGAAGGTTCTACTGCAAAGAATGATTCACTTTTAAACAGATTTATTAGGAATTATTTCGCACTACGTTGTAAAAATTCCAAAATAGCTAAACGTTATTTAAAAATTGCCAGATTTATAGCTAATAGAATTTTTCAAAATTTAATAGCATTTCCTCTTCAAAATTGCAAAATCTAACAACTACAATAAATAGCTCAAATGGCAACAATGACTGCATACCAATTGTCCGGAAATTAAACCCCCTACACCCCCTGGGCGGAAAATGGCAAATCGCAAATTTTTGATACGTTTAGTAAGAAAAATTTTCTTTAAAACAAGTGATACCCTCATGATGAATATCTGTGGTTTTCAATAATTATTGCTTTGATTTGATGGCCATCAGCATTCAAAGGGCGCCCAGTGGATGAAACTTAAAAAAAATAAAAAAATTGTTAAAAATAATTTTTTTTGTTACCAAAAAATTTATGTGTTCACAAATTTTGACTTTGATAACCCAAAGGTAAGCATCTAGTAGGAGTAGCACCCCTTTCAAGAAAAATACATTGAACAATTATCTATCATTTGCCTTTTAAATTATGCAATTATCTCATTTGGATCAAAAGTGAAACGATTTTTGAAACGAAAAAAAGCAAATGGCGCCACCATCCGCCGTTTATTTCTTTTTTGAGGACTCAGAAAAAAATTTGTTGACCAATTGGATTGATAGTACAACTGAACTCTTAATACCAAATTGATCACACTCCGAGTTTCCTTCTACATTCGTGCCCTCTTCGGTGCAGCAAAGATCAAAGATATGCATTCGTGAAAACACGCAGTTTTAAGAAGCGTCTATAAGAACAGGATACTATAAAAATGTTACAAAAAAAATATGCAAAATTGTTTACAATTAAGAAAGTTATTTTTGGAAACTCCCGTTAGATTTCCGGAACAATATGGGTTGCCATTAAGAAATTTGGACAATTTGGAGACAATTTGTTTACATTTTGACTTAATCTTTTGAGATGGATTTTTTGATTTGGGCTATGGGCGCAACCACTGTGGTACAACCAATGTTGCATACTTTCGTTTTGGGAAACAAAAATTAGCAAAATATCCCAAAAATGCTCACTGCTACTTTCCATTTAAAATTTGCTATAGCTTATTCAAATGTTATCAATCACCTTCTTATCGATAGTAGCTTAGAGCTAAAGCTTTAAAACGATACCGTTCAAAATTGCGGGTAAGTCTGTCTATTGAAAGAATCCAACTTGACTTTCTTGCCGACTCAATATAATGCTCAATAAACAACAGATTTTGTTGGTTGTTTTATACATCTCACCAAATCAACGAGACAATAAAATAAAATAAAAAAAAATATCTTTACTTTATTCAAGATGGATCTGATTAACTTAAAAAAGACATCAACAAGATACATGTAACTATTATTCAGGGGGCGACTTCAATGTCAATTTTTTCTAAAAAAAAAAGATGCGAATGAATGCAAGTGGTTACATTTGTCGCCTCAGCTCTAATTTAGCTATTCATATTAATTCATTTTGTGTACTTTGTAAAGGTTATTCTTAAAATGCAATGCTAATCTTTGTATCTTTCAAAATCCCTAAAAAATATGTATCACATTAAAGCCTCGTGAGTATGTATTTTGTATTTTGATTTGATTTTTGGTATGAATGGGCATGGGGTACCAAGTTATTAAGACGCCTAAAATGTCAATTTAACAAAACCCCCGTAAAGTATCCAAAAAAATAAGTATTGCTCCTACACAGAAAAAAAAGGATATTTTTTGATGATCCATTGGATATTTTTCATATCCATTTGGACTGGATATGTCCATATCCATTTTTATCATCCATTTGAGATTAAATAATGTTAAATTGATCTTAGTTTTTCATCCAATGGAGCTGAAAAATATCCAAAGGATGTGAAAATGGAGCTGAAAAATATCAAAAGGATGTGTAAATTTGAAAAGGATATGCATTTCAATATCCAAAAAAAGGATATGTCCATATCCATTCCAAATGGATCTTTTTTTTTTCTGTGTAAGTTTGTAACTTTAAGCTAGTCATATAAAATAAATAAATAAGTATTGTTTTATTAAGCTGATCAGTGATCAACTGACTCTGCTACACGCGCCCAATGTGTATTCATATTCATAAGCTTTAGATTTAGAAATTTTCTTTTGTTCTTCTTTTGAAGTCAACTTTTCTATTGTTTAACTAAAACATTGATTTATTTAGGGAGTTTTTTCTGTGTCAAAACAGGAACAAAAATAAGTATAAAATCCATAGAATTACTATTACACATGCTAATTGAAAGGCAACCAATCTAAGCTAATACATATTTTATTTATGCATTTGCCAAAAAAAAAGAAAATTATTGTTCAACAATTGCCTTGCATAAGCCATAAAAGTTGCTCTGCTGCTATTCCAATTTGTATTTTTGTTTTTAACGATTCAAATTTTTCGTTTTGTTATGTTTTTTTTTTGTGTGTGAGAGAGAGATTTACATTTTTGTTTTGCGCAAAAATTTCACAAACTAATTGTATGTAAATATGTCAAATGTATGTCGTCAACACCTGCATGAGTGTGTGTGCGTGAGTGTGCGTGTGTGTTTGTATTGCATATTGACAATTTCATAAATGCGGTAACATTTTCAATTAAATATGCGCAGCTTGGCAAACACAGCTGAACGAGTACATACATATATGTACGTTTGTATGCATGTATGTATGAATGTACGCCTCCCCGCACCTCCATCAATCCAAACGAAAGTCGTTTGATATGTGCAGGTGTGCAGCTTTTTGGTCGGTTACAAATTGCAAATCAATCAATAAATAATTGAAATGAAAATCATTTTGCTGGTTTCAACTTATCTTGTTTGCCACCTTTCCCCTCCCCGCCCCCTTCCGTCCACAACTGATGCGTTACGCTTCGTTTTGACTGCGTATGCAAATGGGCAAAATTGTGTACATCTATCACTGTGGGATCGCATCCGTATCGGCCAATCCAGACAGAGGGCAAAGTGAGTCATAGAGGAAGGCAAAAAAAAAAAAAAACTGTTTCCGTGAGTCCTTCGGCAGGTGTGCAAGCTTAGTGGTGAGCTAACTTTTTGGTCGCATGCAGAAAGAGAAATGACAGAAATGCTCTAAATAATGTGAGAAATGATTCAACAGATTCAAGTGTACAAAAAAAAAATGATAGACATACCTCAAGGTACCTTAATTGTCATTGCATGAAATATTTCTTCACGTAGATTTGAGGAAACTTAAAGAGAGATTTGGGTTATTTGAGTGAGCTTTCTTTAAAAAATAGATCTGGTGTCTTCAAAAATCAACCGTTTTAAGCTTATGCACTAAGTAAACGAGGCAGCAGTATTGGTATTGGAGTGTATTCGTAATATCTCGCTTTAAAGTGGCGGCTTAACTTTTAAATGACGAACTAAATTTTGTTGCCTACTTAAAAGGGCAGATGCAATAAAAAACCAACCCCATTTTTTAAATTTCTAAAAAGAAAAAATTTATTTATACTCAATTTAATTGTTTTTTAAAGAAATTGGTGTAAGCATTTGAGCCTGATACAAAAGTTGGTACACGACCATTAGTTCGACGGCAGTCTTTGGAGAAATTTGCAAAATCAACAGCCGAAAAAGAATCATTCTCCATCATGACAGTGCGAGCTCTCACACATCACGTCACACAATCGACTTTTTGAACAGTCAAAACGTCAAATTGATGGGTAATCCGCCGTACAGCACTGATGATTTCTTTCTTTTTATTTCAAAACAACAAAAATGAACTGTGTGGTGAACGTTTTTCTGCTCTGAACGAAGCTGTTGATACGTTTAAAGCCCATGCTTTTGAGGTGCCTCAAAAGTGCTTCGAAAATTGGTTTGAGAAAATGGAGAATATTTAAAAAAAACAATCGGGGGTGTTCCGAAAATCTCTAGTGATTTTCGTAAAAACGTTTGCACTGTGAACTAAACCTGTCTCCCTTTATATGGAAAAACGCCCGGTTACTAGATGAGATGACGAAAGCTAAGCGATTTGAATCTGACTGCTCAAAGCCAAGTAGATTTGATTCGTACGGTTTTCCTTCCTTCATTTTATACATAAAGTCATTCAAGTTTTGATTGAAATGCAGTAGTTTATACGAAAATCTCTAGAGATTTCTAGGACACACCTGATAAAAGCGATTTTTATTAAAAAATGTTTGTTATTATTTGTTATTCCCGAAATATAAATAGTACCACACTTATATTTAGCTAAATATTTTTCTTTAACATTTCCACACCTTTGTGATATAAGGTTTTCTCTTCCTCCTCAAAAAAAGCTTCAGCTGCAGCGATCACTTCATTATTTAAGCCATATTTTATTACTTAAAGCACGGGTGCCCACAGCCTATGCTCTAACAGCTCAATTGTTGTTGCAGTGCGCATAGCTATAGACACACAGACGAGCACGCACACAGCTCCGGGTAATAGCAGGATTCTCTCCATCTTCTTCTTGTGGTTGTTGTTCTTTGACACATGTTTTGTTCTCAAATGTATGGGTGTCTGCTCTGTCGTAAGCAGGCTATAGGCATTACTGCCTTAAAGTATTATTGTTTTTGCTGAGAACATGGAATAGTCGCTGGAAACTTAACTAGGCTGTGTGGCAACAATTCGAAACGCATTTCTTGCACATTAACGAAGCGTCGCCTCAGCAACACACTCCGTCTACTATGGGGATCGGATTGGATCAGGTACCGTGGCGCGGGGTAGAATAACAAATTCGTAGACAGAGAAAGGATATTAAGCGAGCTATCAAATCAAATAAGCATCGGAAGAGGAGAGCTATGGGGGTAATTATCTAAATCTCTACCCACCAAGCAACAATTTTGATGATCCAAACCAATGCTAAACACAAAGGAAATTATTTTATTATAAATTCAAGTATATGTTCGGGATACTTCATTACAAACTTCATATTAATAATAACACTATGATAGTTTATTTTTCAAAAGATAAAAAAGACATGACCAACTTAAACGGGCCTAAGGAATCGAACTGCATCATTACTTTTTTTGAGTTATCACAATGGTTTCATACAAAATTGGTTTTTAAAGTTTTCTGCAATGTAAAATTATTTTTGTAAATTCTAAAAATATGATATTTTATTCTCGTAATAAATTTATAAAGATTTAAATGTCCTCTTATTTAATACATTCTCAGTTTTTCGATATCATTGCGCAGTCAAAAGGTATAGATTAAAATCTAAAAAAAATTACAATATTTTTTACAAAATTTTTATTACTAAAATGGCATTAAAATAGGACATTTTTAATTAGAAATCAAGTTATTGTTGGAGAACAAAAGAGAAGACATTAAAAAGGAATTTTATTATGATTTTACCAAAAATTTCGAAATTTTAAATCATTTTTTGTAAAAAAATTTATTCTAAAAAGGTTGCAATTATTTTAGTTTTTATAGGACATTTAAATCTATATGTTCAGATTTCACAAGAATCAGATATACATTTTTTTACAATTTAGAAAAAAAATTACTTTATGAAAAACTTAAAACAAATTTTTGTTTGAAGCCATCGTTCTAACTCATAAAAAAAAATGATGCAGTACATACACTTCTAATTGGTTCTAAAATTTAATCCAGCTTAACCGGTAAAAATTTAATTATGGAAATATTTCTTTGTAAGCCGCAACAATTGTCCAGGTTCAAAGAAATATGCGAAACAGTTAAATTACAAGAATGTAGGAGTATGGGCCACAAAAATAACTCAAACCAAAACAGCTTAGCGTCTTGGTGTAATAACAATGCTCAAACACACGAAAAAAGTTAATAATTAGCAATAGAACGTCGTCATTATGACCGTAAACTTTAAATATGCAAGGGAAACAAAACCGTATACTTCTTCGATGCTGATCATTCACACTGTCTTTGAGATATAATGATTTTCAAAGTCGTCTGAGGTGCAAAAGCTAAGTTGTAAGTGAATTGGATTTTGTAGTATACTCAGTTGTCGATTTATATGGTTGTAGATATAATCAAGACCCTTGTTGATATCGGGAAAGATCTCCATTTGGGTGATGCTATGGACATTACTCGTTCTAGGCCTGCCACTTGAGTGAGCTGCACCCACGAACAGGGTTGTTGTAGTTGATTGTTGTAGATGCGAGATTTTTGGATCCGTTTTTTTGCTTTCGGTTATACATATCATTGGGCTACATTTTTAGAAAAAAAGGGCGTGGCTGCACTTGGCCTTGGTTTATAAAAAGTATTTTACAAATATAGCATTCTTTTAAGGGCAAACGTATGAGTAACGTATTGACAGAATGTCACTTAAAAGGTGCTCCTAAGTCAGCTTGCCCTCTTTCCCTGGTACCGTTTTAAACCGAAAAAAACATGAATTTTAAAATATTTTGTAGATTATTTTAAAACATATTGTATTTGAAACATATTTTTCGAAAATTTTTTTTTTTTCTGAAAATCTCACTATACTCAATATAATTTGTGACCTAAGCCTGCACTGCGTGTATTATAAAATCATTTTGCAAACCAACAAGCCGAGTTGCAGTATGATTCAGAAGGTTCTATAGACTGACTTTTGCTTTAGCATCCGCAACAGCGATGCCTGAAGGTCTGCAAATGCTAATCCTTTCCGTCACTTCCATATATATCAGATAAATATCACAATTTGTGTAACTGCCCAATATTGTTTTTTTGTAAGATCATGATCCAATATTAATGCCACAACCCCAATCGAATGGGGAAGCGAGTCCAACCAAATATTATGCCCCTCTTATTAGTACACCCTAAAGCGCCAAACCCAAGGCTAGATTTAGCCTGAAAGGGGAATTTATTAGAAATATCCAAACCGCACTGACATAAGGTTACACTTCTCAATTAGGAATTTTCCCACTTTTCACTCTGAATTGCAAGACTATTCTCTTAGAATTTAAAGAAAATCGATTTGATTTTAGAAGCATGTGATTTATTTTATAATTTTAAGCACTACAGACGTCTTCTTAGTTTGATTAAGAGGGCATGCGTTTCAGCAAACTCTGCTGTAATTATTTAATAACTAATAATATTAAATAATTAATCATTGTTGATTTCCCAGAAGCGAGTCCACAGAAAAGTCCACATAACATTCGAAGAGTTCCCCAGATCTACTTGTTTATACAGACGGACGGGCGGACAGATTTAATAGAATCGAATAGTAAAAGAATATAACAAAGAATATCGAAATCGATAAAAATATCGATTTTTTCAAAAAAATAGCAAAAATATTTGCTTATAGCATTCGAACTACTAAACCGATTGGAAGCTAGATTATTATTAATTGCATACCCATTAGATTAATACCTTGCTTGACGACATCTAAAGTTTCTATCTCGAGATATGTCATAAAATGTAAGGGTACCTACCGAAAAAAGTAAAAAAAATTCTAACTCAAAAACGTATCCATACAAAAATTTTTGAATTTAATTTTTGAGTTCAGCATTTCAAAGTACATTAGAAAAAATTAACAGCATCAATGGGTATGTTTGTAAACTAGTGTTACAAATAAATTTTAAAAAATCTTTTTTTTTCTTAATTGGTTTCCAAAAATATAACATTTTTTAGTCAGTATGTCAGTGATGTCCTTACTTGGGATGTCAATTCAATTTTTTGACCATTTAAACGTAATTTGCACATATTTATTGGAAAAATTGGGGTTTCAATCGTCTAAATATTTGTTTAATCAAATAAATGCAATATTTTAATATAAAAATGATTAAAATGCTTCAAAATTATTTAATATGTGCTCATTTTTCAAAAATTCTTCCTTATGACATTAAAAGGACTTACCAATATATTTGGTCAATTTTGAAATAATAAATTTAACCTACAAAAATGTTACAATTACCTATAGTGCCCTGAATCAAGGGCTTATGAAAACCGCTTCTTTCAATAACATTTTTAATTAAATACTATTTACCAAGCCATTTTGTGCCCATCTCTAGGGCGAGAAACTTATTTTGCATTTGGTTTTGGCATATTTTGAATGTCCCGTTTGGTTGTTTGACACGGATGTGCGTTTGTGCTATATTTTGTTAAATTACCAATTTCACAAATCTATTTGGCATTCATTTTATTTTTTCTATCTCAATATTTTCAATAATGCGGCCAACACATCTCATGCCAATATTTGCCATTTTTAAATTGGAATTTTCAGCCAAATGAAGTGTGTAGGTGTGTGTGTGTGTGTGTGTGGGTTGGTAAATAACTTGTTCAATTCGTTGCCGAAAAACGCTTAGCCAGCCACTCTCTGGTGTTGCTTGTCTCTAGCTACGCGGCTACGGGTTAAATTTAATTTCCAAACTTCGTTTTTGTTTTTTTTTTGTTTTTTTTTGTCGTTTATGCCAAATCCCGCACAAATCCTTTGAGCTGGCACACGAACAGCTGCTTTTGCAGCAGCAGGTCGAGAGCCAGAACATTGTCTCTGGTTGTTGTTGTTTTAAGCGTTGGGATGCTGCTGCTTTGGTTGCAGATTTACGCACCAACAAATCGTGGAATTTAGTTTCGGGAAAAGGGCGAAGGCATTTTCAATTTCATTGCTGCATTTGAGCTTCAACTCCCAACTGATCTTGATTGCATTGAGACAAATGCCACATGCACGGGGGACAAAGTAATCAAGTTCCAGGGACTAAGCGATTAAAAATTGTTATTTTCAAGGCTGCAAATACCTGAAATTTTGCAAAATGGTTGACTTTGTGTTTTTTCTGTATTTTGTTTATGTAAAGGAAAACGCAAATATTTTTCGTAGCCTTTGATAAAATCAAATGGAAAAGTTATAAATATTATTGTCAATAAATTATCGCCCTTTTCTACGGCTTCCAAATGGGACTTTCGGCCTTAAAATTTAATTTAAAAGTCTATTATGTTACTTTCGATCCTTCTCGAAGTGGCTTTAAAATATTCAATAATTTTTACATCATTAAAAAAATATTAAATTATTTTTGAATCGGTCCAATAGTTTTTATTGATTAATTTTGTTATTTTACAACAATTTTCTCAAACCGGTGGTTCGGTATGGGTTCAGGTTGGAAAGTCATTAGGTCAGTTATATAATAATTTCGGCTTATTGTTTTTAAAGGGTTCAGGATTTTAGTTTTTTGACGGTCAAAAATTGTCCAATTGTCTGGGTATTTTATCTAGTTTCTTGACTTCCAGAGAATATACAATATACAATTTCATTGACAAAACCAAAATTCTCCATATCCCCCCCTTTTCAATCTCCCCTACCTCCGAAAAAAAAATGGCCATAAGTCTGTGCAATTTTTTGTTCCACCCATCCAAGTAATTGAATAAAATACGCAAAACATGACACCCCGTAAAATCAATTGCGGTTGCTCGTATTCTCTCTTTGGTTCAATGGCCACTGCGAGCTGGCAGTCAGTCGGCATTGGTGGGGTGCCGGCCGAGGGATGAGCACGTGGCGGCACTTCATGCAATTCACATGAGCGGTCGGTCGAGTCCACAGTTGAGTTTTGTTTCAGTTCTGTTTTTGGTCAGCTTTGCGCCAGGCCCTCTCGTTGTATGTAAATGAGATATTTTGTGGTTGTGGGCGGCAGCAGCCGGGGGCGGTGGCACGTACAAATTCAAATGCGGTTGAAATCTGCATTAACTATTGCAATTAGTACAAAATTTTGTATAAATTATGTAAAGAATAGTTGTGCAGAGTTTTCTATGAACTGCATGTTTTCGTTTATAATGTTTTTTGGCAAAAATTTTTGTATGAATGGTTGCGAAAGAAAGAGGGTGTGGTAAGAGTGGGGTCAGGGCGTGACCTGGTCGTTTGCCACTTTGCTAGACAGCCAGTTGCATTATGCAATTGAATTTAACATTTAATGATGGCTTGTTTATACCCTGACAATTTTTGGGGTGGTATCGAACACTAACTGATTGGGCTTGAATAGAGTTTTCTTGCTATCAAATTATGTTTGCCTTGTTCGGTAGAATATACTACGTTTATGCACAAATAAAAAATCAGGATTTATGAATGAGAACATTATTAATATTATTTTATGAATATAAATAATTAAGGAAAATATTTATTTTTTAGTATCCTTAACACTTATTATTTTTGTATATCTTTATTATATAAGATGCTGCCATAAGTGACTTGCAATTATCTCGTTCAAAAAATAAAAATTGAAGAAAATAAAGTTTGGATACTTTGAGGAGCAAAAAGCATGATTTTTTTTATAAGCATAAACGTTGTAATGGTAAGGCTGAGTTTACATTATGAATCGCATGATAATCTAGTAAGCCTTTATGTTATATTGATTCGAATGTCAAATGACAAGCTATACACATCTTTCAGTGACAAGACAACATAAGGGCCTACTAGATTATCATGTCTCATGCGTCGAACAGTGAGATCCCAGCCTTATTCTGGGTTTACATTGGGTCATAAAATGACAGACGCCAAAAATTGTTTTGCCTTAAAAACGACAGGAATTTTACTTAAAATGACACAAAATGAGGCAATGTAAGCCCTGACTAAGTTATTATATTTTCTAATACTTTTATTAAAGTCTTATTAACAGTTGGGTAATACAGCTAAATCTTTCACCTTTCTACATTTTTATTTCGCTCGCCATTCTTCAATAATCGCTGCCTCATTCTGAAAGCTAAATAGCTCCATTTTGCACCTTCGAAAAAAAAAATCTCATAAGATGTGAAACTAAATTTTGTTGTTGTTTTTTGTTAAATTTTTCGTCTTTTGCAGCGTACAAGTTTTGAAAAAGGGGTGGAAAATGACCGTTTGGTCAAGCATATCGGCTGCGGCACTTGACCGATATAATTTTTTTTGAATTGATGTAATTCCTGAAACTAAATTGATTTTAACACTGATTTCGCGAAATCAAAAGCGAAATCAGTTGCTGGAACGACCCTGATTTGATATTGATTTGCTTCATAAGCTGAATAGCTGTTCATGAAAAAAAAATGTACAAAAATATATTATTTTTATTAAGGAATAGTTACAAGAAAGAGAATTTTTCTTGAAGCCACTAAGGCGTGGCTTTTATTGGATGTTCAGCATTTGCTTCCATCCATTGTATTTTTGTCTTGATAGAAAAAAATATCATATTGATATTTTTACATATCAAGTTAATCTTCATTTAATCGGTTTGAAATTGATATGATTAAATGTGGAAATGACTGCCATTTAATATCATTTTTTTCTCAGTGTATTTTTGTACTGGCATTTGCCTTTGATCAACATTGATCATTTAGGGTATTTCCATCGCCACCAAAATTAGACAATTAATCGTATGAACAAAATAATTCCAGCAAGAAAATTAAAAATTTCATTTAAAAACCTCCAAAAAACCCATCAGTGTTTGACTAAGTTGACGTGAACTAAAGTATTTTATTATTTTATCATTTATATTTATTTATAAATTTATTTAATTTATTGATCTCTGGATATGAGGTCATGCATACAAAAGTCTCAAGTTTCAGATACCGGGGTAATTTTTAGTGTTTTATTGTGTTATATTTAAAACTGTTCTGTACAGACATACTTTGCTTTTTGGTTATAATGTTTAATAATCCTGTGTTGTTTTGACATTGACATTGTTATTTACATATATTCAACAATGACCTTGAGCAAGCTAACAATCACTTTGATATAAATTAAAAACATGTCACTAAAAACCATTATTAAAACACTATGGAAATTATAAATAAATGACCAAAATATACGAAAAACTTTCAATGTCATACATCGAAGCTGTTTTCGTTTTGATTATTAAAGTGACCATATATTGGGTACAGGATACATGGTCCCATTACGCCTTTTGCAAATCAGTTTCAGAAATCTCAAGACAAAGTTTTTTACTCATATCAAATATGTACATTGTACACCCCTAAATTATTGGATGGTCAATTTTGAAAAACCAAGTGAAGATGAAATATACGTATTTTGTGACAAATTAAGATTTGACACTTTTTACACGAAAATTGTTTTTAAAGGCCAGTACTTAGATAATGTTTTAATTTAGTATAGCACAATACTTCAGATAAATAAGAATGCTTATCAAAAGCATTTAGATTTTAATGTAATTCAAAAGTGTTTCTAATCATATCTCACCCCTCTAAAAGTAGCATTTTGGTGTATAAATGGCAGAGAAAAAAAGTATTTTAGGGGTTGCGCAATGGACTTAAAGTTTCTTCTCACACCTTGCTCGATTATTCAATTTATTAGTAGTTGGTGTAGAGTACGATTCAAAATATGACCCTTCACAAAAAGGGATCCTTGTTTCCAACCAGGGAATCAAACCGAAACGAATTTCGGTTCCGGTTCCGGTTCTGGTACGTACCGAAACTAATGTTTCGGTAAAAGGTTCTGTTTAGGTTCTAGTTTATTTCGGTATTCGGTTCCGTACCGGTACCATGGTTTTTATTTCGGTATACCGGTACGTACCGGTATGTACCGGTATAATTTAAAAACCTTTTAATACAAAGATATAATAGAAATGGTAGCAACCTACACAACAGAAAGTGGTTATAAAGAAGGAAAATTAAACATTATAAACTTTACCTCAGAAAAAAATGTCCTAATAATAGAAGAACAAGAAGATCTTTTGATATCTGATGAAATGTAAAAAAATATACTGTTTTCAGATAACGTTACCGATCACAATTTAAACCTGCTTTTAGGTTAAGTCCATTTGGGCCAATTAGTAATTCATTTCCTTTGTAAATGCAAAAATTAAGAATAAATTAATAATATTTGGAATTTATTGAACCAAAATAGATGCAACCAAACAAGATGAAATTGTTATTTTTATTGAAAATTTCAGTATATACCAGATGGTCCCTTAACTTTACATTTGTAAGTTTTTTCTTACGTTTACCCTGCGTTTTACCCTGAAGAAATCCCTTATTGAAGTAATAAAAATGAAATTACAAAAAAAAAACTCAGAACCGAAACTGTACCGGTACAATGTTTCGGTTCTTTTCGGTCATTTCGGTTCCAAAAATAAAGGTTCCGAAATACCGGTACGCAAAAAATAAATAATAACGGTTCCGGTTCTGGTTCTGAGTTTCAATCGGTTCTTTTCGGTATACGGTTCCGGTTCGGGTTCCGGTTTGACACCCTGTTTCCAACACTAACAATTTGGTATGCTGACCTCTGGTGCATATCTATAAACGCACCCACTTTGTTTTAGCCTACAGCCCGTTAAAGACAGAAAAGCTTAAAAGTGTTAATGAGAAGTGTAAAGGAATAAAAAATACCTCATAAGATATGCAAGATAATAACAACAATAATAAATCCGCTTGACCTTTATGTAAATAGTTGATTTTCCGCTGATGAAATACTATAAATGCATTAAGCTATTTTTCGTTATCACCCCGGTTCTTGTTGAGGACGCAGTTCAACACAAGTTTTCCATTTAAAATGATTTATTTTACAGTAATAGGTCCATACCTCATTGATATTGATAAAAGTCAAATAACTGCATTTAAGAGTGAGGGCGTCTCGATACAAGATATTTCTTAAGAACTAAACTTTCTGACCATGATTAACGCCTGATAATAAATAAATCAAGCCACTCGATCACGAAAGCCTAAACTGCAGTCTTAGTTTGTCACACTGGTCTATTGCACGTGTTTTAAAGCAGTCTTACTATTTACATAAACAACATCTTACGACTATAATAATAAAAATCAACTTGGCAACTCATTGGAAAATGGTATTTTTTTTTAGAAACTTTTTTATATGAACAAAGTGGTTTTTTTTTACAATTTGGATATGTGTTTCCACGATTTTCTACGCATTGCAGAACACATAGTTTGAAATTCATCTCAAGTTACACTGTCGATGAAGCCTTCCACCATCTGTATTGAGTTTTTTGCGCATTCCTTTAACACGCGCAAATTGCCCAAGTTATTCTGTATTCTTCGTCTTCAGAAAACAACGACAGAGACTGCCTTTGCTTTGATCTACGCTGCTTTCAATTTGTGTTCTTCTGGGGTAGCAGTCCAATTGAGAGTGTTATTTTATATACTCGTCCCGAAAAGAAGCGAGGACAAAACCGACCTCGTCGTTCGCATCTTAGTTACGATGTCAAATTCTGAATTTAGTTTCCCAACCAAAAAAATATATTAGTTTTCGATTTGACAACACTTGAAATGGAGGAAAGACTATTTTAAGCAAAACTGAAGCCCGACTAAGGGAATCTTTAAATCCATCTCGCAACTTCTAAAGCTTATAATGATTTTTATACACTTGAAAAGTGTATATTAATTTTGCCCAGAAGTTTGTAACGCATAGAAATATTCATTTCCGACCCCATAAACTATATATATTCTTGATCAGGACGACGAGCTGAGTTCATTTCCGCTTGTCCGTCCGTCCGTCTGTCCGTCTGTCTGTCTGTCCGTCTGTCCGTCTGTCTGTCTGTCTGTTTCTACGCAAACTAGTCCCTAAGCTATCGAGCTGAAATTTTGCACAGAATCTTCTTTTTACTGCACGCAACTAATATGTCGGAACCGGCCGGATCGGATGACTATATCATATAGCTGTCATAGGAACGATTGGTCGAAAAATAAGTCTTTGTGAGAAAAACTTTTTTGATTTCCATCGTAGCGTCACCAATCGTAGTATATATTAGTTTTATATGTTTCCTCACAATTCGGAAAAAATTTATCAAAATCGGATGACTATAGCATATAGCTGCCATAGAAACGGACGGTCAAAAAACTACTTCTAGTGAGAAAAACTTTTTTGCTTTCCATCGTAGCGTCTCCAATCTTAATATATATTAGTTTTATATGCTTTGACACAATTCGGAAAAAATTTATCAAAATCGGATGACTATAGCATATAGCTGCCATATAAACGGTCGGTCAAAAAAATACTTCTAGTGAGAACAACTTTTTTTTTCTATCGTAGCGTCTCCAATCTTGGTATATATTAGTTTTATATTCTTTCACATAATTTCGAAAAAATTTATCAAAATCGGAGGACTATAGCATATAGCTGCCATTAGACCGATCGGACGGAAAATGTGTTTTGCTAAGAAAAGTTTTTTTTTATGGTATCAAATTTTTATTATCAATGATTTAAAAATTGTAAATATTTGATATCTATATCCTATATATATTTTACCGGTTAAATCAGTTGGAGTAATCTTTTTCAAGTGTATTAGAACTTCGGCACAGTCGAAGTTAGCTTTGCCTTCTCGTTTTTTGTTTTTTATGTAAATTCTTTGCAAACCAAAACCTACCATTTTAGATGGTGATAGTTAGGTTTTCCAAATTTTTCCTTAGGGAGGGACACTCTAGAATACAGGCCTTGAATATTATTATATTTATTTGATTTACTATTATTAGCAACTTATTATCTAGTGACAGTTTATGTGTGGATTGGTGTTAGGAATAATTCAAATCCTTTGTGGTGGCCTTGTGTGGCTCAGTGGGTAGCGTGTGTCCATACTGTGCGGTTGTTTATGGGTTCAATTCCGCCATGGAACGTCTAATTAATTAATTAACTAATCATTCATTTGTGGTTAATCGCTCAAAGGGTACAAGGCAGGAAACTAAATGCTTCTATATTTAGCAGAGTTAAAATTATAAGCGGATAAAAATTCATTGAAGAATAAAAACAATAAAAATAAATATAAAGAAATTGTTAACTACTTGAATGTTGTGTCGCGATCGTGAAGTTTTGTACGTTGCGCTATTTAAATGATAAAGAAGATGTGTAATAAGAATAAGAATAATAACGGCAGGCTTCACAATTAAATTGCTGCCAGATAATATAGATCAGAGTGCTTAAGTGAGTGTTGGTGGGACCGAGTTGTGCGGATAGGTCAGCAATATAAATTTTCTTGTAAAACTTATTGAGAAAGAAAAACTCTGATTTTTTCCAAGTGTCCGGATATTAAGTCGGCTTGTTTTCGCATTTAACGGCTATTATTGATGCTTGAAACATCATGGAAATTGTAAAGTAGGCTTTTAAGAAATAGTTTGATTTGGATATGTTTACTGTTTATGGATTACTTTAAAGCACGGAGTCTATATTTTCACGTGCTGCATAAACATAAACATTTTTGGGTTTATTATTATTAAATAAGTGCAAGAATTTAAACAAAAATTTCCTTTGTTTATTAATTTGTTACATGACTACACCATTTCCACTTGATAAAAGAGCATTTTGACATGAATGATGCCCGAAAATATTGTTAGAAAAAAAAACCTTGCCCCTTCTACTGCAATTAGTCATTAGTATACTATGCGTATACGTGATATTTGTCAGTTTGTCTATCGTTTGCCCCCTCCGGTGCGCAACTGCTCTTTCACAGTCTATTTGCCTCGGTTTTCAACTAAAACCTACGCTTGTTTATTGTAAATTTCATTTAGATGTGCAATTAAATTTTAATTAGCCTGCCTCTTCTACTATTTTCTATTCGGGTGGGTGGAGGGAGGGGAGAACAACAAATACTTGTATATCGAAATACCTTTCATTAGTGAAAGTTTAGTGAGGCTTGGCGCCATTCCACTCGTAATGTGGCATTGCCAAAAGCTGCTGCCACTTGAAAAAGCAGTATTTTGTTTGTTATTAGTGCTGCTGCTGATGCTGCTGCCTGCTGCCTCCTTCCTCACTCCTCCTACTCTCACCTGCACCACTCGCATGCGCCATTTAACTGTAATCAATTAATTCATTATTATTCGTATTCTGCTTTCAAAACCTGCCACTTTGCTTTATTGCATGTTGAAGTAGTTTTCATTATTGGTTCTACCTTGTTGCACAGCAGGCATGAGGAATGATGGAGGGCAGTGCAAAAGCAGCCAAAGCAAACTTGTCGGCAAGTTTTGTGTAGGTAACTTTTTTCTTTCTTTCTTTTTTGCTTTTTCCCTCTTCAATTCTGTTTTAGTTGAAGGTCTCATGGGTAACATTCTAACCAGATAGCGAACAACTGGGGCAAAATCTTTTAACCAATGGAGCAAAAGTGCAGACTTTGAATTTACTTTGCTTTATGTAGAGAAAAATGGATGAATTATTAGCAGTCAATATTAAAATATACAGATTTCGTTTGCAAAAATACAAAAAAAAAATACTAAAAAGAAGTGGTAACAGAAATTATAGAAATCGCCCACCATATACCACATTTGACATGCTGTAACAGAGAATGCATTTTTAACGCTCATTTAGAAGTGGATTTAGTTACTCTGAGGAAAGGGCACCAAATATTTATTTATATATAACTTTTAATTAAAGCATAATATCATATTAAATGCAGCCTACCGACTTTTTTTATTCCTTTATTTAAGTTATCTACACTCAGAAAATGTATTTTCTACGTTCTAGAAAAAGTAACCAAAAAAAATTGCATAAAATTTTAGAAAATTTTCTTATTTTAAAATAAATATATATCCTTAAATTTAGAAAAACTAACCATAAAAAAATATTTGTTTATATGTTAAAAAAATAAAAATCGGGTAGCAATTTTTTTTTCTAAATTTTAGGGCTTAAAATGCCCTAATTTAAAAAACATTTTTTTTATTCTTTCTTAAAAAAAAGGCAAGCTGCGTTCAGACAATAGTCATGCTGGCCCTAAGTCTTTCAAAATTATATATTGTTGGCCGACAATGAGATGGGGTGTTTAGTCTGTGTCAAACAATCGGTCAAAAACAGTTGGCTCAAGTTAAGCCTTTGAGTCTGCTTAGAAGAAATGACGATTTTCGACCACTGACAATGGTCTAAACTACTCTACAGACTCTATTCATCAGACCTCAGCGTGTAAATTGTCGATTGGTCAGACATATGGCAGTCAAATTAAAATTTCTAAAACATTGATAATAAAAATTTGATACCATAAAAAAAACTTTTCCTAGTAAAACACATTTTTCGACCGATCGGTCCTATGGCAGCTATATGCTATAGTCATCCGATTTTGATAAAAGCTTCCAGAATTGCGTTGACACATATAAAACTAGTATATACCAAGATTGGTGACGCTACGAAGGAAAATAAAAAAGTTTTTCCCACCAGAACTAGTTTTTTGACCAACCGCTTATATGGCAGCTATATGCTATATTCATAAAATATAATAAATATAAATAAAATATAAAACTAATATATACTATCATTGGTGGCGCTCCAATGGAAAACAACAAATAATAACCAGATGCTGTTCAGTTAGTTTATAAAAAAGTTTTTCTCACTAAGACTTATTTTCCCTCAGTTTTAAAGCTATCGAGCTGAAATGTTGCACAGAGTCTTCTTTGTACTGCACGCAACTAATATGTCAGAACCGGCCGGATCGGGTGACTATATCTTATAGCTGCCATAGGAAAGATCGGTCGAAAAATACGTCTTAGTGAGAATAACTTTTTTGATTTCCATCGCAGCGTCTCCAATCGTAGTATGTATTAGTTTTATATGTTTCCACACAATTCAGAAAAAATTTATCAAAATCGGCCAAGCCAAGCTAAGTAAGAAAATCCGAATTTTTAAATTGCATTAAAGCAAGCAATAATTAACCAAAGTTCTAACAAAAACTTGAAATTGATAGATAGTTTAAGACGATCAAATATTCGAACAAAATTTCATTTAAATGACCGCTTTTCCTTTTTTTTTTGCACTAAGTTAGTCATATGGTACCATGTTTGGTGCGAAAAGATCTTTGAGTTTGAGTACGGACCTGAAATGTTATTTCAGATTTAAAGGTCGTTTTTGTATATGCTTAATTTATGTGCACCCCAGAGTCTTTGTGTAATTTTAGTTTTTGATTAAATTAAGCATTGCTTACATACCAAATATTTATCCGCTTTTAGCCCGCTTAAACTCTATAAACTGTCTTTCTGTGTCCCTCTGGAGAAGCTGTCCAACAGCAACATCAGCTAATCCCCCGTTGGGCCAAAAACATTTGCAAATGTCTTACTCAGTCCAATGCAGTACAAACAATTTTCAGTCAATTGTGTTTGAGGACGACACCCCATTCCAATTCAATACCTGCCCCATACCGCACCCCATTCCCCCCTTTAGCCCACCGAAAGCTTGTTCTTGTTGTGGTTTAATGGATTTGCAGTTTGCAGTTTCTTAACAATCCCATGTTATTTTCGCTCTTTCGCTTCCTTTTCGCGCTTTGCCCTTTTCGTGTTCGAGCAGATTTTGCTTTTTGCTTCAGTTTTTTTTTCTTCTTTTGGTAATTGCTTGGCATTGTTGTGCTTCGATTACGAAAATGTTGCAGCAGCACCAGTGGGGCTCATCCCCGAGGAACTCAAATTGCACAGCATTGTGGCAACTCTTTAAATATCCCTTAGAGTTCTGTCTGTCTAAGACAAATCTCGAGAAAAAAAAACTGGGAAACTTTTTAGCTGAAATCTGTGCCAGCAGATTAACTCCTACTTCGTCACGTATCTAATTTCATTTTCACTACATGGCCAACACATAAAAAACTAATTCAAAGCGCTCAATATAATTTATATCCTTTGGCACTCAGTGGCAAAAAAAAGGATCGCACACAATCGGCCCAAAAAGGCGAAAGAAATTTTTGTAATTTTTATGACCCCAAAAGACACATCAATTCCAAAGGCACCGACAAGGCAGAGCAAACTTATTTAAAGATGTAAGCGCAATAAAATAAAATAATAAAAATACAACTTTTTTTTGTTGTTGGCCCATTTCCACTTGTTTGTTTTGTGTGGGGATGGCATGTGGAGCGCAATGGGGATGGGGCGCCGACTATAAACTGTTGCAAGTTATCTAAAGTGTTAAATCACCTGATGCCGTCAGCATGAAATTTACGCACATAAATCTTTTGAGGGCCCGGCCCAAGTCCGAAACTGAGAATGGGCCTCGGCAAAAACATAAACCAAACATAAGCAGGCAAACAAGAAAAAATAAAATAAAACCAGGCACAAGGCTATGAAACGAGGGAGGCAAGTGAAGTTTTAAAAAAGCCAAAAGAAGGCGAGAAATAGTTGAGTAAGTAGTTAAGGGATGTGAAATTTGAATCAAAAATTCTTAAATATTTAAACAAAGCAAGCTACCAAAAATCAGAATCTTAAAAGGGAAAAACTCGGAAATTTTAAACGTTTTTAACGGTTACCTAAAAAATAGATCTTTAGATGGGCGCGAGATCGTTTGTCATACTCTGTACCTAAGGTAAAAGGATTATATTGAATTTTCAAATGCTTGTAACAGTCAGAAGAAAGCATTTCCGAGCTCTTAAAGTACATATATTTTTGATCAACAGTCAATATAGCCAATATATGTCCGTCCGACTGTCCGTATGAATGAACAGATCTTAGAGATGGTAAAAGCAAGAGGATCGGCATGTGTAGAACGTAGACTCCTTAAGCTTGCAGACAGATCAAGTTTATTTTTCCCTTCGTAAAAACTTTATATTTCCCACAATTTTGTAGGAAGATTGTTCGGACCCGTCTTGAGATTAATAGTACGTTTCATTATTTATCGATCCACTAAGAATCATTTCCTGATCTGATGAGCGATGGTGAAGTTCTAGAAATACATAATTCAAAGCAACAAAAACACACACTGGTGGGCCAGAGGCAGAAAAGTTTTTTTTTTTTAAATTGGCTCCGAATTTAATTTTTTTTGTTTTGTTTAATTGAGAAATGTTTAACGCATGTTTTGTCCAAAAATTGTAATTCTAGCTTGTTTAGGAACAGAGATATGGAGCATCAAAGTTGAATGTTGTTACTATGCAACAAATCTGAACACAAGCAACAAATTTCGTATGAGAAGAGCGGTTTAAACATAAAAATTTTATAGTATGAATTTATTTAGATTGTATTCTTTGAAACGATAAAGTTTTATATTATAATTAATTTGTTCAAGTTTTGTCACGTATTACTGGAGTAAATGAAAAATTAATTAAACGATTTGGTATGATCTTAGAATAACATACAATGATTTAATTGGCTCTAATAAATATAAAAGAAATGGCAAAATCATAAGTTGAACTTTATTCTTGATATAATAAGCCTAACACAGTCCACAAAATTTTAATTCATCTCAGTGATGTCATTAAGAGTTGTATTTTTGCACAATTCATGCTAGAAGGTATAGTTGTATTGCCACAGCCAATTTTAACTTTTTAATATAATGTGCTCATCCTCTGATCCATTAATTTCAAACAATAAAATAATTTCTAAAAGGAAAATTATTTCTTTAAGATCAAATATGGAAGCCCTTATGGCCTGATTTTTTTTTTTTAATATTTATTTAGTTGTTATATTCTACCTTTGAACAGTGTTTTATGAGTGTTTTTTAAAAAAATTCTCGGGAGAAAATCATAAGAGTTTTTTTAGTTTGGTTTTTGGATTTGTGTTATTAATTAACTATATAATAAAATATAACAAAAAGTTTGGATTTCGAGGGCTGTTCAAAATGTTATCGGGCAGCAAATTAAGGTTTTTTAAAAAAGGTGTAGAGGTGGTGGCCATGATTTCGGGACTCCAGGTTATCGGAATTGAAAACGATAAATGAGGTTATGATCAGAATTGATGTTATTCTGGTCCGTAACTCAATCATATTTTTTAATATTTTTTAAAAAAGTGGCGGGCGTTTAAAAAAACTTTAGATTTTTCAAGTCATTACATTACATTACATTTCTTCATTACATTTATTAAAATTTGATTATCTTTTGCAGCTTTCTTTGCTTTTTAGAAATTGTAGCATCTGCCCTCCGTTTATCAGTTGTTTAAAACAGATTGGCCAAACAGGCCGTTGACAGTGCCATGTTCTAGTCCCTTCAGCCACCCCACGCACCTGCTTTCCCCCTGCTCTTAAGTCCATCTCGAAAAAGGTTACGTGCATGTGTCGAGGGTTTCTTGGTTGTGTATATTTTATAGCTTTATAAAAGCGCTTTGACCTGTCGAAGTGAGCGGGGTCAACGATGAGACGCTGGGTTAGGTTCAACATGTCTGGACTGAAATTTTCGGAAATGGCAGTGGAGTTGGGGGCTGGGGACTATCATATGCCCATTGATTGATGCGGGTGAAAAGGCGAATAGGAAACTGTGCAAATAGTTTACAATTGCTGGCCATTGAAGCCAACTTGGTTCAATTGCTTTTGCATTTGCTTTTGTTTGTTGTTTCCGTTTTTTTCCATTTTGTTGTTGTTGGTTATTTTATTTTTTTTAACGACAACAGCGTGAAACTTTGGCCAAAGCACCTGGCCGGGAGAACAGCAAGCAGGTCAGGATTAGGAACAGCCAGTGCAAAATCAACACACAGCGCCGTAAAACAGTAGCAAAAAAAAAAAAGAAAAAGTAACTGGCATTATAACACAAACAAAACAAACAACCGATGCGATGCGCATTGCAGCAGGAATATAGGGTGGAGGGGGTCTGGGCAAACGGTTAATGTAATGAAAATGGCAGCGACTATAAAAACAACATTCGATGCGGAAGGGGGAATAGAAATTTTTCTCTTGAGGGTGCGACGACAACGACTCGCGGAATAATTTTTTGTTTTGTTTTACCGTTTTAGAGCTCAACAATCAAGCCAAAGGAAAAGAAGAACACAAAGGCAACCAAACAGCTCGGCAGGGTCATAAGATAAATACAAAGTTGAGTTAAATCTACTTGAAAAATTAAAGTGTGTAAACTATTGTGCACATGACATTGGCTTACACTTATCACTAAAACGAATGAGGAGCGAATTCCTTTTATTGCTCGGCCGCCATTAAGCGGTTATGATGAGATGTGTGGAAGCTGAAATGCAGTTTAAAGAAATATTCTCTTCAAGCATCTGATTGTGAACTACTTATGCTTTATTGAAAGCTCTCTTCTATGGTAATATGCCAAAAAAATACAATTTTTAGATTTTTTGTTTAAAAGATATAGTGGAATATTTAAAAAAATGTGGTTCTCAAAATAATTGTGCCAATGACTGTAGTTAAAGGGCTGTAACTTGGAATAATTTAATTGTAATGGCAACCGTCTAAACAATACTACGATTTTCTTATTAACTTTTGCCCTCTTGAATGTTTTTTTTTTTCGTGGGCTAATAGTATCTACTCGGGTAAATAATAACATTTTTCATACATTTTGTGTGGGGTTTTGTATGCTTGAACTAGAAAAATATATCAAAATGTTTCACATTTCAAAAATGATTCGTGGAGGTATAAAATTTTCGATGCTGCAGCAAAAGTTTAGATTTCTTCGACATAATCGATCATAAATACAAATTGAACTACATCACTTAAGCAAGCTTTAAAATGAACGGACGAAATAATTGTAAAATTTCTTAGCAATGCAGATTTCAGCTATGTTTGAGCTGTAATTTAGTAGCAAACATTTGGTATGTTCCTGCTTTGGAAGCCTTCCCTCTGTATCGTGCGACTTTGTCTTTCTATCGATTACAATAGCTTTTACGTTACTAGAGTTGCGCGAAAGTCCAAAGATAAGCCACTTCGATTAAAAACTCAAAGTTGAAAGCGCATTTCAGGCCTTATAAATATATAACTGTAGACGAAAACTATACAGAAACTGAGGTTCCGCATGATGTAAAAATCAAAGCAGCTTCGATATTCTCAGTCGGCCAGGTTCGATGATTCAAGGTTGCTTTCCAATAAATCAAAACGGCATGGTTGCTTTTGAATATTTGTTAAAGCCAGTAAGTATTGACTGACACCAATAGTGCAGGAGCTTTGTTTCTTATTCAGTTCGAAGCAAAGCAATTGATTGACAGCGTGGCTCCTGTTGCCACCGCTGCACTTCGGGGAAAATGACCACTTTATCTGGCATTTGCATGTTTTTTAAAAGTTTTCTAATACGCTGTTTAGACCGGCCGCATCATTGAAAATTTCCGTTATACGCTGTTTTGTTACTTTTTCTTTGTGGGTGTTAGAATGATTTGAGGTTACGTACGGTACTCGTATCGGAAATACGAAAACCCAAAATTTCGTTGCGGGTATTTTAATCGACTTCAACTCTTTTTTGCTTAATTTGTAGAAGCCCTCATAGAGCGGGACCATTTGCTTCTTTATTGGCGTTAGTTGAGACTTTTTTAAATAAAAAAATAAAAAATTTTTTTGTACTTGTGGACGGGATATTTTGCTTTTTTTTGATAAATAAAATTGATAATAGACTACTTTCTTTATTGTTGCCGTCGGGCACGTAGAACTTTTCGTTGACCGACTTTTTCTTGACTTATGGTACGTGTCCAGTGCACTTCGTTGTTTTTTGTCGTAATGAACTTCTTTAACATTTTATGACTGATTACCGTGATCGCTTCGATTCACTGTCAACCTTTCCATTTTAGGGTTGTTGTTGTCGAGACCTGTTTCCATCTTCGCTGATGGAAAGATGCCAAATTTTTGAATTTCAAATTTACATTGTTTAAATTTTTTTGTTTAAAAAAATTTTATATTGAAAATTTGTAAATTGAGATACGAGGTGCCAATATCTTACTTTTTATTTAAAGATGAAATTTATAGTAGTTAATCTAATTTATTTATTAAAATGCGTACGCAATAAACGAACAAAACTAAACTACGTTCACTGTTTAATTATGAAAAATTAAATCTTGCTTTAGACCGGCCGCATCATTGAAAATTTCCGTTAAACGGAAGGTGCGGAATTGTTTCCCATAAGAAACCTGTGGATAGAAGAAGAGCCGCATGTTTAATGATGCGGCAATGATGCGGAAAGAGTGACCGTATATTGCCAAGTATCGAGTATTGTTTCACGGCATCGATTGCGAATAGCTGATTTTGCCATCGAATTTCGATAATCAACTACAACATAATTGGAACGCGAAATTAAAAAAAATAAATGATACGCAAATGCAAGCCCCATTTCCATTTTGTTTACCGGTTGCCGTTGCCAAATACACCGCGTGCCACATTTAACATATTATCGCTCATAATTGTCTCTATTTACATAAATTACATTTGTTCTCTTCTTCTTACTAATTCGGTTTGTTTACGTTTGGCATGGCGAACAGCTGCTTCAATGATGCGGCTGCGGTCTAAACGCCTGCATCATTTTTTCGCATCTTCGACAATGATGCGCCCTGTGTAACTCCGGTATTAAACGGAAGGTGCGAAATTTTTTCCCATAAGAAACCTGTGGATAGAAGAAGAGCCGCATGTTTAATGATGCGGCAATGATGCGGAAAGAGTGACCGTATATTGCCAAGTATCGAGTATTGTTTCACGGCATCGATTGCGAACGGCTGATTTAGCCATCGAATTTCGATAAGCAACTACAACATAACTGGACCGCGTAATTTAAAAAAATTAATGATCCGCAAAAGCAAGACCCATGTCCATTTTGGTGAATGGAGTAACGTTGCCAAATACACCGCGTGCCACATTTAACATATTTTTGCTCATAATTGTCTCTATTTCAATAAATTGCATTTGTTCTCTTCTTCTTATTAATTCGGTTTGTTTGCGTATGGCATGGCAAACAGCTGTTTCAATGATGCGGCTGCGGTCTAAACGCCTGCATCATTTTTTCGCATCTTCGACAATGATGCGCCCTGTGTAACTCCGGTATAATTAGCACAAATTTGCTGTTAACGCATAAAGAAAACATCAGACTGTTATGCCGCAAACTCAAAATGTTAAATTTAACAGTCCCATGTAGGAATAACAGCTGTTAGGTCAGCTGTTGCAATCGAAAGCACGTGTGGCTAAGTTTTGTAAATTTTTGCATTGAGTTTTGTTTTTAATATTTTGTGATGGCAACACAAATAGAAGAAAATCAAGTCATGAACACTGATTTCGCAGGTTTGCCTCTGTGTTTAATATAAAAAATCGTTCAAATTGTGCGTGTGTATACTAATATTTTGTCGTTTTATAAGCGCTTCTAAAGCTGGATTTTTATTAACAAATTTCAACTTTGGAAAGGATTATGTAAAAGAGTTTAGAATTGTTTATGTGTTTGTCCACGTGTTTGTTGTAGCGTTGTCAATTCTGAGTTAACAGGTATTGGTCTTAATTTCCTCTTTTTCCCTCTTTTGGCGCAATTTGCATTTTTATTAGGTAACCTCATTTTTTCCAACGTCGATTTGTTTGCTGTGAGGAATAGCAAGAGGGGCCGACACGAACGAGAGAAGGCAATTCAAAGATATTTTGAACTGCATGCGTGCAATAATGTTGATGAAAATATTTTAAAAGTAAAAAGCCACCAATTTTGCAACAATTTGCATTATAATTGGCTTAAATGTAATAGCACTAAGAACTTTGAAAGAAGACATTCGGAATGGATAAACGGTACTACAACTTTGCCTTTAAAAAAAAGTAATAGACCGGTTGGACGGCCACTTCATCCATTTGAAACGAAAGGCGAAAGGGCTCAAAGACTGCAAGCAGCGGAAATATCCAAATTCCAAGGTGATGATGTTTTCTTCCTAGTTCATGCAGCAATCGCAGCTGCCCGGAAACAAGAACTACATGATCTTGCTGCAGTTCTTCAAATACTTGCAAGTACCACGGAAAAGCCAAGCAAGTCAGGGGAGGATTGACAAAGCCCATTGATCAGCCAATAAGTGCGTCCAAAGAAAAAAAACTGGTTTTTCATAGAAGGGGCGTGGCGAAACTCCTATCTGCAACGTAAGCACGTATAGGTGACTGAATTTGGAATTTTATATCTAAAAATGCACGTAAAAAATTATTTTTTCGATTTTTTGGGCGGAAGGGGCGTTGACACGCCCATTTTTCTAAAATAGCTTTTAATGGTCTATAACAACATAATAAAAAAAAACGCAGTGAAAAATCTCTTTTGGTTAACTCACAATAATAAATGCCAGATAATGTGGTCATTTTCCCCATAGTGCGCTGTTGCCCACCGTTGTTCTAGAGCTTTAATACACAGAGAAAAAAATTCATATGAAATGGCAGTCATTTCCACATTTTTTCATATCAATTTCACTCCGATATGACGAAGATTAACTTGATATGATAAAAATATCAATACGATCTTTTTTATAAAAAAAAACATTGCCTGGTCTGAGGCGAACTCGAGACCTTGCACTTAACACGAATGGAATGACGCCTCAACGCAGTCAGCCAACGCACACGCTGACTTATTTTCTAAAAATCAATGCATACCACGATTCATATAATATATTATATTATTAGACAGTGGATTTAAGATTTTTTTTAGATTGAATTCAACCCAAGTAGGCCAGGGGAAATGTGTTGAGGCAAAACAAAAAACTTAGATTGGCCTGCTAATTGCTGTGCTCAAATCACAAAAAGGTTCTTTAATAAAACATTCACCCTGGTCTACTAGGATTAAATTCAATTTGAAAAAAATTAAAATCTGATGTCTATATATTATGAATTTTGGTTGATTTGTGAATGACATTTGGCAAAGACACAATGAATTAAAGAATTGTTGCCTCGCAGTCAAGACATTATGAGCCTTTTTTCTTAATTCCACAGAAATTTTGAGATTTTAAACCGGTTTTGGATCAGATTTGGTTTCTGAACTTCAAAACTTTTGAGGAAGTCGAACTGATCACAGGGCTGCATAATAATCATGTTGCAATAAAAAAAGAAAAGTCCAACATTTCGTTGAGGGTGATGATTATTTTAAATAAAAAGCTAATTAATTTATTTTATTTACATTTTGTTTACATTGTGATAAGATATCTAGCTTATGACAATGTAACGAAGACCAATATCAGCTGTTCAATGGAAGAAAGAATGTGGCCAATGAGGACACCTTATCGCAGCTCTTCGATAAATCGTGTTATCGATGACAAAATAAAGGCGGTGAGAACCTAGCATTACATTGGAGGGAGAAAAAAAAATATTCTTATACTAGATAAAAATAAAAGTTGCGTTAGGTAATTTAGGTAAATTGGGAAAAAGTATTTTTATAAAGGGACCTATAGCTGGTCAATGAATGTTTCTCCTTGTAGGGAGGTCATATATATGAATTCTCTTCAGACGTCTTCTCATAATAACGCCTCTTCTCCTTCGTCTTCTTAACAAACTTCTAACAAGCTTTTTTGAATGTCCCCTCAGCCGTTCCAAAAAATCGGCAGCCTGTTTATTTATTATCTCTCCAACTTTTGGGTCTTTTAGTTCTTTTTCGATTCTTGGAGTTCTTATGTAAAAAAAAAAAATACAAAAGTCTCCTCTCTTTTAAAGAAATAGCCATTTTCTTATTACAGCAAAAATTAAAAAAAAAAAGTCAAGTGAACTCCTAGCTTAATTATTTAGAAGTTAAAAAAAAACTAGCAACCTGGCTCAGCCCATCCTGTCCACCGACTCCACTGGCAAGTGTATAGCAGCTTTGTAATACCCAAAGTTCACTTGACTCTCTCTAGTTTTTACATATTTCACTTCCTCCCAAGTCTGTTTTAAAGTGCAAAGCTGCTCCCAGCTTGACCGCAAGATGAGAAAGTATCTGCCGACGACGAAACCACAATGAAAAATTTAGTCTTTTGCTTCCGTAGCCATTTATTTGTCTGCTTGGCATCTGCCATCATATCTTAGCATGCGGTTAGAGTTGCCTTGCCATCTCTCTCCAATTTCAGGTCCATCTCCCTGCGGCTAATCCATCTTTCTGCCGTCCACAGGAGGCACCTTAAAAATTAATTGAAACATCACTACCGGCTAATAGTGTAAAAAGCCGAGTTTTGGGTTAGAAACTTGCAAATTGCCTGTGTGCGTGGCCATTTATCAGTCTTAGAAGAAGAAATGTTACACAATAAATTCGTAGCACATTTTTGGGTTGAGCTGCTCTTGAGTTTATTAGCTGGACGACCGGCCGGTATTTTGTGGTCAAAAGGGCAACAGCATCAGCCGCCTCCCCCCCGCCACAAGTCAGTCAAGCCATTCAATTCAAATCAGAAAGGGCATTGCCAGCTGTGACAAGAGACGAAACATGGCGCCTGCTCCGACTCTCCCGCTCTCGGCCCTAATACACGACTCAGCTGAGAAGTCACGACTCCACGTTTCGTGCGTTCGGCTGGTTCGTCTGTTGCGCCTAGGACAACAAATTTCAAATTGCCAAGCTTCGGCCCGTGTGGCATGTACTAAAAAACGAAGCAACTGGCGAAGGTCGTACCATAAAATGCGCATAATATCAGACGGATGTGTCAGTGCACGTTTTGTATTTGGCGCGTTAACATCCAATCCGGAGCTGGGTGGGGGTATGACAAGAAGCATGGCGAGGCATGTAATACGTGAGCGCGCTCGTCGACGCGAATTGTAACGGTAAACAAGCCAGCCAGCAAGCCAGCACGCAGGCAAGGCCAAGGCGCCAAATGGTAATCCATCTGGAGCAAATGATTGTGATTGTGTTGATTCAGTGAAGAAGTGTGAAGTGCTAATCAAACTCTAAACAAATTTCTGCCACAACTGGATACGGATACGATACGTGGTAGTGGTACGAGTACATCCTCAACAGCCGCCTTTTGCCGATCCAAACAACTCAAGTACGTACTAAAAGTTCAATTTCCTGCAAGATGCTTTAATTGAAGCGCACAGCAAACACAAGTGAAGCGAGGGGGGGGCGAGGGCTTAGTACTCTCATTGGGTCAGTCATTAGTCATTTGCTCATTTCCGTGAACGCAGCCCGGATGTGCAGCACTTGTCAGCCAATAAACAAGCCACGCGTTGGGGATTGGCAAGGAAAAGGGGCGAGGGGATGGGGTGATACGGGAAGCAGGAATTCACATTCGCTGGGCACAAAAATGAATGAAATTTTGATCATATCGTGGCCGTCATACATCACCATCGTTTTGAATGTCCCAAAGTGATTGAAGTCCTGCACTCAGATGCGGTGATCTGTGTGAAATCTACATATACATGCATATATAAGTAGCTATGCTGCAGGTTATTTACCCCCACACACTAGGCTATAGTGTATAAACAAACACTTGTCAGTCATTAGAGAGTTGGGTTAAAGCAAATAGTCTATGGTTTAGGTGACTAAGTACAGGAATGTAGAATTTTAAGTATTTTGGTTATTAAGAACCAATTATTCATCTTCTAGGTAGTGCTATCTGTCACATAAAGTAGCAAATATTATTTATTTGACATGCAGCTGCTATGTTGAAGATACAAAATCGAGCCTTAGAGTGTTAAGGCTGGTAGGACGAAGCATCGTTGATAATTCAGCCTAATTAAATAAATTCAAAAAAGCTCGATATGACTAACGACATTTCCCAATCCCCGAAAAATTTTAATTTAAGTTGTTGGTAAAAATATAATGTGTCATTCCATCCTTTGATTTTTAAAACTGAAACGCACGAAGGTTTTTTTTTTTTTAATCTTGTTCGTGTCACGAAAATAACTTCTATTTCTTATTATCAAAATGGTTTACATATTCCATTACCTTTATGCCTAAGATAAAGTTATTAAACAAACATTCGTGCGTGCCTTTCAAAACGTGCCTTTTGAACAGAACGACTCTATAAAATTGAATCGTGGCCCTGCGCTTAAAACAGGGATCCAAAACGAACCAACCGAATCGACCGTACCGATCTGCAAATTCTTGTCCATAAACCGAAGCGCTTAACAATCCGGAGGTCTTTCGAAAATACTGAATCGAAATAAAAACCACTGAAGAAATCGGCTTCGTTCAATAAAATTCATCAACGAGTTTGCTGTTGTAAAGCCCCTACCTAAGTTTAGGTTACGATGACTGAGAGCGACATCGGTCTCTTCATTTAGGCCATGTATATAAGTAGTCGCTATTAAAACCTATTAAGCTAGAGTGGGTTCCTCTCTACTGAACCATTGTGTAGACAGAATAAGCTTAAGTAGAGCTGAGATCTCTAGTTCGGAAGTCAGTCGCCGTGAGATTATGTTGAAAATGTTGACCAAGTATCTTCAGTTGTTTTCTACTCATAACAGGGCAATGTCAGAAAAGGTATTAAGCGCCTACACCCAGAGAAATCTAGCACGATTAGGCAAGACTGAAATCGGCTTCAATTTAGTTTTTTTTCGTCTTGAATTTTCAAGAAGAAATCTGCTTGAAATCGAGAAGACCTGTGCGCTCGATTTGAGTTTGGGAGCAAGAGAGGTGAGGAGAGCAAACGAGAGCATTTCGTTCTCTCGCTCTCTGGAAACTTTGTTCTAAAATGCTTACTTTCAAGAAGATCTATTCTTGAATACGAGAATAAATCATGCTTGATATGAAGCCGACTAAATTTAAAACCGAGCAAATCGAGCTTCAAAATTCATGCTTGATTTCAGTATTTTCTTTTGGGTCCAAGAAGATTCTGTCTTGCCGAACTTCTGACACGAAATCTGCTTGATATCAAGCACGATCTGCTCGTTTTTTTTCTCTGAGTGTACCTTAAAACAAATATCAAAGTAAATATGCCGAATTATACACAGAAAATTTTCATAATCGTGCTCTTTATTTAAAAAAATCAATAGTTCGGTTGGGTTAGGGTGCCCGGTAGACCCCAACAAATAAACCGGGTTCATCCAGAGTGATAGCAAATTCATTTGATTGATATGCACGGTCTTCGTAGTGTTTGGGGTATCTATAACTCGCCAAAATAATGCAGGAATTATCAGTGAAAAATGTTAATTTGGCTGTTATTGCCCCATAAGGCCTAACCAAACTTCTCTCAATCCCTTCGCTCGTGTCTTTTATTTTCTGCTGAAGAGAAAGGATCCTACAGCTTAACGAATTCAAACGGCAACGTTTTTGAGAAGCTTTTCATGGCTACATACTTCACAACTGGCGCTTTTAGCTGGTGAAGATGACCTTATGTGCACAAGTTGTACAGAAAAAACTTTCAATTAGTCGTTCCGAGGCGGGATCGAACCTACAACTTGCCGCACAGTAAGGACGATCCTGTGGTTTAAGTTTGCTTCTCTGATTTAAATGCTATAAAGCTCAAACTTTGCAAAGTCTTATTTTTACTGCAGGCTTCTTATATGTCAAAACCGCCCGGATCGAATTGGATCGAATCGGACAAATGGTATTGGAATTTTACCAAACTGAAACAAACTTGATCTGCAAATGGTATACACCTACTTACAAGCAAAAGCACTTGGCTCTATCACTTATAGTCTCTAAGATCGACGAGTTCACACAGACAGACAGACGGGCATGACAATATCGACTCGAATTTTAACGCTGATCGATATGTATATTATATTATTAAAGTACAAACGATCTTAAAAACTGACTTAATTCGGAATTTACATATCTGAGAACACAGTTCTCATTTCAAGTTCGATTTTCATTATAAAGTCCCTTTAACTTTAAATGAAATGTATTCTGTTACAAAATTATCATTATTAAATAAAAATTTATTATAGAACCATGCGTAATTTCTTTAAGTTTTAGAACACAGACTTTCTAAATTCGATCAGGGAAAAAAATGTAGTATGACATTTTATCCTGAATGTACTTTATACGGTCGGAAATGTTTCCTTCTGTCTGAAACATACACCTGCACAACTTTTGGATATCGTTTATCCATTTTAAATGGATACTGGGTGTTAAAAAAAATACTGTTAAAAGGTGTCTTTTTGAAATTCCCGGGATATGTATATTTGATGTTTGCTATTTTTAAAACATGATCTGCCGCCAATTCTTCAAAAAAAAATATTCAAAAATATGATTGAGGTACGGGCCAGAATTACATCAATTCTGATTATAACCTCATTTTCATTTTGGATAACCTGAATCATGGCTACCACCTCTACATGTATTTTTTTTTGAGACCTTAATTGTTTAACAGCCCTCGAATTCTAAAATTTATTTTTTTAATTAATTTATAAATAACACAAAACAGAAAACCAAATTGAAAAGCTCCTTTGGATTTTTCTCCAGAATTTCTAAAAAAAAACTCAAAAAACCATGATCAAAGTTAGAGACCCCCTTGAAGAGTTACAGCAGCTGACAAAAAAAGTCAAGAATTCCGTTCAAGTACACTTAGAAAAAATACAGACGTACGCCATGTATGGAAATACTCGATCAAGTACAAAATTCATGATTCAATTACGATTTTTTCAATCCCGAAATACTTGATTTTTGGCGTTTCGGGATAGATTAAGTACATTTTGGGCTTTTCCACGGTTCTTAGAACGAAATGGTCTCGAACCAATCCTGATTCGTACTTATTTTAAGTTCACACAATATCTAATCATACTTGATATTTTAAGAACAAAACGGTACAAATTTGATCCCGTTCGTTTTGAAACGTTTAACTACAAAAAAAATTTGATTAAAGAATTTAGTTCTTATTTTAGGAACATTTTGGGTAAATTTGAAACTTAAGACTGATTCGTGCTTAGTTTAAGTACAACCAAGTACAAATTATACTTAAAGTTCAAAGTACAAAACGGTTTAAATTCTATTCCGTTCGTTCTAGAACGCTGTGTGTCCCAAATCTGAGAGCATAATTCTCATTTTATTTTAATTTTCGGATTATAAATTTTTTTTTCTTCCATTATTATATGTATTAATTTTTACACTGAGAAAAAAAATGAATACGAAATGACAGTCATTTCCACACTTTTCATATCAATTTGACTCCGATAATACGTAGATTAACTTGATATGTTCGAAAATATCAATAAGATATTTTTTTACATAAAAAAAGACTATATTTTTTCTATGCAGAAGCATTTTTTTTTTTTGCAAACGATCAGTCTATCTTGTTCGAATTCTACTTGATATTAAAGTTATATCATTATTACATTTTGAGTATCAATGTGCAACATTTTAGTATCAATTTGAGTAAATTAAATTATTTAGGATCAGAAAGATATGTTTTTGTACCCAAATGATATGAAAAAAATTAAACTTCTTAAAAAAACATTTTAACCAGCAAAGATTTAATTAATCCTGAGCTTTTTTCTCTTCTTCTTCTTATTTATGCACAATTCAAGAAAAAAGAGCAAAAAAAAAATTTAATTACTCAAATACTTAAATTTATAATGCAATTTTTTTCTAAGAGTGGGCTTATTGTTACGATATCAAAGTCCAATTATCCCAATGGAAGCGGCCAGAAGAACTAAGACCGAAAAAAGCACGATCAGTTCTGTCGAATGTGATGGTTTTGCTCACGGTTTTCTACGACAACACTAGAGTGAAGCATCGAGAGCTCTTGCCAGAAGGTGGTACGGTCAATAAGAAATATTACTTTTAAATAATCCACCGTTTGCGTGAAACAAAAATGTGCGTATTTGTTACAAATTATTTCCTGGCTTTTGCCAGGAATGTCATGCCTCATGCCTCAGCTACGTATAGACCGGAATTGACGACCTTTTCCTGTTGCCAAAACTGAAAAGAGCCCTTAACGGACGGCGTTTTGACACAATTAAGAAGAAAGCAAAAACAATTAATAGTTATCCGTTAATACAAACCGCACTCCTACCACAAGTTCATTAGAGAAAACATTCCCAATTTGTTAATTTTTAAATTGTTAATGTTCTGCGGTTTAAGGCTAAAAAAAATGATGTATTGTGATTGGGTCGTCGGAGTTGAGTAAAAAAAGTTTATTTAATTCTTGTTTAGATTCAAAATTTTAAATTTGTCGAATTTTATTAAATTATCCCGTTACCTTAGTAGCTTAAATATTTTTGTTTATATAATAAATACATTTAGTTTCTTGCACTACTTTCTTATTCTTCATTTCTTAATACTTCCTTTAAACTCCTTTCCAGTACATATATTTTTTCAAGAAGCTTACGCCCTAAAAACGTAAAGTAGAACAACTGCATATGTGTCATACGCTCAGTGTGTTTCTTTTTGGACGGACAACAACACATCATTCATAAAGCGCACAAAAACATTGCATAGGTGCGCATAAAATACAAAAAAAAAAAACACACACCCTAACAATGATGAAGAAGGACTTCTTCTCATCTTTTTTTCTTCAGCTCTCCACCCACCCAACCTAACCCAGATTTCTGCTTTCTTTTTATGGCTTGACTGACTGCCCACAAAACGACGAACCTCAGACCCAGAATTACTTTTTTTTTTTTTTATTTATGAAACTTGTTTTGTAATTGTTTTTGTTCCTTTTTGGCTTTTCTTAGACCTTCTTTGCCTCGCCTGGGCCATTGTCACGTAAATCTCTGACAGAAATTAGCCTCGTTGACAAAAATATGCCTGCTTACACATTATTTGTACAAACAAATAGACAGGGGCCACAGTCGAGTTGGGGCTGAAGGCAGACCGGGGGGGAAAGGAGTGTTGCGAAATTTGCATGGGAACTGCGGCAGTTGCTGTTGTTGGGTTCTTTGGGTAGTTTTGTGGCCTGTCCCTAACTTTGCTTTCTGCCTTTGTTTTATTGATCTGTTTATGCTTTTATTCTGGACAAGGTACTAGGTGACTTTTTTTTTTTTGTTTTTTTCTTTTTTTTTGGGAAGTTATTGGAGGTTAATGGCCAGACAGGCGTGAAAGTAATCATAAACAAGGGTTTCCTTTTTTTTTTTTTTTTTCTGCTGTTTGTATACTTTTTGTTACCTTGAAATTAACTGGCAAATGGGTATTATTCGATCTAATCAAAGCCTTATTTTTTCTGTTTATAATTAAGTTATCATAAACATATAAAAATGCCATATTTCATTTTGATTGTATACCCTCGAGGGCGCTAAGCCTTTGTTGTTCCATACGTCATGTTCATGCCGAGCTGTCAGTTTAATTTGTCTGACGAATTGTATTTTTGTTTGTTTCTTTTTTTTTTGTGTTGGAAAAACACTTCAAAGTACGACGGACTGGTTAACCCTTTTGGCGTTTCCCGAATTGAGGTCATTAAATTTTTTTCAAGCTCTATTATGTTTTTGTTTCATTTTAATTTATATAATAAAGGTTCAAAATTTCATTAGTAAGTGAAGCTAACTTGGATCAATTTAACAAAATAACAAAATGTTTTCATTTGCCCTACTATTTCTGTGAGAGAATGTCAAATGTGTTTGTTATATTTAAGGTTTGAAAAATTTGTTAAATAAATTAAGCAGTGGGGCATAAATTTTTGTACAGAACAAATGTGGCAAAGTCTACTGAAGAGAGACACGGGAGGTTCTTCAAACAGCTGTATAGTCAACCGACTTCTCTTGTGGTGTTGAATGTGCCTCTATTTTAAATAAGTTGTGAAAAAAGCATTTCTTATATGACCTCAATCAGGTTAAAACTTGCTAGACAAAATTTTTCGTAATAATCATTGCAAATGATTTGAAAATGGAAAATATTAGTTTGGTTAGTATATTTGCAAAAATACATGATAAAACATCAAAGCAAAGGTCGCTAAGTCTTAAAAAATACCAATCAAAACTTTATAACCTTTTTAACCGATTGATCCCAATTTTAATGGGGCTTCGGTTTTTGCTGGTACATTCCAAAACCATTTAAATGTGGATTTAATTAACAAATGCTTAGTTTTAAGTCAATATTTCATACAATCCGGGTTTTTGTTAAATTATTTGTTCACCAGCTTAAGCTTAGAAGATAACTGGAATGCGACATCCTGCAGTCTGCAACTTGGCTGTTATACCACAGATTTTAACGAATGATAGCTTTCTGGACGTCCTATTTATGTATATTTATGATCATGGCATTAAACTGAACAGAGAAGAGTTATTTATTGAATTTTCTCGAGTTTTTTACTTGTAAATAAAGTGCATAATAAGGCAAAAAAAAGGTTAAAGAATTAACTTGATCTTTCAAAATTAAGAAAATAATTTGTTATCGTACTTATTACCCTTCCTTCCATCCTTTATTACCTTACTATAAAAAGCTTTGTTGTAAAATATGGTTAAATATACAGGGATGCAAGCTGGTTCTGATCCGTACCGAATCGCTAAACCGAAACGCGAACCGAACTAGCGACTGCTGTAAAATGCTAAACCGAACCGTTAAACGCAAAAGAAAACGGTTCGGTTTATTTCATCGACGAGATTTATCATAAAATAAAAATAAAACTTTTAAGACATTAGGTGCCTACCTTAAAACAAATATATTTGAAGTATTAGGAAAATCAACTACAAGATAAGCATTGCATTGGCTAAGCTCTTCTCTTTCCTCAGAATTTATTTCTTGAAACTTTGGAAGGAATTTTTGATTGGTGAACCAACTTTAATATGATATTCGACATGTTGCTTTCCTGAATAATCTGGCTGCATAGAATCCAATAGATACTTGGGTTTCTCGATACTCTTAAATATAATACTGAAAATTATATATGGAGGAAAATATGGAGGAAAATAATAAATAATAATAATAGAAAATAAAGTCAAAATTTTCTTATTAGAAAGTTTAATGTTCGATAACTGAGAGTGAACCACTGAACCGAACCGCTTACGTCGTTCAGCTTGCGCCAAAAACCATGTTCTGAATCGAACTGGTGGTTTAAAACCTCCATGATCCTTTGTGTGCAAACCTTATATTACCCATATATAAATTACCCAACAAAGTATATATATTTTTATCAGAATCAACAGTCGAGTCGATATTTATAGTCATGTTTGTTTTGCGATTGTATATTTTTAAATATTTTCCACGCCCCCCCGTTTTTAAAATCAACGTTATATCTTCCACAATTTTGAAGATAAATTGTTTGAACCTTTTAGACAAATATGGGGATTATAATTATTTGTCGGTCTACCATACATTGTTTTCCGGTCAGATGACCCAAAGTCGAAACAAAACAAATAATTGAGCACTTACACAGTTATATACAAACTTTGGCAGGTACTGAGTTTATTGCAGTGGGGTTGGACCGACTTTCTAAGTTGTTTTGTACATTTTTTTTTAACTCTTGATTTTCTTATAAAAGAATATATATTATTAGAAGCTAGGAGTATGATGGCAGTGTTGTAATCGCAATAGAACTTAACTCCAATCAGTACTCGAACGGTCAGAACAAGAATTGGGCGCGTGTCGTGTTTTTATTCGCGTCAAAAGCAACATTGCAACATCTGATTTCGTGCGTGTCAGTTTTTAGCCAATAAAACACAAACATGGTCTTACACGACAAAACACGACACAAACAATATAAAAATTACTAAGTAAATATATCAATTGGAGAAAATACATTGAATAAATATCTACCTTTTTCATTATTTAAAGTCGACTCGCTTAAAGAAAATAGAGGGATTCCTGAAAGTGATTTGCTTTTGATTTTGATTTGATTTTGATTTCGTCGAACAGCTGTTCACAGCTGCTCCATACAAAATGTGCAGTGTGCCCAGAAAACGTAAGGATTTTAAGGTCATACTAATAGATTTAACGATTAGATTTGCTTTCTAGTGTGGCCGTATTCTTCGAAGAAAATTATGCCGTCAAACTTGATGGCTGCTGTGTAAAGCTGCAACCATTCTGAAACTACATGCTCTGCTATTTAACTATTATTTAAGAGGCTGACAAAAATTGGGTTTACACTTTATTTCTGCGTTTTGTGATTTATAAACTTTGTTTACTTCAGGGCCAATTGTCAATCAGCTGTTCACGAAATCAAAATCAAATCAGTGCGCAAAAAAGGTCGTTCCGTCAACTGATTTTGATTTGCTTTCACGAAATCAAAATCAAAAGCAAATCACTTTCAGGAATCCCTCTAATATAAAACGAAATTCAATATAGCAAATCGGTGTGTGAAAACTTTTTTTTCGATCAAACGCGATAACAAACTCATGGACTACGCTACTAGAACGGTCATCTTGCGGCTTCCAAGAATACTTAAAACAAACGATTTATTATATTTTATTTACCGGACCGAAACTTCTTTAAAATTTCATCCATGATGTGAACATATTATTTTGTAAAATAATGCTTATTTGACGGGGGAAATACGTCTGTAAACATACACTCACATATCTAAGCGCAATTAATAATTGTTTGAGTTTTATTCACTATTAATAAAGTCGTGCGTGTCGTGTTTGTGACATTTTTAGATCGTGCGTGTTAAAAATATATCATTCGCGTTAGACTTGTGTTAAAAACTTTCGACACACGCCCATCTCTAGTCAGATCGGTAGATCAAGGGGCCGAAACGTTTCAGCCTATAGTCTAATATTTTAACCGCATGGCGAGGATTTTTATGATGCATCCTGGCTCTAGGAGAAGCAGTTATACATTAATAAATTTGTCACATAATTCTTCAACGAAATTTTTAAACTAAAGTTACATCGAAGTTCATGTATGAACTTAAGAATTATAGTTATTCAAGAGCACTGGGACGACTGAAGTGATTGATAAGCACAAGCGCCTTATGTTCTCAGGAGAATTCTTGGGAAAAGGTTGTTCATTTCACTGATTATGTTTCGTTGTTATATTTTTGGAAGTGAATCAATTTACTCAAGTGGTTGACTTGCTCAGCTATTCGGTTACTCAGTTGTTCAGTTGCTCCAGACATTATGACCTTGGGCAATCATTTGAACCAATTGATCAGTGAAATTATTCCAAATAGTACCGTACTTTCTAAACAAAGTCTATGGCCGGGTTCAGCAGAAGAAGTTGCTCCCTGATCAATGATATATTTCTTGGTCATTAAGCCTACTTTTCTCCACGTATTTAATAAGACATTAACATGAAGCTTTTCCAAATTTCAATTTAAGAAACCCCCCTAAAATTAAGCTAAATAATAACAGCAGTTTTATAAAGCTGATCAGTGATCAAGTGACTCTGCTGAACGCACCCATTGCAAAGACTCATTGAGCATAGAACAGCTGAGTTAAACTGATCAATAAAGAGCAATTAAAGAAGCACATTCGCACTTATTTAGTTAAGAGAGCAACTCATTATGGTTCACCCAGTCATGAGCAATTCAACACTAATAACAATGGACTTTCAATTAAGTTGTCTGTTAATGGTAATAGCCTAATCCTGGTGCCTTTGTATTCTACCCATTTGTCAGCTTATTGTTTCAGTTCTTGCATATAACCATTTTCTTGGCTCAATATCAACTCCTCCTAATTAACCCACTATAAGCCATTCAAATGTAAACATAATCTGTGATTAACACAATACAACTATAAATTGATTGATGCGCCAGCTGACCTCACATCAGCCCTCTCTACTCTCTCGTTTAACTAAAACACGCCATCCAAACGCTTAATTCGTCTAACCTTTGTCTCGGTCACAACGGCCTCTCCCCTATATTTACGTACGGGCATTGAATTTTATGTCACATACTGATTGACTTTTAATTACGCATTGAACAAATCAGTGATTGATGTTAATCATACGTTTCACAAATTTCCCACTTTAGCGGAAATTAGAGCTTTATATTGGGCGCATTTGCCAAACCAATTTAAAAAAAAAAAAAGGAAAACCTGTAGAAATCGTATATTATCTCCAAATAGTGCCAAAGATCCATTTACGTGACTCGGAAATGCAAATAAAAACCGTTTTCATTTTTATTGAATTCGTTGAAAGGGCACAGGGACGGAAACGGGAGTGGAAATAGTAGAGACACACCGACACATAAATAAACCTCAACTAAGTCGTGTGTTTTGACATAGATTTAAATTGACATGGTTGCGCAAACAAAAAATAAAATACAAAAAAAAAAAAAGGGGGAAGGCCAGACAGAAAAAGAAACTCGCACACATTTTTCCAAGGCATTCCCAGACTCGCCAGGGCACATTTGCCTAATGCCCGCTTCAAATGCTTTGGCCATTGATACAAAAAAATAAAAATGCAAAATAGTTTGTTATTTAACATATTTGACGGCTGCCTCGTAAATGTAAATTGGCCGGCAGAATTCCCTGCCAGATGATATGATGACAAACAGCCCAAAGGGCTAAAATTCTAAACTGAAGCGCAGCCTTTTGACAATTTCTTGGCTAAAAAATAAAAAATATTTGCCACGCAAACAGCTGGAAAAGCGTTTACCAGGATTATGTTTCTCTAACTGGGCACGCAGTCAGCAAATTGAAAGGCACACACACACACACACGCATCAGCAGGAAAAAAAAAAAAAAAAAAACAAGATGAAGAGGGTCTAAAAAAGGCACAAAAACGAAGTCATAGAGAGAAAAACGCAGTGGTTGCTTTCTATGAATGCCAATTGGTTCGCTGGCTGGTGGGAGAGACGCCGAATGGAGGGCCAATTTAAAAGGGCTTACTTTTTAATGAAGCGAACCAGGCAGGACCTGCAGGATACATGAGACACAATAAGCAAAGAAATGGAAGGAAGCTGAAAACATATTGATACAGAGAGTGAAAAATGAAATTGAAATGTTAGATGAGATGCAATTAGATAAAGAGAAAGTGCTAGATAATATGACCAGCATTGAGAATGGGGAAAGTTGATAAATGATATGCCAAGGAGAGGAAAGCATATTTCAATGAGGCAAGTTAGAAGGGATAATGGCCGTCTAGAATGGACTTGAATCAGGTTTTGAGAAACGATACGAATGGAGGGGGAGCACAGACAAGTTGTAAGTGTAAGCCAAGAGGTGGATGTGTCGAAGTTTCTATACCCTTTACAACAGTGGCGTAGCGTGAGGTTTGGCAGTCCGAGGCGGAAGTTGAATTTGCCGCACCAAAATGTTGTATCTAGGTAAATTTAAAACCGTTTTTTTATATTTAAAATTAGTTTTTCCCTCAGAGCTAAAATGCTCAAATAATCAAATTACACTAGGTACAAGCAAACTTTATTTTGGTCGAAATAGATTACTCTCACTAGATATGGGCTTTTAATAGAGGAAGAAAATGTTATCAAATGTTTCTGTGCAGAAAATAATTTTTAAAGAATTTCACAATTTCCGTTATTTATTTAGGCCGTTTTTAGTGAGTTGTTTTTTTTATGCGCACATTTCTTTCGTTACCTACTTCGATTAAGAAATATGAAAAATAGGCCTAAGACACTCTAGACCTAAAGTAAAACTTCGAAAAATTTGTAATTTTGAAAAAAAATTTCACAAACTTTGAGCCAGAACTTACGAAAATTCGGAAAAAGCTGTGTTAAAATTTCAAACTTTCAAGTTAGATGTCCAAAATCGCATAACTAAATGTTTTCTTGTAAATTCCCTCATCGACCGCAGGCTCTGTAATGTAGGATTTTTTAACAGTATCTTAACAGAGAAACTAATGCATTGTTTTATAAAGATCCCTTCCCGAACGTGAGCTTGCTTGGATGAGTAGTTCTCGGCCATTTATCCATAGATTTTAACCCAAAATAGCTCGTTTGGCGCCTTATGGATTAAAGAAGAAAATTAAATACAAATTTTTTTTTTAATTTTTGTAAGTTTTTTAAAAAAAAATTGTTTAAAAAAACCTAAAGTATTTAGCTAAATATCTAGAAAACAATTAACTAATCTATAAAGAGTATTTGATTTATTTGTAAGACTTTTTACCGGTGAAAGTTAACGGAAGCTATGGCGATATATGACCAGAATTTTGTAACGCATAGAAATATTCATTTCCGACCCCATAAACTATATATATTCTTGATCATGACGACGACCTGAGTTCAATTCCGTCTGTCTGTCCGTCCGTCTGTCTGTTTCTACGCGAACTAGTCCCTCAGTTTTAAAGCTATCGAGCTGAAATTTTGCACAGAGTCCTCTTTTTACTGCACGCAACTAATATGACGGAACCGGCCGGATCGGATGACTATATCATATAGCTGCCATAGAAACGGTCGGTCAAAAAACTAGTTCTAGTGAGAAAAACTTTTTTGTTTTTTTCCATCGTAGAGTTTTATATGCTTTCACATAATACAGGAAAAATTTATCAAAATTGGATGACTATATTATATAGCTCCCATAGATACGGTCGGTCATCGGTATCTATATCCTATATATATTCACCGGTTAAATCAGTTGGAGTAAAGTTTTTCAAGTGTATTAAAACTTCCGTACAGTCGAAGTTAGCTTTGCCTTCTCGTTTGCATTCATTTAAGATTAAATAATGTTAAAGTATCCAAAGGAGCTAAATATACCTACAGAATAAAAAATTTAATATTTATATATATCAAAAAGAAGATATTCTGCGGTGACACAGAAATTTCTAAAGATTTTGAATACCGTTGGTTTGTACATCTCTCAAAAAATAAGTTGGTGCCACAGAACTTTAAACGAGAAGGCAAAGCTAACTTCGACTGTGCCGAAGTTTTAATACACTTGAAAATGAATAGATATCAGATATTTAAAATTTTTAAATCATTGATAAATAAAATTTGATACCATAAAAAAAAACTTTTCTTAGTAAAACACATTTTCCGAACGATCGGTCCTATGGCAGCTATATGCAATAGTCATCCGATTCTGATAAATTTTTTCAAAATTATGTGAAATTGTGTAAAACTAATATATATCAAGATTGGGAACGCTACGATGGGAAACTAAAAAGTTTTTCTCACTAAGACTAGTTTTTTGACCGACCGTTTATATGGCAGCTATATGCTATAGTCATCCGATTTTGATAAATTTTTTTTAGAATTACGTGAAAGCATATAAAACTAATATATACCATGATTGGTGCAGCTACGAATGGAAACTAAAAAGTTTTTCTCACTAAGACTAGTTTTTTGACCATCCGTTTATATGGCAGCTATATGATATAGTCATCCGATTTTGATAAATTTTTCCAGAATTATGTGGAAGCATATAAAACTAACATATACAAAGATTAGTGACTCTAGGATGGAAAACAAAAAAGTTTTTCGAATTAGAACTACTTCTTAGATCGATCGTTCCTATGGCAGCTATATGATATAGTCATCCGATCCGGCCGGTTCCGACATATTAGTTGCGTGCAGTAAAAAGAAGACTCTGTGCAAAATTTCAGCTCGATAGCTGTAAAACTGAGAGACTAGTTCGCGTAGAAACAGACAGACGGACAGACGGACGGACGGACGGACGGACAAGCGGAAATAAACTCAGCTCGTCGTCCTGATCAAGAATATATATAGTTTATGTGGTCGGAAATGAATATTTCTATGCGTTACAAACTTCTGGGCAAAATTAATATACACTTTTGAAGTGTATAAAAATTTTTAATTTGAATTTGAACGTCTAGTTGGAATGCCGATGTTTTAGATTGTGGTCAGCAATAATAAGGTTGCGTCTCTCGCAAATAATTTACAGCAATTTCAATTCATAATTTCTGTTGATGTTTAATAAGAGCTGGTAAAACATTTTAAGTTCTTCATGAGGTTAATTAACGCACATTTTAGTTTCTGTATAAATTAAAAAAAAATAATGGTAAAATTTTAAAATATTTTTGCGCCTATCATTTTGGCTTCACTTGGCAACCCTTAATATACTTTTTGCGTTATTGCTAACTGAGGTTGGATTGCGCGTTTGCTTTGATCAATTAGGCAAAATACCTTTACAAAATTCGAGCTAACGTTGACTTATTATTAATAGCATGTGATGTTATCAGCAAGATGTGAAATCGGCCCTTAAACTTTAAAATATCATATATCAGTATTAATAATTGCCTAGTTTCTTTATATTATTGTCTTATCAGGGATTCCGATATTAGCCAGAACTCCAGTGCGTATATTATGGAAAACAGTCTTGAAGGGATCTTCTACTTTTGAACAGTGTTTTTTGAGTGTTTTAAATTTTGGAGAGAAAACCATAGAAGCTTTTTCAGTTTTGTTTTTGGATTTTTCAACAAAAAAAATGTTTTACATTTGAGGGTTGATAAAAAAGTTATCGGCTTGCCAAATAAGGTCTCCCAAAAAAAGGTGTGGAGCTGGTAGCCATGAATACGGGACTTCGGGTTATCGAAAATTAAATCGGTAAATGAGGTTATGATCAGAAATAATGTAATTCTGGCCCGTACCTCAATCATGTTTTAATATTTTTTTTTTTTTAAATTGGCGCTAATTTAAAAAATAATCAATTTTTAAGTTTATTTTTTGTAGTTTAGTGTAAAAAAAATATTAAAAAAATGTTTTTCTTCTTGATTGAGGTACGGGCCAAAATTACATCAATTTAAAGTTGATTGCAACATGGCTCATCAAAACCGGTTCAGTAGAACTGGCCCAAAAACGTAAAATATACTCACTTTAGCGAGAACATTGCTCCACTATATTGGATATATCTGCTAATCTATTTCGCGTATTTGAAAATGAAGGGGATGAAAGGAGAATGTTCAAGCTATAAAAATAATGCAAAACAAAAAATCTAAAAAAAATGTTTCATAGGTAGAAAACCTTAAGATTAGCACGCCCTTACTATTTTTTTTCTTAACCCTTTTAGGACTAGTGTTGCCTATAGTCACGCAGCATTCTCTTCAACTTTCAAAGTCGACGTTATGATACTTTTTCGCGACTCAATTTTGTATTTTTTGTCTAATTAAGTCTTTTGTTTTGCCTATTATAATAAAAACTTAATTTAGTTTACTGCTATGAGTTATTAGCATTGGCGTCGCATTCGATTCAGAAATCTGAATATTGGTGCAAAATGTTTTTGTTCATTTAATTCAGATATTTAAGGCAGATTGCCGGACTAGCAAAAAAAAATGATTTTAAAGGGTTAAAATAGTTATGAAAATATATTAAAAGCTAGTTTGCAAGCGGAAAATTGATTTGTTATATTTAAGGAATTTTCAAATTTGTTAGTAATGACGAACTATGATCTTCACATTTATATGGATTCAGTTTAGTAACAATATTATTGAATATTTTCTTAGCCCTCCAATTTTACATAACACCGACTGAAAACCATATCTATCCCACATTTTCAGCTATAGTTTCACCCCATTTTCTCTACTTTTTTTCACCTTCTTTCCCTATTCCTACAAAACCTGACATATTTGTGTGGAATGCCAAGCTAAGAAGGTTTTTAAACTAAAACGTACTTACCCCCATTGCCACATGTTGGCTTTGGCATTACAAAGAGGCGAGAGAGAAACCAAATTAAATCACATAACATGTCGGACTAGTATGTGTTGGTCGGTTCCACCCCCAAAAACCAAAACATTCCCTTAGTTTCTGCTAATGACTACTGCTGACTGCTATTTTTAGCATTAAACTACCCACCTAACAATTTCCTCTTTGCATTCCATTGCATTCTTTTTCTTGTTATGCATTTTCGCCCCTACAACGTTAGTTTAAATACAGGTTAGTTTAAATACAGGTATGTTTTGGGATTTTAAATATTAAAAAAAAACACACAATCAAAAAAAATATAAAATATTTATTAGTTAATCGTTGACAACAGTGACCGTCATTTACTTTTACAAAATGGGTACGGGGTTGAAGGCCAAACGTTATTTTTGAGACCTTCTGTATTAAATTCGATTTGTAAACTATATGGACCCAATAAATGGAAAACAAATGCTACAATTTGGGAAAATCCACCTTCAAGGTCGGAAAAAGAAAGGCAGAAGTGGTTTAAGGCCAAATGTGGTTTTTGACTTGATCTTTAATTTAAAGGCATAATAAATAGGAAAACGCTTATCCCATATTGGAAAATACACCCTCAAGGTCGGAAAATTATTCCTATAACTTATAAAAATATTCTTACACCGATAAAAAAAGTTTTCTTTAGGGGATCAGCAAGGCAACTAATTCTATACTCTCTCTAATCAATTTTGTCGTGACTGGTTTCTTTTAAAGAATTTTTGGAATTTAAAAAAATATAATAAATAATAGTGTCATTAATTTGTAGCTTCGCGTACACTGTTTAAGAGATACCCATCACTGAAATAATGCTATAGATTCCGAAGCACACAATCATATTTACAACCAATTTAGTATGCCAAAATCTGGTTGCCCATTTACAGGGCATATAATTGTCGTTGCCCAAAAATATTGCTTTTTTATCACGAGCCCTTCCACATTCGCACACACATTTTGCTGTATTTGTGCTTGCTTTGTCGACATCGGCGCTGTCGTCGTCCTCAATATGTGTCAAATGCAAATTTAAATCTTATTGAAAAAGGGGATTATGTGACAGCAGCAGAAGCGCGCCGAAGAAAAATGTACAAAAGCACGAAACGAGAACCAAGAGAACTGTGTGTTCCAGGTTTTTTATTATTATTCTGCTTCTTTTTTTCTGTTGTACCGCAGCACCTAAAAACGTCACTCTTGCTAGGTAATCGAAGACGGAACAGGAGCCAGCGAGTGAGTGACTGAGTCGCAAAAATAAAAATAAAAATCATTCTCATTTGCATCTGGGCTGGCATTTTTAAATGGTTTTCATTCGTTGGCTCTTTTTTTTTTGTGGTCTCTTTCATTGCATTCATATCATTTTGGCATCATCTCTGCCTTGGCGAATAATGGAAATTCTGATGCAGTCGGTGGAGTAATCCCACATCAACTACTACTACTACTACAACTACAGTGCTGTATAATAGGGAAATATTCCGAAACCAATACAAAGACATTTTGAAAATGTTTTATGCTCGATGTTGCCTCTCATCTCTTTTGTGTTTTGGGGATATTCAATATTTTGCAGGCATGTCAACAAAAGAGGCGGCAGTGGTTTGCGGGGGGGTTGTATATATTTCAAAGCTTTTGTTATCAATATGTCGCCTGCTTATTGAAAATAATACAATGTGCGTGTGTGTGTGTATGTGTGTGCGGGCAAAATATTATAGCTCCCTCTGTTGTCTGCTTTGTTAGCTGAAGTATCTTGTAGATACTTTTGTGTGTCACCTGTCTGAGCTGTGATTGTGTAATTTGTACAACAACACGCTTCGATCATCGTGTAATTTTTTGAAAATGAAAACTTTTTGATTAAACCAACAACAACACAAATATTTATTTGAATTTTGTATCAGTAAGTACTTAAGTTTGTTTTGTTTCGGTTTTGTTTTGTGAACCAATTTCAATAATGGCTCGCATTAAATATGCATGCACTATACAAATGCCAACGCACACACACTTGGCAGGACTTCATCGTCCTTTTGGCTGGCAAATGCCTAGCACGTAGCCACATAAATTCCTATGTAGGCTCTTCCTGAAGCTCTTTTCTTCAATATATATTGCACATACATTAAACATTTGCTAAATTTATGCCGGGCTTTGTTTAAGATGTTCCACGTCTCGTTCTGTCCTAATTGAAACATGCTCGTAAATACATTAAAGTCCAAATAGTACAAAATAATGAAGCTGATTAATTCAATCAGACGAAATGAGAGGCAACATGCACACACACACAAGTGTTTCAGAATGGCCCTGCCCGTGTTAAGGAGTTTAACACGCTAATGTGATTGAGTTCAATGCTAAAGGCAGGCTCTTAGGGCAACTGATGATAGATCAATGAATGAAGGTGAGCGGCAGATGAGACAATGTGTTGTTAGCAGAGCCATGGAAAGTGTTAGGGAAATCATACATATCTAAAAACTTCAAGAAAAATGTCTGATAAATTTGCCTACTTTTTGGGGTGGAAACAACTTTCACTATTTTGCCCTTCAAAGTATGCTATACTTATAAATTAAAATAATTAAGAAAAATATTTTTTCGAGTAGCCTTAAAACTTATTATTTTTGTATACCTTTGACTGGTCCGACAATCTGAGTGAATGCACAATGTGGATTATGTAAGATGCTGCCATAACTGACTTTAAGTTATCTCGTTCAAAATATAATCATTGAAAAAAGTAAATGTTGCATACTTCGAGGGGAAAAATGCATGATTTCTTATAAGCATAAACGTAGTATATTTTGCACTATCTGAATTGAAAAAAATGTTATACATCTTGTTTAGATTTTCCCATAATCAAATAAATTCACATGATGTTGCATTGTTAATTTGTAGACACCCCAAGAGCATGCTAATAAATAAGAACAATTTTGTTAAGCTGATCAGTGTAGTCTCTCTTAGTGTCTCTGCTGAACGCGTCCAATATCAGGTGTTAAAAGGGACAATCGAAGAAATACGATTTGGAATGCTTGCTTTAAGCTTGGCAGTTCATTTACCGATTTGATCGAATGTAGCTCTTCAAATAATCTTATTATTGTATTTTATATGATTTGGACAAAAAACTGAACAGTAAATTTTTTTCAGAATTTTGAATTCTACATTTTCTGTTTTCAAAAAATACTTTTTACTTTTTTTAATTTCTTAATGCCAAATATATATATATAATAAATAACTCTAAGGGTCGTTTTCTTATGTTCACGTTTTTGAAATCAAAAAGTGGACATTAGAAAATGGCCCTAAAACTGTTAATTCATTGTAAAAAGTGTTGAGGTCTAATTTATTGGCTATTGATGTGAAACATCTTTAATTTCCGCACACATTAAACGCAAATCTCTATTCATTCGACTGGTCGAACGTGACTTAAGTCTTAGCAATAACATTAGAAGGAGAACTTTCTTTTGAACAATCATTAGGCTAAGATCATTTTTTCTGTTACTAACTTAACGGAGTAAATTTTGTAATTTAATTTTTAAAAATAATATTAAGATACAAGGCGCTAGACTTTGAGATTTAAGATAAATTTTGATGGTGTAAAAAGTACCTAAGCAGTTTCTTTATAATTTGGGTTTCTAACAGAATCGTTGAAAGATTGAGGCTGAATGAATTTCGATTAGCGATTTGCGTTTTAAGATTGCTGATTTTATATAGTAAATTTTTGGGTGTCTTATTAAATTAGAAATAAGGATTTTCAACATTAAAATGTCAATTTCATACGATGCCTAAATATTATCATAGTAATTTTTTCTTTCGTCTTGTAATTTTTTTTGAGCCTCTTTTTGGTTCCTATTAAAAATTAGTGAAACATACTCTGCAAATTTCTTAGTGAACAGCAAATCATTGTCCAGCATTTAGGTACATTTTATCAATCCTGTACTAAATTTTTCCCAATAGTTGTAAATTGTGACTGACCTTCTTCACATCAAAATAGTTTCACACTGACCCCCTTCTTCTAACTGCTCGTCTTGTCAAATAGTGAAAACTAATCCTTATATAAATCAAATTTTCTCTTCTGCTTAACAATTAATTATTCCATAAATGTCTTCTTATGACATTCGCTGCTAATTTCTTGGTGTACAAACTAAATGTACATAAAATCATATTTGCGTTTAAGTCAAGCTAAGTAGTAAGAAAACCATTTGAATATTTAGAGTAAGCTGCTTTGTGCCTAAGCTGAGGAAATTATGATTTGAAATGTGACTTATTAGATTTTGCCATATTTGTAAATGCCAAATTAGATAATTTATTAAATATTTAAGTTTCATTAATCAGAATTAAAATCGTATAAAAAAAGGGCCTTAAATCACTACAAACCAAGTCGCTGCCCTTGACTCGTCTGGCAAATCTACTTCATATCTATCAAGTCAAAAGTGAAAAGTTCAGCATGCAATTTGAACATGACATTTGTCAGGAGACATGGCGACATATCAACTGAACCTTAAATCAAGTTGTAAAGAGGCCGGGCCAAAGTGTGTTTGGGGGCTGTGGCAGCAGCTGTTGATGAAACGACAGCAACAATAATAGCAACAAAGGCAAAAGCAACAGCAACGAGCAATGAAAGCGACAAAAACAAACAGAAACACGAAGAGAGACTGAGCCAAAAACAGGCCAAAATGAAGATGGGCAGCTGCGGGGCATATGCAGACTTGCTTCCACACACACACACACACACACACTCACGCATGGCCTGCTATAAAAGTGACAAATGTTAAACGAAATGTAAAGAAAAACTGACAACAGGAAGACGCGACGTAATGAAGCATAAAAAGCACATTTTTCAAGACGACTGCAAATACAACAAATACATAAAAACATACAACAACAGCAACATTGGCTGTTGCTAGAAATAAAAAGGAGAAAGTTACTGATTTTGACAATGCTAAATCTGATGACACGCTATCGGTTTTCAGCCACAACTTTTTAAAGGGAACTTCTTTATAAACGTGGAAAAAACTGGCCATTGGTATTTTTTTAATAAAACTAACAGATTCAAAAATGTTTCTCATAGGATACAAAATAATTTATGTTCTGAAACTATTTGGCAATCAGACTTGGTTTTTTTTTGCTATATCTTGAAGCTTGCGCTTTTGCCCCAACAAAACATCAAGTTCTAGCCGTATTCCCGGTGTCGCCTAAACTCTTAAAACTGTGTTTATATTTGTATTTTTATATTTCTCAAAACGGTCTAGTATTTTGGAAACCGATATGATAGACCTCATCAAGTTTGAACCGGCTGGGAAATATTATTTCCTTATGAACCAGTTCAAACTAGTTTGGAACTAATTTCGAGCCAGTAAAAAAGCTAATATTACCAACCGACACAACGAATTTCTAATTTATGTCTTTTATAATTTCTGAGATATGGATCTGAACCACTTATTATAATTGGTTTAGATCCGGTTTTGATACGCGATAATTACATTCTATTTAATATTAACCCTTTCATGCACCAAACTTGCACGGGGCATATGGAATTTTTTATTTTTTTTTTTCTTACAATTTAGCTCTCGAAAAACACAAAAAAGCCAACAACTTTGAAATTAAACACTCCAACTAGTTAAAATAAAATGTTGTAAAAATTCAATTAGAGTAAAAGAGCCTTCTTTTTGCATAAATAAAATTAAAATCAAATATTATTAGGAAATCTAATAAGGATTATGAATTCAATAACTTTGAAAATTACTTCAGTTTAGCTTGATAGTTTAATAATATTATATATCAAAAGTTGCAATTATTTTATGCTCCCAAAATGTCCAAAATCAGGAAATGCGGAACGAAATATGACATCAAAAAACTTTATACTCAAGTCCAAGCAGAAAACATAACCAAATTTTTTTTTGACAAAATTAGTTCGACAAAAATATTCCCTTAGTCAAGAGATATTTGCATTCAAAGTGGAATGTTGTATAGAAACAACCAATCCATGAAAGGGTTAAATAAAATAATTTCTGAGATAAATGTAAAACACTTTGTTAAACTGGTTCGGAATCGATTTTGATTTCTTGCACCATAGTATTACCAATCCAAACACGAATTTTGAAGTTAATAGTTTAAAAGACTTGGTCGAGTTCCGAATTCCGAGTCGATTTTCGTATAAACAATTCGTAGATTACTAAAATCCAATTAAGTACCCGTAGATATTCTATACACTTTCGAAATACCAATATGAATTTTCAACTCGAAGTAGATACGTTTGCACGAAAATCGACTCGGAATTAAGATATAAATGGACTGGGAAAATTTCATGAAGATCGGTTTAACGGTTTAGATGCCTATAAGAAACAATCATAGAAATATACAAACATACATACACAGAATAAAATATCAAATATCCGGCTGATTTCATATCAATTTGGTCAATTATTTGGTCAAGTATTAATTTGTTTATATAATTCTGACTGGAATATATTATGGTAAATACCATGTCGCCGTTTACTATAAATTTTTTTTTTTTTAAATGCCATTCTGATCTCTTTTGATATGTGCGAAATATCATTTGGATATTTTTTATTGCTATAAAAAAATATAATATTGAGCCTTATCATTCAATTTCACAATTATTGTACATGTCTAGATTTAATTTGTTAAAAAAAAAAATAAAAAATAGAACCAGCATCTCATTTAAAACAAGTAAAAGTCGGTCAACCCGACTGTAATATACTCTGTACCTGTTTGTATATAACTAATAACTTTAAAGTGTGGGGTCACACAAACTGCGCAAGTGCTGCCCATCGTACTTATTTGATTTGCTTATAACTCGAATATCGTTCCATCTGTATCTGGAAACGGTGTATGGTGGATCGATAAGTAATGACGATTAAAATATATGCCTAAAAGGTTCAAACGAAATCTGTCTTTAATATTGTGGAAGATGTTCATTTTTTTTCAAATTGTTGGGGGAGTCAACTCTACCATTGTTCATCTGATCGAAAAATAATGTATGGGGGTTCGATAAGTAATGATGAGTAGAAATATGTCTAAGGTTCGAAACATCTACAAATTCGTATTTATGCTAAAACACTTCGTTTTGATTAAATATATAATAAATGATAGCAATAGTCTAGAAGGTTCGAAACACCTAACTCTAAAATTCCGGGCTATTTGAGGTGTTTTACAAATTCGGGGTGGCAACTCTACTATCGCTTCATCTGATCGGACAACGATTATGGGCCACCTCGATAAGTAATGATGAGTAGAATATATGCCTAGAAGGTTCGAACAATCTAACTCCAAAATTGCGGGATATTTGAGGTGTTTTTTAAAATTGCGGGGGTGGCAACTCTACTATCGTTCATCTGATCGGAAAACGATGTATGGGGGCTCGATAAGAAATTATGAGTAGAATATATGTCTAGAAGGTTCGAACAACCTAACTCCAAAATTGTAGAAGATATACGGTTTTTTTCATTTTGGGGGGCGGGGCGTGGCAAAAAAAAAAACTAAACTTGATCTCTAAGTAAAAGAAATATATGTTCGCATACACCGTCGAAACCACTATCTCTTACCATTTCTAAGATCTCAGCGTCACGGCGCGGACGGCGACGGACATGTCTATATCGACTCGGCTGTTGATGCTGATCAAGAATATATATACTTTATAGGGTCGGAGATGCTTCCTTCTGGCTGTTACATACATTTGCACAAACCCAATATACTCTTTGTACCTTCGGTACAGAGTATAAAAACGCAAAAAAAAAAACAAAATATAACATAAATCAATTAATTTTGATCTGAAAGAAATAAATATCGCTTTCGACCCCAAAAACGACCCTATTCCCATACGATTTTGGTCGTTTTTAGGGTCTAAAGCGATATGGCACAGGGTTTTTAGAATGTTTTTTAAAAAAAATTCTGGAGAAAAAAAGCTGCAAAATTTTCGTAAAAAGTCAGTCGTCAGAGAAATGGCAATAAGAAAGTAAATTCCATAAGCAAATGTGATGAAACTTATTTTGTATGGTCAAAAACTCCAAATTAAAAATAAACGCTTTGTAATCAAAATACATTACTTTTAACTGTTATCCTACGATATTCTACAGAATACGTTGAATAATGGCGCTTAAAATGGTACTAAACTATTTTGCTATCACCCATTTTTATATATCATATTAATTTGATATGTATTCAAGTAATTCTCCATAGCTGGCATTGGCTATTAGCTGCTTTTGCAAATAACACCAATTAACCAGCAACAAAATTATCAAATAGCTATTGGCAGACTTTGCCAACTAGAAATATAGCCAGTAACTAAAATTTTTAGATTGATGTTAAGAAACTCACTCATAACCAATGCCTTTTACATTTTCATCTTCATCCTTGTAAAATTGCTACCCATATGTTATGTACGGTCTAGTCTAGCTGCTTCATAAATATTATTAAAAAGTTTTTCTCCTGCATGCATTGCAATTTATCGACCACCCCCACATCATCTCTTCTATCGAATATTACACACACCACCTGGTAGCCGGTGCAAAAATCGTAGCATACTTTGCGGCGGTGGGCTGACAATGAGCCAAGCTAAGCCCGGAGAAGCCGAGCCAAGCTAAGGGCTAGCGGGCACATTGTGCTTTGTCCTTGTGCCTTCGTCGCATAATCGAAATTCATTTTCACGCTTGTAATCAATGCGACAACCTGCCCCCAAATGCCACGCCCAACTTATGCAAATCGGTCGCCCCCCCTTCCCCTTTTGGCCAACGTAATTGCTAAAAATTCGTTGATTTTTTTTTCCTATTTTGTTTGTAAAGAAAAGAAACGGCAAACCGAATTTAATTTGTTTTCGCTCGTTTTGTGCTCGCAATTTTTCGTTTTTCGTTTTATATAGAAATTTTTGTCGTTTTTTGTCCTTTTGTTGTCGTCTAGCTTGTAATATTTATTATCGAATTGTGTGAGGCGGGGCAGAGCACATGCCAACGCAGTGCGAGCAATTTCAAGAACTTGAGTCGCCCAGTTCCTGTTTGCCAGGTTCCCAGAACCTCCGGTTTGAGTTGCAGTTGTGAGTTCCGTTCTTTTATTTTTTATTTTTTTTTGGCTCTAGTCTTAAATGTTTGCCAACATTGGCATTGGTATGCACACGCGTGGACTTCGCATAGTTGTCCTCAGTCCTCTAGTCAGGAAGTCTTGGCCCCGGCATATGCCCTGCACGTATTGCCCTTATAAATTGTTGCCAAATGTATGTAGAAGGACTCCACGACGACGACGTTCTCGAGTTGTATGCGTATGACAGTTGCAATTGTGTTTTTGCAGGTTTTTTGGTATGCAAGAGCACAATTGCAAAACTGCACAAAACTCCCAGGGAAAAGTTGCTCTGTGTGTGTGTGTGTGTTTCTTGGCTTGTTTTTTTTTTCTTCTTTCTTTGGCCCAAGCATGTTAACTGCCAGTCAATACGAAATGCAAGTGATATGGCTTATTTGTGTCCTGCGGATGTTGTTGTTGTTTCTGTTGTTTGAAAAGCCAAAAACCTTATGACTTATTCAGTTGATGTGAGGTAGTCTCAGTTCTCTGACTCGGAGTCCCAACTCGATGGCTCTTCTGGACTTACGTCATTAATTATAGGCCACGTGTTATGTTCGAGGCAATTAAATTTACGCATTTAATGAGAAAAGCGCCCCAACTCTGACACAAACACACACACGCACGCATGCACAAAACGAGGGTTGCTTAAGGTGATACGAATTTGTTACGGAAAGTAGAAACTACGCTACGCTTTGCCGATGTTTCAATAAATTTTTCCAGAATTATGTGGAGGCATATAAAATTCATATATATCAAGACTGGCGACCCTTCGATAAAAAACAAACAAGTTTTTCTCCCTTGAACTAGTTTTTAGACCAATCGATCCTATGGCAGCTATATTCTATAGTGATCCGATTTTGATAAATTTTTACAGAATTATGTGGAAGCATATATAACTAATATATACCACTATTGGAGACGCTGCGATGGAAAACAAAAAAGTTTTTCCCACTAGAACTAGTTTTTGGACCGATCGTTCATACGGCAGCTATATGCTATAATCATCCGATTTTGATAAATTTTTCCAGAATCGAGTGGAAGCATATAGAACTAAACTATACCACGATTGGAGATGCTGCGATGGAAAACAAGAAAGTTTTTTCCACTAGAACTAGTTTTTGGACCGATCGTTCCTACAGCAGCTATATGATATATTCATCCAATCCGGTCGATTCCCACAAATTTGCAGCCTATATGCATTTAAAGACTTTTTACAAAGCTTGATTAAGATTAAGATAGACGGAAATGAACTCAGCTCGTCATGCTGATCAAGAATATATATACTTAATGGGGTCGGAGATGCTTTCTTCTATGCGTTACAAACATCGAGAGATTAAAAAAAAGAGTTAAAATTTGTTAATTTTAAAGTTTAGGGTCTTTTTCTCATCTTCATGGTTTTAAAATCTTGGTGCTTTTTGAAAACATTTGTGTTGCCTACTTTTCGGACACTATAAAATATCTGCGTATGATTTCAAGCACGTCCTAAAAGCAGGCAACACAAATGTTCTCAAAAAGCAACATGATTTCAAAACCATGAAAATGAGAAAACCGCCCTTAATATGTCTGCCGTAGAGCTTAAGCATTGCACCCAAAAGCTGACTACAGAAGTTTGCTCGTTTTTTGTTGATTTCATTCTTTTGCAGTTTCCAACTGTTTAATGTTTTGATTGCAAGAAAAGGCGATGGGAAAACCTGAAGTCTTCAAAAAAAACCTACTGAAGATAGATTTGGGCAAAACCATATAAATGTAAAAGAAGATATTAATACCTTACTATTCAATTTCGATTGCGGGGGCTCTTCTAGTTTCTGAAATCTAGGCGTTCTTGCAGACAAACGGACAGATCGGATGGATACTTTGAACAGAGTCGGTTAAGTCGGTTAACCCTTTGTTGGCGGTCACAAATTGTAATATCTAATCGACCGACTTCAGATATTTATCGGGTCTTCGAGTCGCTTCTTAAAATTAGACTCAAATGTTCGACTTGCCAGACTATTTAGACCAATTGTTAGCCACAGTCTGAACACCGAATCTCGCATCATTTCTAAAAAAGAAACAAAATAAATTTCATAACTTTAAAAAAGGGCAATCTATGTCCTTTATTAAAGAAATAAAAATAATTTTATTTGCATAGCATTTTTCTACTCTCTAGAATTTTATTTTCTCTGCATAAGAACAAATTTTATTTATGGTAAATTTTGCTAAATTTAAGGATTTATATTTTTTTTTAAAAAGTTTTAAAAGAAAATTTTCAATTTTAATTTTTGAATTTCTCTTCCAACTTTTTGTTGCCTCTGCCAGCATTCTAAGTATAAGTGGATTGAAGTGATCATAAAGAGTTCGAATTCTTTGTACTGAAACCCGATTAATGCATCAAACGTCAGCGTTGCAACCAAGAATAACAAGTCTATGTTTACTTTTTACAAGATGCAACTGAATCAAATTTAATTCTCTGACAAGCAGTGTGGCATGACTTCGGCAAGCATGCAAGTAGGTTAACCAATGTGTTCATTGTGTTGTGCCATTTGCCGTTCTGGCTAATAAATCTTGACTTACAAATTGTTATGTTTGATCTAATTTTGTCTCTGGCCCTGTTTTGCCTGTGAATAAAGTTATGTGATATGATTTTAGTTTTGTGACATTTTTTGTATGCTTTCTTTACTTATAAGATTTATTTATCTTATTATTTATCATAAAAAAATGTATGACCATTTGCTTTATTTTACCTTTAGTTATTGTAATACGGTCACACCGGCAGGGTGATTAATGAGCTCAAATTGAACTCAAAATTATCGAACGTGGAAAATAGAAAAAGAAGCAAGCAATTTAAAGTGGAAGAGGAGCTGATTCAAGTAGACCTCGTTGAGGAGAATAAGTATGTATTGGATAACAAATAGTCGTACAAAGTGACCTGGAAACAGAAGAAGGAGACTTGGATCAAATTGGTCGAAAAATTCAGTGAAAGAAAGGCATTTGGCAAAGAAAAGAGCGCACAAATGTCAAGGAGTATTACAATGATTTGGACAATAAACTCCCTCTTGAGTTACCTGGCGAGCAGCAGCAACTTCTACTGATCCATTGCAGTTAGCAGCTGCTGTTAAATCCTTCTCGGTGCCAACTATCGTTGCAGTGAACTTGCCTTTTGCCCTTCTGTCTATAAAAAAGAGACTGTGTCTAAGAGACCGTATATAAAAAGCTCGTCCAATAGTTTCCATCTTTTGATTTCTTATTACAAATTCAGTAATTTAAACAAACAAATTTTTCAGAGTGACCTTATGTGCGCAAATGCAAATCAATGTAGAAGGTTTTCAAATCCATGAGGATGAAATAGATTGCACCAAGTTATATCTAGGAGTTTTTTTGTGAGAGGGGAAATCGAACCACTTTCTGCTCATTTTTTTCGTAGATTTAAAGCATATTTGTTGCTGAAATATGGTGCCCATTTTCCTGAATGCTTGATTCCCGTGTATTCTGTGATTCAGTCCGTGAAAAGACATCTTTATTTAATAGGCATTTAATAACTTTAAAAAATGTATTTAAAACAAATTTTGTTTAAAATAAATCATCAAAAATCATTTTTTTAAAACTTAAACTAATTAAGTAAGGGATGCGGAGTTTAATATTTTTGTTGAATAAATTATTGTGCAATTTATATTTGTACAATAGTGCCCACTTTAATTCTACTTCACCTCCTTTCCTGTCCCAATCTTTGTAAAAACTTTTCGTTGCACCCTCGCCATCAGCACAGCACCGACTTACAGTCACATCTTGCAACTTTAATACATTCATTAGGTTTATAACGACGCACGCATATCATCGCTGTGTTGATCCACCTGGCTCTCTCCAGCCCACTGGCTACCCCAAGGGGGTCATTGACATACATTTCATCAGTGGCAGCTGGACTTTGCCGGCTGGAACTCGGGTAGCCATCATAGTAGTCCTGAATAAATGTGCCTGGGCATTAACCAAAGTACCTTGAAGTCATAAGGGATTTTTGGTGCAATATATCGCTTGCCCAATAGGCCAAAAGATGAGATCAACTAAAAAGTCAAACCGCTGACCTTTTTTTCAAGTGTGGTGCGTGCCCAACGGTTGCCTGAGTTAAATTTAATTATACACCTGACCAAATTTGAATATGTATATAAATACTATATACGATGCCATTCACATGGCATAGACTCGTAAATTTAACGCACTAAGATATTTAAATAATGTTGCTTTCCTCTCTTCCGCTTTTTGCCATGTCAGAGTATGTCAAATAATTTTGGGTAATGGCAGCACGTGATTAGCCTGAATCATGCTAGAAATTCATAAATTTGCGGCCCAGCTCCTAGGCATACAGGACACGCGTCTAACTTTAATTCACAATGAGGCAATTGAGTAAGCGAAGTGTCGCCATTTGTGGCACATATATTTGCACTAAAGCGTTTGTATACTGTACTAATAAGACGTACCATACAAAATATTTTTAACAACATTTCTTGATTAACTTGTTCCAATTCATATTCATTGTACAAAAAAAATCATAGAAATATTAAATAGTTTGAGAATGTTTGTTCTGGAGCGCAAATTAAATAAAGAAAATAGTTAATTTTAAAATGAGTATTATTTTTATTTTTTTGGACTCGAGATTATAATGAAAATTAAAAAAATTAAATAATTAATCTAGTTCGTTACGTATTTAATAGAGATTTATGTAGTTTTGGTTTTCAACATTATATTATATGTTTACACCTATTTTATATAAATTTATTTATATGTTGATTTAACAAACAGCAAAAAGCAATTCATATAATTTATATATTAACCATTCATAGGAGCGAATACGTAGGTTGCTATATATATTTCTGGCTTAATAATGAAAACGCGAATATTTATGATCAAAAATGGTTTTATTGTTTTTCAAAGTATTCTCCAGCAAGATTTATGCACTTTTGCATGCGCTCAAACCAGGGCTGCAAACCCCACCAATTTCGACAGGGGTTCGGTTCGGGGTTCGAACCCTTACCCTACGCTAGGGGTTCGGTTCCACAACCGGTTCCCTTTAAATTGAGAACCGAGGTTCCGGTTCGGGTTCGGGTTCCAGATTGCATTTTATATATTTATGTACATAATAAATAATTTAATAGAGTTTGAAGAAGAGATGCCTTATAAACTGCTGTAGTTTTTAGCAGTCAAGCACATAAATGATCTGTCTAGATTGACTAGACAATTAGACACTGTATGTATGATTAGAAGAGTTCAGCGATACTGCCAACTTGCACTGTCAGCGAAAGTCATTTCAGTATTGGGATTCGTGAAACTGATGTGCTTTTTGTGGCCATGAAACCTGCAAAAAACACGGCCACTTTTGGCTTATAAATAAGAGATGACCTTTTTCGGCGTATCCGTGATTTAGTAACTGTGATTGGCCATATCGGCGTAACTGTGATTAAGTCACAGTGACATGTAGTCACCAAATCACACTGTTGCTATTTATATGCAGTCACTGTGATTTGATGACTGCCAGTGACAGTGACTTAATCACAGATACGCCGGTATGTCTCATCCCTAACTTATAGTGTGGCCGAACACGTTAATATATTTCCGCGAATTCCAGTCAGAGCTATTTTTTCCAAGAATGGGACCGCCACAGCACGGCTTTGACTGGCATATTGTGAGAGTGAAATGTTAAAAATATTTAAATTGTGACTTGGGTAAAAAAATTAAGAAATTCAGATGATGTAAAACTTTTCCTTGTATTCACCGTGCCGTTGCAACTCCGTACGAGCAAAATAATACCCAGAAATACAGTTTCGATGCAAATTGAATTCCTTTGCTTGAGGTTGTGTTATTTTGTCCAGTTTTTTGTTGCGGACGGGAAGAGTTACCGCCGTCCATACTTGGGCATATGAATGGATACATTTTTGTTTCTAATTATGAAATACATTTTATCATCAAAGTGCTAAAAGAAATTCTGCAATTTTTTTTAGAACCGAACCCCATCAATTTGAAATCTGGGTTAGGTTCGGGTTCGGGTTCGGGTTCTCGTGATTATTTTCAATGGGGTTCGGTTCCCGGTTCGGTTCAGGCATCACTAGAACCTGAACAGAACCGGTAATGAAGGGTTCGGTTCTGGACCGGTTTGTAGCCCTGGCTCAAACCAATTGTCGAAGCACTTTTTCCACACCTTCAAAACATGGTTTTTGAACTCTTCAATAGCATCTTCTGGCGACGAAAATCGTTGACCACGCATTTTTCCCTTGATGTGCGGGAATAAAAAGAAGTCATTGGGTGCCAAGTCAGGGCTGTACGGCGGATGACCCATCAATTCGACGTTTTGAGCGGTCAAAAAGGCGCTGGTGTGAGCTGATGTGTGAGAGCTCGCATTGTCATGGTGCACAATGATCTGTCTTCTCTTGTTCGTTTTTCGAATTTCTCCGAAGACTTCAGGCAAACAAATTGTGGTGTACCACTCAGAACTGACCGTCCTACGTTGCTCAAGCGGAACAGTCGCCACATTACCAGTTTTACCGAAGAAACTGGCGACCATTTGCTTCGAAGTGCTTCTTCCAAAAACGACTTTCGTTGGATTTGGCTCGTCTTCGAAGACCCACACGGTTGATTGCTGTTTTGTTTCGGGCTCATAAGCATAGATCCATGATTCGTCACCTGTAACGATCTTATAAACGTCTTTTGAAACACCGCGATTCCATTTTTTCAAAATTTCTTTGCACCAATCCACGCGAGCCTATTTTTGAGCGATTGTCAAATTGTGCGGGATCCAACGAGAAGAAACCTTTATGTACGCCCAGGTGTTCATGCAATATCAAATGTATGCTGGTGGAAGAAATACCCAAGGATGCCTCTATCTCACGGTATGTCACATGACTATCTTGTATTATCAGTACACGCACGGCATCAATGTTTTCTGGCACAACGACTGTTTTTGTACGACCTTTACGACCTTCGTCTTCGAGCGAGCGTCGCCCGCGATTGAATTCATTAAACTAATTTTTCAAAGTGCTATAGGATAGTGCTTCATCGCCATACAAAGATTTAAGTTTATCGTTGCACTCTTGTCGTGATAATCCACGTCAAAAGTTGTGAAAAATGATTGCACGAAAATATTCACGAGTTAATTCCATTTTTCTGCCGAGGTAAGTTTTTGATTAATCGTTAATCGATATCAAACGTGGTCACACATGAAAGAGTTGTATGGAGCTTTTATCGATAAAAGTCCAAACTTTTTTTGGAAAAGGCCAATTGGTCCTAAAATGGCTAGAAGTGACCTAGGCCAGAAACTTAAATAGCAACCCACGTACTTTTCAGCAATCGGAAATCAAAAATCGGAAAAACTGTTCTCTGTAAATGTAGACTCTCTAATTAAATGTAAGGGATTTCTTAGTCTTAGAAAAATCCTCCCTTAAATATAGAAATGTTAGAAAAATATTAATAGCAATTTTAAAAATTGATGTTTCTTAATTTTGAAAAATTTTCGACCTCAAATTTAAAAATATTATTTCCTACTTCAAGAAAGTATTAATTTAATATTGAAAAAAAGGTAATGTAAGGAAAAGCTCAGGCATATTTTATGTTTCCCACTGGTTTAGAGCGTTTTTGAAAGTGATATACCTTTTAGAGTATTTAACTAGCGTTCTATTGACTATATTGGACAGTAGTCTTTAATACACCCAAAAAAAGTAATCATTAAAATGACACACTTTAGTCATTAATTTGAAACTATTGAGTATCGAATTATGCTCAATACTAAAAGTATCAAGTTGATCATTCGATAGTATTAAAATAATATTTTCGATGTTATCAAAATGATAATAATTCGTATCAGAATGACATTTCTTTGTATTAATTTTAAGAATCAATTTGAAACTTTTTTGTATCATTTTGAAACTAGCCTATAACAATTTGGCAATAATAAAATAAAAACATCGTACTGTTATTTTTCTGAATTTTTGTAACGATAATTTAGCCGGCATACACAAAAGCGTGTGTTTAACGGCTCAATCGCAAGACGTCAAGGGCAAAAACTGGTGAGAGTTATACAGACTGTTTCAAGTTTGCCGTATCTCTCATTAGACTCCTTCTTGCTGCTGCGCATTTGTCGCTCACTATCAAGTGCCCTATTTATATCATCAATGAGCTGAATAACAACTTGAGAATTACAAGTGCCAGCATTTATGCAATTTGCTTTGCTAGAGAGAATCGAGTATGACAGTTCGATTTTTCGAACTAGTACTCGATAACATCGAAAATGTGTGTGTTTCGAATTGATACTTTTACGTAACAATTTAATAGGCATAGACCGCGTTCAGCAGAAGAACTTGCTCCCTGATCAATCATAAAATTTAATTGATCTTTCTGCTGACCGCGCCTGATCCGGTATCATGATAGCCAATTTGAGGTATCATGATAGCGGAGCATGTATCAAAGAAATAGTACGCTCCTCTGAAGTGATACTGATACCAGCAGCTGTTATTGTATATCGATAGGCTTGGTATCGATAACATTAGGCTTGTTTTGCAAATATGAGCTTTCAACCTGCTGTAAATAATTATAAAAAAACAATAAAATATAATTAAACCTAACTTTTCTATCTTCTATGCAATTTCCAGGGTGGCACAGAAAGCTAAGCGTGTCTGCGACGCAATTAAAAAAAATACTGCGTTCCGTGCCTTGAGATTCTTCTAAAGGCGTTGGCTAAAAATGTAGCACTTCGTTCAGCAGAAACTTTTCGATCTATCATTCTTTTCTGATACATGCTCAGCGCTCCATCATTCTGCTGAACACGGCCATAGGTTCAAGTTAACACCTCTAATATTAAAAAAAATATTATTCAAAAATAAAGATACTGGTTGTAGTTTCAATTTGAGACAACGCCTATCAAATTAATATTGATACGAATTTTTTTGGGTGTAGTAAAAAATAAAAAGGCTTTAAAAAACTGGTTTTTAACGTGGCATATTACATTTATTTTTGGATATCTTGCAATAATTAAATAATTTTAATATAAAAAAAATTATTCTTGTACCGGTATACCGAACTAAAAATCTACGTACCGTATCGGAACCGAAACCGAAATTATCTGAAATCCGAAATAGAACCGTTAACCGTTATTCTTATTTCGGCACGTACCGGAACCGAAGCCGATTTTCGTTTTGGGATTAATTCCTGCTTCAGACATTGAAAAATTGCCTCAGGATTCGCTAAGATCGGCTTTTAAATTGTTGGCCGCGAAAAACACGTATGTTTTTCCCGTTCGAATGCCTTGGTTTCTTGCAAATTTTTTTGTAAAGTAAAAATTTATCAAATTGCACCTTAGCACCAATTTTAGCGCCTATTAAGAGGTCTAAGTTAAGCCTTCGGACAAAACAAACACCCGATTTATTTGGCCTTTTTTACACTTCAAAAGTGTTTGACGGTCCGGCTCGACATAATGGTAATAGTGCCCATATATTGATTTGTAAATTCGCCTTGGAACCCACATAATTTTAAAATCAGTCAAAAAGAGGCTCGTGTCGATTGGTGTAAGAAAATATTGAAAAAATTTTATCGTGGAGTTTTAATGGACTGTTTGGGTGTTCCAAGATGAGCCAAATGGTTTTCTAACATCAAGAACGTGGACAACGATTTTCGACGACAGAAAAAGCGGTTGATGCATTCAAAATGCATGTATCGGGGTTGTCTCCATCGGACTGGGCAAAGTGCTTCGAAAATAGGTTCAAAGGAGTTTACTTTATACACAAAAGATACTCTTGTATCATATCTAAAATTGGCTAACAAGTTCACAGAAGATTTATAATTGATTAGGGAGCAAATTGATTTGCTTAACTCAGCCAACGTGCTTAAAATGTTGCAACATTTTGTTTTCACTTAACATTATTAACATTATTTTATGCTCACTTTTGTACTTTTAAAACAAGTAAGATCTTTATTCAAGCAAAATATAACAAAGATGCTTTCTGTCGGGAAGTCAATTCATTTTATTTATATTCTTTCCTTTTTCTAAATCAATAACCAAGTTTCAATCTGCATTTGCAAATACTATCCATCTTCTTGGCAGTTATCTTAGCCCTTTCCCCAGGAGGTTTTTGGTAGACCATTAGCACCGTGGCAACTTTAAGATACATACGTCTTGGCATCTTTGGCTTGTTCTAAAATTTGCATTCCTTTTCGTGGCATAAATCACGATCGCACTCGCAGTTCATTCAAGTGTCGTTTATCGTTTCTACTATTTGGCCAAATGCCTTTCGCGAACTGCTTTTGTGCCATAAATATGCCAATTTGGCAAGGTGAACTCAAAAAAAAAGTCAGTCAGTCAGTCTGTACAATAAAAATGAAATTTATTACTCAAGTTTATGGCAAAGCAATAAATGTATCTTTTTTTTCTGCTTACTATTTTGGTATCTGTATCCATAAATATGCACCCATTCGCACCTAAGCGGGGGGGTGAGTGGCCACATGTGGTGCCTGCTGCTAAAATTATTATGTCCAACTCACCCTTCCCCCATCCCTCCCTCTTCACACACATAACACTAGAAACAACCCTTGATTCAAATCCCATAAAGTTGTCGAGTTGCTGTTGTTGCCGTTGTTGCTTTTGCTGTGATAGTTGCCGTTTATGTGGCTGGCAATTGCCGCATCATTAATCTTACTCACGGAAACGGCGCTTAGGTCAAAGTTTTTGAGTTTGGGTAATTTATCTTCGAGTTGGCGCAATTATGTGCCGAGCGTCCCGACGCGTCGCTAGTTGTGTGCCAAAAAAAAAAAAATATAAAAAATAGGCAAAAGGTGTTCCGCACCTGAACTTGAAAACCCTTTACCATCTCCCTCTCTCTCTCTCTGTCTTTCTCGCTCTCTAGTAATAATTCTTTGCCTTAATAATTGAACAGCAATTTCGCGCCTCAGGCACTAAAATTAAATTGAACTGTTTGCAAACACATGAATTCCTTATGAACAGAGCGCCAAAACTATGCAGGCACCACACGGTGGCGGAGGGGGAGGAGGAGGGAGACAGACCGTGTCGTGTGGCCAAGCTTAGTGGGCGTGGCAGGAAACCAAGAATTTGTATGTGCGAGTGTGCGTTGCGTATGTACATACTGGTGTGTGTGTGTGTGTGTGTGCAAGGGTTATCAAGCAAATGACAGTGCAGAACCAAAACGAATGATGACCAAACCAACCGCTCGACAGGCACCGTGGAAGAAATGTGAAAGAAAAATGTTGATAAAATATTTAATGCGGGCTGAAATTTTAAAGCAAGCATATAAGCACAGTTGATCTAGCAACTGACAAAACTACAATATAAAAAGTTTTATATTTCTAATTTGAAAGTTTCTATAAGACGGTTATACAATTTTTCACTCACTATTTTGCAGGTCTGCTTTCGTTATCTAGCGGTTATTATTTCTATAGAAACTATTTTTTAACAAAATTTATAAAATAATTTTTTAGGCAAGCTTTTAAGTCGGTCAACAAAAACATCAAATTTTGATGAAAAATAACTTCGTTGCTTTTCAAAATATTATCAATAACAACAATAAACAGCTTTAAATGATGAATCTGCTCGCTTTTGGTGTTTGGTACATTTCGCATTATAGTGGTAAAGACAAATCTGTCTTCGGCATTTGGTGTTCCTCTATTCTGCAAAAACTTCAGGCAAACAAATGGTGATGTGCCACTATAAGTTGATCGTCTTACTTTTGTGTATGTTTGGGCGCATTATCATGGTTTGTAAATCCTCGGCAGAGCTATAAAAAAGGTTATGAAAGTATGGAAACGCCTTTCTCAATATACCACTGTAAGACAACGCATTCAATGTTATTCACAAACATTTTAATTTTCCGGTGTTATAATACGAATTGCTCCCCCACACCATCACAACTTCAATTTTGTTATGTGGTCGGTCCAAATAATGAGTTTCTGTTCGGAGATCGTGGAATTTATACGTAGGTTGCTATATATATTTCTGGCCTAATAATGAAAACGCGAATATTTATGATCAAAAATGGTTTTATTGTTTTTCAAAGTATTCTCCAGCAAGATTTATACACTTTTGCATGCGCTTAAACAAATTGTCGAAGCACTTTTTCCAAAAATGCGCTGGTGTGAGCTGATGTGTGAGAGCTCGCATTGTCATGATGCACAATGATCTGTCTTCTCTTGTTCGTTTTTCGAATTTCTCCGAAGATTTCAGGCAAACAAATTGTGGATTTGGCTCGTTGGATTTGGCTCGTCTTCGAAGACCCACACGGTCGATTGCTGTTTTGTTTCGGGCTCATAAGCATAGATCCATGATTCGTCACCTGTGAAGATCTTATAAACGTTATTTTGAAACACCGCGATTATATTTTCTTAAAATTTCTTTGCACCAATCCACATGAGCCTTTTTTTGAGCGATTGTCAAATTGTGCGGTATCCAACGAGAATAAAACTTTTTTAAGCCCAGGTGTTCATGCAATATCAAATGTATGCTGGTGGAAGAAATGCCCAAGGATGCCTCTATCTCACGATATGTTACATGACTATCTTGCATTATCAGTTCACGCACGGCATCAATGTTTTCTGGCACAACGACTGTTTGTTCGAGCGAGCGAGCCCGCGATTGAAATCATTAAACCAATTTTTTCACAGTGCTATCCTAGCTTCATCGCCATAGAAAGATTTAAGTTCATCGTTGCACTCTTGTCGTGATAATCCACGTCGAAAGTTGTGAAAAATTATTGCAGGAAAATTTTCACGAGTTAATTCCATTTTTCTGCCGAGGTAAGTTTTTGATTAATCGTTAATCGATATCAAACGCGGTCACACATGAAAGAGTCGTATGGAGCTTTTATCGATAAAAGTTCAAACATTTTTTGGGAAAAGGCCAATTCTCCTAAAATGGCTAGAAGTGACCTAGGCCAGAAACTTTTATAGCAACCCACGTATATGTGTCAATGAAATTAGGCCATTCGTGAATGTAATGTTTTTAAATGTATTTTAAGAATGAAATCTAATGCTGTTGGACCGGACGAACTTAACCCTGAATTTTCCTAAAATTCTTCTTACAATCTTGCCATACTTAACCTACATTTTTAACACACCCATAACAACCTCCGTAAAAAAAACAAAACAAATATCCGATTAGATAGTTCCCATCCTAAAACCTGACAAAACACATTATCGGCCAATTGCAATATTACCATAAATTTTTAAAGATTCTTAAGCACTTAATGGCAGACCCAATTCGTGATGATGATGGCAAAGCGACTTTTCCAACCCTATTGGACTATATTAAAGCCTTTGATATAGTGAATCATGATATATTTTGCACAAAGCTTTACAAAGCATTCAATTTTATGAATTCTTATCTGTCAAATAGGTGTCAATCAGTTGTTGTATCGTCATCAAATTATAATATAATAAAAGCTGTCGGAATTACCTATGCCCTTTTAAGAAACCTAAATCTCTCTTCAAGAATTTCTCCGCAAGATATGTTTATGGGTTAAGACGAAGTTATTAGTACAAATTATTTAACGTCTTTTTTAATAAATTGACAAGCTTTAGGGCTTAAATACTTTTGTATAGAATAATTTTTAAAAAAGAACCGATTGATCTCTTTGACAAGCTTGAGTTTTTAACATCTAGACAAACAAATAATTTAGTTTCCACAAGACATAAAATTTTATTACCGGAAAAAAAAGAACAATTATGCTGTTCGAACTTGAAATCATTTACCAAACACCTTAAGGGGGAGATACAAATTAAATTTTTAAATTGAGACAATTAAATTAACCTAAAAAGTTATTACATAATCTGGAGAATACACTAGTGTAAGTCCCATATTGAAATTTAAAGCCTCTCTATTTATTTATTTTTTTTTCGTTTTTCAAAGACGCTTCATAGAGATAATACAGTTATACGAGTACTAGAATTCAATTTTTCACAAAACAGTATTTATACCTGTACTCGTAGAGTAAAAAGGGTATACTAAGTTCGTGCAAATGTATGTAACAGGCAGAAGGAAACATTTCCGACCCCATAAAGTATATATATTCTTGATCAGCATCAATAGCCGAGTCGATATAGACATGTCCGTCTGTCCGTCCGTCCGTATGAACACCTAGATCTCAGAGACTATAAGAGCTAGAGCTACCATTTTTTCAGTGTAGACTTGTATTGTCTGCAGGCAGATCAAGTTTCTTTCAAATTTTTACCACGCCCCCTCCCGCCCCGCAATATGAAAAAAACCTCATATCTCCCACAATTTTGAAAATAGATTGTTCGAACCTTCTAGACATATACTTTAATCATGATTACCTATCGATCCGCCGTACATCATTTTTCGATCAGATGAACCATAGTAGAGTTACCGCCCCCGCAATTTGAGAAATACCTCATATCTCCCACAATTTTGAAAATAGATTGTTCGAACCTTCTAGACATATATTTTAATCATCATAATTTATCGATCCGCCATACATCATTTCTTGCTCAGATGAACGATAGAAAAGTTTCCGCCCCCGCAATTTTAAACGAGAAGGCAAAGCTAACTTCGACTGTGCCGAAGTTTTAATACACTTGAAAAACTTTACTCCAACTGATTTAACTGGAAAAATATATATAGGATATAGGATATAGATATCAGATATTTAAAATTTTTAAATCATTGATAATAAAAATTTGATACCATAAAAAAAAACTTTTCTTAGTAAAACACATTTTCCGACCGATCGTTCCTTTGGCAGCTATATGCTATAGTCATCCGATTTTGATAATTTTTTTTTCGAAATTATGTGAAAGTATATAAAACTAATATATACGAAGATTGGGGACGCTACGATAAAAAACAAAAAAGTTTTCTCACTAGAAGTAGTTTTTTGACCGTCCGTTTATATGGCAGCTATATGCTATAGTCATCCGATTTTGATAAATTTTTTCTGAATTGTGTGGAAACATATAAAACAAATATATACTACGATTGGAGACGCTATGATGGAAATCAAAAAAGTTTTTCTCACAAAGACTTATTTTTCGACCGATCGTTCCTATAGCAGCTATATGCTATAGTGATCCGATTTTAATACATTTTTCCAGAATTATGTGAAAGCATATAAAACTAACATATACCAAGATTAGTGACGCTACGATGGAAAACAAAAAAGTTTTTCTAACTAGAACTTGTTCTTAGACCGATCGTTCCTATGGAAGCTATATGATATAGTTATCCGATCCGGCCGGTTCCGACATATTAGTTGCGTGCAGTAAAAAGAAGACTCTGTGCAAAATTTCAGCTCGATAGCTTTAAAACTGAGAGACTAGTTCGCGTAGAAACAGACGGACAGACGGACAGACAGACAGACGGACAGACGGACAGACAGACGGACGGACGGACAAGCGGAAATGAACTCAGCTCGTCGTCCTGATCAAGAATATATATAGTTTATGTGGTCGGAAATGAATATTTCTATGCGTTACAAACTTCTGGGCAAAATTAATATACACTTTTCAAGTGTATAAAAAACCTCATATCTCCCACAATTTCAAAAATAGATTAATCAAACTTTTTAGACATGTATTTTAATCATCATTACTTATCGATCCGTCATACAAAATTTCCCGATCAGATGAGTTATAGTAGAGTTGCCACCCTCGCAATTTGGAAAAAAAACACAATTTGGGCATGCTGTGATCTAAAAAAATATTCTGAAATAAACCTTACCCTGAGTAACGGGTATATCGAAGTCGAGCAGGGTCGACTTCAACTTACGCTCTCGTTTTGAAGTAAGCTTACAGGATAGTTTTGAAAAGTTTTGTTTAAAACCAAGTTAACTGTCTATTTTTTTTTTTTCGTTTTGTTTAAAGGGATTATGTATTTGTTAACAAAAAATGTAATGTTAAAGTATTTGAAAAATTAAGTCACACTGAAAATTTGTATATAAATGCTTGAGGCAAAGGTGGGTTGTAGTCGGTATTCACTTGCGGAAATTATACTATTTGTTCGATTCCCTTTCTGCAGTTGTGATTGTCAAAATAAATCATAAAACAGTAAAAGGAAATCGAAATTATCTGCAGAATATTCCCAATGTAAATAATTCTCAGAATGACTGTACTACAAAAAGTTTAAAGCATGTTTTTTTGCCTGCAAAGTTACCGTTTATTAAATTTAATACCATTTAAATTTTTATGAAATTAAATTTCTATAATAAATTCCAAATCGTTATATAAATTTTAAATCTATCAAGCGTATCTTCTATCGTTATCTCTTTAATTTTCTGCTTAATTTCCATCTCCGATATTATTTCAACTAAATTCGAAAATATGTTCCAAGTGAGTTAACCCTATCGACTGCATATTTACACAGATCAGGACCAATGTGGCCTTTGTTAAGCCATTGCCTGCAGTTTTTTGTATGTGAAATTCTACCTTTCCTCCTATTTTGCCCACAACCCTATCATTTGCTGTCCACTGTTGCCCTCTGGTCACTATTTAGCCGCACAATTAATTGCGTAAACAAAACGCGATGGTTTGGCCGGGCCATTGAATTATTCAAATCATCTATAATTACAGCTGAAAATCGCCACCCCTTCGCTCACTCCAATCTGCTCGCTCGGTAAGCGCAATGCATTTATCAATTAAATGCGAACTCGGCAAAATCCAGCAATTGCAATAATAACATTTGCAGGGGCCAGCAATGAAATTATTAAAAGTTTGTCATAAATAAATGCAGGCACTTGACAATTATTAAAACGAATTACATTCAAGTTGTGCCTGTGTGTGTGTGTGTGGCCCCGGGCTAAAATGTGTAAGAGAAAGGATTGAAGGGGTGGGCCGATATATGAGCTTTTAAATTTATGCGTTGATTTATGTTTATGTGCATGTGTGTGTGTGTGTGTCCTGGCGGGTTTATGAAATGCCAAGCGGCTGCTTTTTTGAACTGTTTAATCTCAATTACCAGTGCGAAATATGCAATAAATCTGTTATTGTTTGTTGTAATACCTGATAAGGCTGGGGGTTAGACGAGCATGTTGGACTTATCATAATCTACTTTTAAAAAATTATAGCATACATTTAAGGGCATTTGATTTTCTTGCCCACTTAAGCTGTAAATTTTAGGGCTAATCAAAGCATTCTCTAAATTATCCCTTACGGGTATCAACTAGTCGAATCTTCCACTTGCCGCATTATTTATGATTATATTTGTTGGCGCTGCTTTTGCTGCTGCGGCTGCATGTGTCAGTGTGTCATTCGTTCAAGTGCCTGCCGCAGTTGTTGCAAATTGCGACTCTGCTGCTCTCCTTGTTTTTGTTGTTGTTTTTCATTCTTTTTTATTGTTTCATGTATTGCGCAATAAAAACAAAAATAATGGCATCAGTTGAAAAAAAAGAAAAAATACCAGAGAAAAAATGTGGAAGGCGGAGAACATACGCAATTTGTGCTGCGTTTGGGGGATTGTTATAACATGGCTGCTGGTTTTGGCTGTTTCGGTTTGTGTTTTCCTTTTTTTTTTTATATTTATTTTTAACCCGTATTTGTTGTTTGTTAGGCTGAGCATAAGCCTTTAAGCACATAATTTCAATTGCCGTACATAACACAAAGGGATTAACTTTGATTTTGACGTATGATTTGTACGTCTGTGTGTGTGTGCGTGTGTTTGTGTGGGTGTAGGTGGTTGTAATATGTGTTGCCAGTTGTTGGGCAAGCTTTGGCTTACAAAACATGGAAACAGAGCAATGTAAGACCAGGCCCAAAGCCTCAAACATTCCTTGCAGCAAATTTTTGGTTTTCCTTTTTGCTCATACTTCGATTTTCTTTTTATGCGTTTCTGTTAGTGTTTTATGAGAAACCAAGTGTAAAGTTTTAAAGTTTAAGAAGCTTAACAAGTAGTTCTCAGTAGATGTTATGGCAAATAGAATTTCTTAATAATTTTATTGAACCCAAAAGCTTATTTATAAAACCTGCGTTGCATGCAGATTTTCTTTGAAAATATATTTAATAACACAGGTTTACAAATTAAATCCAACTTTTGGCCCAGAGCAAATAGCTAAAGTTTCTGTTGTGTTTTTAAGTGCTGAATTTAATTCAATCGTCCGTTTTCCCTTGATAGTCAATATTTTTATTTGAATGTGAAAATTTGATTTTTGTTTTAAGAAAATATATTTTTTTAAAAGCTTAAATAATTTTTAAAAATGTGATAATTTTTTTTTTTCTAAATTTTGCGTATTAAATTTTGAATAGGCTGGATAACTATACACCTGTTTCTTTACCCAAGGAATTCCAGATCAGCAACTGAATTCTCTTGACGGGGATACCATAACTGTTTGGGGAGCCCAAGACCAGCAAAGTGCAAAACCAGTGACAAGCAAACAAATCGCCCCATAGGTCGCTTTGTGTATGTGTGCGTAACACATGGTCTTCTTGTATTGGTGAGAGATATTATTCTCCCATGTGGGTGCTGTTCCTATAGATAGGTAATAACATATAACTCGAGTCGGCTTAAACCTGCTTGATTAAATATTAAAAGATCGTTGAGCCAGTCAAAGTTCTAACAACAAACTTTTCTTAAAATCGAGTAAAAGTAGGAAAACTGAGCTTGCTTACTAGCTTATTACTTACAGAAGAATCTGTTTCTAAAAACTATCTAAGAACGTTTAAGAAGTTTGAAATTGATTTTATTATGCATTTCTATAATTTTTCATTACATTATATAAATAGAAAATTTGGCGACGGGATAGACATGAAGTAAAAACAGTTAAGACAGGATGGAGTTTTCATTGTAGCTCCCATCTCTAGTTTGAGCTGATCGATATGTATAGTACAGAGGCAGATAATGTGAGGAGAGACATTAGACTCTGCAGTTATAGTAGAAGAAGGAGTTTTTCTGTAAATTTATATAAATATTTACTCAGCAACTTCTCTGCTCGCATTGCCGACCTTTAGTATAATAAATACATTTCATAAATATTTTAAATAGTTTATAAATAAAAATTATAAAAAAAAAACTGGTTTTACAACCTTGGGGCTAAACCGATTTAATCTCAATCTCTTGGCTCTCAATCATTAATTAATTCAAATTGTTTATCCTATATGTACCTTAATAGGCATTTCAGCGACAACTGGTCGTGAGTTAAACTGGCGATATTCGATCATTATATTCTTGATCAGCATCAACGGCCTATACTAGGTATATGCATTCTGTCTGTCATGAAAGTGTCAATCAATATGAAAGTGTCAATCTTAGAGACTATAAGAGATAGATCCACAAGTTTTTGAATGAAGGCAGGAGTACCCCATATGCAGATCAAGTTCATTGGCTATTTACTTAAATGTTGTTTAACAAAATCAAAATTCACTCATTTCTATAGGTTTTAAGGTAACTTTTTATACCCTTGCAGAGGGTATATTAAAATTGTCACGATGTTTGTAACGCATAGAAGGAAGCATTTCCGACCACATAAAGTATATATATTCTTGATCAGCATGACGAGCTGAGTTCATTTCCATCTGTCTGTCTGTCCGTCCGTCCGTCCGTCTGTCCGTCTGTTTCTATGCTATCTCCTCCCTCAGTATTAAAGCTATCTTGACCAAACTTTGCAAAAAGTCTTTAAATACAAATACGCTGCACATTTGTCGGAATCGGCCGGATCGGATGACGATCTGTCCAAAAACTTGTTCTTGTAAAAAACTTTTCTGTTTTCCATCGTAGCATCACCAATCGTGGTATATATTTGTTTTATATGCTTCCACACAATTCTGGAAAAATTTATAAAAATCGGATGACTATATCATATAACTGCCATATAAACGGTCGGTCCAAAAACTAGTTCTAGTGAGAAAAACTTTTTTGTTTTCCATCGAAGCATCACGAATCTTAGTATATATTAGTTTCATATACTTTCACACAATTATGGAAAAATTTATCGAAATCGGATGACTATAGCATATAGCTTCCATAGAAACGATCGGTAAAAAGTGATCGAAATCGGATGACTATAGCTTATAGCTGCCATATTAACGGTCGATCCAAAAACTAATTCTAATGAGAAAAACTTGTTTGTTATCAATGGTAACGCCTTTCAAAAACTGCAAGGGTATTTAAAACATCGGCGTAGCCGATGTTAGCTTTCTATTTTTTTTACTAACCTTATGTGGCAGTATTAGGTGACTAGGTATTTTATAAACTGCTGCCCATCATGGTTGCGGCCGGTGCTGCCAAACGTAATAATTAGTTTTGCTTATAGCTCGAATATCGTTAAACTAATCGGACTACTGATTCTACTAATTTCATGTCTTCTATCCGAGAACAAATAAATGGTTCAAAAAAGTCTTTTCTAAAAAAGGATTTTAGCGAAATTTAATGGTTTTTTGTCTTATATTATTATTAAATATTTTTTTCTGGCAAAGGATATCCGTATACATATTCCAGAAAAAATCGTACTATGGGACAATCAATTAATGCGCGAAGATAAATATTTTTCTTATAATAAATTTTTTTTTATATTTTTAAGGACTATTAATTTGAATTATCTTAAAAAGAGAAAGTAATTTTAAAGCAACCTTTTAATACCTGCCGTGGTTAATATAAGATAAGATATTTCGCCCATCTTTAGTAGAAATCTAAAAAAGTAAGATTATTTTAAGAATCTTTTGTTCATTAACTGATTGTCCCATTCTTAAACAGAAAAGAAATATTTCATAAAACTATCGTCTGGCCCTCTTTGAAAAAAAAATAGATTTGAAACCATTAAAAGTCGCTTAAACCGTACTTTAGAACAAATTTTTTTGAACCTCTAATTTTTTTGGATAGAAGACATGATAATTGTAAATTCACAATTTGGTTTGCTTAAATAGGATGCACCGTTGTGACGCAAACATTTTTTAAAGTTTCGTGTTCATGTTCGTTAATCTCGCGTTGTCTGTAAGTGGTGGAAATCTCAAAAAAACGATTATTCTATGAATATTTGTTAAAACACAAAAAACGAGAAGGCAAAGCTAACTTCGACTGTGCCGAAGTTTTAATACACTTGAAAAAATTTACTCCAGCTGATTTAACCGGTAAAATATATAGAGGATATAGATATCAGATATTTTAAATTTTTAAATCATTGATATTAAAAATTTGATACCATAAAAAAAAACTTTTCTTAGTAAACACATTTTTCGACCGATCGGTCCTATGGCAGCTTTATGCTATAGTCCTCCGATTTTGATAAAATCTTCCAAAATTGTGTTAACGCATATATAACTGATATATACCAAGATTGGTGACGCTACGATGGAAAATAAACAAGTTTTTCCCACTAAAACTAGTTTTTTTGACCGACCGTTTATATGGCAGCTATATGCTATATTCATCCGATTTTGATCAATTTTTCCACAAATATGTAAAATCATCTAAAACTAATATATACTAAGATTAGTGACGCTACAATAGAAAATAAAAAAGTTTTTCTCACTAAGACTTATTTTCCGACCGATCGTTCCTATGGCAGCTATAAGATATAGTCATCCGATCCGGCCGGTTCCGACATATTAGTTGCGTGCAGTAAAAAGAAGACTCTGTGCAAAATTTCAGCTCGATAGCTTTAAAACTGAGAGACCAGTTCGCGTAGAAACAGACAGACAGACAGACAGACGGACAGACAGACAGACAGACGGACAGACAGACGGACAGACAGACGGACGGACGGACAAGCGGAAATGAACTCGGCTCGTCGTCCTGATCAAGAATATATATAGTTTATGGGGTCGGAAATGAATATTTCTATGCGTTACAAACTTCTGGCCAAAATTAATATACACTTTTCAAGTGTATAAAAATCGGATGGCCGAGTTCACATGGAATGACCCATATATCTACCTGGTACATTGTACCATAATTACTTTAATGGCTAAATGGTTCCAACAATCTAATTGGGGGTAACTGGTAAAAAAATAAAATATAATATGACTATATAAAATAATAGTCTAACTCGACTTGCTAAGTCGTCTTAAGTTCCCAAAATAAGCGTGTAAGAAGGAAAAAAGCGCAAGGGACCTACAATTCAACACCGAATCCGAGCGGCAAAGTTTTTGAGAAGCTTTTTCATGGCCATATATGTACTTCACAGCTGTCGCCAATAGATGGTGAAGGTGAACTCATATGTAAAAGTTTTAAAGAAAAACTTATAATTATATCGAACCCACAACCTCCCGCACTGAAGAAACACACGGTATCCACTAAGCCACACAAGGTCACACTTATAAGATACACATTAACAAATTCCTGGACAACAAAAACACTTATAGAGATGTCACCAGTTTTTTAAAATGGATTCCACTTGTTTGAAAAGTAGAGAGACCAAGAGAATATTTTGTTGGTTGACCGATTAAGTCCAATTTTTTTATCGTATTTAAAATTAAATCAACGCAAACTTTTTTATACTCTGTACCGAAGGTGCACAAAGTATATTGGGTTTGTGCAAACGTATGTAACAGCCAGAAGGAAGCATCTCCGACCCTATAAAGTATATATATTCTTGATCAGCATCAACAGCCGAGTCGATATAGCCATGTCCATCTGTCTGTATGAACGAAGAGATCTCAGAGATGGTAAGAGCTAGAGGTTTGAAGTGTATGGAACATATAATTCTTATACCTGCAGGCAGATCAAGTTTATTTTTAATTTTAACCACGCCCCCTGCCTCCCCCGCAAATTAAAAAAAACGAAATAACTCCCACAATTTTCAAGATAGATAGTTCGAACATTCTAGACATATATACCACTACTTATTATGAATCGACCCGCCATACATCGTTTTTCGATTAGATGAACGATATTAGAGCTATACGTAAAAGAAAATAAAAACCAAGGACAACAACAATACCACAGCGATTGGTAGAACTTACGAGAAAGAGAGAGCGAGAGGGCAATAGCTAACTGGTAATTTCCCAATTGGACCTTGCTTGACGACAGGATCTAATGGGACTGCGCCGCTCTCAGTTATCAGTTACGTACAAACAGGTACAGAGTATATTACAGTCGGGCTTGACCGACTTTCTTACTTGTTTAAATTAGACAATATACAAATGGCAACACTGCGTATGAGTGATTCAAATCAATGTTTCTTCGCGCCAGTTAAAATGAAATTTGGTTAACTTTTTTTTTTGTACGCAAGATTTAGCTGGCTAAGAATTTGACTGTAAAATATGAAAATTTTCTATTGTGCCGAAAATAAAATTTATGTCATTAGAGATCAGGCCTTTAAGGAGGCTCGATCTAGTTAACATAATTTAAAATTTTGTACTTAAATGTCAAAAAATTCTGCAATATTCAAAAGATTTTGATGCAATATCACTCATTACATTTTTAAGGGGGTATTCTACCTTTGAACAGCGATTTATGAGTGTTTTTTTTTAAATTTCTGAAAAGAAAACTTTTTCAATTTTGTTTTTTGTTTTGTGTTATTTATTAATTAAATTAAAAAAATTAAAAAAAAATGTGGAATTCGAGGGTTGTTCAAAAAGTTATCGGCCTGCCAATTAAGGCCCCAAAAAAAGGTGTAGAGGTGGTGGCCATGATTCCGGGACTTCAGGTTATCGAAATTGAAAACGGTAAATGAGGTTATAATTAGAATTGATGTAATTCTGGCCCGTACCTTAATCGTAATTTTTAATATTTTTTTTTTAAATTTGCGGCCATTTAAAAAAAAAATTTAGATTTTTCAAGTTTTTTTTTTTGAGTTTACTGTAAAAAAAGTAGTAAAAAAATGTTTTTCCTCACGATTGAGGTACGGGCCAGAATTACATTAATTCTGCGTCGATTGCAACATGGCTGATCAAAATCGGTTCAGTAGAACTGGCCCAATCGTGGCTACCAGGTCAAAAAACGTGGTTTCGAGAAAAACGTGGTTAAAGTTTTGAGCAACGTTGAAAATACTCACGTTAGCAAGAACATTGCTCAATTAAAATGGATATATCTGCTAAACTATTTTGAATATTGAAAAATGGTTTAAAGGGGATGAAAGGGGAAGTTATAATAATAAGGCAAAACAAAAAAATTGAAAAAACAATTTTCAAAGGTAGACGACCCCCTTAATAAATCTGTCTTCCATGCCCAGGAAAGAAATATATTTAAATATATTAAAATTAAGTTAACGTATTAAATTATTATCAAGTATACATATTACAATTAAAACCTTAATAAAGCTTAAATCTTTCATATAATTACAATATTGAGGATTGACGATTAATTACTACAGAAAACGAATTTAAATCATTTGTTTAGACTTTATTTTCGAAAACAGCCTGTTAATAGTTGGAATTAAAATTATTTCCAGACTGTTGTTAGTATTTTGCCAAATTTTGAATTGGTTTTTCAGCTGAATTTCTTATATTTTCCCGCATTATGATTGACATTTCTGGGGCCCATTTTAATAAATCTCTTTTTCTCTCTCTTTCCCTATCATGTCTGCAAATCTCAAGCTGTTTACTTAATCTTCTGCTGTCATATGCCATATGTACCTAAAATAACATTTTCAAAACATAAGCTAAACAAAAACAAATACAAAAAAAAAACCAATCTGCAGCTTCAATTACCGCCCAGCACTTTTGCTGATTGTTTTTCATTATGTTGATGGTGACAAATCGAAGTCTCTGACCATGTAAAACAAATGATACATCACACAGTCGACTTTTATGCACCTTCCCACGTACATATTCGGAGAAATATATATTTATTTCCAAAACTCAAACAGCCGGAGCAAGTCAATGGAAGTCAGAAGGATGTTTGGGCTCCTTGGCAAAGACGAAACAAAAAAAAAGATAAATATGTCGTAAAAGTTTTTTATTTGCGTTTTATTTTTGATACAGCAAATGACTAACTTGTTGGCTGACAGGCAGACCAACAGCCAGAGCACAAAAGTAGCAAAAGACAGTCGAGCGACGTCTGTCACGCAGAGTTGGGGATGCCTCCACCATGCGGGTCAATGGGGGGGGGGGGGTGAGAATGGTAAAATTACTGCTGGCCCTCAACCTTGTTGGAACAACTTTTCTTTTTAAAAAAAAAAACGCAGGTTCAAATTAAATACAAATAAGCTGTTGCTGGGATGCTCTTTTTTGTTTTTGAAAAAAGTGCGAAATGTAATTGTTCAAAATCTCCATTGCAAAGACTGAACTTGAACTTGACTTTCAACTTAGTTTATAAAGCCCCTTTTTGGAGTTTATAGAGTATGCCAAAGCACAAACAAAACAATAAACTGTCCTTCTTCTCAATATGCTGTCCTTGCCCCTCCTATTTACTCGCTCTCTCTCTCTCCAGCCCGAGCAAGTGCCAGGAAAAGGTCAACAACAGTCTGCCCGGCCGGCTGGCTGACTGTCAGGCGACCACAAGTTTTTATTACGCATATAATGCCAGCGATTTGCTGGGCAGGGCGAGACGGAGACGGAGCTCGGCTCTGCATCATTTTTATACTTTTAATTTTTTATGCCGGTGACACAGTGACATGAAATGTCAACGAGCTGCAAAACAAACAGCCAGCCAAAGTCCTGCCAGCCAGCCAGCATAAATATGATGAGTGTCCTGTGGGGCCATGTCGACTGCTGTTGCTAGTTTGCTGTACGCCTGACGCCGAGCAGCCAGGCAGCGACGCAGCGCAGCAAGAAAAATGCTGAAAAACGTAGCATACATTTGGGAGTCGTTGGCTGAGCTCTGTCGAAAATTTGCGAGTTTGTGCGATAATAACATATGTAAGTTGCTTCCAGCTTGCGTGTGCATATGTGAGTGTATGGCCCTGGCAAGGCGGTTTTAAATTTAGCCCATAAGCTGGCAAACCAGGCAGCACCGACAGAGCCAACAATTTAAAGCCTGCGCTCAGACGCAGATCAGAACTTTAAATGAACTTAACAAACTGTGAGCGCGTATTTAGCGCAGTCAAACATGAAAAAAGGATGATGTGTGTGTGTGTGTGAGTGGGCGTGTCAGTGTGTGGGCAAGTGCTAGGGCAGACGAGTGCTTGCCAGGATACATTTACAGTTAATCGGCGTCAAGTCAATTAAGGGTTGAGCAAAGTTCAGGAAAATTGTTTACCAAGTTTGGGGCTAAAACTGGTTTTGTAGATTTCACTTTATTTTTAAGGGAGGGGCTAATATTAGCTATGGGAGGTAGGCGAGTTCAAATGGCTTATGTAAACTAGTACAGATTTTATTTTAAAAAATCTATATACAAAAAATGAGCTTGTATAAACTACGAGGGTTGCCTTTTATTTATCTAGCTCTGACTACTTCTAGTGTGACCAGGTGCGATTTCAAACCTTTATTAATTCCTCATTTTGAACACTTGACCCGAGCTCTAAAAGGCAAAATAGAACAAAATTATATCAGCAGTATTAGGGCCGTCTTTCATCTTTCTGTTTCTAAAAACTGGATGCTTTTTGAGAAAAATTATCATTGCACACTTGATAAACATTTTTAGAACAAAACAAGTAAGAAAGTCGGTCAAGCCCGACTGTAATATACTCTGTACCTGTTTGTATATAACTAATAACTTGAAAGTGTGGGGTCACACAAACTGTGCAAGCGCTGCCCATCACGATTACGGGCAGTGGTGCCCAGCGTAATTATTTGATTTGCTTAAAATTCGAATATCGATCATCTGATCTGGAAACGGTGAATGGTGGATCGATAAGTAATGACGATTAAAATATATGCCTAAAAGGTTCAAACAATCTGTCTTTAAAATTGTGGAAGATATTCGATTTTGTTCAAATTGCGGGGGTGGCAACTCGATCATCGCTCATCTGATTGGAAAACTTTGTATGGGGGTTCGATAAGTAATGACGAGTAAAATATATGTCTAGAAGGTTTAAACAACATAACTCCAAAATTGCGGGATGTTTGTGGTGTTTATACCCGTTACTCGTAGAGTAAAAAGGGTATACTAAGTTCGTGCAAATGTATGTAACAGGCAGAAGGAAAACGATGTGTGGGGGCTGGATAAGTAATGATGAGTAGAAAATATGTCTAGAAAGTTCGAACAACCTAACTCCAAAATTGTGGAAGATATGAGGTTTCTTTCAATTTGCGAGGGAGTCAGGAAGCGTGGCAAAAATAAAAACTAAACTTGATCTGCCTGCAAGTATAAGAAATATATGTTCCATACACCTCAAATCTCATACCATCTCTAAGATCTCTAAGACAGACGGACATGGCTATATCGACTCGGCTGTTAATGCTGATTAAGAATATATATACTTAATAGGGTCGGTACCTTCGGTACAGAGTATAAAAACTCAAATTTCGCCACATTTACTTTTTATCATTCTAAAAATCATAACTTTTGAACCTAATGAGATAATCGAATAATTAAAATGAGTTTTTGAATAGGGTGCTACGCCTACTCGATGCTTACTTATGGGTTATCAAAATCAAAATTTGTGAAAAAATCAATTTTATAATAACTAAAAATTTTATTTTGAACAACTTTAAATTTTTTATGTTTCTATTTTAAGGTTTAAAATTATTATAAAAAAAATGATATTACAAATTTATTATATTTTTATCGAATTTTGTATTTAAATTTTTTAAAACTCGTGGATTCCAACCATTTTCGTGACATCACATGCCGCATAGATGAAAAAGTGGATCGGGATATGGGGCCATCATGTTGAAGAGGCCCTCATTTTGCCATGTCTTTCTTACCTATTTTACCTCAAACAGTCGCAGAGGCGTCGACGGGCAACTGGACCTTTTTGAATTAGGTAAACGAATAATCAAAGACTAGACAATCTAGTAGGCCCTAATTTTGTCTTGTTTTCGTTGTAAATAGCTCGTCATTTGACATTCAAAACAGTACAACATGAAGACATACTAGATTATCATGTCTCATGCGCAGAGCAATGTAAACTCAGCCCAAGTCAACTTTAAAGAGCTATATCTTCTAAAATAAATCGCATTTTATTAAGGATTGCATATTTAAAATCGTTGAAGAATTTTCTATAAGACGGATGCATTCAAAATTTCGTAGGCGCACATGCAATTTTTTATTTTTGCAACCTTGTAGATAGAATAATAGATATTTTTAAAGCGGCCTAAAAGTAGGCAACATATGTTCTCTCAAAAAGCACGATCCTTAAAATTACTCATACGACACGTTCACCAGTTAAAAAACAAAATATGAAGAAGGGATATACCCAAAATTTAGTAAAATTTGTTGCAGTGATTTTTTTTAAAGGAAATTTAACTGTCACCCCTCCTATTAAATCGATTTCCATGGTTCAGTCTGTTCTTGTCTATTAGAAAATAGGGTAAGTACCCGATCTCTTTAAAATTCACGAAAATAACCGCGACTCATGCAGAATTATCATCGTATAAGTTTTGGCGGTTGACCTCGGTTCTTTGTTAAATGAATTTAAAAGTTTGTGTTTTTTCTCACATAAAAGTGGTTAAATTTTGATGGCTTTTGTTATTGAGGCATAAGTTCAAACAAAATTGGTGTGAAAAAAAAATATTTTAAAAAATGTACTGAACTTTTTTCCACACCACTTAATTGTGGTTAAGTTTAAGGTTCGTTTTTTTCCCCTAGAAATAGCAAATTAAGTGCTGTGGGTGGAATGTTAAAGATATTGGAGAATTAACAACTACTTGTGGCCTCCAACCGTTTTATAAACGCTGTTAGACAAATGCAGCAGCTCTATTGTAGAGCAAAACGAAGCTTGTAACCGGGAATAAAAGGTTGTGAAATAAATTATAGGATATTTGTAAACGAAAATTCATTCTGTGGCTCGAACCCATGAATTATAAGCTGGGGCATAAATGTTGGAGCTACTATTGTCCTGTACTTAGAAGTGACAGGAATTTAGTAGGCAACATTCATTTTTTCGAAATGCACCTAGTTTTGAAAAACATGAAGATGAGAAAACGGTAATTCCGAACAGCAAGAGTCATCTGACGAAAAATGCCTCCAAATAGCGTCAATAAACCGGTCCTTTTGTGGGTCTCCATCTATTTTTTAAAGAGTTAAAATATTTTGTTACACATATGAGTTGACTCATGCATAAAAAGTTTCATAGTTTAACACATTTTCAACAACTAACCAGATTGTAATACTTTTTTTTTTGAAATGCTTTTAAAATGCATTAAAAAGGAACCCGCGAATGATGGCCTCGAGAATTTATTCAAAATCACGGTCTATCAAGTGTTTTATTAATTTTTCGAAAGTTAAGTACCCTTTACCTACCCCTATTCAACCTTAACATAATAAAAAATTACCGAAATTAGTCATTGGAAATGTTTGAGCTCTCTAAATTGATTTGCAAGTGGATAACTTGGAATTAATTATTATTATTTAATGACAGATGCCAATTTTTAGATTTTTTTTCAATTCAGGGTGTAAAGTTATTGTTATACAAAATTCTGTTTTCAAATACAATAATTTGTGGCAAAAGATTTTTTTACATCTGAGAAACAAAACTGACTTATTTATTCTATTACATCATAATCAAAATTAGAAAATAGTGTCGAACGTTCATCGTACAAAACCTCTTCGCCAATTTGCAACACCAAAGGTTCTGGCTCTAGATCTGGTTCTGACTCTGCCTTTAGCTCCAACTTGTTCTGCACTTCCTCTTCCACTTCTATGATCTTCTTTTCTTGGGGAATTTCTGTTGTCTTCAAGCTTTCAGACATTTTTTCCACCTGGAACTTGCATTCCCTCTTCAGCACATTTAACGGCATAAGCTTTTCCTTCACCAACTGATTGGGTCTATATTGGCCAGGTTTCCGGGGACAACGCTGCTGTAGATAACCCGGAGCAAAGTAGTGAGTGCGTTGATAATGACGTCGTACCTGAGATTGCGTGGGATGGCGACCCAAGCCACTCAATCCGTTTGCTGGAGCCACGTGACGGTCATAATACTCATCTGGTAAAGAAAAAATTGGAATAATGCAAGTTGTAGCAACAAATAATTATCTTACCCAAGGACAACTCCAGAATGCTAGCATTCGGCGTCTTCAAGACCTGGCGTTGATTATTTGCACTATTTTCACTCATATTTAAAAAACTAAAATTAATAGAGCTGTGCACACTTGCAAAGCCAGAATAGAATTTATTTGACATTGTTTTTTCTATATGACAGCTTTCGAATGATGACTGAGCATAAGTTTGAGCATTTTTGGGTATTATTACCGTTAATTGAAATGGTCACTCTGAAATCATTTAGATAATTTTAAGTACTAAACAGATTGTCGATAAGTGTAATTTTTAAACTCAACCAAATTGTTTCCCTCAACATCAATTTTCTTTCTCACTTTGTTCTCAATTAAGATTTTTTGCACAATCCGGTTACCATAGTTTCAGTTGCTTTCACCTTCTGTTTGCCTCTAATCCCATTTTTTACTGCTATCGAAACCATTTTCTCTAGCCATATTTTATTAATATATATTACATACATATATTTTACTTATCCCAAAAACTTTGAGCCGTCTTAAATAAGTTTGAGTACGTATGAGAGGAACTCCGCCCTTGGGTTTTTTATAAATTTTATTTTTCTCTCTTTTTGGTGGCTCTAGTTTTATGGCTGGTCGTAATGTGCCCAGGTATCCTCTATTGCCCAAACCAACGGGAGTCTTAAAGCTCAACAATCGTGCTAATGGGCCGTACTCGTCGGCGTCGTCCTTGTCGCAGAAGTCGTCGCAGTTGTCGTCGTCATCGTCGTCTGGTATGGCAAAGCCAAAGTTTTTATTTGTTATTATATACTTTGGCGTGTCAAATAAACATCACACATCTAGGCGTACATGGAACATGCTTTATATGCGACGTTTCCATGTGCTGTGGTTGCGCACTTTTTTTTTAAAGGTTAGCCAGGGACAGGGACAGAGGCACATGCCATGTGTGAGAGAGTGCCAGTGTGAGTGTGAGTGAGTGCGACTCATTTGCATGAGTTGTCGCAGGCTTTTAGGCAAACTTGCTTTTTTGGTTGAGCATGAGGATAAGTAGAATCGTTCACATTGGGTCTATGTTGGTTTAAGGTTCAATTAAAATAATTAAGATTTTAATTTTCAGTGACACATTTTTACTTTAACTATATATGGAAAAAGATCGATTTATATAAATTAACTTATAAGCTCATTGATATAAAAGTGGATAAAACCGACCAGCAGAAAGACCAGCAGACCAGCAGAATCGAATTGAAAATGTAACAAATAGTTTTACGCACTGCATTGAAACACCACTTGATTTGTGTCAAGTCCAGATCCCGCGTTAAAGCCTTAGAATAGGTAAAGCTAATAACAAAAAATATTTCAAATTCGTTGATTCTCAGAAAGTCTATCGGTTACAATTTATATCGCTTATTTTAAAAATACATAGTACCTGATATCTCATTTTTAAAGTCTCTATCAAAGGATTTTGTGCAATATGTAACAGCCAGAAGAAAGCAACTCCTTCCCTATAAAGTTAGAGGTTTGAATTGTATGAAACATAAACTCTATTTTGAATTTTTGCCAAGCCCCGCAATTTGAAAAAAACTTCATATCTCCCACAATTTTATAGATAGATTGTTCGGGCCCCCTGGACATTTAAAAAAATCATCATTATTTATCAGAGTTGGCATTAATCGAATAACAAATCATCTAGATAATTATTTAAAATAAATAGTTATTTCTGAAATTTTATTTGTAAATAATTTCAAATAAATAACGATTATTCGAATAAGTATATGAATAAAATTATTCGTTATCTAGATAATATTGCCTTACTATGGGTATAATAATTGTAAAACTCATAGAGCGAAGCAATTTTTATTCGTGATAAAAATTATTCGAAGATAATTTATTCTGATACGAATGAATTTTTGAACAAATAAATTTAATTTATTTATATTCGAATAAAAATAAGTTTTTTGTCAACACTGTTATTTGTCAGTCCACTGTAATTCGTTTTCCGATCAGATAAACGATAGTCGAGTTAAAAGCAAAATAAATAATTATGATGGGCAGCACCGGCCAATACCTTGATGGGCAGCACTAACACAGTATTAATGGTCCCACTTAAAATTTATCAATTATATACAAAATTTGCCAGGTACGGAGTATATTACAGTAATACTTGACCGACTTTTTATCTTGTTTTCTGTGTGATCATTATGTTATTAAAATTTGATCTTTAAAATTAAATATTGATATGCTCGAAAGTATCAGTTATATATTTTCGAACAGTTCAATTTCAAGTGTATCAAATTGGCTTCTTATTGATATGAAAATATAATATCTTCTAAATATTTTTCTGTTTGTACATTTTTTAAGAGCAAATTGCGATTAATTTAACAATTAAATGGGCTTACGTGTATTTGTTTGTATTTATTTGGATAATTTTGTTCTCATTCTATGTCTTCACGTTATTGTTTCAAGAATTAAGAATATTTGGTATTTATTTTAGATCTGAAAATATTTATTTCAATAGTCAATCGGGTTAAGTTTAAACTTCCTTACTTACTTCACTTTTATATAAGCCATCCATGGGCCTGACCATATCCACAAATGTATAAAGAAAGATTGATATCTGTGCAATAATTTTTCAAACTTCAATTATAATAATAAACTGTTTCGATCTTTAACATCTTTTTTTTTTTTTTTTTTAATATTATATTTATTAAATTCAGTTTTAAAATACAATTTTCCATCATCCTTTGCGCCTTTGCATTCATGCTGCCACAACCTCCTTGACATGTTGACCAAATGTTAACCTTTTGTCGAGGGTGACACCAACGTACTTATAGCTGGTTATGTGGGGTAGCATCTCTCCATGTAGGAAGACTCCAGGGCTGATGTCCCTCCTCAGCGTGTATGTCACATTGGCACACTTCTCCGAACATTGCTATTAAGAGGTCCTGCGGGTCGTCGATTGGCACTGCCCGAGCGGTTTGCATGTCACTAGTAAACAACCTGTACAGAGTGTGGTCTGGCAATTCTTCTAGGATGCAATGATATCCTGAAATAATTGAGGATAAAACGTTCCCTTGATTTCGATAGCACGCCAGACACGGTGGAAACCTTTCAGGACGAATTTGACCGCTCTGTAGAAGTTGTTCAGAAGTGCCATGTCAGAGTCGAATCACTTACTGGAACTTGGGTATGCTTCTCCTTGCAGTTTACCAAATACTGGAGGAAGGCTGATTGGCCTATACGATTACAGTTGATCTTGGGGCTCCCCAGGATTGTACAACATCACAATGCTAGCATTCTTCCATGCTGCAGGGAAATTGATCAGCCTCAGTGCTGCGTTAAAGATGAGCAGCTGGAACATTATGAGGAAGAGGTCTATAACATCAAATTTAATGTATGTGTTTATTATTATTTTAATTGTGAATAAGCAACACAATATGATATGTGAATTGAGGCTCTTTAAATCATTTAGAGTTGGCATAAATAATTAAAATTAGTTCAGTCACATTTTGAAGTGTTGTTAAAGTAAATCAAATCAACTTCTTAGTGCTGGGGTACGACGTCTTTTCTATCTATCTATCTTTTCTTTCTAAACAAATCATAGGGCTATACTCGAGTTCAAAAAATTGTTTTTATTGATATTACGAATGTGGGAATCCGAGAGTCTGCAGAGTTATCTTGAAAAACACGCAGTGGCCGCCCGTTTTAGCTCTATACTCTAGCTGACCGTGTCATTTTTAAGCGTACGTAGCGAACATGACGAAATGATCATTCAGCTGGAAGGTCTCATAACGCTCACATCGTTGTCTTAATTCTTTCAATTGTCATAATTGGAGCCAATATTTTAATTAAACAATACTTAAACCATAAACAAATAATTTTAAGCGTACTCAATTGTCATTAAACAATAAGTGTACAAATACTATAATAAGTTCAAGTAAAATTAACTTCGAACTTACACGAATGGCTTGGAACAATTCCAGAAATCTTTCTTTAATCCGAAAAGGCTCATTTAAAGCTCAGATCCTACTTGCAAATCAAGTTAAATCATTTTGGAATTGATAAAATCGTACTTAAGTCAATCTTTTCGTACTTGGTTTGAGGAATACTTCTGACATCGTTTGGGATTGACTTTCATTAAAATATCTCAGATTTTGTTTTCTGAGCACTGACTTTTTTCAATCTGATAGCACCTTTGGATACATCAATAATTTCCGTAACATTCTAAATCCCAATTTTCGTGTAAACGTTTATATTTCGAGTTGAAATTTCATATTGTTATATGGAGGGTGACAAATATATCTACGACTACTAGAGTACATTTGAGTAACCGCGGAATTGTTGCAGCAGTTGAAACCAATTGCTCAACACAAAGTAGATTCATTTCGAGCAAAAAGGACGACTGGATTTAGTAACCACAGATTTGTTTTTAAATTTATAAAGTTTAAACAATAGAAACGACTCGGCATTCGGAACAGGGTCGAATATAATATAAAATATAATAATAAGTATAATTACAATATAATAGACTTAAGATGCGTACCTTTATCAGTTGTCCCAAGAAAGCCTCAAAATTAATATGGATTGATCGCTGAATTACGTTTGACATAACCATCAATCGAGACAAGCTTCTTAAAGAACTTGGACCAGAATCCGACCCATTAAATTAAAAATATGCAACCGATCCCATCATATCTTAGATACTTTATTTTTCTAAAACATTTCGTTTGGCTGGAATTTTTGTCTCTAGGTCCAGGTCGCATCACATAATTTTGAATTAATCATCCATTTCGACAAGGTTCCATCTTTTCCAGAAAAATAACCAACATTATGGATAGTTTCATCATCTTTATCATTAAAAAAATCGAATTTTTCTTTTTTAAATTCGGAACACTTTTTCGATTTCAACTCTTTAGCCTAAGCTGCCGCTATCTTTTCAAAAAAGTCAGGATCGTGATATCAATTTATTTTACATAAAGTACAGACAATAAAAAATAAAATAACTTTTATATGTAGATTATTAATATATAAATCGTAGATTTAATCAAGAGATTTTGAATTCAGGAAAATGATTTGCGCAAAATTATATCTAAGTATGTACCTTGGTAAAAATAAGAAAAGATCCTACCCAACTCTGGTTTTTACTAAAAACAATGCAATCTAGAACTCAATTTAACTTCTAAAAAAAAAGGTTTTGTTAAAGATCCAAACATGATTTAAAATCACAAAGATTTGTTCGGAAGTCGCATTGTAAACAAGGCTGACTATGAAAATATTTTGTCAATGGAAAAAGTTTATTGGTGTGAGTTATTTCAGCCTTAAAAATATTGGGCGACAATCTCAAGGTCTTGCTTACACCAACAACGTTTCCTCAAATTTTAAAACTGTCATTCCATTTATCAAGTCATTCCGTTTTTTGTCTTTTCATTAGGTCTCAGCTCACTGTGCCTTTTTGTGGTGCGTGTGGGCTAACGTTAATTTTATGCCATTTCATTTCGCTTTCAAACGTGTGATTTATGCAAAACAGCCACAAATAAACAACATAGCCAAGTCAGTGTGTGTGTGTGTGTGGGTGGGTGTCTCCTGCTTGGATATTTTTTCATCTTTCCATCTTTCTCATTTTCTTTCTTTTTTTGCAGCATGCACCTGTACCTAGTATTGATCTCCTGCCTGGTGAGCTCCTCGCATTGTTGGCAATTTGATGGCGGAGGTCAGAGAATACGCCGAAATACACAGGCTCGGGTATTGGCTCGTGGTCCGCCACCAATTGCTGTGCCAGCCCGAGGATCTATCGCCCTGCTGGGCTCTCAGCAACAGGATATGCTGTATGCCTGTCCACTGAACTCGATGTGCCAGTGTGCGGGCCTGCCCAACGAGACATCCACGCTGATTGAGATTAATTGCAACGAGGTGGCACTGTACAAGTTTCCAGGTAAGAGATGTCAATATGTGTGTCCATGGAGCAAGAACTTGTCGCACTTTTATTTATGTGGCCAATATTTCCATCGCCCAGTTTGGCCATAAATTGTCCAAGAAACACACAGTGACAGTTGCTCCCTCTGGCAGAAATGTAATTTTTTAATGAAGCTTCAAATGGCATTGTCCTTGCCACAAACAAAATTAAATCTTACATTTAAGTTTGCCAATTAGTTGTAAAAATAAACTTTTCCCTCTGCCTCTCTCCCTGTTCCCGTGTCGGTCTCTTTTTCGACTGGGACAAAGTTTTTAACGATTGCTGTGGCAAATTCCACGCTAATTTTGTAGTTTTTAAGTAATGAATGGCAAGTTTTGTGCTCCATTGTCATTTCCATTCGCTTTCGCATTCTCATAGCTGTGGCTTGGTCTCGTGCCGAAATTATTACAACAACCCACTGCCGCCTCTGCAAGTTGCCGCATAAAGTTAACAAAATACAACAAAAAAAAAATAAAAATAAAAAAGAAAACAACAAAATAAACAAAGTTGTTGACTGGCAAACACAAAAATTACCCAGACATTGGCAGGCAACCGGGCAATGGGAGAGCGGCGGGTGGAGGAGGAGGAGCAGATACTCCCAACTATTGAAAAGTTTGACTTGGCATTTTTTGAGGTTTTCTGTTGAGGTTCTTCCGCATTGGTAATTTATCCCTCATTTCCATTTGGGAATATTTTCAATTGCAACTGCAGTGACGTTCTTTGTAATAAAAAAATCAACCGGCATTTGGACAAATTCGAATTCGAATTTCGAAAGCTCAAGCTCATAAATCAACATTTCGAACATTTGCAAGAGGACTAAAAACGTTAGACAAGGCGTAGCTGTTAAAACCAAACAAAAGTAGTTTAATTTATAAAAAGGAAAACTCCCCGGAATGTTTAAGTATTCCCATGGAGTAATTAAAGTATTTGATCCAGTTCTAAACTTCTTTCGAACCAGATCTGAATCATTTTGAAGCCTGTGGCCCATTCTTAACCAATTCCGAATCGATTCTTAACCAGTTAAGAACTAGAACCTTTTTTTGTAAAATTTACAATTAATTCACAAGAAATATGGAATTTCTGAAGTCAGAAGCAATAATTATTTTATATTTAAAACTTGTCAAAATGGTTTTGCCATTCAAATTTGCTTTTGCCAAAAAAAAAACCATTACAATTTCAATTTGGTAGCTAAAATTTACACATATTGATTTCTCTGTTTCCTACGATAATCTAAAATTGATTAAAATTGCCAGCACAATTTTCACTCAATTGTTTTCGCAAGGTAAAGCAATGAATACATTGACACTTTCTCTGTGCAAACCCTGTTCTAGGCGAGTCATTTTTACTTCTAGTTCTTTTTACAGCTTCTCAACAAAAAGTCTCATATCTAAAGGGGTTAACTACCCCCACCTGCAAAGAAACGTAACTAGATAAACCTGCTAGACTTCGATAGTTTGTCTTAGCAGCAATTTGCTGACTTGCTGGTAAAAGCGGGTTTAAAATTTTTTCTCCATTTGTGACTTCGGGTCATTTGCTTAAAAATTTGCATAAAAACCTTCGTCCGTTGTTCTTTATTAACAGTCTGCCAGAAAGGTGTTTTAATTAAATAAAGACAATATGCCAATAAAAAAAAGAAAGGACTCCAATAAATCCGCGATTTTAAGAATTTTCCTGCTGCTGGCAGAGTAAGCAAAGAGTGTGCAACAAAATCTTAATGCTGAAATTAACACTCGCTTACGAAAAAAATTATTATTATCTGAGGAATTTTTAATTATTATTGGTCATTTCTGTTTTTATATATTACAGAATAAATAAAAAAATCAAATAAAATTCGATGCTTGATATGATTATGTAAATGCTTTTTAGCAGCCTTATCAGCAATGAATGTTTTACCATTTAAAGCATTTTGAAGTGTTTAAAACAAATGATAATCTGTAGGTGCAAGGTCGGGGCTATATGGTGGATGTGTCATGATTTACATGATTGTCCCATAAGTGCACTAAATGTAACTCCAAGGATTACAGCTTAGTCAACATACTTGAAAGAACAGTCATTAATTTTAAGCTTTGAAAAATGTTCAGTATTTAATTTCTTCTTGTAAATAATCAGACATTCCGATTTCAAGGGGTTAAGCCCAATACCATTTTCTATTACCCATTTGCTTATATGTAGATGCGCACTATTGCACAAATTTAATAATTGACTAATTTGACTTAACATACATTTGGACATCAGCAGCATACATGTGGACTTCACTGTTTAACAATACACAAGGAAGATCATTTACATAAATGGTAAATAATAGAGGACCGATGACAGAACCTTGAGGAACACCGCTCTCAAATCAGATAACGAAACAACAGCTTGACAACGATTAGAAAGGTACGAGGATAAAAGCTTAACAGATGTTTCAAAGAAGTTTCTTAATTTAGCCAATTTCGTGCATAGTATTATATGATCTACGGTGTCAAAAGCTGTGCTGAATTCGAGAAGAGTGAGGAAAGTAACTTTTCCGATGTCTCCTTTTTTCTAATATCTTCTGATATTTTTTCAATATTGCTGTTGTTCAGCTCTTGCCTCTCCATACACATCAAACCCCTAGATCTTACCATCGATGAAATCTATGCGCTCATACGGACGGACAGGCAGACGGACATGTTTATATTGACTCGGCTGTTGATGCTGATCAAGAATATATATGCTTTGTAGGATCAGAGATGCTTTTTTCTGGCTGTTACATACATTTGCACAACCCTTTGGTACAGAGTATAATTAAAGGCGCGTGGAGGCTCTAAAGCTGGGGTGTTCAAAGCCTATGCTCTTACACCTCAATTGTTGTTACAATGCACAGACGAGCACACACACACACCACACGGTAATAACCTGTTTCTCTCTATCTCTTTCTTGTGATTGTTGTTCTTTAACAAATGTTTTTCCTCATATATATTTGTGTCTGCTCTGTCGTAAGCTGGCTATGGGCATCCCTGCTCTTAAAGTTTTATGTATCACTCATACGCTATGTGGCCTTTTTTGTTACATTCTTTAAGATGTATTTCTACTTGTCTGAGTTCTTAAATGAGTTTCTACTATGAGTTGCTCAGATAGACTATAAGGCTGAGTTCACACTGTTCGACGCATGAGACATGATTATCTAGTAGGTCTTCATGTTGTCTTGGCATTGAAACCAATTGACAAACTATTCTCAATGAAAACAAGACAACATTAGGACCTACTAGATCATCATGTCTCATTCGTCGAACAGTCTAAACTGTTCGCATTCACTTAGATTGTTGGGCCAGTCAAAGGGATACAAAAATAATAAGTGTTAAGTGGGTCTTCTACCTTTGAAAATATTTTTTTTCGATTTTTTTGTTTTGCCTTATTATTACAGCTTGAACATTCCCCTTTCATCTCCTTTAAACCATTTTCAATTATTCGAAAGAGTTTAGCAGATATATCCGTTTTTGTAGAGCAATGTTCTTGCCAATGTGAGTATTTTCAACGTTGCTGAAAACTTTAACCGCGTTTTTCTCTAAACCACGTTTTTTGACCTGGTAGCCATGATTGGGCCAGTTCTACTGAACCGATTTTGATGAGCCATGTTGCAATCGACGCAGAATTGATGTAATTCTGGCCCGTACCTCAATCATGAAGATAAAAAATTTTTTTACTATTTTTTTTTTCACTAAACAACAAAAAAAAAACGTCGAAAATCTAATTTTTTTTTTTAAATGTTTGTAAATTTTAGAAAAAAATTTTTTTTTTTTATGATCGAGGTACGGGCCAGAATTACATCAATTCTGATCATAACCTTATTTACCGTTTTCAATTCCGATAACCTGGAGTCCCGGAATCATGGCCACCACCTCTACACCTTTTTTATTGAGGCCTTAATTGGCAGGCCGATAACTTTTTGAACAGCCCTCGAATTCCAAAAATTTTTTTTATATTTTACTATTTAATTAATTAATAACACAAAACAAAAAACCAAATTGAAAAAACTCTTATGGTTTTCCCTCCAGAATTTTTGTAAAAAACACTCGTCAAAGGTAGAATACCCCCTTAAGGGGGTAAAAAATTTCTGGAAAAAAAACTATAAGAGCTTTTTCAATTTGGTTTTTTGTTTTGTGTTATTTTTTAATTAAATTAAAAAATACAAAAAAAAAGTTTGGAATTCGAGGGCTGTTCAAAAAGTTATCGGCCTGCCAATTAAGGTCTCAAAAAAAAGGTGTAGTGGTGGTAGCCATGATTCCGGGACTTCTGTATATCGTAATTGAAAACGGTAAATGCGGTTATGATCAGAATTGATGTAATTCTGGCCCGTACCTCAATCATATTTTTTAATATTTTTTCGAAAAATTGCCGGCCGTTTAAAAATTTTTTTTTGATTTTTCAAGTTTTTTTTTTGTAGTTTAGTTTAAAAAAAATAGTAAAAAATTGTTTTTCCTCTTGATTGAGGTACGGGCCAGAATTACATCAATTATGCGTCGATTGCAACATGGCTCATCAAAATCGGTTCAGTAGAACTGGCCCAATCATGACTACCAGGTCAAAAAACGTGGTTTCGAGAAAAACGCGGTTAAAGTTTTGAGCAACGTTGAAAATACTCACGTTAGTAAGAACATTGCTCCGCTAAAATTGATATATCTGCTAAACTATTTCGAATATTTGAAAATGGTTTATAGGGGATGAAAGGGGAATGTCCAAGTTATAATAATAAGGCAAAATAAAAAAATTGAAAAAAAAAATTTTCAAAGGTAGAAGACCCCCTTAAGGCTACTAAAATATAAATATTTTTCCTTAATTATATAGCTTCATAAACATACTTTGAAGGGTAAAAATCATGATTTTTTATTTGTGCATAACCGTAGTATATTTTATTCTTTTTTTTTTAGAAATTTTTATACAATGATTGCCAAATCCACGAAAGCGAAGGAAAATAAAGTTTGCCATTTGGTATGGGCGTTGCTAAATCAGTCAGTCAGTCAATTTGACAAAGAGATTTTTAATGTATACAACGTTTTTAAAAGCAAAATTGCTCACGATTAATGTTCCTCAAAGTATACACACTCAAAATCTTCTTCTTCTTTTGGCCTCAGATATCAATATCACAAACGATTGTCAGTCACTGCCGCTGCTACTAATGTAAACCAGCCGCTTCTGTTTTGTCGATTACATCAGGCTTGAGAAGGTCTTGCTGCCTCGGTCTTCCCATCTTAGTCTTGGTCGTCATTTACGGCGGGCTTTCCATAAGTCGTTCGCCTTCCGATTATTCCGATTGTTTTACTGGAGCTTTATCTTATAAACGGGTGACATGTCCCCTATTGCCGCCTTATCCGCTGCTGGACTGGGCTCTACCCAGAAATGCTTTACTCTGCCCGTAGTAGGACCTTTGAATTTCGAGGCTGATGTTGTTGTCGCAGGTTATTACTGTTTATATATAGACTAAATCTTTAACAACCTTAAAATTATTATATTATTATATTATATTTATTATTATTATTTATTCCATTGTCACAGTTTGTCCAAAGCGCGTGGACTCTATGCACGTTACTACTACGTACTTTGCCTTTTCCTCGTTCACCGCTAACCCCCATCAGTTTCGACTGCTTCTCAATCTCTGAAAAAGCCCTGCTTACCGCCCATTCGATGCTTCTCAACGTCATCGTTGGTTTGACAAAGTTCGTTCCGAAGTTTTTTAGGTGTAGAACACACCACGCATAATTATTGAAAACCGCCGTTATTCATAACGAGAGATATCCGATGAGCTACTTCTTTCTAACCCAGCGAAAACAACTTGGATACATAAACATGCTCAATATTTCGATATCAAATGTTTTAAAGGAATTTCAACTTACAAACTTTGACAGGTGCAGAGTATATTAGAGTCCGGCATGACCGACAGTTCCCTAAACCTTTGCCCTGCTTTTAATATGTAAATGTGTGCGCTAAATTCGGTAACGGTTTAATTTTATTTCTCAATTATCTCTTCTGCAATCTGACCTCAAAATTTGCATACCTTTTTACAAAAATATAACCGAAATACTTTTGCCAATTTTATAACAAATATTAAAATGTTCGTCTTCAAAAATATATTCAAACAAATGTCTTTTACTTGAATGCATAAATTTATGTCTTCGATGTTGACGACGAATGCATTGAAGAAATGTTGCAGTCGGCAAACTTTTGGCAATTAGCAATTCTAATGTGCAGAGGGGAAGAGCGAGGGGGGGTTGCTGAAAAAAACACTTTAGTTGACAGGCTGGCTAATTGCGTGCCTGGCCCCCTCCCCCCCCTCACCAATGCCACACCGGCTGTCATCACCATGTGGTCCAGAATCGAGAATGCACAAAACGTAGCATACTTTCCAGAGCATACGCAAAAAATACACAAAAATATGCACAAGGGATGGAAATTCATTAAAAATTCTCAACATTTTGGCAACAGGAGCAGAAAGTGAATGCAAGTCATTTTGAAACTTAAATTCTATTGTTTTCTGTGCAATTTAGATTTATTTTTAATGCTATTTTTTTTTGTGTTAGTCATTTTTACGCTCGTTGTTGTTGTTGTTGTTGATGATATATGCCTCAAGGGGCAGAGAAAGATGGTGCAGCAACATGCTTCGTTCGATTCGGCCAGCAATTTTCATGCCGAAACTATTTTTGGCAAAGTAGAAACGAATGAACGACGACAGTTTGCACACATGCCGCACGTTTCCTGTGTCCTGTCGTCCATTTATTTTTTTGTTGTTGTTGTTGGCTGCTGCAGGACACAAACTATATGGATATAAATGAATTCTACCCGCCCACAGACACACTCACACACACACACCCCATCAGTGTGTCTTTAGTGCTTTCCTGAATGCTTGGGCAAAACAATAACTTTTCAGCTGACGTAATCTTCATCAAAACACACACACACACAAAGAGGACTTTAGGAATAGAAAGTGGCAGGAGATGGTGGCTATGGTGAAAGGAAACAGTGGCAGTGTAGGCTATGTTGGAGCATTGGCCAAAACGGTAACTAACATTCTATATTCATATTGTTTTAAGTGACTTTGTTATTATCAATTTAAGAGGCAAACATAGACAAAAGGTAAAGTGACTTTTTGGAAAAAAACAAGCTTAAGGGAATTCTCAAAAATTCTGTGTTATGTTTTTGAAAATATTTAAATGGTGATCCCAGTCAATAAGGAATTTTAGAAAGCAAATCACTTTGTTATTTGATGCCTCAAATTCACAATTTAAATTTAAATTCAATCGAGCTTTAAATTTTTTTGTCATTAATTTAAACTAATAATATGCCATTGATTATTCACATTTTTTGTAAAAAATAAAATCACACACAAAGCATTTGTCCATTTGCGTGAAATGAATAAATTATGATATTTGAGTAATGCACCAAATAAATATGAAAGTTGACAACAACAATAGAAAAACTGACCGCTCACATATTTCAATATTTATTTATGAACTCAGCACAAAAATAAAGTTTCTTTAAAGAAGTTGGCAACTTAGCTGAGTTCATTTTGCATCAGGGCTTGTCATTGTCCAGCTGCCATTTGCCCGCAGTTTTTGTTTATGTTTTTTTTTTTGTATTTTTTTTATATTTATTATTTTGTATTCCTGGCAGGGCCAACTTGAATAAACACTTGGCAAGTGACGCAGAAAGAGACGAGCGGAAGCTTTAGTTGGGTACCAGCCTGGCAGCAAAAGTAAATAAATAAATATGCTTGGCATTTGTCAGAGAATTGACTTGAGGGCATAAAATAGTCAAGCCAACGTACGATCCGACTTCATTTCAGTCGCCCCCTTTAGGCCATGGCTGCAAGTTTATTAACGCCATATGTTGCTGCTGTTGTTGTTGTTGGTCTGTCCACTAGCACTTATAACAAAACAGGCACAGCTTAGATGTGCACACACACACACCCACACATGCGGCGTATGTACTTGCACACTTTGTTCTGCCCACGTGTTTGCCGCTTGGTCAAGGCACGCGTGTCAACAGGGCGTATGATTAATATTGTATTAATATGCGTTATGTAATTAAGATGTAAGCTGTTTTGTGTATATTTCAGTTTGTGATATATGTGGACAGGGGTGGGCACAACATATAAGATTTTCAAGCTGAGAAATGGAATTTTGTATATTCCAAATGCAAATGCTCAAACGAAAATTTATCCAGAGAATAGCTTTACTGCGTTGTATATTTTGCACATTGTGTTGTGAAGCTGGCTTAAAATAAGCTTACTTAATACAAAGTGTATCTTAGAAATATTTATATTGTCTTAAGGGGGTCTTCTACCTTTGAAATTTTTCTTATGTTTTGAATTAATATTATAGCTTGAACATACCTCTTTCATCCACTTCAAACCATTTTCAAAAATTCAAAATAGTTTAGCAGATATAGCCATTTTAGTGGAGCAATGTTCTTGCTAAAGCGAAAATTTTTTAAGTTGCTCAAAACTTTAAGCTCGTTTTTCTCAAAACCACGTTTTTTGACCTGGTAGCCATAATTGGGTCAGTTTTACTAAACCGATTTTGATCATCCATGTTTCAATCCACGCATAATTGATGTTACTCTGGCCCGTACCTCAATCAAGACGAAACAAATTTTTTTACTATTTTTTTTACACTAAACTACAGAACAAAAATTCGAAAAATTGATATTATTTTTATAAGGCCGCGAAGTTTTTTTTTTAAATATTAAAAAATATGATTGAGATAGGGGCCTCATCAATTCTGATCATCACCTCATTTACCGTTTTCAATTCCGATAATCATGGCCACCACCTATACGCCTTTTTCATACACTTAAAAAGTGTATATTAATTTTGCCCAGAAGCTTGTAACGCATAGAAATATTAATTTTCGACTCCATAAACTATATATGTTCTTGATCAGGAAGACGAGCTAAGTTATATTTCGTCTGTCCGTCCGTCCGTCTGTCCGTATGTTTCTACGCGAACTAGTCCCTCTGTTTTAAAGCTATTGAGCTGAAATTTTGCACCGAGACTTCTTTTACTGCATGTAACTAATGTCGGAACCGGCCGGATCAGAAGACTATAGCATATAGCTGCCATAGGAACGATCGGTCTAAGAACTAGTTCTAGTGGGAAAAACTATTTTGTTTTTCTTCGTAGCGTCACTAATCTTAGTATATGTTAGTTTTATATGCTTTCACATAATTCAGGAAAAATTTATCAAAATCGGAGGACTATATTATATAACTCCCATAGAAACGGTCGGTCAAAAAACTACTTCTTCTCCCCAATCTTGGTATTTATTAGTTTTATATGCTTTCACATAATTTTGGATGGTTTTATCCAAATCGACGGACGGAGAACTCAACTCGTCGTCCTGATCAAGAATATATATAGTTTATGGGGTCGGAAATGAATATTTCTATGCGTTACAAACTTCTGGTCAAAATTAATATACACTTTGCAAGTGTATAAAAACAAAGGATACTCTTTTGATTGTTTGATCGAAAGATCAAAGCATTCTCACTTAATAGCGCAGTTACACTGAGCCTAAAGGCTGCCTTTATCGAAAATTGCCTTAAGGCAGTCGATAATTTGTGCCTTCTGCCATTCAAAAAAGTGACCGTTTTGTTTGCCGTGAAGCTTTAACACACCAAAAAGCAGACAACATATTTTACTTGTTTTTGTAGCTTTCATAATGAAAGTTTCATTACTTTAGAGTTCCCAACTGTTTACGTATTAATAGCAAGGAAAGACGATTAGCACATCTGTAGTCTTCAGCAAAAAGCATATTAATTTATCCGGTGGAATATATAAAGGATATAGATATTTAAGAATCAAAAAAGAAAAACTTTTTTGTTTTCAATCGTAGCGTCACCAATCTTGGTACATATTAGATTTATATGCTTTCACACAATATTAGAAGATTTCATCCAAATCGAATTACTATAGCTTATAGCTGCCATAGGACCGATCGGTCGGAAAATGTGTTTTGCTACGAAAAGTTTTTTTTGGTAGAGTGATCAAATTTTGATTCTCCAAAAATTTTTTTCCATCTTTAACAATGATGCGCCCTGTGTAACTCCGCAAAAAGTTGTTTATGTTGTGAGCAAACAAAACTCGCTAAGATAATAAATATAGCTTAAGATCGGACCAGCAGGTGTTTGAAACAGTACCCTATTGTTTCTAATTCGTAGAAACACCGCCACAGTACGGCTTGGACTGGCATATTGTGAGCGTGAAATGATAAAAGAATTTTAATTGTAACTTGGATAAAAAAAATTAAGAAATTTAATTGACATGCAACTTTCGCTTGTATTCACCGTGCCATTGCATCTCCATATGAACAAAATATTACCCAGAAATACGGTTTCAGATACAAATTGAATTTCATTGCTTGAGGTTGTGTTATTTTGTTCAGCCTTTTGTTGCAGATGGGAAAAAGTGTCGCCGTCTAAACATGGGCTTATGGATGGAAACATTTATGTTCATAATTATGAAATATTTTTTAACATCAAAGTGCAAAAATAAATTCTGTTCTGGGCATCACCAGAGCCTGGACCGAACCGGTTCTAAAGGGTTCGGTTTCGGACCGGTTTGCAGCCCTGGTTTCAATGATGTGGCTGTGGTTTAAACACTTAACAATGAGGAATTTAACATAAAGTACTCAATTGATACTTCAATCAATATTTGATCGATATTTCGATTTCTCCTCACCTATTCCAGTACAATTGGGGCAATAATTATAGAAGTCTGAGAAAAAAACATGGGAGAATTTATTTATGTGCATGAAAAACTCTGCTGCATCAGCGCCATCAGCACACCGACAGCATAAGCACGTTGCGCTGCTGTCAATTTCGTATCGGTTATGGTTATCGGTTACTTTCCTAAAGTGCGATTGTATTGGTTGCCCACCACTGCTGTAAAGCCATTTATATTTTACTTTATAACGTTCGCTTCTTTTAGTCATGGATTTCAGTAGACAACTCATTGGTTAATTTCATGTGAAGTTCTAAAATCCGTCATGACTTGGTGCTCCTAATTTTCAGGCAGAGATCTGAAGAGTCTTATCAGCCGTGCACCCATCTTCACAAAATCTAGAGATCAACTTCTCAACAAAACTTTCGATGCTTTTGAATACGCAACATTTGAGATTAAGAAATTTATGGGCGTTATTCTTTAACATTTTTAAATCTATTATTCAATTCAATTCGATTTGTAAAATTTTTTTTACTGATAATAACCAAACTTGAACAAGTATCTGAACTAATCAAAACAATATCAAATGGCGACTTAGCTGGGTCAGTAACACCAGTTTATAAGTAAATTAAAAAAAAAAAACCCATTGATGCCATTATTATTTTTATATATTTTAGAATGCTGAACTCCAAAAACATATTTCAAAAATCCGTTAAAAATGTTGAAAACGAAAATCAGAAAATAGTTTTTTGATTTTTATTTACGATTCGCTCTTTTACAAAAAAAAATCAGGTATTAATGACGAAAATCTATGAACAAATAGAGGAGTTGTAAGAAATTGAGTGAAGTACCCAAAAGTCAAATTTGACTATAGAATACTGTGTCAATAAATTCTAACTTATATCTTTTTATTACCATTTTTTCCTCCTATTATCTTTCTTCCTATGCCAGATGGAGCAAAACATGTTCCAATGAACTATCGTGCATTTTTTTTGCCGCTTATAAAACCATTTCCATTCCACTTATAAAATATTCCACAAAAATATCAAATTTATGGGACAAAATCAATTTGGCTCTCCTCCCTCGGTCTCATTGCATATTTATAAGAAGTAATCAATTGTTGGCAAAGTTTTCTGTTTCTGCTTCTTTTTTTTTTTTTTTTTTGCACTCATCAAATTGATGTTTAATTATTTCTCGCTGCAGTCAAGTTGAAAATGTTTGTGAAATCTCGTTCAGGGCCAAATCAATCCTGACAATCCTGCATTCACTCACGCATTTCACTTTGACTTTTCAGCAAATGTATCCATGAGATACAAATACGTACATATGCATATTGTATGGCCATTTGTTTGTGTGTGTGTGTGTTTGGCAGACAGACAGGCAGGAAGGCCAGATAGCTGAAAATAGACTACCGCCCCCCCCGCGCAACAAAACCAAACCAAACCTCCAAAAACCGAAAAATACGAGAAATGACAATTCACACAAAAAAAAAAGTAAAAGAAATTTTTCAATTAAAAACGAAAAGTGCATTTTCATGTTGCACGTCAGCTTTTTCCACCGCTGCCCCCATCTATGTAAGGAGAGGCACACGCCACTCGAACAAAAAAATGTGTATTTTGTATCTATGAGAAGGGGAGGGAAGAAATGCTTAAGGTAAGGTCAGGCCATAATTTAAGTTGACAAGCATGACATGGAAATTCCCTTTGGACAGCAGCCGTCGTTATAATCAGGCTAAAACATGTATGCTCATGTGTGTGTGTGTGTGTGTCTGTAGGTGCGGGGCGGGCCATGAGTTCCAATTCCAGGCAAACCCGCCTGGGGTGACCTATTCCTGGGAGAGTTACCGTCTCCGAGCACTCGAAGGACTCCTTGTTGCTCTTGTTTAATTAACACATGCTCAACGAATCGTAATTTAATTGCGGCGTTGATGTCTCCCCCGAGTTGTACGAGTCACCGCGGCACCGTGAAGGACCCCAACTGGGAAAGCGGCTAGCAAAGGGACAATGAGAGCAGAGTTTTTTTTTTACATTTTCCCCAAGTCTAGTACAAAATGTACTTTGTTGTTTTGATTTTGTTTTTTATTTTTATTTATTTACTTTCTCAAAAGTTTTTATGGTAAATTATATTTTCCGATCCGATAAAAGGCAAGTTTTTTATAAGTTGATTAGATGATTTACAATAAAAAAACAAGTAAGAAAGTCGGTCAAGCCCGACTGTAATATACTCTGTACCTGTCAAAGATCATACGTAAATTAAAACTGTTAGGTGTGGGGTCACACAAACTGTGTAAGTGCTGCCCAAAACGATATCGGCCAGTGCTGCCCATCGTAATTATTTGTTTTGCTTCTAACTCGACTATCGTTCATCTGATCTGGAAATGGTGTATGGTGGATCGATGTAAAATGACGGTTTAAATGTATGCCTAAATGGTTTGAACAATATGTCTTAAAATTATAGGAAATATGACGATTTTTTTTAAATTGTGGGGGTGGCAACTCTGCTATTGTTCATCTGATCGGAAAACGATGTATGAGAGCTTAATGAGTTTTGATGAGTAGAATATATGTCTAGAAGGTTCGAACATTAAATCTCTAAAATTGTGGAAGTTTTGAGGTATTTTTAAAATTGTGGGGGTGGCAACTCTACTATCGTTCAACTGATCGGAAAACGATGTAAAAGGGTTCGATAAGTAAAGATGAGAAAAATAAATGTCTAAAAGGTTTGAACAATCCATCTCCAAAATTGTGGGAGCTTTGAGGAGTTTTTCACATTGTGGGGGTGACAACTCTACTATCTTTCATCTGATCGGAAAACGTAAATGGGGGTTCGATAAGTAATGATGAGTAGGATATATGTCTTAAAGGTTCGAACAATCGATCTCCAAAATTGTGGGAGATTTGAGGAGTTTTTCAAATTGTGGGTGTGGGTGATCTGATCGGAAAACGATGTATTGGGGCTCGATAAGTAATTATGAGTAAAATATATGTCAAGAAGGTTTGAACAACCTTAATCAAAAATTTTGGAAGATATGAGGTTTTCTTCGAATTGCGGGGGCGGCAGGGGAAGTATAAGAACTCTATCTCTTACCATATCTGAGATCTCTTCGTTCATACGGACAGACGGACATGGCTATATCGACATGATGCTGATCAAGAATATATATACTTTATAGGGTCGAAGATGCTTTCTTCTGCCTGTTACATATGTTTGCAAAATCTCAATATACTCTTTGTACTTTCGGTACAGAGTATAAAAATTCTGTCACTAAAAAAACGAAATTTTTGAGTCGAAAAAGAAATAAGAAAAAATTTAATCTTCCGCCGCCATTTTGATATATCTAAGATCGGAAATATTAGTTTAATACATACCTAAAAACAAAGCCAAGTTTTGTTCAACATTCTAATTCTTTCCATCAACAAAAATTGAATGGATACAGTGGCATTACCCCTTTAATTCGGTAGACCGATATTAGCTAAGATACTAGCATTACGTTTACCTAGTGAATTGCCTATCGAACAGCGTGCGTAAATAACTAACGCTTACTTGATTAATTCTTCCACGTTAAATACAACTGGGTACGAGCAAATCGGGTATAAGACCTAACATACGAACATACAACTCTATTTAGTAAGGATGCAGTATTTGGATATACACTATATATATATGGATATATACTAAGTATATGGATTTTACTCTGGGCCACCCCATATTCTTAAGCATTGTATATTGCCGTTTAGCCATGCCCTATTTAAGTCCTACACAGAGAAAAAAAGCTCAAGATCAATTTAATCTTTGCTGGTTAAAATGATCTTTTAAAAATATAAATTTTTGTATGCTAGTCTCTTAGACGTTTGCCCATAAGTGCGTGCATTGACTGACTGCGTTGAGACGTCATTCCATTCGTGTAAAGTGCAAGGTTTCGAGTACGATCCCTACACAAGGCAATGTTTTTTTTTATACACTTGAAAAGTGTATATTAATTTTGCCCAGAAGTTTGTAACGCATAGAAATATTCATTTCCGACCACATAAACTTGATATTCTTGATCAGGACGACGAGCTGAGTTCAATTCCGTCTGTCCGTCCGTCCGTCTGTCCGTCTGTCTGTTTCTACGCGAACAAGTCTCTCAGTTTTAAAGCTATCGAGCTGAAATTTTGCACAGAGTCTTCTTTTTACTGCACGCAACTAATATGTCGGAACCGGCCGGATCGGATGACTATATCATATAGCTGCCATAGGAACGATCGGTCTAAGAACTAGTTCTAGTTAGAAAAACTTTGTTGTTTTCCATCGTAGCGGCACAAATCTTGGTGTATGTTAGTTTTATATGCTTCCACATAATTGTGAAAAAAATTATCAAAATCGGATGACTATATCATATAGCTGCCAAATAAAGGGTCGGTCAAAAAACTAGTTCTAGTGGGAAAAACTTTTTTGTTTTTCATCGTAGCGTCACCAATCGTAGTATATATTAGTTTTATATGCTTCCACACAATTTCGGAAAAATTTATCAAAATCGGATGACTATATCATATAGCTGCCATAGGAACGATCGGTCGGAAAATATGTTTTACTAAGAAAAGATTTTTTTATGGTATCCTATTTTTAATATCAATGGTATCCTATTTTTATTATCAATGATTTAAAATTTTTTAATATCTGATATCTATGTCCTATATATATTTTACTGGTTAAATCAGTTGGAGTAAAGTTTTTCAAGTGTATTAAAACTTCGGCACAGTCGAAGTTAGCTTTGCCTTCTCGTTTTATACCCTTGCAGAGGGTATATTAAAATTGTCACGATGTTTGTAACGCATGGAAGGAAGCATTTCCGACCACATAAAGTATATATATTTTTGATCAGCATGACGAGCTGAGTTCATTTCCGTCTGTCCGTCTGTCCGTCCGTCCGTCCGTCTGTCCGTCTGTTTCTATGCTATCTCCTTTCTCAGTTTTAAAGCTATCTTGACCAAACTTTGCAAAATACAAATACGCTGCACATTTGTCGGAATCGGCCGGATCGGATGACTATATCATATAGCTGCCATAGGAACGATCGGTCCAAAAACTAGTTCTAGTGAGAAAAACTTTTTTGTTTTCCATCGTAGCGTTACCAATCGTGGTATATATTAGTTTTATATGCTTTCACACAATTCTGGAAAAATTTATCGAAATCGGATGACTATAGCATATAGCTGCCATAGGAACGATCGGTCTAAAAACTAATTCTAGTGAGAAAAACTTTTTTGTTTTCCATTGTAGCGTCACCAATCGTGGTTAATATTAGTTTTATATGCTTTCACACAATTCTAAAAAAATTTATCAAAATCGGATGACTATAGCATATAGCTGCCATATAAACGGTCGGTTCAAAAACTAGTTCTAGTGAATAGTAAGTAAAAACTGCAAGGGTATTTAAAACATCGGCGTAGCCGATGTTAGCCTTCTATTTTTTTTTTTGTAGAAAAGATCGTATTGATAATATCAATTTGATATTTTTCTCATATCAAGTTAATCTTCGTCATATCGGAGTGAAATTGATATGAAAAAATGTGAAAATTACTGCCTTTTCATATCAATTTTTTCTCTGTGTATGAATTTTCTAAATATGTGAATTGTGACATTAGCTGAAGTATTTGACATTTCCTTCCTAACAGTTCTCCCCGCGCATATTAGAAATTCCAAAAAAATAAATTTTTAATTGTGTAGAAGGTATCATTAGGGCATTTGAGATAAAATGTATATTATTTATAAAACGAAATTTGAAGTTTCTTTAATATTTGTATGATGATAAATGTTTTTCGCCCTGACCATTAATACGTTTTAATGATAGTCGTTCAAACTGGCTTTCATTAATTAGATACATGTAATCTATGTATATGTAGTATGTTCTTGAGAAATCTCTACCAGCAGACTGGTCATTCTCTCAACAAATTGAATAAGGCTTAAGGCCAAGTCTAAAATAGTGAGTTCAAGTTTGTTTCAAAATACATAATTTATTTCCAACAATTATGTACCACATGGCGGCGGTTAAATATAAAGCAACTGCCACTAAAATAAATTTATATTTTAAATCAATTTCCCATGATCTTATATGAGACCTTAGATAAATACATTCAAACTGAGATACTGAGTCATCAATTTATTTTGCCGCTGGCTCCATAAAAATTTAATAAAATTCCCAAAGTTCTTGTTGACTTCGTCAAGATGTCACTGTGTCTGCTCAATAAACATAAACTGGCATTTTTAAATTGCTCCAGTCGTTGTCCTGTCCCAGCAATCCCTCTCTGTTTTTTGTAACCACCCACGCCCCCACCCACCTCCCTGCAGGCCATGGCTCTGTTGTGGAAATCGCGCATAAAATCAAAAGCCTTGCCCCATCGGGGTCTACGCTTCTAGTCCATTGTCTGGTGGTACGCTGATGACCCATTTGCTTTAACGCGCCAGCGATCAAAACTGCCAAAACAAAAGCCATCATCGTTAGAGAGACGACAGGCGGGCAGGCAGATTTCCGCGTTTATGGGAAACGCTTCGAATGCCGTTTAAAATCAATTTGAATGATGAACTGATGGAGAATGGCCCCACTTTGTGGGGCATATATCTTCTTCTTCTTTTTCAACAGAATTCATGCACAGCAGCGTGCGTTATATCGAAATGTCCAATACACATCTGCAAAGTGTCGACGATGAAACATTCCAGGGGCTGCGTCTAAAGACACTGAAGCTAATCGACAACGAACTTCAGGATATATCGGAGCGTAGTTTCAGGTGAGTGAAAAATGTGCTGAGCCACGATGATGCACTCCGTTTTTGGAGCCTATTTGTATGACCTGTTTTTTTTCTTTTATTTTCTTTATTTATATTTTTTGTTGTGTGTAGTGAATTGGTACAAACACATAAACCTGCAAGTTGTAAAAAAGGCGTAAAATTAAGTTTAACAAAGGGCAGAATGGCCGGGGTGAAGGTGGCGGGGCCCGGGTGTGTGGCCATTCAGGCAGCAAATGCAAGCGGGAAATGCAAACTCACACACGTAGCTGGGGCGAAAAAAAAGGCGAAACTTTCAAGCGCTATTTGTTTGTGTATAAATAATTACAAAAAAAGGAGTGGGGCGGCAGAGTTTGAATAACACCGACCGAAAGTGCACACTGAATTTGTGAATTAAAGGGGGAAGGTAAGTTTGAGTATCGGTCAGTTGGAGTAAGTATCGAGTATTTTAAAATTTGCACTCAGAATTGTCAGCGAATTTTGATGGCAGTTCTTTTTGGATTTTGATTAAACAATTTTTTTTAACCAAGGCTGCAAAAATTTGGCCTGCAATCTTTCGGTCTTTCGAACCGAACCATAAATTAAACCTTGTAAATATTGGACCTCCCAAAACCGAATCCAATCTGTTCGGAAAAAGATTCGGTACAATATATTACTTAAGTCACTTTTCTAAGATTCGAACCAAAAACCTTAGTTACGAAGCAGAATTTTAAGGAAGATGCTTTTTTCCATTCCATCTTATAAAAACTAATGTGGCTGCATATTTTCATTCAATAAAACAAACTGCATCACCTAATCATCATACCCTCTCGGGCTTAAAGATAACGTTTACAAAAGTGCTCTTTGCTAAATATGCATGTAGTGCACACTGTAGTACAGTGAATACACAAGCACATATTTCGTCAGCTTTTTTATGAGCCCACACACAGCAACAGCAACAGCACAACACATCACATCAAACATGGAACTGAGACTTCCTTTATCCTCACCCCTCTCGTGTTCATGTCTGCGTGTGTGTGAGTGAGTGAGTAGACCGCATTTTTTGTTCCTTCTCCTTCTACTTGGTATGAAATGAAACGCGAAAATTTTTTAACGAGCACAAAGAGAAACCAGTCCACGCTCACTTACCGCATTTGCCCCACTTCATCTACATTTTGTTCCGTTTGGGAAAGTTAAATGGATGCCCGTTAACAGTTTCTGTGCAGTTTTTAAGTCGCCGCACAAAAAGTAAACACAGTGCGAAAAAGAGCAACAGCCAAGATACAGTCATATCGCATTAAGAACTTAAATCAAACTAATTAATGTGCGCCAACCTGCGAAATGTGGTTAAATGTGGCAAACCCCTCAGCCCCTCCCTGCTTACGGACAAATTTTGAACAACTCTCCATCAACTGTGGCGTCAGTTAATCAAAAAGTTTGTAATGCAGCTAGCACAAAAATCTCCCTACCTTCTTGAGAAAAAAGCGAATTAATCTTAATTTACGTTGACCTGACAACGTGAAGAACATATACAAGCATATTTAGCTATCCAATTGTGGATTTGCTTTAATGTACAATTTTCAAATTTTTTTTTCTTCCTGTCAAAAACTTTTTTAAGCGAAGTCTCTTTTAAACGCTAATTTGATCGTTTTAATTTAAGTTATTTTGATTTTATTTTTAACCGCGTAATTTAAGTGTTAAGTCCCCGCAAACTTTATTCGAAATATAATATATATATATTCTTGTTTAGAGCTGAATCCGTTTAGCCATGTTCATCTGTCCGTTTGTTTTAGGACTATCTAGCTCAAACTCTGCACGAAGTCTTAAAATACATATAAAGGCCTATTCCCACTTCCAAATGGATTTATCATTTTTATTTATGGATTTATTCTTTACATTTTGGTGTTCCTATATCCGAGTGAAAAAAAATCATTTTTCTTTTCGAATCGTTTTTCGTCTGATCCGACAACAATTATTAAAATTTTTTATTTGATTTAAATATACTTCTATACTTTTCGTATAATAGGTCTAAAAGAATACCCCTGAACTTCACGCCTACTAAGAACACTTCAAGAAGTTTTATTAATTTTGTTAACACCGATTTAGTTTATCTATCTTGAAAATAGGTTCTAATAGTTCGTCGTGGTTCACTTACTAAGAATATTTATAAACCTTGACACAATTCCTTATTCACAAGTTATAATCTGCTTTTGAGTCTTACTTTTGAGCATACAAATTAAACTCAGATGATTAAGTGAGTTTTACTTTTAATAATCATTTAATAAAATCATCCAAAATCACATTTAGGGCTGTTTCCGAAATCTCTAGAGATGTTGGCCTTTGGAAGATTTCTGTCTATGCTAATGATCCATCTCATCAAATGGGGTTTAAGATAGCGGCTGCCATGATTGAGTGGCCTTTGATTGGATTGGCAAATATTTATAATAATATTTATTAAAAAACAATTTTGATGAATCATATCCAATAAAATTATGTGGATTCATTCATTTATAAAATTACTTTTGTTTAACCAAACTTTTAGGGTGGTGTATTAAGCTAAATCTCTTCCGAAAACACGAGAAATTCTAAACCAAACTAAAAAGGTTTCAGTGGTTGTAAGATATTTCCGTGACACCTTTGATTTAATTATTTTACATTTTTGCATATATCTCTAAGTGAATAATATTTTGTTTGTTTAAACGTAATAAACAAAGAAACCACAGGAAAAATATATTTTAAAATATGGTAATGGAAACGGGACTGAATATCAAATTTGAATGTCGGGATCTGGATGGCTTAACTTTACAATTTTGGGTCGGGACAGGGTAAAAATGGATTCAGAACGGATCGAATTTTCTTCTTCACCCCCATCTCAACTGAAAACCGTGAACAAAGTCCAGAGTAGAATTTAGTATTTTATACAAGGCTGCAAAACGATTCTTAACCGAACCACTGAAATCCGGTTTGGGTTGGATTTTTCGATGTGCTTGAACCAGACCATAAATCGAAGCTTTTAAATTTTTGATCCCTCAAACCTGAACCCGAACCGGATTACTTATTAAAATATAAAAGGTTCGGTTCATAATATTCAAACGAATGAAATTTTGTGCAAAGGAATTAAGAATGAACTTTTGAACTGCAGTAGAAAGCAGTTAACAGTCTTTAAATAAAAATTCGAGCATTGATGTTCAAGATTTCTTCTAAAATTGTCCAAGAGAACATATATATATCGACCAATGTTTTTAAGGTTTTAAAACCTGTTCCAGATATCATTTGTACTAGCATTTTCCACACAAAAAGTTTGTTCTATCTAATCTAAGAAGTTAAAAGAGATGAACAGATTTAGGATGAAACAATGTCTAACAGAACTGATGTCAGAAATAGGTCGATTTCACATTTTCCCAAACCAAGTAGGAATAGATGTTCCAATACCGGAATTCTTGTCTTGAAAGAGCTCCAATTAGGTTTATTTTAAATATACGGGATTGACTTTTTTGCGTTCTCTGGTTTTGTCATGTCATGCAAATCTACTCCAAAGACAGAAGAATCGTAATCCGCATGAGCATAGTCATTTCATCGCAAAATTTCTCAACCGTTTAAATCTTAAACTTAAAAATGGAATACAAACCAAACTTTTATTTTTGACTAAATTAACCGATGTTCAAATCAATACCTGGGGTTCAGGGGTTTCAAAAACCAGTCCGCGAACCGAAAGAATAAAAATTCTCCATGGGTTCGAACACTCGAACCGAATCTATTCCTAATATATATATATTATTTTTGTCGAAGTTTGGTTTTAGGCATTAACAAACACTGAAAAAAATAAATAAAGAATATAATCTTTAAAACGACACTAAATAGTGTCTACCTTTGACAGAGGTGGAAAAGGAGATTCGTACTGCCTTAAGATGAAACCATGTTTTTTTAAAAACAAAAAGTTATTTTAAACAAATTTGTACAACAAAGGGAGGGTTATCATTTTTGTTTTATTTTTTTTTTTATGGCGTTCGCTTATATCTGGAAAAGATTCTAAATCTCATACATTTTTCATTATATTATCATTTCCTTTTCTTTTTCAAGAGATTAGGATTTCAGGAACACTGAAAAACGCATTCGACTACTGGGCTCTCGCGAGGTAATGCGACAAGTCAGATACAACTTTTTGTTATTTTGGAATAAGACAAGAGTTTTTGTTTAAAATTAAAACATTCATATTGTTTTTGAGAATATTATTCGTAGTTTATGTTATTTTAGATTGCAAGGTTCTTAAAAAAGAAAAGGCTTTTAGTCATGGTTTTTTATGGATTTTTTTTCTCAGTGTGGATTTAACCATGACGGTCCTATCATCACCATATCTCGCTATCCATTTCAAGATCTTTGCAATTAATTAACAGAATACAGAAAACTTTAGAACTCGAGCTTCTGCTTAAAGTTCAAAAGTTGTTTTGTATTTTATAAATTAAGTAAAAGTCCTGTGTGTGTGTGTGTGCGTAAAATTAGTAACCATATGCTAGAAAAAATGTTTATAAATATTGAAATACTTATGTATTTCACAAATGGATAATTAATAATTTACAATGCAATGTTGGCTAAATTAAACACACACACACTCACACATGCAAGATTCTGCTTACCATAGTGTGTGAGTTTTGTTTGTTGTGTTGCCTAGTTGTTGCGTGTTCAGTGGCAAAGTGCCGTTAAATGCGCACTTTTGGCCCTATTTTATGAACATTTTGAGAATGCTTTATGCGTGGAGCTATATACGAGGGGTTTTTTGAAAAGATTAGGTATTAAAACCTGCTAAAAGTAGTACACAGAGAGAAAAAAATCATGAATTTCTATCTTCTTTATTGGAAATTAATTAAAAAAATGGTCAGACTAATTTCAAGTACGATTTCATAAGTTCGAATTACTTGAATATAGTATTTTAAAGTCGATCAGCAACGACCTTAACTTACATTCATACTTTTAATAATTTAGATTGCCAAAAATGTCCAATTGGATGTTTTAGTGTACTGACCCAAGTTCAGTGCCCATTTTCAATATTATCTTTATCTTCTCTAGAAAAGTTTGATAATACTCGTTCTAAATTTGTTAAAGTTCCTTTTGTAGGTACTTCTTATTCTCTCTGTGTACCTGTTACATTAAATTATTTTCAATATTTAATTTGCAGTTTATGTTTCAAAATAACTTAGCATGAAGCGCTATTAAAGTAAATCCCATTTGGAAACTTCATAAATTAACTTTTTGAATTTTAATTGCGACCCTCGTTTTGGTTTTTATGCCTGACTGACTCTACACTTTGGTGTTGCCATATTTACTTCGAGTCTTTTGATGACAAACGCCCGCACGCACACACACGCACACACACAAACAAACAGCAGCACGCACACACGCAACTTTAACTGCCGACCACCAGAAAAACAACAACAACAACAACAAAAGCAACAACTACCGGCAAATGGTTACCAAAACGCCAACCCAAGAAGAGAGTAAAGAGGAGCCACAAAAATTTGGTTTGCGTTTGATTCTTCGTCGCAGAAACAACAACAGTAGCAACAACAACAACAACAACAACATCCAGAGAAGTGGAGGCTGAGGCTTGTTTGGAAAACCTCGTGGTTTTCATAATTGAGGTCGCCTCTGTGTGTATGTGTATGTGTGCGTGTGTGTGCTTTGTAGTGCGTGTATATAACTATTAATAGTAGCATAGAGGGAAGGGTCGCCTGTTGTCGGGGACTGCGACGCGTTAATTAAGTTTAAATATTTGTTTTCTGACTTGTGTGTTAGGATATGTCAAAAGGCAGGCAGCACGTCAATTTCTGGTGAGTAGGGGGGGTATGTAAGAGAGGGGGTGGCAGGGAAGCGGAAACTGTTGATAGTTGCTAAAGTTAAGGAAAACTTTTACCATTATACAATTTTGATAAACATTCACCAAACCAGTTAGTTTTGCACATTTTCACCTATTTGCTTATATTTTTTTTTAGCACCATGACACACTCTCTGATGACATTGGACATCTCAGGAAATAAGATGCAACAATTGCCATTGGATGCCCTGCAAAGATTACATTCACTTACGAGGCTGGTGGCGCAACGGTAAGTGAAAATTCAGGATACATTTTTAATAATGTTTTGTGGATGCAGGCGAAGGAAAAGGAAAAATGAGTTTGTATGTAACAGTCGACCCTGTAGGTATAGATTCATAATCAGCATCAACAGTCGAGTTGATATAGCAATGCCCGTGTGTTCGTATAAATGAGATGACTAGATCTGGAGCATGGAACGTACGGAACCAAAACTTCTTGTACTTGCAGGCAGATCAAATTTCATATATAAATTTCACTCATATTTCGCACAATTGTATAGATGGATTCTCTGAATCTTTTAGTCATTTATAGTAATCAGCATTATATGTCGACTCTGCAAGTTTGGGAACGATCAGATGAACGATATTCGAGTTATAAACATAATTATTAATTACGCTGAACAGCACCGGCCGACCGCATGATGGGCAGTACTTATACAGATTGCATACATTTTTGGAATAGCTTTACTCATTCAAACTTATACAGTTTTAATAGCAAGCGTTTCTAGTACCGCTAACGGTGCGCTTACTTAATATTGTCTTTAAAATTGGACAATAATCGATTAACTACAAACTACAAAAAATGTGTACATTTTTTAATCGATTTTAATGGACGGTTCCTCGATAGACAGCTTTTTTAAGTATTTATGGCTCGAAGAGGAAAATAAGGCACTATTGTATTTTCTTTTTTCGAACTTTTATGAATTCCTAAAGTTCCATTTTTTATGAAAAATAATGCATATATATTTTTTTAAGTTTTATGCTAAATTAAATTAAAATTATAAAACTACAAGCTTCGGGTATCCACCAAAATATTTAATAGTATTATAATGCCTATATGAGTTGCTCGCCATAATAAAATTTCTTTTCAAATGGCAAGCATTCAAATATATGTTTTTTTCGAACAGAAATCTTAAGCATGCAGCATTCGCAACTTCAGTTTGACGTCATTTGTCAAAATATTTGCAAACTTCGTCCAAAAAATTATTTTAATCTTTATTGTGTAATCCAGAAGCCATCAAAAGAATATCATATAATATACGATAATAGTGACTCCTGTGGGACTCCCATTGTAATTTCTCGCGTGAGCGAATGTTTTGAGCCATCTGGGCTGCAGACGAAGAAGCAACGCTGAGACAGTTAGTTTTGGATTAAACATTTAGTATTTGGATTAAAATGAAACAGATTATTCATCTTGTATAATAGATGAGGCCGTCCACTGTTTGGATCTAAACCGAACGGCTGGACCGTGTCTAAAGAAATAATGACTAAAGCAAAAAATGTGATCAAATAAAAAAGATGAAAAAATAAGGAATTGAAAATTAAGGAGGATTGAAACGAGAAAAAAAATTAATTACAAAAAACCAAACTTATTTTAAGGTATTAAAGTTTAATGCCTATAAACATAGAATTTCAGATGCAAACCACAATAAACCGAAGTTCAAAAAAGCGCCTTTTTGAAAATAAATATATTTATATCAAAAGCAAGATGGCAAAGCTAGCTTCAAATGATTTATCCGATAGATTAGGGATAATGATGTCAGATAATCATTAATTCAAAATCATTAAGAATCTAATTGTTGACTTCAAATTTTGAACACGCTACCACCAAAACTAAATTAGTTTTCTCAGTAAGACACAATTTTCGATCGATCGGTTTTACGGCAGCTTTAGCATATTTATTTGCAAATCTGTTTAAATCAGGGTGTCAAACCGGAACCCGAACCGGAACCGTTTACCGAAAAGAACCGATTGAAACTCAGAACCGTATCCGGAACCGTTATTATTTATTTTTTGAGAACCGGTATTTCGGAACCTTTATTTTTGGAACCGAAATGACCGAAAAGAACCGAAACATTGTACCGGTAAAGTTACGGTTTTGAGTTTTTTTTTTGTTATTTCAGTCTTTTTGCTTTAATTTGAATAATGCATACAAAACATAAACATTTTTCACTTAGACCCATTTTCAACAAGATTGGTTCAATAATGGCGCAGCTGTTTGAAAGCATATAATATTAATTTTTCCTGATCATAGAAAACAAAAAAGTTTTTTACTATGACCCATTTTCCGAACGATTTTATAAAAAAAAATTATTCCTTATTTAATTATAAAGATTTTTATTATTTTTCATCGTTAATAATAATTTTTACTGATTTTATTTATATAATCCACTTGTAACAACACGATTAACTAAACATTTAATTTAACTCAATACCTAGATACGTGTTTAATTCAGGGCTGCAAGCCGGTTTTGAACCGAACCGGTTCGAACCGAAACTCCGACTATTCTTTTACTGTGAACCGAACGCTTTGTGAAAAAAATAGTTAAACCTGAACCTGTTCCGAACCAAAACTTGTGGTTACAAGTCGTAGTTAACTGATATTTATTTTGTCTTATCAATGGAAAGAATAGATTACTAATTACTCGGAGAAATACTTATAAGAATTTTACATTGAAAATAAATGATTTCGTGCGTTCAAGTAAACAAAAATTCAGAAATTGGAATTATTTCTTAAATATATTTTTTTAGCAAATATATTTACTTTTCTATAAAAATTTGGGAAATCTCGGGAAGAACCAAGGTTTGAACCAAAACTGTACAAAAACCTTTAACCTCAATTTTCTGAACCGTATCCATTGGTAAATTTTGAGTTTGCAGCCCTGGTTTAATTGTAGTCGATTTGATCATATAACCCACTTAGCTAGTAGTATTTTTGACCTCAGCTAAAATTCATGGATTCACCTCAGAGCTCTAGCGTTTCTTCAAAAAATAATAATCACTAAAGAACTTTCATATCTCTTTGATTAACTGCGACCTGCAGCATCACTGCGAATTAATAATCTTATTTGCCCTAGATGGAAATTGTCATGCTCAGATAGGCAGTTTTTCTTAAATGCTTTTCGGCTATTCGAAAAATCATTGATTATGTGTTATTTCGAGTTTTCTTTTTATTACTCCAGCATAATGATTATGTTCGATTGTTTTTCGTTTCTAATCAAACCATAAAAAATATCAGAGATTTTTTTGTGCGTAAATCCAGAATAATTAACCCAATATTAAGGAAGAATAAAAATATTTTTTTTTTCGATTTTGGAAAATACACCTTCATGGTTGTAAAATTCGAAAATGAGAAAAATCTGCAAGTAATGATAAAACGAATAGAGGCACGGTAAAGAAAAAAGATAGTTTATGTTGTAATGTACGATAATTTCGCACAAAGAAAAAAAAGGAGTATGTATCGTGGAGAAAAATCTGAATCAAAATAAGAATTCTTTCATAATAATATAAAGTTATTTTTTATTATTATTTTATATAAAATAGTGTTGTAAAATAATATTCCAGTCCCTGATCCCAGATCCCAAATCCCTGATCCCAGATACCTGATCCCAGATACCTCACCCGAGATCTGAGAAACATCCCAGTTCCCCGATCCCAGATTCCTGATCTCAGATCCCTGATCCCAGATACCTGATCCCACATCCGATATCCTAGATCCTAGAAACATCCCTGTATCCCGATCCAGATACCTGATTCTTGATCTCAGATCCCTGGTCCCAGATCCCTGAACCAAAATTCCTGATCCCAGATCCGTAATCACAGATCCAAGGTTCATCCCAGATCCCAATCCCTGATCCTAGATTTCTGATTCCAAGTCCCTGACTCAAATTTCTGATCACAGATCTTTGATCCCAAATCCCTGATCTCAAATACCAGATCCCTGATCCGAGATCCCAGATCCCTGATCCTGGATCCCTTATTTCACATCCCAGATCCCTATATGTGTGCATGGTTACGCTTGCTTATGCTTATTCAATGCAAACGAATATCAGCACAAATTAAAACAGAACAAAGAAAATCTCGTGGAAAAATATCTGTCGCTTCGCTCTAAAAACAAAAAATGTCACATATGATAAAATTGATTCCGCATTATCTAGCAATTTTGTCACTTGATGAGTTAGTAGCTAAAAACAGATGTAACATACGATCATTTGGTTCATAATGTATCTGTCATTAATCTACATTACTTACTACATTACTCAAAACATGTCTCTGTCGTGACGTGCTCATAAAGTGTGGGAAGTTATTATCATATTTAAAACAGCTCTTGGCGCCTATCCCTTTATTTACTAATTCTAGTAGAATATAGGCGACTATAGACAAATGTAAAACATTTGCTGTACCCAACTCTGAAATAAAATGCTAAAAACTGTGTCCTAACTTTTACTCTTGTTTCCTCAACTCTTTCTAGAAATCACATTACCACCTTGGATGGCAACTGGGAAGCCCAGCATGATACCCTACGTTCGTTGCATCTCTCGAATAATGACATCACTGAAGTCGCCCCAGTTGGTGCAATGGAAGTGATCTCTCCGCCTGGCGACAACAGTTCACAGCCATCAAGTCTGGCGGCGGTACAGACACGTCTAGATGTCAGTAATTCCCTGTATGCACCCTCAACCAGTTCGGGGGATCGTGCCACAGGCACTGGTCGTCCCTTTGAACAATTACAAAAATTACTTTGGCTAGACTTGTCAAACAATCGCATCTATCATGTGGCCGGGAATTATTTACCCCGATCTCTGGTGACCATGGACTTATCCAGCAATCTGCTAACAGTATTTCCCCAACAACTGTTTGAACAATTGCCCGAACTGAGAATAGTGAGTCTCAGGGATAATCTCATTAAGAGTGTGCAATGGAAGGAGCTGCAAGTGAGGCCACTGAGAATGCACCTAGAGCGTTTGGATTTGGGGCAGAATTGCATAGAGAATCTGGAATCGGATTACTTTCAGCAAAACTATTCGGATGTGCATTTGAGGGCATTGAATTTGGAGCAGAATTTTGTGACACAATTGCCGGCGGCGGTGTTTAAGGCCACGGGCATAGCACATCTGGTATTGGCCTTCAATGGCATAAGTCGAGTGCATGGCGAGGCATTTGAGGGTTTGACAGAGACACTGGAGTATTTGGATTTGGAGAGGAATCGCCTGAGTGCGGTGCCAGTGGCCATTAAATCGTTAAAAAGATTAAAGTATTTATACTTGACCTCGAATCAGATAAGTCAATTGAATAACTTACCCGAATACACGGATAACCTAAGAGTGCTGAGCTTAAGTGGCAATAACTTTAGCATGATACCCGTTATGGGATTAAAGAACTACACACAGCTATCCTATTTGAATATGGGCTATAACTGTATAACCGATATACCCGAGGGTATATTCGCCTTGGATAATTGGGGTAGCAATTTACAGACAATTTTATTGAGAAATAATAAGATAACGCATTTGCATTTACAATCCTTTGCGGGCTTGGAACAAATACAGGAGATTAGCTTAAGTTTCAATGATATAACCATACACCATCCACTGGTGTTTGAGAATGTGTCGCGTACTTTAAAGATATTGGAGTTGAGTTTTGCGGTGTTTCCAGCGCGAAGCTTAGAGTCTTTGGATCCATTGGAGGCTTTGGTGCCACTCAATCAATTGATTTGGTTGGGCTTGGATAATAATAACTTGAAGAGCATCACCAATGAGTCGTTTAATCAAATGCGTGAATTGAGCTATATAAATCTGAGTTTTAATCAGTTGAAGTCCCTACCACGTGGACTATTTCTGCCGGATATACACAGTCATTTGGTGGAGATAGAGTTGTCGTATAATGTACTGGAACGTCTGGAACCGCTGACCTTTCACAATTTGGGTGACTTGCAGACTTTGAATTTGCAATCGAATCGTTTGAAATCAATAGCTCGGCATGCCTTTCATCAACTGGAGTTCCTACGCTACATAGATCTCTCCCACAATCGTTTAAGCAATATTTCACAAGCCGCCTTTACTGTGCTACCCAATTTGGCTGCCCTGGATTTGATGTTTAATCAGTTGTGTAGCCTTCAGCTGAAATCCTTTCATTATGTCTCAAATGCCTCGACACCCTTACGCCTCAATGTGAGTCACAATCATATCAACAATTTCCAGGATGAGTTGAGCAGCTACATGCATATCTATCACTTGGATATAAGTCATAATCATATTACCAAATCGGATAGCTTTATGAATCTGGCCAATACTTTGAGATTCCTGAACTTGAACCATAATCTGCTGGGCTCACTGCAGAGTCATGCATTTGGGGATTTGGAATTTCTGGAAATCTTAAATCTATCACATAATAATCTCAGCTCTCTGAGGCGTCGCAGCTTTCAGGGTTTAAATAGTCTACAGGAGTTGGACTTATCGTACAATCAATTGGATCAGCTGCAGGTGGAACAGTTTTCGAATCTGAGAAAACTGAGAATACTACGCTTGCAATCGAATCGACTGAGAGCTTTGCCCCGTGAGGTATTTATGAACACTCGCCTGGAATTCCTGGATATATCCGACAATCAGTTGAGTGTGTGGCCGGTGCCTGCATTTACGGATATTGGGTTTACTCTAAGATCCATACAAATGTCGCATAATAACCTGGAATACTTGGATGCTTCCATGTTTATCAATTCGCAGTTCCTGTATGACATAAGTTTGGCACGTAATCGCATAACCATCTTACCGGATAATACATTTAGTTTTTTGAATAATCTCACCAATCTGGATCTGTCGCAGAATCCTTTGGTCACCACCAATTTGAGAGAGGTTTTTGTGCATACTCCGCGATTGCGTAAATTGAGTCTACATCATATGGGTTTATATGTTTTACCCACTTTGAAGTTGCCTCTACTTTCTTATCTGGATGTTAGTGGTAACTATCTACAGGAGCTCTCACCACTGGGTGCACTACGTCATCTGCGTCATGTCAATGTTTCACACAATAAACTTCTCAATGCTAGCTGCGCTGTGGAGCATTTACCCCCATCCGTCAGAGTTTTGGATTTGGCACACAATCCTTTGCGTCGCTTTACCCTGCACGATCTCCTAAGTCTACGTCATCTGTCGGAGCTTAATATTCTAGACATCAAGGTGACGCATCCTCAGGCCTTCTCCAAGCTGCGTTCTCTGCGTAAACTACATGCCAGCTCTCATGCCAATTTGGGAGAGCTGGTCTCCCGCATACCCGGATTACAGCAACTAAAAGTTCACTGCTTGGAGCCCAATATTGGTACTCAGCTTCTATCCAAGCTGGCCAATAATACCAAACTTCAACTCTTGGAACTCTATGGCAGTAATGTGCAAACTATATCACCCGATGTCTTTACGGGACTCTCACGCAATCAGCGCTTACAAGTAAAGATCTCGCATACTCGCATCTCGGATCTGCCGCCTGGTATTTTCTATTCTTTAAGAGAAGTGCCACATCTGTCCATTGATATATCACATAATCGCATCAATGCCTTGGCCGCCGATAGTTTTTATCCCAACAAAAGCTATTGGGATACGGTGGGAACGCGCAGCATTATGGGTGGACTCATCACGACGCACAATCCGCTGGAGTGTGAGTGCGGCTTGGTGTGGTTCGGTCACTGGCTCAGACGTTGGCTGAGGGAGTCAGCTCAGATTAAGGTCATACAGAAGGATGATCTCAAGCGCATGGTTCAGGTAAGTGCGGGTGTCTAAGTGGATGTCATTAATGTATTTTGTATTGTTTAAAATTTTGTTTTCATTCTTTAAAAGTTACCCCTATCGGTTGTCGATATGCGCGTAAGCTTTCCAAATGTTTCTAACTATTTATTATTATTAAATACGATAACCTTGCAAAGAGGAAAGTTTTATAATTCCAATGACTCCATAACTTTTCAAACTTTGAATAAATAATTACAATATAACAGATATTTTCAATTCTCAATATGATTTTAACATAGAAATGTTGTAATAACAATTAAATGTTAATTTTACTCTGAACCAAAGGTACAAAGAGAATAACGCAATATATCCCACAATTTAGTAGATAAATAGTTCAAACCTTTAAGGGGGTCTTCTACCTGTGCACATGTTTTTTTTTTAATTCTAAAGAGAAACCTATAAAAGCTTTTTTTATTTGAATTTTTTGTTGTGTTATTTATTAATTAAATCAAAAAATATAAAAATATAAGGGAATTCGAGGGCTGTTCAACAAGTTATTGGCCTGCCAACTAAGGCCTCAAAAAAAAGGTGTAGGAGTGGTGGCCATGATTTCGGGACTCCAGGTTATCGGAAATGAAATCGATAAATAAGGTTATGATCAGAATTGATGTTATTCTAGCCCGTACTAATCCTAATTTGTTAATTTTTTTTTTTTTTTAAATTGATTGAAAAAACTTAAAAAGTGTTTTCCTCTTGATTGAGGTACGGGCCAGAATAACATCAATTCAGCGTCGATTGCAACATGGCTGTTCAAAATCGGTTTAGTAGAACTGGCGCAATCATGGCTACCAGATCGAAAAACGTGGTTTCGAGAAAAACGCGCTTAAAGTTTTGAGCAACTTAAAATATACTCATTTTTGCAAGAACTTTGCTCCACTGAAAAGGCTAAATCTGCTAAACTACTTCGAACTTTGTAAAATGATTTAAATGTTTAAGCTATAATAATAATGCAAAACAAAAAATAAAAAAAATAAAAAATCATAGGTAGAAGACCCCCCATAAGACATATAAAGTAGGTTGAACCACATTTGAACCGATTTCTTTTTCGTTTTTTTGAGCGGACACCTCTTAATTGTGTTCTCGGTTTGTTACAAAAACTTCAGTTATTTTTGCTGACTTTTAATTTAATGTTTAGGGGTCGCTACCAATAATATAAATTTAAGTACGTATTTATGTAAATTCCAGTACTTCGCATAGATTAGAACTTCAAAAAATATGCAATTGACTTTAATTCTTTTAAGTTATTTTTTTAACATTGTAATCCCTTAATAGAAAGATTTCCAAGTAATGAATTATTAGGCCATTCAAAAAGCCCAATGTTAGCCGTCAGAAGCGTTTAAGGGGGTATTCTACCTTTGATCAGCGTTTTATGGGTGTTTTTTAAAAAATTTCTGGAAAGAAAACTATAAGAGCTTTTTAAATTTAGTTTTTTGTTTTGTGTTATTTTTTAATTAAATTAAAAAATACAAAAAAAAAGTTTGGAATTCGAGGGCTGTTCAAAAAGTTATCGGCCTGCCAATTAAGGTCTCAGAAAAAAGGTGTAGTGGTGGTAGTCATGATTCCGAGACTCCAGGTTACTGAAATTAAAAACGGTAAATGAGGTTATGATCAGAATTGATGTAATTCTGGCCCGTACCTCAATCATAATTTGTAATATTTTTTTGAAAAGCTGGCGGCCATTTAAAAAAAATATTTTGATTTTTTAAGTTTTCCTTTTGGAGTTTAGCGTAAAAAAAATAGAAAAAAAATGTTTTTCCTCATGATTGAGGTACGGGCCAGAATTACATCAATTCTGCGTCGATTGCAACATGGCTGATCAAAATCAGTTTAGTAGAACTGGTCCAATCATGGCTAAAAACGTGGTTTCGAGAAAAACGCGGTTAAAGTTTTGAGCAACGTTAAAAATACTCACGTTAGCAAGAACATTGCTTCGCTAAAATTGATATATCTGCTAAACTATTTCGAATATTTGAAAATAGTTTAAAGGGGATGAAAGGGGAATGTCCAAGTTATAATAATAAGGCAAAATAAAAAAATTGAAAAAAAAAAATTTCTTTGATGTGTGTTTTATGATTGTTTTTAAAAAAAAATTCTGGAGAGAAAACCTTCAAAGATTTTTTTAATGTGGTTTCTTGTTTTATGTTATTTATTAATTATATAAAAAAATTAAAAAAAAATGTTGCATTTCGAGGGCTGTTCAAAAAGTTATCGGCCTTTTAAAGTCTCAAAAAAAGGTATAGAGGTGGTAGCCATGATTCCGGGACTCCAGGTTATCGGAACTGAAAACGGTAAATGAGGTTATGATCAGAATGGATGTAATTCTGGCCGGTACCTCAATCATATTTTTTAATATTTTTCTTGAAAAATGGCGGCCATTTAAAAAAAAAATTACGATTTAAAAATTTTTTTTGTAGTTTAGTGTAAAAAATAGTAAAAACATGTTTTTTCTCTTGATTGAGGTAAGGGCGAGAATTACATTAATTAATAATCGATTGCAGCATGGCTAGTCAAAATCGGTTCAGTAGAACTGGCGCAATCATGGCTACCAGGTCAAAAAACGTGATTTCGAGAAAAACGCGTTTAAAGTTTTGAGCAACGTTGAAATTACTCACGTTAGCAAGAACATTGCTCCACTAAAATGGATATATCTGCTAAACTATTTTGAATTTTTCAAAATGGGTTGAAGGGGATGAAAGGGGAATGTCCAAGCTGTAATAATGCAAAACAGAAAAGTAAAAAGAATTTTCAAAGGTAGAATACCCCCTTAATGACCTAGATCCAAAAAATAATAATTTGATAAAGTAACTCTTTGTAATCATTTTGTGGTTGATATAACAACAGTATTAATGAGAGCTTAGGAGAACCAATATGTAGTCATTTCGCTTTACTTTAACTTTTAATTTAATTAAAAATTTCAATTTTAAGTACACTTGAAGGCCCGAGAGTTACATCAACTACGGCTTGAAGTACAATTTCCAAAATATGACTACGACAGCCAGTCTATCGACAACGTGACTGCTTATGTTTTTAATAATTTTTCCGTCTCAGTAAACAGTCAATAGAGTCAGTCAATCTGACTTTAATTTCAAACACTTCTCCGATTTTGTTCTATATTGATATTAAACTAGCAGCTGCTTTTCTTTAATTTTATTTGGCCATATCAAGGCTAACAGCTAATTTATCACTTATATATCTTATATACCTAGATAGCTTTCATCGGTAGTATTAGTCATTATTAAAGAGACAAGAGTGGATTTATTTGTTTCAATTTGAACACGTTAATTTACTCGTAGTTGTAATGTTACCATTATTTCATCTGTCTCTTGGTTTTAAGCTATTTTAGCACAATATTCTGACCACAAATTTTTCCGCATCAATTTTGAATTTGTGTAATTAAAAAGTTTTTATCCTCCTCGATTGTGATAATTTTCATCAATCATACTTTTGCTTTCCCGTACTGATTCATTTTGTTTTTCAGTGATTCAGTACGTTTGGCTTTATTTTCTTTTTTGTGATTCAGTACGCTTGGCTTTTTTTTCTTTGTTTTTTTTTTAGGGATTGTCGAATTTTTCCTTTACTTGTGGATATTTTCAAGTGCGTAATATGCCTTACACGATATCGCGAGATGCAAGAATTAAGAATTCCGTACTTAAGGGGTTATACGCAGTTGCAAGGCTCAAAAAATACGTTTTTTACGAAAGCGATTTTATTAAGCAGATGCAAGTAATAATTATTCAGATAGTATCTTATTTAAAGTTTCAAATGTCACTTAGGTCATGTAAAAATATTGAAGGATACTGTTTCTGTAGACGATCACCCGAAATTGCTCCTAAATCTCCTCCTTTATTTATGGTTTGGCTTATCTGAAATTGAAAATCGAGTTAGATTTTCTTAGGAGATGGATGAATGCTGGGATTGATTAAAGGACTAGACGAAAGTTAAGTGTTTGAAAAATGGCTACAATTTAAAAAAAATTTTAAATTTTCGAAAAAAATTATTTAAAAATATATAAATAACTAGCATATAACCCGGCGCGCTTCGCTTCGCCACCATCAGTATAGCCGCCAAAATAATGAAAAAAACTTTGGCAATGATACAACCCCCGCCCCCATTTTCCGACCATCAGAAATGAGAAAATTATTTTCCACCTACTTGGCCCGTTAAGTGTACAAACGCTAAAACCACCCCCGTCACCCATTATCCGACCTTGAGGGTGAGGAACCGCAAAGCTAAAAACTTTATCCTATTTAATTGGCCCATAGAGCTTTCAAACCAAATTTAATACATGTCGGCTAAAAACCCACCCCCGCACCCATAATCCGACCTTTGCAGTGAACTTCCCGAAATAAAAAAACACGTGTTTCCATTTATTCTGACCCTAGATCTTACAAAACGAATTTTATTCAGATCGGCTCACAAATAGCCATTGTCACTGAACCGAAATACGCCCACCATTATTCTTGCCTGTGGGCAGAAATTCTACCACCGAGAAATCAAATGTATAATTATTTTCTATAATGTGTTCACAAACCGATTTTGAAGCCAATCGGATTTAAAATTGGTTTTACCATATGGAATTTTCCGACTTTTTTGCGGATTTTCCAACATTTTGGAAAATCTCAAGTCTAATTATTTTGCATACTATCCTTACAAACCGAATTTGAAGTCAATCGGATCAAAAATAGTTTTTCATATAGAATTTTCCGGGTATTTTCTTTGTGGGCGGATTTTCCAACATTTGAAAATCTCATGTCCAATTACTTAGCATACTACCCTTACAAACCGAGTTTGAAGCCAAACGGATGAAAAATAGTTTTTTCCATATGGAATTTTCCGGGAATTTCCCGACTTTTCGGGCAGATTTTCCATCATCGGAAAATCTCAAGTCTAATTATTCTGCTTACCATCCTCACAAACCGAGTTTGAAGTCAATCGGATGAAAAATAGTTTTTTCCATGAAGAATTTTCCGGCCATTTTCCTTGTGGGCGGATTTTCCGAAATCTGGGAAACAGGTGTCCAATTATTTCGCTTACTTTACTTACAAACCAAATTTCAAGTCAATCGGATGAAAAACAAAATTTTCCCCATAGTAGCTTTTCCGGGAGTTTTCCACCCCTTAATGGGTGGAATTTTCCAAAACCCCGCCTTAGTGCTCACTTTCAACTCATAAGGAAACTTCTGTGAAAATTTCAGCTTTCTATGTCTTACCGTTCAGGCTCTACGTTGATTGCCAATCAGTGAATCAGTGAATCAGTGAGTCAGTCAGTCAGGACAAACTCTTTTATATATATAGAGACTAGCATATAACCCGGCGCGCTTCGCTTCGCCACCATCAGTATAGCCGCCAAAATAATGAAAAAAACGTTGGCAATGATACCACCCCCGCCCCCATTTTCCGACCATCTGAAATGAGAAAATTATTTTCCACCTACTTGGCCCGTTAAGCGTACAAACGCTAAAACCACCCCCGTCACCCATTATCCGACCTTGAGGGTGAGTAAGCGCAAAGCTAAAAACTTTATCCTATTTAATTGGCCCATAGAGCTTTCAAACCAAATTTAATACATATCGGCTAAAAACCCACCCCCGCACCCATAATCCGACCTTTGCAGTAAACTTCCCGAAATAAAAAAACACGTGTTTCCATTTATTCTGACCCTAGATCTAAAAAACGAATTTTATTCAGATCGGCTCACAAATAGCCATTGTCACTGAACCGAAATGCGCCCACCATTATTCTTGCCTGTGGGCAGAAATTCTACCACCGAGAAATCAAATGTATAATTATTTTCTATAATGTGTTCACAAACCGATTTTGAAGCCAATCGGATTTAAAATAGGTTTTACCATATAGAATTTTCCGACTTTTCGTGCGAATTTTCCAACATTGGAAAATCTCAAGTCTAATTATTTTGCATACTATCCTTACAAACCGAGTTTGAAGTCAATCGGATGAAAATCAGTGTTTTCCATATAGAATTTTCCGGCCATTTTCCTTGTGGGTGGATTTTCCACCAACAAAAAATCACATGCCTAATTATTTAGCAAACTACCCTTACAAACCGAGTTTGAAGCCAAACGGATGAAAAATAGTTTTTTCCATATAGAATTTTCCGGGAATTTCCCGACTTTTCGGGCGCATTTTCCAACATCGGAAAATCTTATGTCTAATTATTTTGCTTACCATCCCCACAAACCGAGTTTGAAGTCAATCGGATGAAAAATAGTTTTTTCCATGAAAAATTTTCCGGCTATTGTCCTTGTGGGTGGATTTTCCACAATCGAAAAATCACATGTCTAATTATTTAGCATACTATCCTTACAAACCGAATTTGAAGCCAATCGGATGAAAAACAGTTTTTTCCATATGGAATTTTCCGGGAATTTCCCGACTTTTCGGGCGCATTTTCCAACATCGGAAGATCTCATGTCTAATTATTTTGCATACTATCCTTACAAACCGAGTTTGAAGTCAATCGGATGAAAAATAGTTTTTTCCATGAAGAATTTTCCGGCTATTTTCCTTGTGGGTGGATTTTCCACAATCGAAAAATCACATGTCTTATTATTTAGCATACTATCCTTACAAACCGAATTTGAAGCCAATCGGATGAAAAACAGTTTTTTCCATATGGAATTTTCCGGGAATTTCCCGACTTTTCGGGCGCATTTTCCAACATCGGAAAATCTTATGTCTAATTATTTTGCATACTATCCTTACAAACCGAGTTTGAAGTCAATCGGATCAAAAATAGTTTTTCATATAGAATTTTCCGGGTATTTTCTTTGTTGGCGGATTTTCCAACATTTGAAAATCTAATCTCCAATTACTTAGCATACTACCCTTACAAACCGAGTTTGAAGCCAATCGGATGAAAAATAGTTTTTCCATATGGAATTTTCCGGGAATTTCCCGACTTTTCGGGCAGATTTTCCATCATCGGAAAATCTCAAGTCTAATTATTCTGCTTACCATCCTCACAAACCGAGTTTGAAGTCAATCGGATGAAAAATAGTTTTTTCCATGAAGAATTTTCCGGCCATTTTCCTTGTGGGCGGATTTTCCGAAATCTGGGAAACAGGTCCAATTATTTCGCTTACTTTACTTACAAACCAAATTTCAAGTCAATCGGATGAAAAACAAAATTTTCCCCATAGTAGCTTTTCCGGGAGTTTTCCACCCCTTAGGGGTGGAATTTTCCAAAACCCCGCCTTAGTGCTCACTTTCAACTCATAAGGAAACTTCTGTGAAAATTTCAGCTTTCTATGTCTTACCGTTCAGGCTCTACGTTGATTGCCAAATCAGTGAATCAGTGAATCAGTGAGTCAGTCAGTCAGTCAGGACAAACTCTTTTATATATAGAGAGATAATCGCATATCTTAATCCTTTAATCAATCTCCGTAGAATATATCTAAGAAGGTTGTGTGAAAATTTGAGATCGATCGGTTCAGTCGTTTTTAAGATCTAGTGATCACTTTGAAAGCACAGTTTTAAGAAAAACATATTTAAAGTTTAAGAACAATTTTACACATAGTTAAAACATTTTTTCTTCAACTTACAACTCAGCAGCATTAGCATCTTCTAATAGGTGGAGTTGATGTTGTTGACAAGCCATTCTTCGCGGAATGATTTTTGGTGCTATTTTCGATATTAACTGATTAAAACTTACATTATTTTTTGGTGTAAAATCACCTACACAACTCTCGAAACATTTTTCGTTGATGAGATCTTTAAAAAATTTTAATACCGTTTTTGCAAAATCAGTTGGTAGTCTTATATTATGTGTAGAAGAATTTAATGTGTCTAAAGGCTCCTGACAAATAGGGCTAAGTCTCCAAGAATATTAACCGGATCTGTTTAAAATTTTTAGAGAATATACTTGAATATATGTACATTCCGAAAATGCAAAAATAAAAGTTGGGTTTTGTGAAAATTCTAACTGCGAATAATCCCCTAAATAGCGGAAATACAGGTACAATCGATCGCAAAAGCTTATTAAGTTCGACATTTTCCAATCCGAAAACTAAATTCTCATTTCCAGTACGTTTTTTAGATTTTACTTTAAAAATATTAAAATTATTTTATTAAAATTTTTATTTATTATTTAAAATTTTAAATTTAATAAACAAAGTGGTCAAATTTTTTCTGACTGCATCTTATTTTCTAGCATAAAACCATTGCTTGATGTGATATTGAGTTTGCTTGTCCGACTGACCAAACATTTGTCTACTTCTTCAAATTTTCAATTGTTGGCGCGAATTTAAATATTTTTATTTTTATGATTTCGTTTGTGTCACAACTTTAAATGAATTGCTAAGTGTGAAAGCGGCCATATGGGATAAGGCAGGAACTTAAGGTGGAGGAACTTGCGTCCGGTGCATTTCATATTTCAACAACCACCAAATTTGACTTTAAGTGCTCACTAAAATTATGTAGTTTAGCAAAATCGCTTATCAAAGCTAAAAATGAAAGAATAAAGAATAAAGAGTAATAACTGGTAAAGCTAGGGAAGTGTAACTGAAAAAGTGCGTCTTTTTGTTTGTCTGTAAGCCTTTCATATTCAATATATACGACACATTTGCTAAATTCAGCTTATTCGAAGTGACAAATTTTGTTAATAGAGAATTCCTAAAATAGGCTTAAAAAAATATCACATATTTTCCGAAATTTGTTTAGAAATTTTGTTTTTCTTATAAAGTCTTTGCAAGGTTACTCAAGCTGCAATTTGTATTTAAATTTTCTGTATAATATCAACCATTTTCAACAACCTCTATTCTCTCTCTCATTTCTCTCTTCTATTTAGCGCGCTCGTGCCAACACCTGCCATGATCCCACATCGGGTCGCCATTTGCCCATACTGGAGATCTTCCCAGAGGATCTGCTTTGTCAGGCGAGTGCCTTGAGCAGTTCGGGTCAACGTATATTCTTGTTATCCTTTGCCACGGCAATGACACTGCCCATTTTTATGACCATGACCCTTTGATGTTGGCTTTAGTTGCCGGCCAAGTAAGTTCGGGCCCAAGCATTAACTGTATGATATGTATATAAGAAAGAATTATCTATACCACTTACTAATCGGTAGCTACGAATTTTTGGGTTTAACTAAATGAGCCCTCAATAAAAAATAATACAAACCAACACACACACACACAATAACGACAAGCAAATCGGTTTATGTCCACTCGTAATTGATAAGTTTTATATAAAAATATATATATTACAACTAAGTAGAGGATTTGCCAAAGAAACTGCGGCACAGGGACGCAGTTGGAAAGCGTCAAGCGGTTGGGGATAATTTACAAGTTGATTGATATGAACCGACACTCAAATGTGTTCAATTTAAAGTAAAGGCCACAGATTTATGTTAATCTGTCAAAGTATATTTTCAGTTGATCCCTATATGTCAGTTATTTAATACTCCCCGCCAGCGCTTGACGCTAATATCTTGGCCAACATTAAAGGTAATTAATGCAATTGATTACACATACACACACACACACAAACAGAGCGAACATATGATGATTCCTAATAACACTCACTCACACTTACACACACACACACACACACACACACACACACTTAGAGCGTAGTTAATGAACACTTTTGCATCTATATTGATCAACTAGCATAATAAGTTGTTAATATTAATAGTTTACATGACTATTTTTAAATGCTGAAGAAAACCAGAGAGAAAAAAAACCACATATGAAATCTAACTAAGTAAAGGCCAATAAGTACATTAAAATATTATTAAAATTATAATAAATATTGCAAAAGATTTATGGGAAAGTAATTTAATTGGTTTTTTTTAACCGAAAAGTAGAGAACATTGCACAACCAAAAAAAAAAACAAAACAAAAAACAACGGAACTTTAAAACGAGTTTGCATTCCATGGCAAAACAGTCAATTTTTAACACATATATAAGTACATATCAGTTTGGGCAACATATAAAAAAAAACAACTACAACAACAAAGAGAAAATTAAATAAATTATGGCATAAAATAATGCCAGCATAATGAAAAGCATAATCATTTCACACACAGAAATTTATTCCCACGTTTTTTTTTTTTGTAATATTTTATTTTCGTATTCTTTTTATACTCTTGCAAAGGGTAAGTTAAATTGGGCATGAAGAGTGCCAAGCCCTGAATGATTGTTTACGGGAAAAATTATTTGTCAAACAACAACAACCACAAGAAAGATTTAAGAGAAACCGGTTAGTGTATGAGAGTCTATGTTACAGTGGCTGCTAGGCCATAGGCTGTGGGCAGCTTCGGTTATAGTATTGATTAGTCATACGATCTAAATCTATATAGCTTGGTTTGTCTGTCTGAATCTTCGTTTTACGATTTTATCACCCTCAAATACAAAATCACAAGTTTTTTGGACATCAAATCGCTTCGTAAGAATTCGGATCATCATTTTAATATTAAATACCAACCAATTAAAACTCTGAGATAGGACTCTAAACCACTTTTAAGCCGGCTTAGTCTCGAATCAGTAAAATGTCTTTTTCCATGTAACCAACCTACCTACACAAAAATATCAGGTTTAAAGGCCTCATACCAGAAGACATAAAAATTTATTTTATATTTATATAATATATATAATATAATATTTCATATAAAGGCCTGATCTCAGATGACATAATTAAATAAATTTATATATTATTTTAAATTTTATTTTCGGCACTATGCTTCATATAAATAAGACAGCTGTTGAAAAGCATTCTGATTTCAAAGCTCTACAAAAGTGATTCTATTCATATGAAACATTGTGACAAAAATAATTTGTATGTCATCAGAGAATAGACCTTAAATAAAAAAACACTTTTAAAAAGCTCTGAGAGCTGAAAGCTTTTGAAAATTATAAACCATAAACCATCTGGAATGAGGCGTTAAAGCATTAGTAATTTCATGTGTTCTACAAATCGCTTTCGACCTAAAATCTAACCAATTTCAATAAATTTAGAAATTCCCTAAATATGTCTTCAAACTACATTTGAGCCACTTTTTCTACTGTTTCAAAGTTGGTCTTGAACGAGTAAGCTAAACAGACTTGGGACATAGCCTATGACTCTTTCCTTATTGACATGAACATAAATTGAATGGATCAGCACATAAGGCACATTCATTTACTTTTATATTGGGTTGGCAAGAAATTCATTTGAGAATTTTACAATCAATGGTAATTAGTCTCTATTTTAAAGGGTAGATGGTGCCTTAGAGCGAAACAGCTTAGTATCGTGTAAAAGTTTTACGTCTTAACTACTGTTGATAAAAAGTTGATAGTCAATGGAAAACATTTAAAGAAGCTACAGCTTATTTAATCTTAAAAGATACTGAGAGCATTTTCGGAATATTTTCTTATATTACTTTTAAAAATGAAAGATCGCTACCAAAGCTCGAAAGAAAGTATACAACGTGTATAGTACCGATGCAATAGGTAAATGTCAACAATATCAGCGTTAGTTTTAGAGATTGATGACTAAATGAAATCAAAGCAAAGATTAATAAAAACCGCTGTTATTCATAATGAGAGATTGCAGAGAAGCTAAATGAATCATATTAAAATTTGGAAAACCACCTTAAACAACTTGTATTTGGGTATTATGTTTCAAAGGATATTCTCCTAACTAAAGCCCTATACGGACCTGCGAAGTAAGTATTTTGGTTTACTTCAGCCACCACACATTTTGCATATTTAAATTCTTTTGCACATTAAAAGAAGTGTATGATTGCTCCGAAAACTGTTTTGATAGGCTACATACCAAGCAAATGCAATGAGGACTTTTTTCTTTGCATAATCAAACTTTGCAGTATGAATCAAACAGTGTATGATTTAGTCAAATTTGTAGATTTTTGATATTTTTATGAAGTAATTCAAGCCCTTATTAAAACCAGCATTTACGACTGTATTTAATCTTCCACTTAAACGAAGTTAGATTTACCTCCTTGTCTTAACAATGGTGAATAAACATTGTTTGCAACAATATTTCATCACTTATGATAACATAGGTTCCATTCATTTGCCGTTAAGCGCAACAGTACTTCTCAGCTGCGTATGGGCACAATGCAAAGGGTTAAGGAATCATTACTTCTGCTTCTTCTTTCCACATATTTTGTATGAAACTTAACGTAACTTCGCAGGTCCGCAGGTCCGTATAAATATCTGCGATTCATTGCTCAAACGTAACGAAAAAGTTTTTGAAACTTATCATAACTGGGAATATAAATAATGGAGCAAACGAGATGAGTTGGCTTAAACCACGTCAAAAGCCGATTTTCACCAGAGAAAGATATTACTGTCTGTTTGGTGGAATGCACCATTAATTCAGATGTGTACTGTTGTTAGCTACCCAAATTGGACAAAAAACGAAAGCTAACATTCACTGTGCTTGGTCTAACTTTTTGACGAAGATCTACGAGCGTGGAATCGTGCAGCTGTTTTAAAAAAAGGTCGAATATGGTTGAACAAAACATTACATAATCCATTAATGTTAATTTTTTCTATAATAAAAAATGCCTTTGAATTTAATGAAAATCCGACTTTCCTGAAAACCCAATATAAAGGGTGATTTTTTAAGCATAGTTTTTTAAAAAATCGAATAAAATAATATATGTTGAATATATTCAACATTTTTTATTGAAATTGATAAATTGGCCTTTGCCTTTAACGTTTTAAAGATTACTTATTGTGAATGATGTCCGCGGCTCCGTTTCAAGTGGTCCATTCGGAAGGTTTAATTTTGCTGAACACAATTTTTCGATAAAACAGCGGATTTTCATGAAGCTGTTCTAAGGCCCATTCACCAAAAATAAGACGTTGTGGTAGGTCATTCGGTTTTAATTCATGCAGAAGTTGCTGAGAACGGCGACAAATTGACATTTCACTTTTCACAGAGCACGAATTTTGATAATAAATTTCAACAATTTGCAATCGTTGCTCGTTTGTAAGTCTTTCAATGATAAAATGGCAAAGTATACTGAAAACTTTTTACTCTGACAGATGACGTTTGGACGCCATTACCAACCAATGCTGCCAACCTGAAAACCTTTACTCTTAACAAATCACCCTTTATATGTATTGATTTAAAGCAGCGGTGGGCATGCCCTTGCTCTAAACAGCTCCCATACCTCCGAGAGTTATTGCCGCCATTTTGTCGCTTCTAATAGAATAACAAAAACAAAATGCACGCAATAGTGGCGCCAGATTGCAACAGGCGACGTCTGCAAAAACAAAATACTCGATGTGTTCTCGACGGAGACTTGGTCTTTCAGACGTTTGCTTGTCTTGCGACATGCTTATAAAAGTTGTGATTTGTTTGCTCCTTAAGTAAAATATAATGCCCACCGCTGATTCACAATATTGTGCAACACATTTATCAGGCGATTATATTTCCTCAATCTCAACACAGATTTTAGCATATTAATACATTTTTAAATAAACCTCTCCTGAGTAACGGATATATCGAAGTCGAGCAGGGCCGACTTCAACTTACGCTCTCGTTTTTGCATAACACTTTTTATTTCTTAGAACTATCGACTTTCAAAGATATATCAAGCTTAGTGCATTTAATAAATAATTTTAAATTAAGCTTGACTTAATATAACAAAAAATCAATACAATTTGCAAGAGTATCAAAACTTTGGCATGGCCAAAGTAAACCATTCTTTTTTTTTAATCTTTTTATTGGTTTTTTGTACAACAATGACAATCGTGATACTAATTGTAGTTGTTTACACGACGATGATGCAAAATGCACAAGTATAATAATAGTAATAATATTGAATAAATAAAGTGGAAAATATACACAAAAGGCTATCATTAATATATATTTTTTTTTTGGTCTATTCCCATGTTTCGTTTGAGTACGGGTTTTTATCAAATATAATATTGTAAATACATACGAAATGAATAGCATGGAATTTCCAATTAAGCCACAGAGCAATGCTGGAGAAATTTAAAGTAGTGAAAAGTGAATGAAACAAAAAAAAAACAAAACCATCATCAATACAAATGAAATTGAATATAAAATAAATACCAAATGGCTAGAAATATTAACAATGTGTTTTATTTTTTTATTTGTTTGTTCTAAACTTTACGTGTTTTAAATAACAAACCAATAGCTTGCTACTGGTGACCCTTTTTTGCACACACACTGAAACTTGATAATATGGCTGGGTCTTTGGGGCAAATAAACTGCCGCAAATTATGGGCAAGCGAAGCAAACCACAGCTGGCTGGCGTACCAACCCCACAGGAAAAGGACCAAAAGAAACAAAGAAAACATAAAGGAAGAAACGAAGCGGCACTCAAACCTTTGACCCAACCATAATTGGATTATCGGCCAGGGCAAAGTATTTCGATGAGTGCAATTCCTTTAACTGCAGCACTCCTTGCTGCACTTGGTCTGGGCCTACTCTGGATGCTCTTTGGCCCTCAAAGTGATTGATTGATAAGTGAGTTGTGACAGTTGCAATTGGTAGGAGACAGAATTATACACAAATTAAACTAATTGAAAAGTTATGCAAAAGTCAAGTCTTTGAAGTGCAAATAATTATAATAACAAACAAGCTGCCTTTCGTTTGTTTGGATTGACACAGGAAGGATTTTCAAAATTAGATGAACTTTTATAAGAATAACTGGGTGACAACAAAAATGAATATTTTGAACGGTAAAACTTACATAATTTTTCGGTCAGGAAAACGTCAATGGACAGTTTTATGATTTCTCGGTGTTCTCTGGCGCAGTTGGACGATTCAATAAGCTTAGCCATGATGCTGGCCGTTAGGGAAGAGATCAAGAAATTGAAGGATTGTTCAAAAGAGAGTTAACTGAAAATGCATAAAGGCCAATTGGAAGTTCGGACCTTAACTGCAAAAATAACACCTTCTTGCTAACATATCGAAGAGCAAATATTTACAGTGCATGATAGCGATTTTTTCCATTTTTCTGACGATGACTCATACTTTCCACGTATTTAAAACAGTACAACAAGCAACGTATGATTGCCCACGATTTATAACGTAATTTAAAGATCTAAAAAATATATATTTGTAATGAAATCATAAGTTTTATATTCTGGGACTTTTCGTCTGATTTGTTACCACTATTTTTGATTTATAAGTTAATGCCAATCTTACCGGATAGTCTGTGGTGGCTTCTTAAAAAATCTGATAATTTTTTTTGGTAGTCGGGAAGAGCGCTCTTCTATATCTTCTATTTGTGGTGGTGTCCCACAAGGAAGTGTTCCTGGCCTCGCATTGAACACTACTACCTGCTACCTATACTGCTACCTATGCAAATGACAAGTGGTTTCAAGTACCAGACCCAGGACTGCATCTAGGCGTGCGCAGAAATTTCTGGATGGATTTTAGTGTTGGGGCTCCCGTTGGAATACAGGTGTTAATGTGGAAAAGACAGCACGCAACTTTTTCTCCCCGGACGGTGTCAGGATCTCCCATAAGTTCACAGTGACATATTTAGGAGTTACTTTGTACAAGAGGCTCACATGTGGGCCCCAAGTTAACCGAGACTGTTTGTTTGGCCTGTAACACTACATTGCGCCTGTATGTCTGCAATTCCACCAATTTCCATGACCAGGGGATACCATCAGTATTTGTTGAGGCATATTCTGACCGGTATAGGCAACTTTTACGTAAGACAGTTAACTAATCGACTGGCTACTGCGCTGGCTAGGCCACGAAGATATCGAAGGCTTAATAGGACCCATCCATCATGAACCCATCATAACATGAACCAAGGATCGAACATAGATCTAAACCTGATCCGTGAACAAGATAGAAAAACAAAAATTCGCCGGAAATATATATTTTTTTCTCACTTTTCTGACTTCTTAGACAATTTTCCGGCTCGAGATCAGGTAGTTGCGTTTACTCGCAACTTAGCACTCGCACCAAAAAATGAGAAAAACTGTATAGCCAGTCACTGTTTCATAGACTTCCCAGTCTAATCTTCAGCAGCCTTTGCTAGTGACTTCAGGTTTTGCCAATTGCTTTTCCAGTTCTCATATTAGTTTCTTATGTTAATTGCTCAGATAGTATGAGAAGTTCAGATTTTTTATCAGTCAGATACTCAGCGGATGTTTTAAATACCCTTGCAATTTTTTAAAAACTAGAGCTAGTTTTTATACCGATCGTTCCAATGGCAGCTATATGCTATAGTCATCCGATTTTGATCAATTTTTCCAGAATTGTGTGGAAGCATATAAAACTAATATATATCACGATTGGTGACGCTACGATGAAAAACAAAAAAGTTTTTCTCACTAGAACTAGTTTTTTGACAGACCGTTTCTATGACAGCTATATGCTATAGTGATCCGATGTCAATAAATTTTTCCAGAATTGTATGGAAGTATATGAAACTTATATACACCACGATTGGTGACGCTACGATGGAAAACAAAAAAGTTTTTCTCACTAGAACTAGGGTTTGGGCCGATCGTTCCTATGGCAGCTATATGCTATAGTCCTCCGATCCGGCCGATTTCGACAAATGTGCAGCCTATGTGTATTTAAAGACTTTTTGCAAAGTTTGGTCAACATAGCTTTAAAACTAAGGAAGGAGATAGCATGAAAATAGACGTACAGACGGTCGGACTGTCAGACGGATTTGAACACAGCTCGTCATGCTGATCAACAATATATATAGATTAGGGGGTTTGAGATGCTTCGTTCTATGCGTTACAAAAATCGTGACAATTTTAATAGAGGGTATAGTAAGGGTATAAGGCAAGGATATAGAAACTTTTATGTAATTACACAGTAAATAATGGTTATTGGAAGAATTTTATAATTAAACTCATAAATAATCTTTTTGTAAGACTTTTATGAAAATGTAAAAGAATAACTGTTACTAAAGAATTTTGTTTTATTTATCAGAAAAAACAGTTATCAAAAGACTTTTATTATAAAATTCAGTAAATAAAACTCATTCAGATACTTAAAATTAATATTGCTTAAAATTAATATCAACAACAAGAGGATTTAAACTAAGTTAAGATTTTTATTAACCGTAGAAACTAAACACGCTGTTCTACTAGTCGTGGGTATTCGTGAGGCATCTCCAAAAAAAAACATTTGTGAAGTTAATTCAACTGTAATTCAACTTTAAAACTTTTTGAGCCTTGTAGAATCATCAATGCTTCATTCGATGCATCCAATCAAATTAGACAATTTTTGGAGCACTATTTGCAAATTTAAAAATTCTAACAAGATTACCTCAGTATGCAATGTGGTGAGAAATCTAAGCACAAGCTGATTAGGAAAATTGGTTTTGTGATTGTCTTTGTGTTTGTTTTAATAAATGAATTAAATTTTGTTACAAATAAAGTCTTTAAATTCGAAATGTTTACTCAAAGACTTTTTTAAGGTTAAGCAATAATGACAATGGCAGAAAGATTGATCGCTGAGCAGGTATCAGAAAATATGATACATCGAATAGTTTCTGCTTAACGATGTACTACATTTTTGGCTAAAGCCATTAAAAGAAAATATAAGCGTGAAAGGCCATAAATTTTAAATGACCATACTCCGTGTCACCATATAAAATAAATATATATATAAGTAGTCAACCTTAGGCATTATAATTGAATGCAAAAAACTCGTGAATTTCGAACAAAATTAAAAAAAAGAGAAAATGGAAAAGTACTTTAAAATCATCACCAAAATCAAGAAAAGATTAAAAATTCAACTGCAATGTATAAAGCTATAACTAGAGGTTGAGAAAAAAATCTTTTTTTGTGGGAAAAATTTAATTTTTTCCGTAAAGTCACTGAACATATGTAAATGTATTTCCTGGCCTCACTTTGCTTTGATAATTCCGCTTAAATTGAAAATCACTCACTCCACACTTTTCCGACAATTGAAAACTCTTTAGCGTGCATGAAAACGAATCGTTTGTACTTTTTTTTCGAGAGTATTTGAAACTTCGTTGTTGGAGCGATTTCGCTTTCATCAGAATACTTGTGTTTGGTTCTGTGTTTTTTTTTTTTTTTTTAGAGGATAACTGAAACCTTTCAGCGCTTTTACGGCTTTCCTCGACGCTCTCTGTGCGTGGCCACGAAGCATGTGTGTTGTTTGAGGGGCTCTCTGCCCGGCTCGCTTGTCCCTGCCCTCTTGCGCCGGAGATTGCATGTCGATGCGACTTAATTGCATTTCAGACAGCGCTGCCAACGAGCTGCATTCTCCGTTTGCCGTGTTGAGCGGAAGGAAATGCCGCTAAGTACAACTTGTCGGGGGAACTGAGCGCCAACTTGAGTCCCTGGCCATGTATCGGTATTGTTTCTGTGTAAGGCGGCGGCTCAGGAGAAAGCGAAAGGAGCAGCAATTTAATAGCCACCAAGGAGCTTGTATGCCAAAGGAAAGGCAAGCCAAAGCAAGGATGTGTGTACGTGTAAAGCCCGAAAAACCTAAACGGTAAGTTTACCTCCAAGGCTAGTTGCCACACTTTATGTTGGGGGGGATGGGTTGGCTGGGCTGTCAAAGCTAGCGACGACCGGGTAAATCCAAATCCACCCAATTTGCCTGCAACTCGCCACCATTCGCCACCACTCACCATTACTAATGCAGATGCCAGGCTATCAGGGTAGAAATAGTCGGGATAGCAGTAATGGCAAAAACCGCCGACAAATCTGCTGCATTGCCCCCCACTGAACCGGGAGACGAACGGAGGACGAACGGTACCAGCGGGGCAAACTAACAGAGTGCTTATTTTAACGAAGTTACAACAACTTTTGCAATACAAACAGTAATGCCAGGGCAGATTCACACTCGGCACAACAGACACAGACAGTGAAATAAACAGACACACACACAGACACACTCGCCAATACAAATGCACTGCCGTAAAGCTCCTGAAAAGTATGCAACAACATTATGTACGGCCACAATGTACTTACAACGAAGCTTAGATGCTCTTACAGAAAGTGGAAAGGTGAACTTTTTTAAAGATGCAATTAATGATTAATAAAGTCTAACCAAGTTTAACATCGGCGGATCTAACAAGATACAGCTTAAACTTTCATTTCTCAAGCCATGTTAACATTACCCAAACTATTTTCAAAAAAAACTTTAAATTTTAATGTGAAAAATGGTATGGGCTTAGTTTAATGCAGAGTAAGCCCGCCATAGCCCTGGAAGCCGAACACTTTCCAATTGCAAGCCGTAGTCATGCCGAAACGATATCCAAAGAGTCAGTCAGAAAGTCAATCACACTAATTAAAAAAAACAATGTATTTTATTTATGTTTTGGGGGAAAACCCAAATCAAAATTTACATTTTCTTGATTCTCTGTTTTCTACACTTTTAAACATCCAAAAATATAAGATCAACCATTGAATATGTAAATTTCGTTAATATTGGCTTGACAATTTTTTACTTGGTAATTTTCACAGTGCAAAGCAGCCACTACATTCACACTTTTTCTCTCCTCTATTCTTGGCGACCCTTGGTTTAATGTAACGATCACAAGATTACACATTTTAAGCATATTTCTAAGCATTCGCCTGGCCAAACGAAAAGTTTAATGCTTAGTGCGAGCTTTTTGCTAAAGGAACGGTACGGTTTACGGCATGAGAGAATCCCACGAGTGCGGGCAGTAATTCAACACCTATTCCAGAGATATTTGGAGATCTTGTAGGATATCAGCCAACAATAGTAAACCCATAAGCGCAAATAGAAGAATCTGCTTAAGAAGGTATTTTGCTTTATTTTCAATGATAAATAAAATGTGGAACAACAATTAGAAAACTAACTGCAGGTTTCACTCATAAATTGTTGGCGGGGTCATGGGCGAGGACACGAAAATTAAGAAAACTATTCTTCGTATGACCGGACATTTGTTTTAATTGACTTAAAATATGATAAAGTCGCATATTCAGAAGCAGAACACAGTGATGCGTAGTTGCATTGGTCCTATAGATGGGCCACTAATCAGATTGCTTTATTTGGCTACAGTAAATGACAACATTCTTTTATACAAATATTGTCATAATTCGAAATCTATATTGAAGGGAAAGTTGGAACTCGTTGCAATCGCCCATTCGAATTCACTAGTCAACCATTTCCAAAATTTTGAAGGAGACAATGTGTTGAATGTCAAGAAGTACCTGGCATTTCAATCTTCGAACATGGAATGGAAAAAGAAATTTTATGAATTTCTTATTGTACAACATATTGTGTTAAAATATATATTTAAAAAAAAAAACTATTTATATTGAAAATTTGTACAAGCAAACATTGCAAAAATTGGTTCTTACTATTTAAATTTCAAAGATGACAACTATTAAATTTTCATGGCTATTGCTGATGCTAATCATAAATTTAAATTTATTAAAATGCCGGCACATGTGGCAAGTGTGACCGTTCGTACTTGCGATAGAAATCCAGAACCAAAAACGTATATAGCTGTACCGTTCACTCGCATTTAATTAATGAAAAGATTAATATCGTGTCATACAGGCTTTAAGGAAGAAATGAATGTAGATTAATCGTGATTGGCGTCGCATAATAATTTCCCCACTTGGTGTTAGTATTTTGGTACCGATTTGGCTCGCTATTGTATGGCATTCGTAACACAAGGCCACACGAAAAAACCAAGCCATTCACATTTCCACTTACTACTTTTTTTATATTACCCTCAGTTTCCAAGGTATATCTGAAAACGTGTATTTTGTATTTTTTTGTTTGGGCGACATTTTGAATTATGTGGCAACACTCTGTCTGCTTACCACTGAAATCAAGGAGAAGGGGGAACCCAAAAACCGTTGTAAGACTTGTGGTGTGGATATATGGGGGTGGCAACTGCTTTATAACACCAATCATATCCATCCATCATCACACCTTTCCCGGTGATTGCTGTGTTACTAAATTAAGCAAATTTTTTTTTAAAAATAAGAACAAAATGTTCATGAAACATGCCCAAACAGTTCATAAAACAAGCACAAAATGTTCACGAAACAAGCCCAAAAAATCCAAAGTGAGAACAAAATGTTCATGAAAATCGTACCCCAATGTTCATGATTTGAGAACAAACGTGCATGATAGACTTTCGTCAACGGATGTTCATGATTTTGGTACTTTTAGAACGGATTTTTTTCTCGGTGTACATAAACGATTCGTACGAAAAAAACGTTACTTTCTTAACATAGCCTAGGATCGTGAAATAAGACCTGAAAGTGAAAATCTGCATTTTTCAGAAAAATTTGTCGGCTTAAATAAATTATTATTGCCATCTTTGTTAGCCCGTTTGTTAAAAATAGTTTGAATACAAACTTAGATAAGTGTTCGTTGCCTACGTTGTAACAGACAGAAGGAAGCATCTCCGACCTTATAAACTATATACATTCTTGATCAGCATTAACAGCCGAGTCGATATAGCCAAGTCCCTCTGTCCGTCTGTCTGTCCGTATGAACGAAGAGATCTCAGAGATGGTACGAGATAGAGGTTTGAAGTGTATGAAACATAAGCTTTTTAAACTCACATATATTTTACTCATCATTATTTATCGAACACCCCCATACATTGTTTTCCGATCAGATAAACGATACACAATTTGAAAAACTCCTGAAAACTCCCACAATTTTGGAGATAGATTGTTCGAACCTTTTAGACATATATCCTACTCAGCATTACTTATCAAACCCCCATACATCGTTTTTCTATCAGATGAACGATAGTAGAGTTGCCACCCCCACAATTTAAAAAAAACCTCAAAACTCCCACAATTTTAAAGATTGATTGTTCGAACCTTCTAGACATATATTCTACTCAGCAAAACTCATTAAGCTCTCATAAATCCTTTTTCGATCAGATGAATAGCAGAGTTGCCACCCCCACAATTTAAAAAAAAACGTCATATCTACTATAATTTTAAAGATAGATTGTTCAAATCATTTAGGCATAGATTTTAATCGTCATTTTACATCGATCCACTGTACTCCATTTCCAGATCAGATGAACGATAGTCGAGTTATAAGCAAATCAAATAATTACGATGGGCAGCACTGGCCGATATCGTTTTGGGCAGCACTTTCACAGTTTGTGTGACCCCACACCTAAAAGATTTCATTTACGTACAATCTTTGACAGGTACAGAGTATATTACAGTCGGGATTGACCGACTTTCTTACTTGTTTTCGTGCAAAGTTCGCCAATCACGATCACAATCAAATTGATATAAGAAACACTGAAAAACGGTAATATTTCAAGTTTTAAAAAAGTGTGCAAAAAAGTTTTTACGTTTATTAAGAATTAAGCATTAAATTGTAACTATTTTCAGTTCGAAAATTAAGTGATTTTATTTAATTTTTTAGACTCAATATTTTCATTTTGAAGTTATTCGCATCGAAAATCCTCATACTTTCTGTTTGGAATGAAAGAGCATTCTGGCAAAACAAATGTTCGTACATATGAAGCTGCTACAATTCTGTTAGAGTACCGGCTGGGACCAACTATTGCATGGAAAGTTAAAGAGGGAAGGGGGCGGTCTGGGCACCACTAGAAACTTTACGACATGCAAAAATTGTGAGCAGAGAGCGGATATAATTGTCGGTCTTCTCGTAACTTTGCCGTGGGGAGCAGATTAGTTGATTTGTACATAGACAGTCAGACACACACACACACACACACATGCATACACAGTTACATTGAGAGCTGCGTCCAGTTGAAAACGAATCCTTTTAACCAAATGATATGCACTGAACAATTGTTCACTACTGCAGTTTTTCTCCCTGTGTATGTGTGTGTGTGTGTGTTTGTGTGTGGCCAAATGTGTAATGTGGGGCAGTAAGCAATAGTTTGTAGTTGTTTTTGCTTTTGTTTTGGTTGTTGCTGCTGCACTGGGCATTGCTCTAACTTTTCTACCACATCGCAATTTAATTTTATAGTCGAAAACACACAGCGGCGGTGGCTGTGGCGCAGGCAGCGGCTGCTTCAGCGGTTCGTTTGGTTTGAGTCACTCTCCACTCCCACTCTATAAATATCATTTCGCTGCTTCCCATTTTTGCCTGCTCTCTCTTCTCTACTGATTTATGTATAATTCAGCTAAGCAAATCAAAACTAAATCATAAACGATTAGCTCGCTGGTCGACTACACTGATTAAAACAAATAGAAGACCCAAGAGCAGCCCAAGGAATGGTCCCAGCCCAAACGCCCACCCACTAAGAGGAGCCACAGCTCAAACTCAAATCAGTTGGCAAATTTATACATGACTGAGCAATGCCCGATGAGAAGGAGGGGATAAAGGGGTATACCTGGTCGGGTGGTCTTTCAGAGCAGAGCAAAACTGAAAAGGAATGATGTGACTTTTGAGTTTATTATTATTTGAAAACTGAATGTTAAAAAAGGGGTTTCAAATTTCACAGCACATTTTTATTCGAAAGTTAAGAAAAGCTTTTTAAAAATTTGTAGAAAAAGCGAAAGAGAGTTGGATGAATCACTTTAGATCAGTGGTGGGCAAAAAACACAGTCACATTTTAAATTATTCTAAATTATTTATTAAAATTTTTCAAAAATTATGCAATCCTGTTACAAATTAAAAACGTAATAAATCAAGTGTTCCAAAGTGTGCTCTTTATTTGGTATATGAGACTTACCCGTGATTTCCCTACCGAAATCACTTTCGTCTCATAAATGTCTGTAACTTCACATCTCCATTCACCAAGCCATGACTATTTGGCCCATGATACCGACCGGTGCTTAGTTTAATTTTAGAACTAATCAAGTACTGAATACAGATATGCATATGCCTCCCCTTCATACAGACCGCACACACTCGCTGCTTTATGCTAACGCTGCGGCCGTTTCAATTTTCGAGGTGCCCTTCTCCAGGTATGGATTTTGTGCAGCGGCATCAGCAAACAGCAATAACTACGGCTACGTGCGGAGTCCGTGTCCTCCTCCTCCTCCTCTGCAAAATCAACAGAGGAATAGTAGGCGGAACACGCCCACCAAATGACCATCCAGCTAGCTAGTTGCTCATTGAAATGGAATCTAATCGGCTTTTGATTTTACAAGTCCTTTTCACAAAGTTTGCCGGTGGCTGCCGCTTTTGGTCTCAATGTGTGTATTACAATATATATAGGTATATAGGATAAGGGGTGTGTGTGTGTGTGTGTATATTAGAGGAGTGTCTGATTCTCTGTGGCTCACTACTGTTCGTTGCCATTTTGCACTTGGCATAAGTATGCAATATCCGTTTCCGTTCGTTACGTTTGTTACCAGGCTCGAACTTGATTCCGACTGGGCAATAGACGTGCACTCGAGAGATTTCTGATACAAGAAAGGGGTGCAGCGGTGCAGGGAGTGAAGCGCAAGAGTCCTTCAGTGCCATCCACTTTTGACTTGTCAGGTGCCAACAACAACAACAACAGCAACAACAGAGGGAACGTCGCTTATTGTAATAAGCAGAAGTCAAAGTGCAATTTCTTTAGAAACTTTGCCAGTCAAACAGCAATACACAGCAGACGAGGGAGGCCAAAGAACTTATTGAAAAGTGCAAATTAACAATATCGTTATTGTTTTTAGTTTCTCTAGATCGTTTACACTAAATATAGTTGCAATAACTGGCAACACAAGGCAACAAAAAGAATCTTTAAGGGCAACAAAAAAAATTTATATTATCCGTTGAATATTTTTCTTAATAATTTTTTAAATCTTCAATAGCTTAAAAAAATAAAGCCTTTTATAGGATTTTTTAACTACCGTTAAACTCAACCGTTTTTGAAAAACTACATATGTATGTAAATGGGTTTCACAAAATGTTTATTTAACGCGATATTAAGCATACTGATTTTAATAGGTAATTAGAAGAATATCAAAACTTGGTGGCTTAAACTTCCGTAAGCTTCTGCGACTCTTGGCAATGACACACAATCAACTCTCTACGACCCACAGTGGCTCGTTTCGCCGATTTAGCGATGCAAAAATCATAACTTTTGAACGGAAAGAAGAAAGAGAATTGATGTAGCTTTAAAATGAGCTAAAGCATGTCTTTGTAGGTCAACAGGGTAACTCAGGATCGGCTGCTAAAGTTCATATTTGAATACACTGAAAAGATTTCATGAAATAGGCAAATCATTTTAATTTTTTTTTACGATTTTCTTTATGTTTTAAAACTAACTAAATTTAATAAAAATTATATTTGAAATTACAAAACAAAAAATTATTTTCATAAAAAATTAGTTCAAACATTGAAATTGTTAATTTTCTTTAAAAATGGTGTCAATATAGGTATTCATATTATTAGTACTTAATAGTTCTAATATTTCTGGTGAATATTCTTCGGTTAATTCGTCGAGTGTTCTTGATGTGTCTGAGAGATGAGATACGGGGATTAGAGGAGGCCGACAACATGTTGAAAGGTTTATGTTTTCTTGATTTCGTGATATTTTGCAAGTGTTCGCATATCTATACCTTTTGTAGTCCTTATATTTAGATTCTTGGGTTTCTTCTGACAACTCTCCCATTGATAAAAGTTGTCGTATTTAATATTTATATTTTCTACATAACAGATTTCTTGTTTCCTTTTTTCCATATTTGCATGCATCAACATTTTCACCACAGCTTAAGACATTGATAATGATCTTTAACCTTTTAATGACATCCAGATAAATTTCTGTTATCTGAGCAGTTGCCTCATCGTTATTAAAGAATCTCCGAGATGGTTTCCATCGTTTGTGTTTCAATACCCCTGCTTGGGGTAGTCGACTTTTAGCCTGAGCTATGCCAAGAACTTTTTTTAAATATCAGGTTATCGGATAATTTCCCTTGGTTTTGTGTTAGCACTGTCATCAGAGTCGCCCCTTTGTTGTGGAAGAGTATATTCCCATTTAAGCATGAACTCCATACGAAAGATCCTTGCATGCAATGGAGAAATGTCGTATTCACAATTATGATCGTCCGTTTCCGATGTCTCGAACTCCTGAAAGTCCTTTTGCTTCCTCTTGCTGATAGCACATGCCAATTTTGATTTGGCATTGTGATAACGCTCAAGACTTTTCCTTTAATCATAGTCAAGAAGCATTGAAATCCAATCAGAACATTTTTCCTCTTTTATTTTCGACTGGGATTGGCCTGCTTTACCTGCACGTTACTTGGCATTTATCATTGCAGCGTCTACTTATGCGGGGATACGCAGCTGCAACTTTTAGAATACATTAATTATTGGCTACCACATGATTTTCATGCTTCAAATTCATGGCGACGAGCGAAACTTTTTTTTCCGAGACTATTAATGGTAAAAAAATGACCCAAAAATAGTGTCCATCCAAAACCTGAGTTCCAACATCCATATTTGAAATAATAAAAATGTAAGTGCATTTCAATTAAGAATTAATCCATCTTTTGAATAAAATCAACCAAATTTAAATCGGAATATCCGTTTGGTTTTTATACGCTCCCAAAGTTGACATTTGAAACCAAAAAAATCACAAATTCAAATGTTTAAAAAATTATTCAACTTCGAACCACTGTAAAATCTAAAGTAATCGACCAAATTCCAAAAAAACCAAAGTTTTTCTGGCTATCTGGAGTTTCCTTTATTGAAATAAATTATTTTGGTAAACAAATTCGAACATCAAAATTTGATTTTTGCAACGCTAAACCGGCACTGTGCGCCGGTATCCTACAAAAAATCCTCTTTAATAGACTTCTATAATGAGGAACGGTTTTAAGCTGCAAAATCAATTTTATGTCGTATTCACAGACTTCAGCAAAGCTTTCAATTCAGTCAATCATCTGATTGAAACTCTTTTTTTAATCATGTTGGCGCTCTTGAACTCTGCATGAATGAATATATGCTTTAAAACAATGCTTCAAATTGTGTTCCAAATCGGATGACTATATCATACAGCTGGCTTAAGACCGATTGGGCGAAAAATGGGTCTTAGTAAAAAATATTATTGTTTTCCATGAAATATACTCTGAAATTATAAATAATATATGTTTTCAAACAGTTTTACCAATTTCAGTTAAGATCAAAGGAATATATTCTATAGCTGTCATAGAACTGATCGGGTAGAAAAGGGGTCTAGTTTTGGTAAATATTTCTGTTTTCTAAAATAACGTTCTTTAACTCAGCAATAACGAAAATTAATTCGTCTCATAGCAAAATTTCTTCTGAGTCGGAGGACTATCCGATCGTTCGGAAAATGTGTCTAAGGCTGGGTTCACACTGTTCGACGCATGAGACATGACAATCTAGTAGGCCCTTATGTTGACTTGTTTTCATTTTTTTTTTTTTTTTCGATTGTTCAAATTTATTTAATGTAGCTTATATACTAATGAACATAAAGTATACTTAAATTAACTTAAACTAGTCTCTTCCAGAGCTCTCTGTTTAAGTGGTATTCCCGTTATATTTAGGTATTCCTTTTCAGAATTTTTTAACTTAAGCTTATTTACTAAATGTAACTTAATACATAGTTATTATTAATGGGGTGGCAATGTTGTCTTGTTTTCATTGTGAAAATCTTGTCATTTGACATTCAAAACAATACAACATGAAGGCTTACTAGATTATCATGTCTCATGCGTCGAAAAATGTGAACTCAGCCTTACTGAGAAAACTTAATTGTTTTTGATCGTGGAGTGACCAAAATTTAATGCTTTTGAATTTAAAAATATCTAACATCAACATACATGTCTTCTATATATTTTATCAGTTAAATCAGTTAATACACTTTTGCATATGTTTTTAAACTTACTGTCAGTAGCTTTGCCTTTTTATTATTTTTTGTATAGAATTAAAAATGAAAATAATATCTGGATCGGTTATGGTCAAATTGATTCGGTATCGGTTATTTGTTTTTTCTTTGTTACGAAATCGATTCGAGTTAAAAAACCATTTCGGTTTCGGTTAAAAGTTTTTTATTTAAAAAAAAATTAGTCGTGATATAAGTATCATTCGATCCAGTTCCGAATATCGAGACGATTTTTTTGTGTTCTTGAATTCAACCTAAATTACGGGTTGTGGAAAGTGACATTCATATTGACAGTTACCAGTGGTGGTACAAACGACTGCACGAAAATTGCCTCTGAATTCGAAACATTCTCGAAAGTTGCGGTTTAAGTTTGTTGCGTGCAATCAGTTTCTGAATGGACACCAATTCACCAATAAACGATTGACTCAAATGCGTAAAGCATTTGTTCCTGCAGTTGTTTTTTGATTTCCTTTATTAGCAACTGGATTTTAAAATTATCTCACTTCGGACATTCTGAGGATTTATGAAATCCGATTAAGGATTTTTCTTTAAGCAATGTCGATTATCATTGAAATCGACCGGTCATCTACCTTACACAATAAAACACACGCGTCTTGGACTTAGAACAATGAAACTTGAATTGAGGTGCTGAGTTTTCTTTTGAAATATCTAGGTCTGCGTTTTCTATGTGACGATGGCAATCATTGAACAATGGTGATACAAACGGACAGACGGACAGGGCTAGATCGACAAGGCTATGGCGTCGAAAATGCATCATTTTGCCTGTTAAATATATTTGCACGCAATTAGATTACCCTTTTTGATCTATAAAAATTTTATTTTTGACAAACACCCACTTCAAAAAGTTGATTACAAAAAGTTGATTGGACACACCAATAATGTCTTAATTCTTTGACGCCCTGTCCACAAATACAGTTCGGCTATGTATGATGAAAAAAATAATAATTAAAAATTATGAAAAATTAAAAAAAAATTATCCAACCGAATTATTGAATGTCAAAAGAGTAGTGTTGGTAAAAGGTTATTGTTAATTTCAACAGAACATTTCCATCTTTAAATTTTCTTTTCGGTGCCTAGGGTCATTGTCTTAATTTTCTTTTTTCTTATTTATTTTTTTAATTTTTGCATTAATTTTCCAAATTTTTTAAAATCATTTAAAAAATATTAAAACTTCTTGACTTTTTGTCGCCTGTTATGGTTCCACTCTCGTTCAGATTTTAATCTATTCTATAGATGCAGATTCATACAAAAAGCTGCTCATTGCATCTTGGAAGCTTAAGCCTTTTGGCCTATGGCACCAAATGATGTCCAGGAAGTGATAATATTAAGCGCTTGAGAAGTACTCGAAACACGTCCCACCCAAGATGTATCTATGAGGTGGGGAAAAAAACACAACACAAAAAATTTTTTGTGGGGGGAAAAAACAAAAGGAAAAGGGGGGGCCCCCCCAGCGGTCCTCCCCAACCCCAAAACTCGCGCGGCCCGAACAAACAAAAAAAAAAAAAAAAAAAAATAAAATCAAAAAAAAAAAAAAAAATTATTTTTTATTGTGTACACCACAAACCCCCCGGGACCATCACCCCCGGGGGGGGGGGGGGGGGGGGGGGGGGGCGGCCACCCCACCCCCAACCACACACAAAAACAAATAAATCTCTCTCTTCCCTCCCTTCACCAAAAAACAAAAAAAGATAATATTTAATTTTTCAACTCCCCCCCACACACAAAAAAATATCCCACCCCCCCAAAGCATCCTCTCGACCAGCTCTGCACCCTCCCCCCCTCCCCTTCCGTCTCGCTGTGCATTCAATTGGAAGCTCTAAAGCCCTCTCAATGTGTGCTTTGCCGCTTTAAGCAGCAGCTTCATGGCCTTATCAGGCATCAGACATTTTATTATGCCACGCCCCTTACCCTCCACCACCCACACGAAACCGAAATGCAATAGCAATTGCAAAGCGGAAATTGCCGTCTGTCTGACTTTGATTTGTTGACCTGCCTTCAGTTTATTACGTCGAATGATTTGCTGATTGATTTGTCACCTCTTGACCCGTTCTGGGAAATGGTACTGAAGTATTTCCCACAAACTAGTTAACGCAATGTTATTTAATATTTAATTGGTTTGCCATAATTACGTAAAAACATTAAAATATCTTTTATTTATAAGCACCCAGGACCGAGTTTGTATGTGGAGACGGGGGGCGGGGGGCTCTAGGACCTCTCTGAAGCTGAAAGTTGAGCTGTTGAGTTTTATTTTTGTTACATTTTTTGGTCCCCTTTCCTGCTTGACGCTGCTATATGCATTAAGCATTAATTATTAAAAATGTCAGAGCAACTGGGCAAAAAAATGGATGACGAGAAGGATGACGATGAGGATGAGAGAAGAAAACTATTTTTGTGGATATGGCAAGAACTTTCTGGGCCGTTAAAATGTTGTGTCAAATGAAGAAATGACTTAAATTTAATTTTTAAATACGGAAAAACAAAGTGTGGCACGTTTTCTGTTTAGTTTTCATATGAAACATTTTGGCTTTATTATTTGCTTAGTTTCACCTAATAAAGCTCGAATTTCTCTAATTTCCCACTTAAAATTTTCCAAAATTTCCATTTGCCATTTTCCGGAACTTTCCTTTGCCGAAAACCGAGAACCACAACGCATATGAGTTTTATGACTAGCTCAAAGTTAACTTAGCGTAAAGCAGTTGTGGGCGTTGGGTGGCGTTGGGCGGGAAAACTAACCAACCAACTATATAAATATGCACATGGTATGGACTAAGCTTTGGGGCAGCAGCTGCTGATGCTGCTACCGGAACAATGACAAGGCGAGACTTGCCAGCCCCCCCTCTACCACTCTCTCTCACTCTCTTTCTCTTGCCCGAACTCTACTCAGGTTCACTTGGTGGGTCCAGAGTCTTTTCTCATCATAACCCAAACGAAATGAGGTTAATTAATGAATTGTTAATATCATTTGCGACCACACGTTGCCACATTCGTTTCACCTGCCCCCAAATACACCAACCCCCCAACCCGCTGTGCAAACAGTTGCTGCAATGATCTCGCTCTGCGCCTTGGCAGCTGCAACATAATATTATTATGAGGTGAGGGCCGAGTTGGTGGAGTTGCTGAGTGGGGAATGAGGGGGGAAGCTATTTTTTTATTTCTGCCCGAGCGTCAGCTGCAATCCAATTTCTAGCTTGAACATTGTGTGTGAGTGTTGCTGCTTTATTATTTTAGCAGCACATGTCTACACACACACACATACACATATGCCAGAGAGCAGGGGCGTACTACAAAAACTTTTTCGTTAAAGGGATGCATTGTGATGAGACTTTTTATACCCTTGCAGAGGGTATATTAAAATTGTCACGATGTTTGTAACGCATCGAACGAAGCATTTCCGACCACATAAAGTATATATATTCTTGATCTGCATGACGAGCTGAGTTCATTTCCGTTTGTCCGTCTGTCCGTCCGTCTGTTTCTATGCTATCTCCTCCCTCAGTTTTAAAGCTATCTTGACCAAACTTTGCAAAAAGTCTTTAAATACAAATACGCTGCACATTTGTCGGAACCGGCCGGATCGGATGACTATATCATATAGCTGCCATATGAACGATCGGTCCAAAAACTAGTTCTAGTGACAAAAACTTTTTTGTTTTCCATCGTAGCGCCACCAATCGTGATATATATTAGGTTTATATGCTTCCACACAATTCTGAGAAAATTTATCAAAATCGGATGACTATAGCATATAGCTGCCATATAAACGGTCGGCACAATATCTAGTTCTAGTGAGAAAAACTTTTTTGTTTTCCATCGTAGCATCACCAATCGTGGTATATATTAGTCTTATATGCGTCCACACAATTCTGGAAAAACTGATCAAAATCGGATGACTATAGCATATAGCTGCAATATAAACGGTCGGTCCAAAAACTAGTCCTAGTGGGAAAAACTTTTTTGTTTTCCATTTTATAGTATATTAGTTGTATATGCGTCCACACAATTCTGGAAAAATGTATCAAAATCGGATGACTAAAGCATATAGCTGTTATATAAACGGTCGGTCCAAAAACCAATTCTTCTGAGAAAAAATTTTTTATTTTCCATCGTAGCTTCACCAATCGTGGTATATATTCGTTTTATATGCTTACACCCAATTCGTGAAAAATTGATCAAAATCGCATGACTATAGCATATAGCTGCCAAAGGAACGATCGGTCTAAAAACTAGTTCTTATGAGAAAAACTTTTTTGTTATCAATGGTAGCGCCTTTCAAAAACTGCAAGGGTGTTTAAAACATCGGCGTAGCCGATATTAACCTTCCATTTTTATTATTTTATTGTACTACACTCAAAATAAATCTATATTTTTATACCCTTGAAAAGTGTATATTAATTTTGCCACGATTTTTGTAACGCATAGAAATATTCATTTCCGACCACATAAAGTATATATATTCTTGATCAGGACGACGAGCTGAGTTTTTCAATGTTCCGTCTGTCCGTCCGTCCGTCTGTCTGTTTCTACTCAAACTAGTCCCTCAGTTTTTAAGCTATCGAGCTGAAATTTTGCAAAAAGTCTTTTTTTACATGCACGCAACAAATATGTCGGAACCGGTCGGATCGGATGACTATATCTTATAGCTGCCATAGAAACGGTCGATCCAAAAACTAGTTCTAGTGAGAAAAACTTTTTTGTTTTCCATCGTAGCGTCACCAATCTTGGCATGTGTTAGTTTTATATGCTTTCACATAATACAGAAAAAGTTTATCAAAATCGAATCACTATAGCATATAGCTGCCATAGGACCGATCAGACGAAAAATGTGTTCTACTAAGAAAGTTTTTTGAAATCAAATTTTTATTTTTAATGATTTAAAAATTTAAAATATCTGATTTCTATATCCTATAAATTTTAACGGTTAAATTAGTTGGAGTAAACTTTTTCAAGTGTATTAAAACTCGCCAGAGTCCAAGTTAGCTTTCTTCTTTTTTTTTTGATTTTGCCAGAGTCGCATAGAAATATTCATTTCCGACCACATAAACTATATTATTCTTGATCGGACGACGAGCCTAGTTCAATTATGTCTTCTGTCGGTCCGTTAGTTGTCTGTCTACGCGAACTAGTCCCTCAGTTTTAAAGCTATCGAGCTGAAATTTTAAATCTTCTTTTTTCGCAACTAATATGTCGGACCGGCCGATCGGATGACTATAGCATATAGCTGCCTTAGGAACGATCGGTCTAAGAACAAGTTCTAGTTTGAAAAACTTTTTTGTTTTCCATCGTAGCGTCACTAATCTTGGTATATGATAGGTTTATATGCTTTCATATAATACAGGAAAAGTTTAACAAAATCGGAGGACTATATTATATAGCTCCCATAGAAACGGTCGGTCAAAAAACTACTTCTAGTGAGAAAAACTTATTTGTTTTCCATCGTAGCGTCTCCAATCTTGGTATATATTAGTTTTTTATTCTTTCACATAATTTTGGAAAAATTTATCAAAATCAGATGACTATAGCATATAGCTGCCATAGGACCGATCGGTCGGAAGAACTTTTTTTACTAAGAAAAAGTTTTTGTTTTAATGGTAGTAAAATTTTTATTATCAATGATTTAAAAATTTTAAATATCTGATATCTATATTCTATGTATATTTTTACGTTAGTCGTAAATCAGTTGAGACAAAATTTTTTCAAGTCGTATTTTAAATACTTCGGCACTGTTCGGATAGTGTACCTTTGCCTTCCTTTTTAAGATCTTTTCAACTTTATTAGAGGTTGGAACAGTCTTAAATCAAATCCGACTTACTTTTTAAACAATAATGTGCATACTTTAAACTAGTATAAAATGTTCTTAACATAATTCCCAACACAATCATGAAGCAAAAAAAATTAATATCTTAAATCAATACAAAACGAGAAGGCAAAGCTAACTTCGACTGTGCCGAAGTTTTAATACACTTGCAAAAGCTCGATCCAACTGATGTAACCGATAGAATATATATATAGGATATAAAATTATTGACATCAAATTTTGAGCACGCTTCCATAAAAAAAGTTTTTTCAGTAAGGCACATTTTCCGACTAATCTGTTTTATCGATCTGTTTGAAAGCATTTAATTTTTGTTATTGTTGAGTTTAAGAACTTTTTCATAGAAGTCAAAAATATCTTTCTTAGTAAGACTCATTTTTTGTCTAATCAGTTCTATGGCAGCTACAGAATATTGTCTCCCATTTCCGACCAAATTGTACATGTATTTTCAAGTATTAAATATGAAATTAGAATTTTGAGTGCATTTTCTAGAAGTGGTTGATTTAAACAGCAAGGCAAATTGAACACAATTTTTTATTTAAGATCAAAATCCACTCCGTTCGTAACAGAACTCTGACAAGCGTTTTTTTCTAAGTGTAGTGTTTTTATACCCTTGCAGAGGGTATGTTAAAATTTTCACAATGTTTGTAACGCATAGAACGAAGCATCTCCGACCACATAAAGTATATATATTCTTGATTAGCATGACGAGATGAGTTCAATTCCGTCTGTCCGTCCATCCGTCCGTCTGTCCGTCTGTTTCTATGCTATCTTCTCCCTCAGTTTTAAAGCTATCTTCACCAAACTTTGCAAAAAGTCTTAAAATACACATTGGCTGCACATTTGTTGGAATCGGCCAGATCGGATGACTATATCATATAGCTGCCATAGGAGCGATCGGTCCAAAAAGTAGTTCTAATGAGAAAAACTTTTTGTGGTTCATCATAGCGTCTTCAATCTTGGTATATATTAGTTTTATCTGCATCCACTCAATTCTGAATAAATTTATCAAAATCGGTTGACTATAGCATATAGCTGCCATATAAACAGTCGGGCAAAAACATAGTTCTTGTGAGAAAAAAAAATATATAGCTGCCATAGTGAGAAAAACTTTTTTGTTATCAATGGTAGCGTCTTTAATAAACTGCAAGATTATTTAAAACATCGGCGAAGCTGTTGTTAGCCTTCTTTTTTTCTTGTTGGTTTGCTTCAAAAAAAAAAATCACATTATTTTGCCACTGGAAAACGAATTTAGAGTTGGGACAAATAACTCTTGTGTTGCTCTTATACTCTTATATACTGGAATTGTAACATTCAGGTACCAACACTTTGAGTTGGTAATTAATCTCTTATATAGGAACCATTTGTTCTTATATTAGGTCTTATACATGATTTGCTAATACCAAAGACAATACTTATATAAGATGACCTCATATAAACTCCCTTAATTTTCGTCTTGAAGCTTCATGGGGAACGACTAAAAAATCTAAGAATAAAACAAACCAAATCAAATATACCAAAAAAAAATATAACATACCAAAACACACAAATGAAAATCTACAACAAATAACATGAAAATCTACAGCAAGCCATTTTCAAGTAAAGAAAACTGATTTTTTTTTATTTATCCACTTTATTGTCGTTTATTTTTCATAACTTACTTTAGTTGCTTTTCTGACTTCGGTTATATTACTCGTTTTTTGACTTTCGTTATCGTCGTTGCAACTTTGCCACTATAATTAATTAATTGGTAATTAAAAATAGAAAAATCAGTTTTTAATTACTAATTAATCTATACTGCTGTGTTGATGTGTGTGTGTAGACATGCGTCATCTACAATGGTCAATATATCTTTGCCTAGTACCTAGTTGTAATTAACACATTTTACGCACCAAGATTTTTTTCTTAAGGTGAAAGTTACTATTGTTGAGTAATTAGGACCAAGTCAACAAGAATCCGTTGTTAGGGGAGTCTGTTCGACTATTCGAACAACGGCGGTAGGGCACAATTAAAAAAAAATGCGTTGGTTCTGCACTTAGAGGTCAAATGGAAATGTTGCATAAATACGTGATTCCATCGAACTGCACAGGCGGAATTACAGTAATTACTTTAAGTTCGTCATCAGTGTTGCTATCTAACACTCACTAGCTATTGTGTTTGCGTTCCCAAACTAGTCGGGCAGTCACTTTTGGAGGTGTGCTACTTTTTCCATGTTTCCATATCTTCGACCTCTCCCTACAATATTAATTGTCTGTCGAAAACAAAATATTTATAGTTTTATGTTTATTAGTTTATTAGAAAAGAGGTCCTCATGTAAGGTTTCTTTTAACCTTTTAAGAAAAAAATTGTTTAAAATTGATAACGTGGAAAAATAAATCAAGTAAGTTTCGGGATTGCAGGATTTATTCAATTCTACTTAAATTTTGGTACCTGAATGTAACAATAAAATATATGACATATAATGGTATAAGAAAAAAATGAACAATATTAGAAATATTATCCAACTCTATTTTGAATGAATACTGGATATCTAACAAACTATTTATTTATATTGCATTTTTGTATTATTTTCTACTGTGCTGAAGACCAACACGATGTAGGCGGTTCAGAGTCCATCTCTATAATTTTACAGGCATTCTTTCAAAGATATCTGAAATACAGTTCACCTATCTTATTGTGCAATGCTTCAAAGTCCTTCAAAAGATTTGGACTTTTTTCCAGCCATACCAAATCCTTACTATCCCCAGTGTTCCCTTTTAAGCTACGCCCCTGCACATCTCTCCCTCTGTGTCTCTTTGCGTGTGGCTCTGTGTGTGTGTGTGTGTGTGTGTGTGTGTGTGTGTGTGTGTGTACGTGTGTGTGCAGCTCATTATTATTAAAATTTGTAGAATTTTTGGGTTGCAACTAAGCTGCATATAAATTCAGCTGCTTGTAGCTCTCAAAATTGTTAACCTTCTCGCCTGCCGCCTGGCGCCTCCCTCCACTTTCCTTCCCCATGTGTGTTATGTTAAAGGATGCGGAGGCTTTACCAGCTCTTCTTCTTCTTCTTCTTTCTGCATAATTCAAAGGCGCAACCGCAACTTGACAATTTTGCTGCCAGCATATGGAAGAGCAGCACACGAAGATGCACATGGGGGAGGGGAGGCGGCAGCTGCCTCAGCACAACTATTTTTCGCTCGATGGAAAAAGTTTTTCGACAAAAACTTAATGGCCTGGCAATCTATTTTTAAAATCTACATTGTTCCATTGCAAATATTGATACAAGCAGAAAGAAAGTATGTGTACGATACGGATTAGTTGCGGGCGGGGAAAGTTCTCACTTTTGACGGATTTAACAATTTTTAAATCAAACAAAAGTTTGTAAATTAATATTAAATTACTGTGTGGCATATGTTAAAGTATAATTTTCCATTTTTTTCGCTTTTAAACAACCGGAATTGCCCAGGGAATGGTTGTTGAAAATCTCTACAAATTTGTTATAAAATTTTTTGATTGTGGCCCAAAGGCATTAAAAAAAATGCACCGCTAGGACTCGTAAAAGCATTTGCCAGTTAAATTATTATCAAAAAAAAATCCCCCTTTTTTCCCATTTATAGCACGTGATAGAAATATCCATTTGAATCCACTAAAGAAGCAAATTGAATAGCGAACGTGTCGTAATAGCCTTAAAGTAGTAGTTGGACATTAAAGCCAAGGCCCGGCATCCTTAACCAAAAACTGAAAATCCATCAACCATGAAATTCGCAGTCAAGCGTACAGAGCGAGACGTTGCAGGCAGCTAGCTTCCAGCTCCACCACCACCCAAGCTACAGCTCCACTACAAACGCGACTGCTTTAAGGCCATTAATCTTCAATGAAAGGCGTTTAATTTATTTGGTTTTAATTTAAATTTTGGCCTCTACGATTTATAGGCCAAACTTTGATGCTGCCATACAAGAGGAGCAATGGTGCGTCATGCAATTGTTGTTCCCATTGTTATTTGTTGGCCTAATTATTAATGTGGGCCACGCCGCAACTTGCAACAATAGGAAGCACCAATTTTGTGGATGTTGGATTTCAAACATTTGATTTGAAGTTAGCATGACAGAGTGAGAGAGAGAGAGAGACTATCTTTATCAAAGGCATCACTCAAATTTGATACTCTGTATAGAGTATTCAAAGAGTATACTGGGTTTGTGCAAATGTGTGTAACAGCCAGAAGGAAGCCTCTTCGACTCTATAAAGTATATATATTCTTGATCAGCGAGTCAATATAGACATATCCGTCTGTCCGTATGAACGCTGAGAGCTCAGAGATGGTAAAAACTAGAGGTTTGAAGTGTATAGAACATATAATTCTAATACCTAGACAGATCAAGTTTAGTTTTCATTTTTACCACGCCCCCTGCCTCCCCGCAATTTGAAAAAAAACCTCATATCATCCACGATTTTGGAGTTAGATAGCTCGAACCTTCTAGACATATTTTCTACTCATTAATACTTATCGAACCCCAATACATCGATTTCCACTCAGATGAACGATAGTAGAGTTGCCACCCCCACAATTTGAAAAACTACTGAAATCTCTCACAATTTAAGAGCTAGGTTAATCGAACCCTCTGGACATATATTCTACTCATAATTACCTAACGAGCCCCCATACATCGATTTCCGATCAGATGAACGATAGTAGAGTTGCCATCCCCCAAAATTTGAAAAACTTCTCATATATCCCACAATTTTGGAGTTAGGTTTTTCGAACCTTCAGACTCATCATTACTTATCGAACCCCCATTCATCATTTTTCACTCAGATGAACGATAGTAGAGTTGCCACCCCCACAATTTAAAAAACACCTCAAATATTCCGAATTGTTGGAGTTAGGTTGCTCAAACCTCTGAGACATATATTTTACTCATCATTACTTACCGCACCCCTGTACAACGTTTTCCACTAAGATAAAATATAGTAGAGTTGCCACCCCCACAATTTGAAAAACTCCTTAAATATCCCGCAATTTCAGAGTAAGGTTGTTCAAACCTCCTAGACATATGTCCTACTCATCATTACTTATCGAACATCTGAACTTCGTTTTCCAATCAGATGAACGATAGTAGAGTTGCCAGCCACACAATTTCAAAAACTCGTCAAATATCCCACAATTTTGGAGTTAGGTTGTTCGAACCTTTTAGACATATGTTCTTCTCATCATTACTTATCGAACCCCCATACATTATTTTCCGATCAGATGAACGATGATAGAGTTGCCACCCCCCAAAATTTGAAAAAAATCTCATATCTCCCACAATTTTACAGACAGATTGTTTGAACCTTTTAGGCATATATTTTCATCGTCATTACTTATCGATCCTCCGTACACCGTTTCCAGATCAGATGAACGATATTTGAGTAATAAGCAAACAAAATAATCACGCTGGGCAGCACTGGCCGTAATCGTGATGGGCAGCACTTGTACAGTTTGTGACCACACACACTTTAAAGTGTATCAGTTATATAAAAACAGGTACAGAGTATATTACAGTCGGGCTTGACCGACTTTCTTACTTGTTGGTTGATATATTTGTGCTTGATTAAATGGCAAAATCATTTTCTTCCATTCAACATAAAGTTATTAAATTGCAGCCGTAAAAATAAGATAAGCCGTGCCGATTTAAGAAGAACATTTTGTCATTTAACTGTTTAACCTTTAATTCTATCTTTTTTAATTAAATAAGCGTTTACGTTTTAATAACGAGAAGGCAAAGCTAACTTCGACTGTGCCGAAGTTTTAATACACTTGAAAAACTTTACTTCAACTGATTTAACCGGTAAAATATATATAGGATATAGATATCAGATATTAAAAATTATGAAATCATTGATAATAAAAATTTGATACCATAAAAAAAAACTTTTCTTAGTAAAACACATTTTCCGACCGATCGGTCCTATGGCAGCTATATGCTATAGTCATCCGATTTTGATAAATTTTTTTCAGAATTGTGTGGAAACATATAAAACTAATATATACTACGATTGGAGACGCTACGATGAAAATCAAAAAAGTTTTCTCACAACGACTTATTTTTCGACCGATCGTTCCTATGGCAGCTATAGCTATAGTGATCCGATTTTGATACATTTTCCAGAATTATGTGGAAGCATAAAAACTAACATATACCAAGATTGGGGATGCTACGATTTAAAACAAAAGTTTTTCTAAATAGAACTTGTTCTTAGTCCGATCGTTCCTATGGCAGCTATAGATATAGTTATCCGATCCGGCCGGTTCCGACATATTAGTTGCGTGCAGTAAAGAAGACTCTGTGCAAAATTTCAGCTCGATAGCTTTAAAACTGAGAGACTAGTTCGCGTAGAAACAGACAGACGGACAGACGGACAGACAGACGGACAGACGGACGGACGGACAAGCGGAAATGAACTCAACATTTGTCCTGATCAGAATATATATAGTTTATGGGGCCGGAAATGATATTTCTATGCGTTACAAACTTCTGGGCAAATTAATATACACTTTTCAAGTGTATAAAAACCCCACATTTTGGGAGCTCGTCCGCGATACGAAAAAGGTTAACACCCCACATTTTGAGTGCGCGTTGGGGATAAGACACAGTTGTGAAATTACTCAAAGTGAAAAAGTGAAAAATTTTGCAAACGACGACAATAAAAAACATTCAGAGTTGTGTGAAAAATAAAATAATTTTTTTCACTATGGCGTGTTTAAAAGAATTGATTTCTAAGAATCTAAAATCAGCATCGAAGGCAAGCATTTGCGCATTGCATAAATTCATTTTCGAGGAAGAAGGAGACAGAAGCAACAGACAGCGGTTGCGAGAATTCAGCGGATTCCCATATGACGAGAGCAGCGTGGTGTACAGTGCAAAACGCGTATACATACAAGCTAAGCTGACTGAGCGTGATCTTGTATCTATCTGTTTTTTGCTGGGCATAAGCCATAACGTCGAGAATGTACAACTGCACATTTTTAGAAATTTACTTCTTGGAAATTTGCTTGGAGAAAACGACGAGAACGACGACGACGAAGCTGACGAAAGTGAAACAGACACAGACGAAAACGAAAACGAGAGAGACGGACATATTAATGACGACGTTGAGAGTATAGTCCCAACAAACGTGTCGCGTCAAAAAACAACCCCAGAGAATCAAAGAGAGCGGGAGAGAGCAAATTCAGGTCAAATGCAAGGCGACGTCAATGAAATGCATGTGCCGCGTTTCTCTATTAGTTTCCGTGACATAGAGGATTCAATAAAAAAATTTGACGGTAGTGATGAAATTCCAATAGAAGTGTGGATAAGTGAGTTTGAAGAACAAGCATTGCTTATGTGTTGGAATGACATTCAAAAACTGATTTTTGCAAAAAAATCACTTAAAGATATTGCAAGACTATTTGTTTTGAGTGAAAAAGGTCTAAATTCATGGAATGAGTTAAAGAAAGCCTTACTAAGTGAGTTTAAATCGAGAGTAAGCAGTAAACAAATACATACGCAGCTTGGTGAGAGTAAACGACGAAATACTGAAAACGTACATGAATATTTTTATCGCATGAAAGATATTGCCTCGCGTGGCCAGGTAGAAGACGATTCTCTCATGCAATATGTAATCGACGGTATCGACGAGTTATCGATAAATAAAACAGTTTGTTTAATAGCGAGTTTAAAAACAAATTAAAAGACTATCAAACAATGAGTGCTAAGGCAAAGAACAATGACAGTGGTGCGAAAGAGAAGAAAAATCTAAGTACGCACAGTGGGTCAAAGAGTGGCAAAAAGAAGTTGTTTGTTACAACTGTGGTGAAAAGGGACACTTGTCAAGCAGCTGTAAAAGCAAAGAAAGAGGAAGAAAATGTTTCAAGTGTAACGAATTTGGCCACATATCGAAAAATTGTTCACAAGTTGGTAAACAAAGCCAAGATGAAAAATCAAACACACGAGTCGTAAAGGCTAAAAACGAGTTGGCAAGCAAAGAAGTTTTAATTCAAAATAAAAAGTGTATAGCGCTGTTTGATACAGGCAGCAAATTCAATATTTTGCGCGAAGATGTGTTCAATGAATTAAATATGAAAAGATTCGAAGAGTGTACAATCTATTTGATTGGATTTGGACAAGACCGGAATAAAAACAAAATTAAGCCTGTAGGGTTGTGTAAACAATCCGTGAATATTGACAATAGCGCCTATGATTTGGATTTTTACGTGGTTCCTGTGAATTGTATGGACATAAAAGTGATCATTGGTAAAGAGCTAAATAACATTTGGTCGAAACGGTTTAAGCGTGCATAAGGTGTCCTGTGAACATGGTGAAGCGAATTTAATGAAAATTGACGCGGTGATAAACAATGATGAACTCGATATAAACGAAGCAATGAGTCAATCGACAAAAAATGAGGTGCGTGAACTAATATCGAACTATAAGCCGAACAAATCAAAAACGACGGGTATTGAAATGAACATTATTTTAACTGACGAATCACCAATATTTTCGCGTCCACGACGTTTGGCGTTTGCTGAAGCAAGAATGGTAGAAGATCAAATTGAAGAGTGGTTAAAAAATGGAATAATCGAAGAGTCTAATTCAGAATTTACAAGCCAAGTTAAAAACGACGATACACTACGAACCTGCATAGACTTTAGACGCATGAATAAGGTAATTGTTAAAGACCATTTTCCATTGCCCCTGATAGAAGACCTGCTGGATCGACTACAAAACGCGCTTATATTCAGCACTCTTGACTTGAAGAATGGTTTCTTCCACGTTCCAGTGGCGGAGTCCAGTCGAAAGTATACCTCATTGTGACGCAGAGCGGTCAATACCAGTTTATTAAGGTTCCTTTTGGTCTGACGAATTCTCCTGGAGGTGTTCCAGAGGCACATTAATGCAATTTTTAGAGCATTAACCCGCAAAGGTATTGCATTGCCCTATGTAGACGACATCATAATACCCGCCAGAGACGAAACCGAAGCGTTGACGAACCTTAAAGATGTTATCAACACCTGTATGGAGTATGGGCTTGAACTGAATTTGAAAAAATGTCATTTTTTTGCAAACGCGCATTCAGTTTTTTAGGCCACATCATTGAGAACAAGAAGATTTATCCAACTCCGCATAAGATCGAAGCTGTTTCGAAATTTAAGACGCCGCAGACACTCAAGCAGCTCGAAAGTTTTTGGGTCTCACAGGATATTTCAGAAAATTTATCCGAGACTATGCGCTGATATCAAAACCTTTAACTGACCTGACGAAGAGCAATACAGAGTTTATAATTGGTCCCAAAGAAGAAAATGCCGTTTCTGTTTTGAAGAAATGTTTGACTTCAAACCCTGTTTTGGCCATTTATAATCAGAAGTATGAGACCGAGGTTCCACAGATGCCTCCATAGACGGGTTTGGCGCAGTGCTTATGCAGAAATCTCCAGATGACAGGCAGTTACACCCAGTGTATTTCATGAGTAGAAAGACGACAGACGCTCAGCGCAAATATTCAAGTTATGAGCTAGAGATACTTGCAGTCATTGAGGCTATCACGAAGTTTAGAGTTTACCTCCTTGGTACCCCCGTTTAGCTGATCACGGATTGTGATGCATTTACAAAGACGTTGGAGAAACAGAATCTTTGCACAAGAGTAGCACGATGGGTATTATTGTTGCAGGAATATTCCTATAAGGTCGAGCATCGTTCTGGCTCTCGTATGAAACACGTAGATGCCCTTTCTCGATATCCAGTCATGAGAATAATAGATGAGAGTATTATGATTGGCATAAAACATGCTCAAGAAAATGACGAAAACTTGAAGGCGATAAGAATAATACTCGAAGGCGATGATCAAATCTACGAAGATTACTTTTTGAAATCAGGAATACTCTATAAATTAGTTGGCGACGCAGAGTTGATAGTTATTCCGAAGGAGATGCAGAGACAGATTATTGGTAGAGCTCATGATAGAGGACATTTCGCTCTTAAGAAGACAAAAGAGCTGATAGGCAAAGACTACTTTATCAAAAATCTTGACGAAAAGATACAGAAGTATATAGAATGCTGCATACCTTGCATTCTTAACAACCGAAAACGAGGAAAACAAGAAGGTTTGCTGCATCCACTGCAAGAAGAAGAGGTCCCATTGCACACCTATCATATCGACTTTTTGGGTCCTCGCCGTTGTTGATTCCTTTACGAAGTTTTGCTGGCTGTACCCTACAAAATCGACGACAGCCAATGAAGTTATACTGAAACTACGTAACCAGAGTATTGTATTTGGAAACCCAGCTAGTATTATATCCGATAGAGGTTCCGCTTTTACCTCTCAAGATTTCCTACAATACTGCGAAGACGAAAACATCAAGGCAATTAAGACGACCACAGGTTTGCCTCGTGTTAACGGACAAGTTGAGAGAGTCAACGCTATAATTATCTCTGTACTCTCAAAACTTAGTATTGATGATCCAACGAAGTGGTTTAAGCATGTTGATAGAGTTCAGCAAGCAATAAATTCTACATTTGCTAGAAGTATCGATGCTACTCCGTTTGAGCTTCTAATTGGTGTAAAGATGAGACGCAAGGACGATCAGCAACTACAAGATCTGATCAATAAAGAGTCTATTGCTGTTTTCAACGACGTCCGCAAGGAATTACGAGCTAAAGCGAAAACACAAATTTTAAAAATTCAAGCCGAAAATAAGAAGACCTATAATTTACGACGCAAACCAGCCAGGAAGTACAATGTTGGTGATCTGGTGGCCATAAAACGCACACAATTTGGCAGTGGTCTCAAATTAAAACCGAAGTTTTTGGGTCCATATCAAATTGTTAAGACGAAGCATAACAATGCGTACGATGTCCAAAAAGTTGGCACTTCCGAAGGTCCAAAGAATTCTTCAACGTGTGCAGAGTTTGTGAAGCCATGGTCCACCCACAACGGATGATGACGACGACAAAACATTCGAGGCGAATGTTTAAGCAGGACGGCCGAATGTGGGATGCAGTTTGCCTACGACGTGCAATCATTGCCCATCCCTATTAACTTCACGACGCCCTAGACAATAACGTGACCACTATGACGTGACAATGACGTAGAACGTAACGACGATCGGCAAGCAGAAGACGACGATGAGCTCGCGAAGAGTTCGACTTTGCCAGCCGTAAGAAGAAGACGTGTACTCGAAACGCTGAGTCGAGTGTAGAGCAAAACATCGGATAGCCGTGCCGATTTAAGAAGAACATTTTGTCATTTAACTGTTTAACCTTTAATTCTATCTTTTTAATTAAATAAACATTTACGTATTAATAAAAACCCCACATATATACCAAGATAGGGGACGCTACGATAAAAAACAAAAAGTTTTCTCACTAGAAGTGGTTTTTTGACCGACCGTTTATATGGCAGCAATATGCTATAGTCATCCGATTTTGATCAATTTTTTCAGAATTGTGTGGAAACATATAAAACAAATATATACTACGATTGGAGACGCTACGATGAAAATCAAAAAGTTTTTCTCACAACGACTTATTTTTTCGACCGATCGTTCCTATGGCAGCTATATGCTATAGTGATCCGATTTTGATACATTTTTCCAGAATTATGTGGAAGCATATAAAACTAACATATACCAAGATTGGGGACGCTACGATTTAAAACAAAAAAGTTTTTCTAACTAGAACTAGTTCTTAGACCGATCGTTCCTATGGCAGCTATATGATATAGTCATCCGATCCGGCCGGTTCCGACATATTAGTTGCGTGCAGTAAAAAGAAGACTCTGTGCCAAATTTTAGCTCGATAGCTTTAAAACTGAGAGACTAGTTCGCGTAGAAACAGACAGACGGACAGACGGACAGACAGACGGACGGACGGACAAGCGGAAATGAACTCAGCTCGTCGTCCTGATCAAGAATATATATAGTTTATGGGGTCGGAAATGAATATTTCTATGCGTTACAAACTTCTGGGCAAAATTAATATACACTTTTCAAGTGTATAAAAATTAAATAAGAGAAGTAAAGAAAATATGAAGTATGGATATTTAGGTAATTAGTTAAGTTTGACCATGACAAAGTTAAAGTCTTTTTTTGTATGTCTTCCATAGTTTTTCTCCCCCTTTTTCTGCCCCACCTTTCGTTACTCTCTTAATGTATTTATAAATTGACAAACAACTCAATTCATGGCGAACCGCCTAGGCATCCATCCAATTCAATTGAAATCCGCCAGTCACTTGGCCACATTAAGCATACGCCCCGTTGCCCCGTGGTTGGTTTGCTTTTGTTGTCGGCCTTGGCTTATTGTTAGCTGTGGGTTAAATATAAATATCAATTTCACTTAGGGAATGGCAAAACTAAATGCGAGCCATGTCGATTGCCAGATCAATTGCCAAAATAAAACGTCGTTTCGGTAACTATGTGTGACCCCGCCCCCGCCCGAACCAAAACCAAGCCACAACGCCCTCAAACAAAAACAAACTGGAAGCCTTGCTACTGCTTATCTGCTTCGCATCCCCTTGGCAATGTTCCCAGGGAGTTGGCTTCACTCCCCCACATCGTTGTGGTTATAATTTTGTGGTCTTTTCCATTTTGCGGTCAACTCCAATTGGGATTTAATTTGTACTTCTTTGTTGTCGTTCGTTCGTATTTTATTGTATGCCAACCAGCCAAACAACAGCAACAATAACGACGCTTTGCCATCATTTTCAGTTCAGTTTACCCCCCACTTACTTTCTAACAGCGCGCGAGTTTTTGAGTTTGAGCCTCGAACTGAAAATTCAATTTTTTGTTGAGGGGGGAGGCACTTTTCCGGCTGTGTGTGTGTGTGTGGAAATGCAAACCGAGTTTATCCACTCGAACTGTTAATGGGCATTTTGTATTTTATTTAATGTGAAAAGTTTCTGCTGAAAATATTTTTCCCGGCCCCGTTCTCAATTGTTTTGGTAAAATCTGTTCACAGAAAAAGTTTAGATTGTAATATTTTAATATTGTTGAATTGTAATTCAAGCAATTTAATTAGCCATTAGAAGGGGGTTGAGGCAGTTAAGGGAACTGCACTTAGAAACAAATTAGAGCAAATCTCTTTTAAAAGTGAAATCAGGGACAGTTAGAGCAATTAAGTAATAAGGCTGGGAGAACGAGAACGATGAAGGCATTGCTGGTTGTGCTTTGATTGAGCAACAAATTATAATGCAAACACAAATCTTTAAAAAGAAATGTTCACTATTAAACTTTAAAACACTGAGGGAAAAAAGCGACACCTTAAAACGAGATACACAAATTTTTTAAGAATTTTGCAACATGAACGATTTTGAGAACTCAGGAGAAGACTTAAAATAATAGGCTCAGGCTGAAGAATTTCTTATTTATTTGTTTATTTTCAAAACATAAATTTATTTTAAATTTAAATAAAATTATTTTTTTATTTGTTTATTTTTTAGATCAAAATAATATCGTACATTTTTCTGGTGAGGTCCAATTCTCTGACTGATCGTTCCAAAGACAGCTATATGATACAGACAGTCGCTTGTTTAATAAGGTTGTTCCACGTTTGTTAGCGATCTATGCGCATACGACTAACTAACATATACAAACAGAAATTTTGAGCTTCTCAATTAATACTTGACATTCCTTCAGTGTGCTTCTGACACTTGATGCAAAAGGCTGATCTACGCATTTCAATTGTTTGTTTGCTTGATCGCCATGCGAGAATTTAGGGGTGGTTTTTTGTGCCGCGCGCAGTCAATCACAGACTTACTAACAAAATTTGTCTAAATTTACAAATATTTTTTAAACTTGTGAAATTGTAGTGCGAATGAAAAAATAAATTGACACTCACTGGAACTTTAATGAAATTAAAGTACGAAAGAAAGTGAATTTGTCATCAATTTGAAGTCTTATGAACTGTTTTCCACACCCTCTTTTTGAGGTATAGTTCAAGATACTTTTCTTTTATTCCCAAGAGGCAAATTCCATGTACGTCCTAAAAGGAAGTTTTTTTTTTGGGGCGTGCTCAAAAATCGGATCTAGTCCACCGTAGCCTTTCTCGGTTTTATTCTCATTCCATAAAATAATATTTTGCATGGCATATATTTGTCAAAGTAAAGAGGGTTTTCAGAATTTTGTTGACCCTTCTTCGATGCCCATAACTCAAAAATTGAGCGGTTGTAAAGCGAACTAAATGGTGGATCGTAAAGAATAATAATGAGCAAAATAGATAAGTTCATTATTCTGTGGTAAATATAATTTTTCATGAAGCTCGATTTAAAAAAAAAAAAGTATTAAAGTATTAGTTTAAATGAGGAGAATGAGCCCTAGGAAGGCGACAGTTGACTAGGTCCGTGTTCTAGGGACTCGCTTTTTAAAAAAAAACTCTTTCTAGGGCATACGTGGAACAGACCTCCTGGTGAAACCAAGTTAAAACAAGTAAGAAAGTCGGTCAAGCCCGACTGTAATATACTCTGTACCTGTTTGTATGTAACTGATAACTTTAAAATGTGAGGTTTTTTCAAAATCTGGGGGTGGCAACTCTTTCGACTATCGTTCATCTGGTTGAAATACGATGTACGGGCTCGATAAGTAATGATGGGTAGAATTACCCTAGTTCATAACTCGTAAAATTATAAAATTTGTGTATAATTTCCTATTAACATAAACATATCTATATTAGTAGTGTCGGGAACCACGCTTGATTTCTGACCGCAGCCCATCTCAATTGCATCGCTCCTCTCATACTTGGTCTTTGCCTACTTACACAAATATCTATTGGAAAGAAGGGAGGGGGGAACTGAAAGCGGCGCATTATTTTTCTTTTACTACCACTATTGTTCATCTGATCGGAAAACGATGTATAAGGGCTTGAGAAGAAATGATGAGTAGAATATATGTCTAAACGGTTCGAACAACCTAACTCCAAAATTGTGGAAGATATTCAGTTTTTTTTGATTTGCCGGGGAGGCAGGGGGCGTGAAAAAAATCAAAACTAAACTTGATCTGCCTGCAAGTATAAGAAATATATGTTCCATACACTTCAAACCTCCATCTCTTACCATCTCTGAGATCTCTTTGTTCATACGGACAGACGGACAGACAGACGGACAGACGGAGAGACGGACAGACAGACGGACATGGCTATATCGACTCGGCTGTTGATGCTGATCAAGAATATATATACTTTATAGGGTCGGAGATGCCTCCTTCTGGCTGTTACATACATTTGCACAAACCCAATATACTCTGTGTACCTTCGGTACAGAGTAAAAAAGGGTCCTGAACTTTACCTCAAAAAAGTGTAAAACTGTTCATAAGAGTTCCAAACGGTGTCAAAATTACTTGCTTTCGTACTACACTTTCATAATAGTTCCAATCAGGAAATAATACCAGAACCGGAACCGTTAACCGAAATAAACCGTTTAAAGCCAGATACCGGTATCGAAAGCATAACCAAAAATAAAATTTGTTTGAAAACCGTACACCGATTACCGTTACAATAGGAACCAAAAATCAGAACCATACCGAAACTCTAATACCGCTATTTTTTCGGTTTCTTAATATTTATTTTATTGACTTATGTGATTATTTCAAATATATATTACAACTTGTCAAATAGCAATATATAGACTCAGAAAAAGTCATGCATTTTAAAAATTTGCCCTTAAAGAAAAATCAGAATCAAATTCTCTTTTTAAGATACATACGAAATAAAAAAAAAAATTTTAAAAAAGCGAAAAATTTTTTTGGCAAATATAAATCCTCTAATTAAATGAAAGAATTATATATATTAAAAAAATGCTACCTTACATACAGAAATGTTAGAAAAACAAATAAAAATTTAAGAAATAAAGTTTCTGGATTTTAATCAAACTTCACCATAAAAAATGTTGTTTTTAATATTTCGAAAAAATGTAGTTAAAGGAAAAGCTAATGCAGATTTTATGTTTCAATCTGTTTTTGTGTTTTTTTCGAGCTGATATATTCCTTTGGTATATTGCCGCTTAGTACATATCTCAAATATATCCAAATCGCTAAAGATCTCAATTACATGGTCCAGTTTATTAAAGGAGTTTTGGTGATTCTAGATCATTTCGCATGCTTATCACGACTCTTTTTACCAAATAATCCATCACGTCAGGATTTTAGTCAATTTGAGGCAACATTTGGCAAAAGTGCCTTTTTTGAGCATACTAAGGCATGTTTTGTGGGCAACCTTTACGTTTGTTTTACCCCCCTACACTTTATCTGAAAAATATATTCTTCAGCTTTAAAATAAATTGTCCCAAATAGTTCTGCAATTTTTTTCAACGAAGATATACTATTTTGAATTTAACTATTCGAACGCCCCAAATGTTCCCTAGCCCAAAAGTATGCAATGGGTGCTGTTAAGAACTTGCATTATGAATTAATAAAAAATTACTATGCGATGAACTGTTTTTAGCGGAGCATACTTTTAGACAGCTAAATTAAGTCGAACATTATGTAATTTTTAATACATGTATTCAAAATGGAATATCTTCGTTTAAAAAAATCACAAAATTATTTGGGACAATTTATTTTAAAGCTAAGAAATAGTAATTTATGAGACCATTAAGGAGATGGTATCAAAACATGCCTTAAATTGGTCAAAATAGGCACTTTTACCAAATATTGCCTCAAATTGACAAAAATCTGACGTGATGGATCATTTTGGTAAACAGACTCGTGTTAAGCACTCAAAAATCTTTTAGAATAACCACCACACATTCAATAAACTGAAAAAAAGTTTAATTTTGTCGCCTTGTGTTATTGACGGAGATACGGCAGATTTTGGAGCGGATTATTTCGAACCATTATTAAGAAATATTTGTCAGCTTTATGAATATTTAGAAGAATAGAGAATTCGGTATATTTCAAAAAACGTTTTTTATTTGACGTATTCTTAGAACACTATTTTTAAGTACAATAATATCCCTTCATTTTTTGGATATCTTGAAATAATTTAATTTTTTGTTATTATTAAAATTATACTTTTACCGATATACCGATATACCGAAATAAACTGAAAACCGAAATAGAACCATTAACCGATTTTCTGGGATAGTTAAAAACAAAATTAATTTCAAAGTTACTTTCAAAGTTTCTTATTTTGGTACGCACCGGAACCGATACCGGAACCAAGTCAAGTTCTTCTTGCTTTACAAGAAGAAAATTTTTTAGTACCTAAATTTTTAAAAACAAATAAAATTCGATGAGCATATACGATTACACATATTTCGGATGGGCTAAAATGTAAACTTTAAAATTCAATAACAAAAGAAGCAGGTCCAAACGCCAAATTGTTTCTGCACGCAAATTCTTGGTATGGTATTTTTTTCACAATTTTTATAGTGGGTGACCGTTAGGTAAACATTTACCCAAACGTTTCACTACTCACGAATGGAAATGCATTACAGCACACTGCACCATCGCACACACTTGCTGCTACTCATATTTCTTTTGTACGGTAATTGAGTTGAGTTCATGTTTTATGAAAGGACAAAAAAAAACTAAGAAATGTTATCTTCGGTCTACCTAAGTAGATTGGTTAAAGTTATTTTTTACATCTGTTTTAAAATTCATTTAAAATTATCATAGAAAACACACAATTTTGTGAATATGTAGTTTGTTTTATATAAAATTACGGACTTTTCTTAATAGTTTATACGCAGTTGGGTCTTTCTCATCGACAGTCAATATTTCAGTTCGATCGGCTTAGGAGTTATCTGATCTAGACCATTGAAGAGCGGACGAATTCGCCTGGTTTCGACAGGTGTGTGCGTAATAGGAAGAAGACCAGAAATTAAATAGATATCACCTTAGAAATCAACTTTTAATAACATTAAAAAAGATTAGATTTTTAAAATATTTCTTACAACTTCCCAAAAAAACGAGAGCTAAGTTAAAGTCGGCCTCTCTTCGATATACCCTACTCAGGATATAAACATGTCTAATTTTGGGCGGGAGGCAACTCTACTATAGCTCATCTGATCAAATGAGTGCAATAGGTAATAATTATTAAAATATCTAGGGTTTCAAACAATCTATTTTTCAAAATTGTGGGTGTATGAGGTATTTTCTAAATTGCGGGGGTGGCAACTCTACTATAGCTCATCTGATCGAAAAATGATGTGTGGCGGATCGATAGGTAATGATGAATAAGATATATGTCTAGAGGATTTGAACTGTCTATTTTCAAATTGTAGATTAGGTTATTTTCATTGCGGGGGCAACTTTCTATCGTTCACTGGAGGAACGGTATAGGACTAGTAGTGATGATTAAAATATGTTTAGAGGGTTCGATAATCTTTTTCAAAATTGTGGAGATATAGATTTTTCAAATTGCGGGGGCGGCAACTCTACTATCGTTAATGATCGAAAAACGATGTAGCCGATAATTATTAATATGTCTAGGTTGAAACAATCTATTTTCAAAATTGTGGGAATAGGAATTTTTCAAATGCGGGGGTGGCAACCACTAGTCGATCGAAAAATGATGTGTGGCGGATCGATAGGTAATGATGAATAAGATATATGTCTAGAGGATTTGAACTGTCTATTTTCAAAATTGTGGGACTTGATCTGCCTGCAAACAATACAAGTATACACTAAAAATTTGGTAGCTCTATCTCTTATAGTCTCTGAGATCTAGGTGTTCATACGGACGGACGGACAGACGGACAGACGGACAGACGGACAGACGGACAGACGGACATGTCTATATCGACTCGGCTATTGATGCTGATCAAGAATATATATACTTTATGGGGTCGGAGATGCTTCCTTCTGCCTGTTACATACATTTGCACGAACTTAGTATACCCTTTTTACTCTACGAGTAACGGGTATAAAAAAAAGAGAAGGCAAAGCTAAATTCGACTGTACCGAAGTTTTAATATACTTGCAAAAGTTCACTCCAACTGATTTATACTATTGAATATGTATGGGATATAGATATCAGATATCTATAAATTCAAAATCATTGAGAATCAAAATTTGATCACGTTACCGTAAAAAGAAAAATTTCAAAGTAAAACACATTTTCCGATTTTGATAAATTTTCCAGAATTGTGTGGAAGTATAGAAAACTAATATATACCAATATTGGTGACGCTACGATAAAAAAAAAAAGTTTTCCTAAACTAGTTTTTCCGACGTTTCTCAGCTACAATTATTAAAAAGCATCTAAAACTAATATATACTAAGATTGGTGACGCTACGATGGAAAACAAAAAAGTTTTTTTCACTAAAACTTATTTTCCGACCGATCGTTCCTATGGCAGCTATATGATATAGTCATTTGATCCGGCCGGTTCCGACATATTAGTTGCCTGCAATAAAAAGAAGACTCTGTGCAAAATTCCATCTCGATAGCTTTAAAACTGAGGGAATAGTTTGCGTAGAAACAGACAGACGGACAGATGGAATAGAACTCCGCTCGTCGTCCTGATCAAGAATATATATAGTTTATGGGGTCGGAAATGAATATTTCTATGCGTTCCAAACTTATGGGCAAAATTAATATAAAGTGTATACAAGGAATAGATTTTTTAAATATTTTCTATTGTAATAATTAAAACTTCCCACAGGCAGGCGGGCTATATCAACTCAGCTCGTCGTCCTGATCAAGAATATATATACTTTATGGGGTCGGCGACTCTTCCTTCAATGCGTTGACAACATATGGACGAAATAATAATAACCTCTACGAGGGTAAAAAAATGTTGGGCTTTTATTTCAACAAGTTCACTTATATTCGCATAATCAGCAAATTGTCTTGTAATTGGCAATTTTAGTTGCTCGTCATTTGAAACCTTCTCAAAACTTAAGCTAAATTTGGCGGTAAACTGCTCAAGTTGACAAATTGCCAAAAAGGGGTGGAGAGGACGGATGGGTGGAAGGTGGGGTGTGAATGAGCTGAGGTTTGCCACCAAAATGCAACCATGTGTGTTAGGCAGGCAAATCAAACATTAACTAGCTGTTGGTAGAAAGTCCCAAGGAGTTTACCCCAACACACACACACACACCATCCCTTACCACACTGACACACTCTGACTCACAGGCAAATGAACACGTTGAAATTTTAATAAGCCAGCCTAAAAGCAGGCAACGACATTTGCCAGCCAATTTGCAACTGCTGCTGCAGCAGAGCCAGAGAGTTGACGAAGACGAAAAGTGGCCTGGAATGGAAATACATAGACGCGATGCCTGGGATGACAATTTTAAAGAACAGCAATAGAGCAGGGGAGTACACTTGGCCAAAAAAGATGGGAACTCGATATAATAATTATTTGAAAAGTTATTTTAAAATTATTTCCAATCAACTATATTAACTTTTATCGATCAAGAAAATAAGTATGTAAATAAAATAATGAAATTAATTTTTAGAAAAACTTTGAACAACATTAACGGTTATGCGAGAGATATAAGGCAGAGGTCGGCAATGGGAGCAGAGAAGTTGCCAGAGGCAGAAATGGCTCAAAAGTTCACTCTTTTGAAGCGTTCACTTTTCAATAATTTATAAGACATCCTAACAATATCTATCTTATTAACCATCATAATTTCTAGATCTCAATTTTAAAATAGCCAAATTTTTCTCTCTGTTGCTGGTGTGGCTCTCAGGGCTCAGCTGCTGGGCGCTTTTAATAAGGTGGCAGCCACAAATTTTCGCGACGACGTTGCCATTGCATGTTGTGCCAACGTCCAAATTAGAAAAGTCGCAAAAGAAAAGCAAAGCAAACAGCATGCAGCAACAAGAACTGAACGAGTCGGTTGGGGGGGAGCCGACTGTGCCGGAAATCAAGTGTCACGTGATACATGCAACAACCACGTGCGGCTATAAATTGCATGTGCCGAGGCTGCAGGAGTCAGAGGAAGTGCTTCCTGCCTGAAGGACTCTCTTCCCATTTCTGTGTGTGTGTGTGTGTGTGCGTGTGTTATGTTACTAATTATCTGACGGATTAGCTTAATTGGTAACAAGTGCACTTGCAGCCACACACTTCACAAAGCCAGACTCTGCGGCCAACTACTCGAAAGTGGCATTAGCCTACTTTTTCCATTTTTTTTTTTTTGGGCAAAGCCTCTCCAAATTTTTTGGGTATATGAGAGATGAGTACAAAGTTGTGGCCCCTGGCAGCCGGAGTAGTTATAATTTTCACAGCCAAAACTGGGCTTAAAAATGTTTGTGGTTCATTTTAGGGGTGGGGAGGAAGGGCTAAACAAAAGCGAACAGGTCAACAAGCCGGCTAAGTGGTCAGTTGCTGCAGCTGAGAGGGGTTAGGTAATGAAATGGATTTAGCAAAATCACAGGTTAAAAATTCGTTTTCAATATGAGAGGAATGTGGGCAAATGTGAGTACTTCAATGTACTTGTGTGTGTGTACGGGCATCAATTTATTACTATTTGCTCTTCAAACCTATTTTGTTGGCATTCATGGAACAAATTGGGAACAAATTGCATATCAAATATAAAAAAGTTAAGTCGAAAGGCTGATAGTGTTGGAGAGTACCTACAGCCAGCCAAACAAATTTGTTTCAATATGATAAGGGTTGTCTTAAATTCAAATTAGTTAAAGTAGTAATTTTTTTTGCCAACAAGTATGAAAATTATTTTTTTGGAATACATTTTTTTGCTTAAAAATATTAATTTGAAACATTATCAATTTGAACAAAGATTGGATCAAAAATTCGAAAAGTCATGCTCGTATGCGAAACGAAGTTAGCGAATTTTGCAGCCGACATTGTTGTTATTGTTGCAAAAATCATAACTTTTGAATCAAATGAAATAACTGAATAATTAAACTGGTTTTTATGCACTTGAAAAGTGTATATTAATTTTGCCCAGAAGTTTTTAATGCATAAAAATATTCATTTTTGACACCTTAAACTATATATATTCTTGATCAGGACCACGAGTTGAGTTCATTTCCGCCTAACCGTCCGTCCGTCTGTTCGTCTGTCTGTCCGTCTGTCTGTCCGTCTGTCTGTCCGTCTGTCTGTCCGTCTGTCTGTCCGTCTGTCTGTCTCTCCGTCTGTATGTCCGTCTGAGTCTTCTTTTTACTGCACGCAACTAATATGACGGAACCGGCCGGATCGGATGACTATATCATATAGCTGCCATAGGAACGATCGTACTAAAAACTAGTTCTAGTTAGAAAAAGTTTTTTGTTTTCCATCGTAGCGTCACAAATCTTCGAATATGTTATTTTTATATGCTTCCACATAATTCTGGAAAAATGTATCAAAATCGGATCACTATAGCATATAGCTGCCATAGAAACGGTCGGTCAAAAAACTAGATCTAGTGAGAAAAACTTTTTTGTTTTCCATCGTAGCGTCACTAATCTTGGTATATAATAGTTTTATATGCTTTTACATAATACAGGAAAAATTGATTAAAATCGGATGACTATAGCATATAGCTGCCATAGGACCGATCGGTCGGAAAATGTGTTTTACTAAAAAAAGTTTTTTTTTATGGTATCAAATTTTTATTATCAATGATTTAAAAATTTAAAATATCTGATATCTATATCCTATATATATTTTACCGGTTAAATCAGTTGGAGTATAGTTTTTCAAGTGTATTAAAACTTCGGCACAGTCGAAGTTAGCTTTGCCTTCTCGTTTAATATTGTGATAGAAAAACATCATCACAATGTTAAAGGACCTGGGCTCCAGAGTGTTATGGAAATTTCTAGCAGAAAGAACTATCAAGTGCTTTCTCGATTTTTGTAGAACTTTTTAGAAAACTTTAGAATGTTTTAGAAATTTTTAAAAGGTTGGAGATAAGTATAGAACAATCAAGAACTTTCAGGATTTTTGTACAACTTTCTAGAAAGCTGTAGAACATAATAGAAATTTCTAGAAGTTTGCAGATAAGTAAAGAACTATCTAGATTCCTATCGAGATTTCCCGATTGTTGGAGCACATGAGCTATTGTTATTTTTATCAATTCAGTTAATATTAACTTAAGCTTAATTGAAATGTTCACCTTGAATTTACTCACCCTGAAGTACTATCGTATACATTTTGGTATTTGCCCATCTGGCCACACTAATTCTTGAGGTGCCATCTCTATCTAAGTTGTGCTTGTCATTGCACTTTTTCACTTGGCCAACATTAACACTTAGGCTGAGTTCACACTGTTCGACTCATGAGACAGGATAATCTAGTAGGCCCTTGTGTTTTCTTGTTTTCATTCTGAAAAGCTTGTCATTTGACATTGAAAACAAGACAACATGAAGGCCTACTCGATTATCATGTCTCATGCGTCGAATAGTGTGAACGCAGCCTTACACACTAAATATATATAAAACGAGACGATCACTGTTGGCTGGCATGAAGCAGCAGCCAACACAATAAACGAAACACATGAAAACAAACAGGAGCGGATTCATTTCACTTGGGGCAAGAGCAACAACATCCATTGGCGGCTTACACGACATTAATTGATCGTATTAATAATTCATTAATTTCAGTTGATATTGGTTTTGCGTGAGTGAGAGAGAGATAAATATATGTGGTAATTAATGTGCTTTTAATGTCGCATTAACGCGTTATAATCGATTTTCGATACATATACAAAAAAAATACCAACTCCAAAAAAAATATACCGATTTCGATTGGCATCGGCCGATAGATTAATGCACTAAATTGTATTTCAAAACTAATTTATATGTCATTAATTTGTGGAAAAGTCCTCAAAATGAATAAGACAGGGGTAAATTTGCTTCTATTTTCAGCGGAATTGAAGTTATATGTGGCAAACACATTATTTAACAAAAAGACAAACAAAAAAAAAAAGGAAAAAGGTATTTTGCTTTATTTTTAATCAAGAAAAAGATGTGAAATAACAATAAGAAAACAAACTGCAGTCTTCAGTCATAAATTCTTGCCGGAGATCATGGACCAGGACAAGAAAATTAAGAAAACTATTCTTCGTATGAACCCACATTAATTTTAATTGATTTAAAATATGATAAAGCCGCATATTCATGTGCCTTCCTCACTGAGGTACATTTTTAAAAAAGTTATCGACATCTCTGAAAATGCAAAATCCTGTCCTCATTGTGTAGCTTTTGCATTTTGAAACAGCTGTTCTTTGTTTACAATTGACGAGTAAATTGACGAGCAACAAAGAATTAAAATTGTAAATTTTTGATAAATTTGAACTTATTTCGCTATTAGAAATAAATAGTCAATAGTTTTAGGTGCTTTCATGTCAAATTATTCACTGTTTATGTTAGAATTATTGCGGGGGCCACCAATTAATATGTACTGGCCAGAGGTCCAACAGATGGCTTGTGGTGTCTCTAGTCCAAACCCATCGACGTTGGGAGTTATATTCTGCTGCAAGTAGTCTTGTTATTCAAAAAATGATTGATAAATACAAAAAGATGACAACTCTTTAATTTTCATGGCTATTGCTGATGCTAATTATAAATTTAAATTTATTAATTTGCCGGCTATTAAGAACCTTCCAGTTTGTTGTATAACTTTATATAAAAATTTCTGGAAATTTGTGGATAAGTATAGAACTATCTATAACTTTTCAGATTTTTGTAGAACATTCTCGAAAGCTCTAGATGTTATCAATTAATTACGTATGTAGTCTGAACAAGTTTCTTATAAGATGAGTTCATTTAAAATTTCGTAGGCGCACATGCAATTTTATATTTTTGCCTCAGTTCACGCTTGCCGTTGTAATATTAGAGCTGCATTCGGCGCGTCGCTATCTACTGGGTATAAGTAAAATGCACTGCAACAGCGACGTCAGCTCACTGACAGTGCCGATAGTATTGGCAACATTTCTAACACATTCATTTCATTACGATTTCGCCATTTCCATTGGCAAAAAGTCAATTTGTTGACAATGACGCATTAACAATAACAGCTGCTTACTAACTTTTGAGTGCGAAAAACGTTTGTGGACTTCAAGTAGAGCAATACTATGGCAAGCGTATTGTCTTTCCCTAAGTTATTAGCAGAAGCTAAAGTGTATTTACTCCTGATCAGAACGACGAGCTGATAAGACTGAGCATCGTTCGTTCTTACCAAAACCTTGGGTTTGCAGTCAGAATGTTTTATGAATTCGCAACAGAGCGAGTTCATCTTCCTGTAACTTAAACATGGATATAGTTTACTCTGACCCGGCCATTTAAAGTATTCAAATCAAGCTTGTCATCTTTTATCGGCAGAGCTTAATGACACTTTTTGCCGTTGGCCAGCTCAGACACCTTTTGTCCAAAGACTTAATCAATTTAAGTTCTCGCTCTCCCTCAAATATATTGGCTACCTAGGAAACCGGCGCAATAGTCCACCCAGACCATCCGAGAGGCACATTTTCTACTTCTCTTGATTTTTTTTTCAAGTTCGTTTATTGACACTTGGTTATGTGCTGCAAATGACAGTCAGTCGAGTCCTGGTTGTTGTATTGTGCTGACCTCTGGGGAGAATCTCCTGTTTGTAAAATACAAAGCAGGAAACGAATCAATGCAATTAACTTGGACGTGCATGGCAAATTCACATTCTGACTTGGGGGCAAATTAATTGATTGCAATATGATTGATGACATGGTCCGATTGCGTTGCGAATCATTTATTAACGAATCTGTGTCCAAGCTGCTTAATGAAAGTTTGTTCAACGTTTTTCCCCCACTTTCAAGTGCCGTAGGATTTTTAGTTTTTTAGTTTCTTTGTGAGAGGCGCTCAATTCTTTTATTATTCATGTCCGTTTCCTTGGCTTTAGCTTTGCTTTCCATTGTTTGCAGTTTTCTTTTGCACACGCCATGGGGGCTTAGCATGAATAGTAAATAGTCGTCATCCTCTCCGCCAGCTTAGAAGAACCCAAAAATAATATATATGGAAACAAAAAACAAACAAAAAATAGAAATGTTTTGAAACGAAAAGTCTGTGTGCAGTTTCAGCTTCGCTTTGATAAAATATTGATTGCGGTCTGTGCACTGCGTTTTCCTTCTAATGCTCAACATGCGTGTCAGGCCACCAAATCCCCGTCTACCTTTCCCACACACCCACAACCCAGCCCAGCCCAGCCAGAGCTTATTGTATGCGGTGCTTTTTGCCAAGCACACACACACAAGCAACAGCTGTGCGACTGCAGCGACTCCAAATATAACTTCAATTCTGATGAAAACAATCAAAAATCGCAGATTTAGTCCTTGTGTGAGGAAAGGGGTTAAAAATGCAAAATGCTTTAAGTCTATAAATGGGACTCTAAAGCACTTTTAAATATGTTTTAAAACAATTGTGAATGTGGGAATACAAAAAATATTTTTTTTACTTCCAATTCAAAATCTGTTCTGAACTGTTTTAACGGTTACATTGTTACATTTTCTCACTTGTCCGAAATGATCAAACTAATGTCCAAACTTTATTTTTAAGATCATATGACATTTCATAATATTATTATAAACATAAAATAAGTGAGAGAGAAATGGCTGGTAAATAAATTAATTATCCTACTAAAGATGGTATTGGGAGGTTCTTAAAGCTGTAATTTATTGTCAACCAACTTTTTATACTCTGTACCCAAGGCACACAGAGTATATTGGGTTCGTGCAAATGTATGTAACAGTTTGAAGGAAGCATCTTCGACCCTATCAACTATATAGTCACATATCCAACCCTCCACAATCCAATACAAGATCCCATACATTTATCATAATCCAACACTTGAGTAGTAACTAGACACACACACATAAACCCAAAAAATTCAAACAAATAAATTTCCATATTTCTGGTGACAATAACAATTCAGGCGGCTCAGACATAAACATAAAAACGCAAGCATAAACATCCGCTCCAATCGTTATTCCCACCAAGAACAAAACGCTGATGCAGCTCAAATTATCGGCTGATGCAATTCACTCTCAAATTATGATATGAGAAAAGAGAGAAAAGCTTTTTGATCTTGACTCCCAAAAAAGCTATTAACCGAGGTTTGCTAAGCAGCAGCGGCAGAACCACACATTGAGTTTTACTGGACATCGCAACCGCGACACATCTTAATGCTAAGATTGTAATTCTTCAAATATAAGTTGTTAATGATAAATAAAGAAATTATATTTTTTTATTTAACCCAAACCATTGACTTCTCATTATATATATTATTGATCAGCATTAACAGCCGATATAACAGTCGATATAGCCATGTCCGTCTGTCTGTCCCTCCGTCCGTCTGTCTGTCCGTATGAACGAAGAGATCTCAGAGATGGTAAGAGCTAGAAGTTTGGAATGTATGGAACATATAATTCATATACCTGCATGCAGATCAAGTTAATTTTTTATTTTTGCCACTCCCCCTGCCTCCCCTGCAAATGAAAACAACCGTAATAACTCCCACAATTTTGAAGATAGATAGTTCGAACATTCTAGACATATGTTCTACAACTCTCAATTTATCGACCCGCCATACATCGTTTTTTGATCAGATTAACGAAATTAGAGGTATACGTAAAAGAACATTCAAAGCAACGACAACAACAACACCGCAGCGATTGGTAAAACTTACGAGAAAGAGAGAGCGAGAAGGCAAAAGCTAACTGGTTATTTCCCAACAGGACTTTGCTTGACGGCAGTAGCTAATGGGACTGTGCCGCTCTCAGTTTCCCCCCACCCTTCTTTCTCATATATATTTGTGTAAGGAGGCAAAGACCAAGCACGAGAGGAGCGATGCAATTGAGATGGCCTGCAGTCTGAAATCACGCATAATATAGATACGTTTTCCAACCAGATGAACGATATTCGAAAGGGTTGCCACCCCCAGATTTTGAAAAAACCGCACACTTTAAAGTTTTAATTTACATACAAACAGGTACAGCGTATATTACAGTCGGCTTGACCGACCGGCATCGATCAGTATATTTTTCTTCTTTAAAAAAGCTCAAAAGATTTGAATCATCAAACCAAGCCGACTGAGAATATCGCCACTTCAACTTTGATTTTTACATTACGGGTTTTTTTAAAGTAATTTTGAACTGCTTTCAGATATATATCAAAGATCCGCCAATGCAAATTCCTGTGTCATCGAATCGCTTGGAAATATAATAACAGTACAATTTTCTGTTGAAACTTTCTTTTCGAAACTTAGTTAATTTTTAGAAGTTTGTATTATAATAAATAAACAATAAATAATTATTTACGAACTTCGTACCATTTTTCAAAATGTAAGATTTAAGTACTCCATAAAGGTGGGGGCAAAAATTACTTGAATATTTTTCAAAAATTTATTACGTATACTTAATATTAAATTCGTGCGTTCATTTTTATATCTATTATTTATTTTATAAAATTAATTATAATACATTATAATAAAATAAAAATATCATAATTAATTATAACTTGTCAATGTTTTATTTTTCTTGCCTTTTCCTTGGGTAAATATTAATTAAATACTCAAAAAATATAAATTGATAAATTGTTATGATAACATAACTTACATGACCTCGAACCGGCTAGACTTACTATCTAAGCAATAGAAAGGCCACTAAATACTTTTAGCAAGTATTCAATGTTTTAAGAATATAACGATATGTGTACTACTGTGGTCAAAAAATACCGGGTATTTCTTTATACATCAAAAAACTTGATTTATTATTGTTAAGTCCCCCATGATGCAATACACTTGTACCTTTTTTTTTCAATTATCAAAACATGCTGCAAAGTCCACTTTCTTTATAGCTTTGAATTCCTTCTTGGTTTCTGTTCTTATCTCTTCTATCCTATCTATCTTTTAATTGTCCACGGATTGGTCTCTTGAGTTAAGCGAATAGTAAGAAGTCAGTCTTTGGCGAAATGATCACGAATTACGAAAGCAGTGTGAGATGGTCCATTATCGTGATGCATATGGTGGTCCAAATGGTCACTCAAAACGGTTGTCACAGAACCTTCCCATATTCCAACAAGGTCAGAAAGGTCTTAGACTGTCAACTCTATGATTTTGTTGACGTGTAGCTAATCAGTTGATGTTGATGGTTGTTCTAGCCGTGCCTCATCTTCAAGTCTTCGAAAATTTTGTACTACTCATGTATTCGATAGAGTCTGGGCGCGCACACAGCCTGTATTTTGTTTTTTGCTGCTGTCTGCTTATTAGGATCTGGCTTCGAAATTCCATGCATTTTATTTTTGGTATTCCCTCCGAAGCGAAGCAGGTGTCTGTTCGACTTAGTAACTCTCGAAGGTATGGGAGCAGTTGGAAGAAGGGGCTTGCCCACCTCTGTTTTAAGTCATCGTTTATTTGTTTTTCAATATTAATAAAGCGATTTTCATCTTCTAGAAACCAAGTCCGCAAAACGAACTTAAAGTTCTCGACGTGATTTAACCACCGACTTTCTGCATAATTTTAAAAGTTTGCTGCTTTGGTTATATCATAATAATAACTGTGTATCTTTAAAATATTCTTCCAATATAGAAAATATATCTTGTAATGAAAAATATTTCCCGAGACAAAACATTTTTTTTAAGTTTCTATTGCAAATTGATTAACAGGTCTTCTCGATAAAACTTAATTGTTTAAAGTTTGTCATAGTTTTGTATCTTAAAATTTTTTGTCAACTTTAAATGGGTTAACACAAACTCTCTATCCAAAACTCACGTTTACCTTTAAGCACACACAACCACTCAGATACAGCAAACTCAAATTTGAGGCTCGCACGCACGCAATGCGCGTGGTATAGCTCACCCAGTTTCCCAATTTGCAACTCGCGTGGCATCGTCTCATCCAGAAATAGCGCCCAGTGGATTTGACGCAGGAAAGCAAAGACTGTTGCTGCAGTTGCTCGCAGGCCTCGACGATGACAACGTCAATTTCATACATATTCAACTGCCTGGAACTCAGCTCAGCTCAACTCGACTGAACTGATGCTGCTGCCGTTGCTGCTGGGATTTTGCGGCAATTTCAAATACAAATTGCAGTGTTTTTATGGCTACAAATGACTTTTTGTCATTCTTTTTTTTTTAAACTCCACTTTGTTGTTGGTGTTGTAACCAGCGACAGTTTGAACAAGGGTCTCAACGACGGCGGCAACATACGAACGGATTTCATTTTAACAGCTTCAGCAACGTTAATCCCCAATACCCAAATGCAATCGGCTGTCTGTTGGCGGTTGGGCCGCCCCCAAAGGCCAGGGCCAGGGGCCAACGGCAGGGATTTATGGGCGAAAGCGTTTTTTGTGTGGTAGGGAAAATGGTTGGAGGGCTTTAACATATGCACCCGGCTGCTTAAGCCGTGACTTTAACAAAGCAGAAGCTGACTGCTGGCAGCAAGATTTCAGGTCCAAGAGTCAGACAGAAATATTTATGATCAGCATCAATAGCCGAGTCGATATAGCTATATGAAGGCGTCGGTCTCAGAATATAATCCATGAATCCATGCCACGTGCTTTGGAATGTAAGTGGGTGTATTTATACCATACGCAGATCAAGTATGTTTAAGCTGTGAAAACTTTCCCAATGGGTACAGGGAATTTTGTACTCGGAGAACTCGACTGCAGCGCTCTTTCTTGTTTTTTCTTTATTTACAAAATGTTCAACTGTTCAATTTTCCACACACTCATTCCACACATCGATCTATTCCAACTTGCACTATTCCAATTGACTTTTAATTGCACAATTTGTGAAATTTTGCGCAAATTTAATAGTTACACAATTTGTTTGCTATTTTAGTTAGTTTCGGTTGGCCAACACCAACAGCCAGACCAGGGTCAAGACTCCCACAAAATTGATGTTGGCCAGAAAGTTGTGAGCCTCGATTAAGACGACAAACGAACCACATCAGCCAGTTAGAAACCTTTAACTCTGTGGATTCTGATGATGATGATGATGCCTGGTGCCTGCTAGTTACCGACTGTTTGTCCAGCCATGTGGGGGGCAACACATACATTGCCACAAACGGGTCGTTGAGATGCCGACGGCCGATTACGATGGGTGATGATGTGGCTATGCTGATGCTGACTGTGACCGTTACCGGGTGTTAAATAACTAAAATACACCACCAGCTGCGAATTAGAGACGCGTAAAGGTGAATTTAAATTTGGATATGTGAAAGAGACAATTACAATTCCCGCACAATCAAAGTGAAATGCATAAATGCTACAGCCGTGCTCAACCAATTTCTATTATTATATTGTAATATAAATTTTTAAATCACAAATAGGTGGGCCGCTACTTACATCTTAGGGCCGTTTCTCATATTCCTGTTTTTCAAATCCTGGTGATTTTTGGATAAAATCGAGTTGCCTACTTTTAGGCAGATTTTAAATGTCTATGTGTCTACTACGGCCTGAAAGTAGGCTACATAGATTTTTTCAAAAAGCACCTAGTTCTTAAAAACATGAATGTGAGAAAACGGCCCATAGTGTGTCCAGGTTTGATTTTTCAGTTTCATTAAAAAATTTGACATTTTCAGCACAAACTTAGTTAGAACTTTTATGTGTACTGTCACTCTGTCTATTGCTTGCTTTGTATTGGAAAAATCATCTTGACAGAAAAATAAAATACTCGTCATCATTTTCGTGCGATGAATTTGATCGATGCGTCGAGCAACTTAATTCTTCTTTTGGCGTTAAAATTCCATGCTTGGTCACTGGGAACAACAGTTCACTCCAGGACGAATATATCTGAACTGTTCACTTAGTATGAAAAACCTAAGATCCCAAATGTGATAATGTGAAAAAAAATAAATTAATTTTTAATGGGCCTGACAAGGCTTTAAAGTTTTTGGTTATTACTCATACTTAGGCCCTCCGCACACGGCTCGTATCGTCATCGTAGCGTCATCGTCTTGTCAAAAATTTGACGATACGATACGATTACGATACGGCTATTGCTCCGCATACGAAGCAATTTTCAATCGTCAAAACACAAAGCGTAAACATGTAAAGTGATGAAGATTAATTAAAATATCTACGTCTTGGGTGCAAAAATGCAACCAGAAGATTATTTTTTGCCACTGAAGAATTAGCAGTTAGGCGGTATAAAGTTTCACACATTTTACTGAATGTCATAAAATACATTTAAGTTGTTGATAATGGTAGTAAAGCCGTAAAATGAACAAATTTGATAATTTGGACTGACATTTTTTCATTAAAACATATGAAACTCATTGAAAAATGTAAGAAAACAACAAGCGTACGCTCGTACACGACGAGAAGCGACTGCCACTGCTTGACGATAGTCGTCATGCTGCAAGCATGTTGCGACGATTACGTGTAGCGTACGAGTCGTGTGCGTGTCTCCCTTTAAACACACGTGCGCAGCAACAAATCGTATGCCTCTCGTACACCGCGTCGCATACGCTACGATAACGATACGAGTCGTGTGCGGACGGCCTTAGTGTTGCCTTTAATCTATATACATTTTAGTAGTAGGCACTGACTTCCAACAAAATATTTTTCACACTGCCAAAATGTAACTCTGACTTAAACTATAGTTTAAAAAATAGGGGTTGATATCAAATAAATAAATAAAAAAGCTGGGATTCGAAGCATCATCTCCCATAAGCGAACGTCAATTTCCGGCATGACGCTCTACCCGCTGGGTGGTTGAGACGCAGCGTAAATTCATATTTGAATTTCAAATTTTAAACAACTTATCTAAACAAAATCAAGAACTGACGATGAAAACAATGGAGCCCATTTAGCACATTATTTCTGATTGATTTTTAATGATTGCCGAACTTACCTGTTGAATGCAATGATTGCCGATTGCGATCGGTAAATTTGACAATCACGATTGCAGAAAAGGAATAGAACCAAAAGCATGATGGGTTAGAGCGACCATCAATTAATCTGTCAGCCCACCCCTGCTGAAAGCATTTATCTTGAAATTTTTAGTTTTTCCTACTCTTTATAATATGTCAAAATTGAATTTGATTAGAATGAGTGTTTTTTTTTGGATGAAAGTACGAAACCCACAGAATCCCGCATAGCCTGTAAGCAATTTCATTAAGCAGAGACATTTTAGCAATCGTAAATCAGTAAATTTAGAGATGTCTTTTCATGCCTACATACATACTACTACTGGCGCCAACAGCTGTAAAAAATAACCTTACCAGAGAAATCTAGCACGATTAGGCAAGACTAAAATCGGCTTCAATTTAGTTTTTTCGTCTTGAATTTTCAAGAAGAAATCTGCTTGATATCGAGAAGACTTGTGCGCTCGATTTGAGTTTGGTAGCAAGAGAGGTGAGGCGTTCAAAACGAGAGCATTTCGTTCTCTCGCTCTCCGGCAACTTTGTTCTAAAATGCTTACATTCAAGAAGATCTATTTTTGAATTCGAGAATAAATCAAGCTTGAAATGAAGCCGACTAAATTTAAAACCGAGCAGATCGAGCTTCAAAATTCATGCTTAATTTCAGTATTTTCTTTTTGGATCCAAGAAGATTCTGTCTTGCCGAACTTCTGACACGAAATCTGCTTGATATCAAGCACGATCTGCTCGTTTTTTTCTCTGAGTGTATGCGTAAAAGATTCAAATAAAAACATTTAATTTGATGTTCCGAGGCGGGATCGAATCCACAGCCTCTTTCACAGTAGGTACAATCGCTACCCACTGAGCCTCGTAGCATCATGCATTTGAAAATTGGCGGATGGGCTTTTAACAAACCGTCAGTAGAACGTTGTGCAAGATCGAAGAAAAATTTTATAAACTTGAACTGAATCTTCGTAAGTATATCAATCCTGAAAATGAGAAAATCAACTCCAGCTGTTCTCGCTATCGCATTCTTTAGAGGATCCATGTCCATTTTTGTCAACTTTTTATCTGCCAACGGTGTGTTGCCAAATATGTTTATCCACTCAGTTCCTGTGACCAGGATTCCTTTGTTACCCAAAATGACAAATAGTTAAAATTGTAGGAAGTAGTTTTCAGTGATTTTAAAAGGATACTTACATCTTAGATCCGTGAAGACCAATATATGGACAGAAAACGGTCTTTAAACAACTTTGCAGAAGTTTGGTCAGTTGGAGTAAAAGAGGTACTTCTTTCAATATTCCACAATATTCTCAATGACACCAACTGGTTTAGGTTTGTACTAGTCAATCTCTCGAAAAGACGTCTTAATTTCGTTATCTTTGCCGTTATATGCCCCTTCGCCACCTTATTAGGGAGAGCACAGGTAATTGATTGGTCAAGGTCTTGTGAAAAATAATTTTATTTTATACATTTTTTAAAATTTAAAATGATGTCTTATAAGTATATTTTCTAAGGATTAAATCACGGATATCTCATCTCAAACTTTTTTGTTTAATCTATAATTTTAATATTTTTTTCTACACAGTTCCTCGCGGCACTTAATGAATCTTATTAATTTTAAAGTCCATGATTGAACTTAACACTATGAAAAGAATAAGCGAACAGCGAATGAGCAGAAATAAACCAGCATTCTTGTTTACAGCGGATACACCATAATGGCATTCGGCACTAGAAAATTTAGACATTTTCATTGTATACTAAAAGCACTTCAGTCGGTTGTGTTTTGTTATGTCAACAAAAAAATGACTTAGATTTCACTTTTCACATAAAAAATTTGTAAAGTTTCACATACTTTCCATAGCCGCCGTGTCACTCATCATTTCCCTTGCTCATCACTAGTCCTGCCTGCCCATTATTGCTACACATCGTGTGAATGTTGCTTGCATTTGCATATTCTCTAATTTGGCTAGTTTGGCAATTGCGGCCGATTTTGCAAAATGTTATTTGCTTTATCCGTCCCCTCTCAACACTTTCCCAACCCCCCTCCCCCCTTCGCTGCTACAGTGACTGGTCCAATGGCTTCACAAGTATTTAGTCTATGATGAGTTGAGTGGTTTGAAGTGTCCTTCCTCTGGCAATGTTTCGTGTGTCGTGTGAAATTGTTTTAGTTTCAAGTGGCGAGACCAAAGAGCATAGGTCAAAGTTTTGTTCTAATTGAACTCACCTGGCTGGTCAATAAATTGCAATTTGATATATGGCATTTTATTAATATTATTTTTTATATATATTTTTTTGTTGCGGCAAGCCCAATCACATTATGAGAGCCACCAATTTTAATTACGGCCATTACAACAACAACAGCAACAAAAACCGCAATAATAATGGCAAGCCTGGGCTAATGCCTTCTGGACAAAAACTCATTTAGCCGCGTTAAAGTAATTACGATTTATAGGCCACAAAAATCCGTAACACAACATAAATCCAAATGAGGCAATGTTTCAGCTCCAAACACCCACCCACCCAGACCCCTTGGCCGGTTAAAAATTTTAACCACACTCAGAGCCAAAGTCACATAGCGAAACAGGCGACACCTGACCTCCATCCAGGAACATTTGTGTCTTTATTACACTGTCAAGGCAACGCGCGATAAATAAATAAATAAATGCCGCCTAACAAGCCGCAAGATGGAGCCAACGAGCAGAGCAGAGGGGCAGAGGCAAGTGGTGGCAAGTACAATTTGTTGCAATTCATTGACTTGGCGCACAGGCGGAGACATAAATTCTGCGCCACGGGCTGTAAAATATCGACAGCCATAGCCATACAGAAAAACAAACCAGAAAATCAAGAATATTATTGGATTAAACGAATTATTTATACCTTATGTAATGTCCGGGGCAAACATGACATTTATCAAAATTAGTGCAAATGATGCAAAATGGTTTTTAACCTGGGTGATTCAACCACGTAATGGCTGTAAGTAGGTGGTAAGTTTTTAATTGTGATTGAAATTCCACCAAAAAAAAAAAAAGTTTAATTGGAAATTTTACTCACTCGACCAAAAACACCAATTTAGTTCACATTGGTGCTCTATTTTGTTGGCAGATTTTTAATCATAACATTAATCTTTCTAACTTGTGCTTCAGAATTCCAACTATTAAGAAAAGGCTAGCTATGAAGTCTGAGTTCTGAGTTTCGAATGTTTTCAAAAATCAAAACCAAATGATTTACTAGTTGCTGGTTCCAATTCTTACTTTTAAAACTTGTTTTTGAAATTTATATTAACCTGCACCAATAAAAGGAAACGAAATTATTAAGCCCCAAAAGCACAACAGAAAACAGAACTGTTATTCTGAACTTTTAAGAACAGAACACGAATATTTTTTCATCCCACTTTCAAGCGGCCACCTAAGAAATCATGGACATCGTCTAGAAAGAGCGCAAACAAAAGTGGCAAAAGAAGACAGCCCTCAATCTCTTCGATATTGGTTTCGAAATTCCCTGATATCTCCTTGGCTGTCCAGACAGCCACATTTGTACTTTTATATATATATTCTCCAGTACATTTAGGAATTTTGTCAAAACTCCCAACGAATATAATTTGAACATTAAAAGCTTCCTCGTGATTTTATTGAAGGCGAAAAACGACAAAGAAGGCGTTTACTTTATAAACATATTTATATATGTATTGCCTACTTTTTGGGGCTAGATGTTCCAAAAAAATCGAAAAATTTATATTGCATACTTCAAGGTGTGTGGTACATTAAGGTCTACCTTTTACATTGCCTACTTTTTAGGCAAAGAGAAGAGAAAGAAAAAAAAATTTCTGCACTCCTTGAAGATTTCTGCACTCCTTAACCTGAGAAATCTATGGGATTGCTTTGCGGTCCGGTTCCTGGAACCCTTGAAGCTGAGTTCATTTAAATAAAAAAGTTTGTTTTTTCGTTTTATTTATAGGTCTAATCTATTGGGATTAGGAAAATTAAATTAATATACTGTTGTAAACATTGTGTTAAATTTATACCTCATTGTTAAGTTGGTACAATAAACAAATTCTTAATGTGACATATTTAAGATCTGCTTAGTTTAATTTAATAAGCACCATATCAAACCGCAGCTGTACATGTATACTAGTTCTCAGATCAGAAAGGTCAAACTGTATACCTAGGTTGTGTGTTTCTTTATAAAATTTTCGAAGGAAATTATAACATCCTTGACAAACTTCTCTTCTTGGCCATCAGATGTAAAATCATTTTAAGTCGACTTTTAAATGCTTTCATAAAGAGTTTAATTTTGGGTAAAGGTCTTATTCCAGATAGGATACAAATTTATTTCGCCACTATTCTATCTAAAATGTGCGAAAAGAAACATAAATAAGTGTAAATTGAAAAATAATACTTTTTCTTGTTTGTTTAGTGTTATATATATTCCTTGCACGATAAGAATTTAAGTCGTGCGGCTTAAAAGATATTTTAAAAGTAACATATACACTCCCTGATTTAAATTAAAGCCAATATAGTTTGATCAGAAAAATAAGTTTAAAACAGGATAAATATTTTTGTTTTGCCAATTGTTACAACATTTTCAACTTTAGTTAAGTCCACAATTTCCAATGTATTTGTTAAATAAAAAGCGTAATTTGTCAATCTTTAATGAATAACTTCACATGTTTTGACACTCTCGATTCGAATTTCCAAAACATGAATAGCTCGATATCTCTTCGCATTTTTAAACTCATAAATAATCATAGAGGCTTTACTCACCATTAAATGATTTTTTATTTACAAATTTGGTTAATTTTTCCTGGACAGGCTTTAATTAAATTTCGCAAAAAAACGTGAAGTTTATCATAAAAAATTTCAAAATTTTCGTTTTTTTAACAAATATATATTGAATATTGTTGATTTAAATAAAATGTTGATGTTTTTATGTGCAGTTCTTTAAAACAGCTCCGAAAGTCAAAACCTTTAACAGTTAGTAAATTTAAAGACATTTTTCAACTTGAGTTCCAGTATCTGGTATATATATCGTTTGAGTGAATACCATGACTATATTTGAGCACAATGAAACAAAATGTTGAAATAAAATCACTTAAATACGTATATTAAATGTCGGAAAAATAACTTCCTATTGTAATCACGGTGATCAGCTCGAACAGTAATGAGCTGAGACGATGCTCTATAGGAGTAAAAAATTTAGTTTTAACTGGAGAGCTTTAAAGCTGACATTTTTGTTTTAAATCACTATCAGTAGTTATTGGTAGCAGTAGTAATAAATTTTATTTATGTATATTGCGGCATAGGTTTTCACTACCAAAGATAACGATTAAGATTATGTACATAGTTTAAGAAGTATATTAAAAAAAAAGACTCATTATATTTGATGTAAGCTACAAGTGACAAAGAAATAAGTTTATAATTTATCTATTTAATTTTTATTTATTTATTTATTTATTTAAATATTAGCAATAATTTATTCAAGCACTTAATAATATTAAGGCTTAAGGGGAATAGGGTTCGAGTAGCTAGACCTTAGACCCTATCGAACAAAGTTGTTTACACCCAGATAAATCTAGCACGTTTCGGCAAGACTAAAATCGGCATCAATTTAGTTATTTTTCGTCTTGAATTTTCAAGAAGAAATCTGCTTGAAATCGAGAAAACTTGTGCGCTCGATTTTGAGTTTGGGGGCAAGGAAGGTGAGACGTTCGTATTGCGGAGTGTGAACAAAAAAATCGAGCTTAAAAATTCATGCTTGATTTCAGTATTTTCTTCTTGAATCCAAAAAATTCCAACACGAAATCTGCTTGATATCAATCACGATCTTCTCGATTTTTTCTCTGAATGTACAAATCATTGAATAGGTTGCAATTTTTAAGGTACATATAGATAGTATCGATGTTATCTTCATTTACAGTAGAGAGTACAGAAGATGGAAATTGGTTTGGAAAAATAGATCCTAATATTGAAAAAAAAGGTGATGTTTTATGCAGTTTTTGCCGTTTAGCAAAATTATGACCACTGCCTCTGTTAAAAACGGCTTCTTAGATATGCGCTTCTTATCTCCCCATTCGGATGCACGAGGTTTCAGCATCGTAGACTAGACTCGATGTCAGCAGATTACTACTTAGTCAATTATAAACTGCATGCTTTAATTTGATATTTAATTCGATTTTTAATTTGGACGCAATAGGACAACAACAAAAAAAAACATTTTCGTAGTCTCCACTTATTTAAATATGAATTCAATTCTATTTTTTAATTTTAAAATTCAGTTCGTGTGTTTTGGATTTCCAAAACCAAATCATTAACCGAACCTTTTACATTTATGATTCCTCGAACTTCAGCTCACAACACAACTTAGGTACGGAAGAAGCTGTCTCTAGTCGCAACTAATTAATTTTGATGAATACAAATCTCTTCAGACGTCAAATGTGTTATTTGCTTAACATACAAATTGCAAGCGTTCTGCCAAAGTTTCTATGGCCCGTACTTTAAGTGTATAAAGGCAACTTAAGCGGCAGCATATTGTAAATCTATCGAACTGAGGGGGACATGGCTGTTGTGGGGTCGTGCCGAATGGGTGACATGTGCCGGGAGGGCAATGAGGCTATAGCGAATTTCGATTGCGATGGCAAAAGCAACGAGATGGCAACAGAAAAAAATCATAGCATACATATAAGCGCAGCATTTTGTTGAAGCAATAACTGAAGGTTATTGAGAAAATAAGATGTGAGGCGACCTGGAAGTAATCAATGCAAGCAAAAAGAAAGTAACATATACGACAAATTACGTAATAATAAAATTTAATAAGGTTTTAAATTGTAAAAATGTATGAAAAGTACCATAACCGGAACCGTTACAGGATACGAACCGTTTCAAAACGTTCATTCATGCGTAAGTACAGGAACAATATGTTAACGTGAGATGAAGACTATCTGGGGTATTAATTCTACCAACAAACTTGGCAAATCAGTAAATGCAAGGAAAGATGGAGTGGATTGGTGCTAGGATTTTTTGAAAAATAAAATCAAGATTGATCCTTATATTTCTTTCAAAATAACAAATTTCTTTGACACAACAGTCACTTGTATAAGAATGTTTAGAATGGGACTTAACTAATTATTACTCACAAAATTTTGGAAAGTCGGGGAAAAACAACTTTGAAGCATTGCAAACATCGTTTTGATATGTCATCCGACTCTGGGGACCAAAAGACTTCTTTATCCTTTCGTTTCGAAAAAAAAATCCAAATAAAAATCCAGATACCATTTTGAAACCGAAATAACAGTGTTAAATTTATGGCATTTTAATTTAACAAAAAATTTTATCAACTTTTCCCTTCAGTGCTTACTCTACTCTCCCTTAATGATTTCCCACATTTCACTTGGCTTAAGCATTTTATTATCCTTACCCTCCTCCAGTTTCAGCTAATCGACCCTCTTTAGACATTTTTATATGGCAAGCAGAACGGCAAGCACGCTAACTGACAGCCACCCAAGGGCAAATGTCCAGTTCTTGTTGAGAGTTCACATGCGAGGCCGAGGCCTCCGATGACCTTCTCATCTCACTTTTAACTATTTATCTGGTCAAGGGTGCTGCTGCGCGTAAATATTTTCCATGCTTTTAAATGCAAATTGGTTGGAGAAAAAAGTGTACAAAAAATTGTTCCATCTATCAACTCTCTCACCTATTTTTATTTCTATTTCTGGCCTGCTGCTTTCACGCCTCGTTGCTTGGTCCCCAGTCCGCCCACCCGCTGGCTAGCAAACTGCCTTTCGTCGTCGTTGTTCTTGCTCGCAGTTGACATGCTCACCAAACGACGGACTAGTTTCGCACAACTTTTGCCTGGCCATTGTTCAAAGTTTTTGCACAGCGTCCTGGCGAATTCAGAGATTAGTCTTCCACTTGGCTAAATCTGCAGCACTGGGCTAGGCAAAGTTATGGCAATCGCAGGCGATAGCCATGGCGGCCACCTGGGCACCACGAGGCATTCACTTTTTCCCCACCCACCCCCTCCCTTTTCACTGGTTGGTCTCTCTCTCTCTCTCTCGCTGTATTTGTGTCACTTGATTTGTATTAGTGGCACTTGTGCATCCTGCGGCGCGACTACAATAAGTAATTTGATCGAGTGGCGAATACCGACTGCTCACCACGCATTCCAGTGTCTTTTGTTGCCTCTTTGGCACACTACAACGCCTCTTGCATTGTGCTGGGAAAAACTTCATTTTTTCTTTTTGAAAAAGGTAAATGTGAAATAGGAATATTGGAACTAAAATTCACTTGAAGATTGAATGCTCTTATATAGATATGGCTGCGGATTAGAAATTGGTGTAAACAATTCTCTATTTAGGAAATAATCCACTCAAAGAACGAACTGTCGGACAGGACTAGATCGAATCGTCTATATATGTTAATCAAAAATATATATATGTACTTTATCAGTTCACAAACCAATAAAAAAGTAGTGCTGTATCGGTATATCGAAATATCAATGTTTTTGTGAAACGATTTGCGATAAGCGAGAATGACAAAAATTCCATTATTCAGTGGAGTTTTCTTCTTTTGGCAACTGAGTAAATATTTTTTTTAAACATGACAAGAAAATTTTTTTATTATTGATTGAATTCTGTGGAAATGTCTATATATAATTTTAAACGAAAAATTTGGCATGAAAAAAGTTCGCTTACAATGCGTTAAAAACAGGAACGCATTGACGCTTTAGAGCAGTGGTGGGCAAAAACACAATCAGCACTTTGACAAAGCTACACGACGAGCTAATCAATCGCTGTGAAGACGTCGCTGCTGCAGACCGGTTTTTGCACAGATTCGGCAGAAGAGAAAGGACTTATTTAAATTTTCTCGGATACATCACCATACTCCAGAATCAAATCGATCGTTAGCTGAATGTTTGTAATCTGGTGGCAGCCGCCCAATATGACAAAAAACGGAAAAATCATCTGACAAGGTAATGGGGTCAGAATTTTAAGATGCACACGGAATAACTTTAGTCGACTACCACTTATAAGGGAAACCATTTTTTTGGGTTATTGGAGCATTTGAAGTATGAAATCATGAAAAAAACGGTCACAAGCGCTAAAGAAATAAGTCAAGCGGATAAATGTTTAAAATCTTAATCAAATTTCCAAATATAACAATATGCAACAAAAAGAAGAGTGCTGCATTCGAGTGCGAAAATTACAAAATACCCAATATGCTTTATTTTTATTAAAGAATTTTAATGTTATCATTAATTTGATTGCACCCAGCAAACATTTTTTATCGTTGAGGATAAGAATTCGATTCTTTCAGTAGGTATCGCTTCACCTATTGATATCGCATTCCTACCGCATTCTCACCTCTCTTCGGGAAAAAATGTGTCACTCTGTAATACTTCTGGGAAGTGAGAAAGCGTTTCTCCTGGCAGAAAAAAATCTCTTCTTGGGGATAAGAAAATGTTACTTTTTTGAGAAAAGAAATACTAGAACAGATATAGCTTCTGAGCAGGGTGTCAAACCGGAACCCGAACCGGAACCGTATACCGAAAAGAACCGATTGAAACTCAGAACCAGAACCGGAACCGGAACCGTTAATTTATTTTTGCGTACCGGTATTTCGGAACCTTTATTTTTGTAACCGAAATGACCGAAAAGAACCGAAACATTGTACCGGTACAGTTTCGGTTCAGAGTTTTTTTGTTATTTCATTTTTATTACTTCAATAAGGGATTTCTTCAGGGTAAAACGCAGGGTAAACGTAAGCAAAAACTTACAAATAAAGTTAAGTATATACCATCTGGTATATACTGAAATTTTCAATAAAAATAACAATTTCATCTTATTTCGTTGCATATATTTTGGTTCAATAAATTCCAAATATTATTAATTTATCCTTAATTTTTGCACTTACAAAGGAAAGATTTACTAATTGGCCCAAATGGACTTAACCTAATAGCAGGGTTGAATTGTGATCGGTAACGTTATCGAAAACAGTGTATTTAACATTTCATCACATATCAAAAGATCTTCTTGTTAGGACGTTTTTTCTGAGGTAAAGTTTATTATGTTTAATTTTCCTTCTTTATAACCACTTTCTGTTGTGTAGGTTGCTACTATTTCTTTTATATCTTCGGATTAAAAGATTTTTAAATTATACCGGTACGTACCGGTATACCGAAATAAAAAGCAAGGTACCGGTACGGAACCGAATACCGAAATAAACTAGAACCTAAACAGAACCTTTTACCGAAACATTAGTTTCGGTACGTACCAGAACCGGAACCGGAACCGAAATTCGATTCGGTTTGATTCCCTGCTTCTGAGTGAACAGAAAGCAATTATTCTGAAAATAAGAAAAAGTTTCTTTTTGTAATAAGAAAAAGTCTTTTATGTGGGATAAGAATACATTTCTTCCTAGAGATAAGGAAGCGATTCTAATTCTTGGGGCAACTGAAAGAAAAACAGGGCCTGCATATATGGTGCTTGTGTTCAAACGAGACCAGTTCATCGCATGGAATTTACTTATGCGTTACCAAAGTATTTTGTTTTTGTAAAATTGTATTATGTTTTCCAACTGACTTCAAGAAGAATCTCATTTAGGTCTTCTAAGTGATTTTTAAGCAACAAATCGCCAATATTCAGATTTGATAATGATAAAAGCTAGACCATTGAAAAAAAAATCGCATTCAAGTCTCCTCGACGTTTGTTAAGGGATATATCTGCAATTTACCGATTGCATGATTGAAAATCATATCGCTGATTAATCCCTTGTAAGTTTCAAATGTGTTTGCTAATGTATTTCGTTACTGTAATTCGCCAAACTATCTCCAATTTACAACTCAAACTATCGCCAATTTCTCCTTTTGAAGAAAGAAATAAGAAACACGACAAAATGCAGGGCATACCCAGCAAGCATTTTATGAAATTTCTAATCACATTTGAGTCCTTAATCTGATTAAAATACTTATTATGAGCTCATTTTGTGATCATAAATGATACTTTCGCCGGGAGAAAATTGTACCCAAGCTGGGACTCTTCTTGAAGCTGATCTGATCAGTTTCGACTCACTTTGCATCATCCAGCTCTAGATTTTAGTAGTTAAATCACATATTGAGCATATAAATGAGTCATTTTAGAGTCTTCTTAATATCGCACATGAAACGAAACTCTTTTTAATCCCAGATAGCATTTTATAAAATTTCAGATCACTTCGAGTCTTATTCGAGGCCTCAATCATATTTAAATAGTCATAAATGAGCTAATTTTTTTATCATAAAACATACTTTTGTCGGAAAAAAATGGTATCCTTGGCACGACTCTTCTTAAAGAGCAGCGTTTAACTCGCTTGTTTGATCAGTTTCGACTAATTTTTGAGTAAAATTTTTAATAATTGTCAAGTCTTTTTCGAGTTTTATTTCAGACTTATTTCAAATCGATTGCGAGTCTTTTTCTAACCGTATTTCGAAGTTGTACATCGTTCAGCTGCGTGAAATATGTCTGCATGGCAACAGTCAAATCAATCAAAATTCATTCCCCTACATGATCATTTAGCGATTGCTCAAGATTTTTTTAGTTAAACCACATTTTGAGCATATGGATGAGACATTTTCGAATCTTCTTTTAGTCGCTTATGAAATTCATATATTTTTAATCATCAAGAGGACTCGAATAAATCTTATTAAGGTGATTTTTGATAAAATGATCTTCCAAATGCTAGGTGGGTACTCGAGTATATCATGCACGAACACACACGCACTTTCAATATATTTGTGTAGTTGTTGTCGCAGCAGCTATATCTTAAACAAACCCGATCTGATGGTATGCAAATTTTATTTTCAATAAGAATCGTGGTTTCAGTCACACCAGCCAAAAGCTTATAGACAAAACTTACAGAATGACATCAAACGGAATCTCCGTTTATAGGAAGATATATCCCTGCCGGTATCCCAGTTTAGGCCACGAAGGGTTAAGGTCAGGAATTGTTTCTGAACTGGTTCAATTTGAATAATATTCTAGATTTGGTCGAACCAGCGAAGAGAAAAGTTGTTTGGTTTTGTATGTATCCAATTCTTGATAAAAACTAGAACACTTTTGGCTTTTAAAGCTTAACTTAGGTTCGAAAAGTTTAACCAGATCGTAGGCATTAAATATCCAAACGGTTTCCCATTAAAAGTGAATTCATTTAAATACGGATTGATTCGGTATTGATATTGATATTTAATCTTCATCTGTCGTGAACACACTTTTGAGTAAATTTCTTGATTATTAAAACTCAATAAATTAGAGCCACCTATATTGAAAAAATGTATGTTACGTAAATTTAAAATATACGAAAAGACAATGGCTTAAAATAATATGTGATTGCATTTTATGTAATTGCAATCGTTAAAAGGTTCTTAAAGACAAAAAAAAAAAAATTAATTATAGACCGACCTTACCGTAATTTGAACTCAGGTGTTGTTGACTTCCAGTCTCACACCTTAACCTCTACACCATTGTCACCAAGGTCGAAGTGACAGCTTAGTGTGCTTTATAAAATAGTGGCGCTTTATCATCAAAATACTACAATTCTGGCACCTAATAGGTACACACTGTTTGAAGTGTTTACCAATACTGAAATTGAATTTTAACCAGGCAACCACATGACCCAGCTCTAGGCTGGTGATGTCAGCTTATTTTTCGGTAGTACATTTTGTTGTTGGAGATTTAATTTTTTAACAGGTTATCTATTAAGCAAGTTGTCGTGAATCCCCTAATTATTTAAGCCCAAGGGACCAAGTGCTAAGAGAGCTTAGGTCATTTTGCCATAGAAGCTATGAAACTGGATCATCCAAGGAGGCACATAGATTACTTAGATAACCGTCTTACATAGGACCATTGGAGTTGGAAAGCACTTGAGGAAAATAATTTATTGAAACTGCTGCCTTAAATTGGACCTGTAAGGAGCGATAAACTAGTTATGATCTGTTTTAGAATATGAACTTTAACTTAATTTCACAAAGCAACAAAATTCAATTTTTTTTTCGTTTATAGAAGGAGTTGCGTGTAGATCGTTTTTGTGTACTTAACACGAATCTGCTCAGCAAAATGTTTTATTAGATTGGGATTTTTGATAGTTTGTGCCTTCAGTTGGTATAAATGCATATTATGGGCAACCTATATATTTCAGTTTGGGAACAGTCCAACAACAACAACGAGACTCAAGACGATCAGTGATACACAAAGTGTATGTTTGTTATTGCATTATATATTTACGGTCGTCTGGTAGCTCACATTGCTTGCATTTTGTTTTTGCTGCCAACTACATCGTTCCCCAGCGACTCAAATACGTCAAGTTGGCGGCAATTGGCAAAAAAATAACTCTAGGAGCTTTGTGAGCAGTTGGGAGTAAGGGCTTGTCCACCGCTTCCATAAAGTACTATTCCTAAGCTTTAAAATAAATTTTTCCAAACAATTCTGCAATTTTTTATTAACGATTAAAACGAAATTAAAAATAGTCTTGCACCAAACACTCGATTAATCTGTGCTGTTTTCATATAAAGACTTCTTTCCAGATGACAAAAAAAATTTTTTTTTTTTCGTTACAACACTTCAACTGCATAGAAACACTTTTGGAAAGCTCTAAAAGCTGAATCTTTTTAAAAGCTTTCTTATTTATATGAAGCATAGTGACTAAGTCGGGATTTACACGATGAAGCAAACTTCATGAAGTTTCTCATAAAGCTTTTGTTTGTGGGAAAGAGGTGTGGTGTGGTGGCTTACTCCTCTACCCCTCTTTCCTACAAGCATAAGCTTTTTAAAAACATCATGAAGTTTACTGCATCGTGAAAATCCGGTCTAAATAAATATTTATGCCATCTGGCATAAGGCCTTAATAAATGTTTTTTAATTCAAACTAAATCATTTGCATTTGATTCTAGTGTTAAAAATTAAATTTATTAATTTAATATAACCAAATCAATTTTTACATAACATATTTTTATCAGTGCGGACTAGATATTCTCCTGGAGCGTTTAGATGAAACAACCGAACTAGAGCACAAAATGGTTATACCTCAACTTACAATTGTGTAATAACGAAAAGCCAATGGCCATGCATCGCATAAAACTCAGTTGGGCACTCCGTGACTTCAACTTAGCAAAAGGAACAGCAGGAGTAGCAGCAGGAATGAAAGCAAATGCAGAATGCAGAGCAACGTCTAACAACGGCAGCCGAGTGCAAGGGATTAAACACTCGAGATTTTATTAGATAAAACCCAGTGAACAGCAAACGAAACGAATTTCCAGCGAATTCCCTTCCCCTCCACCCAGCAGCCCATTCCTCGTTCAGCCAGCTTACGGCACACGGACATCATAAATTCTGTGACAAATGCAGGTACAAAGTGCTTCCCAGTGGCAAACTTTTGCTCATCCAAGATAAGAGTACAGTTGAGGCCTCCCCCCAACTCTCCCCGTAAGCTAATTGCCAAAACTTTAAGCTCTCGTTCTCTCATGTGTCGAGTCGTATGATTTTTAATACCAATTGATTTCCACTTCCACAAAACATTTGCATTAAGTTGTCAATTTTGCAAGATCAACTTCATCTACTGATTAGCTCCGATTGTTGGGGCTTTAATGTGCAATCGGGAATGCGGAATGTGGGCAATCGGGTGTCGTCTGCATAATATTTTCAGTTTTAGTGCGTCAGTTGTGGTAACAAGTGACTTGAGCTAGTTTTGTTATTGAAATGAGCGACAAAACACAGACGCACACACACGCACACACACACACACACACAGAGAGAGCCACAAACAAACGTTGTACAGATACGGATACAAGTGCACACATCCTACTTATGCGGGATGGCGGGGTGGTGGTGGGAGTTGGTTTGGAGGCCAGGACCACACTCGCACGCATGCATAAGTAAACAAACATAAACATTTGCTCCAACACGCCAAGTATAAAATGGCATAACAAGCAGCAAACCACAAAAGCAGCAACAAGGATAACAAGAAACCAAAGAAAGTCACCAGGATCAATAGCTGAACGGAAGATACTCTACTCTCCACAATTTCCACCCACCATAACCCACAGGCTAAAAGGCTGAAGCTTATGGAGATGCATTTTTGAAAAAGTCAAAAAAGTTAGAAGTTGACAGAAAAATAACTTTTTATCTCATTCCAAATTTAAACAAGATTAAATTATTTTAATTAAAAATATTTATTCACATGTCGGTCCGGAACTAAAGCAGTTTTTTTTTTTGAGATGAACTATTTAAGTCACCAAAACTGAGCGCAAGGGCGCTGTACCTCATCTACAATTACAAAAAATTTGTGCTTTTTTTCTACTTAAATTTTTACTGAGCTTTTGTAATGTATTTGTCCTTTTTTAATGTCACTTAGCAAGTTCTTTAGTTGTGTTTGCTCACAACATAAATAACTTATGCACTCACAGCAAAAATAGCAGGTCATAGAAATAGTTCATGCTTCTTGAACAAATTTATATAAATTGAATAAAGGTTATTTAAGTTTATTAATGTAGCTTCTTTAATCGGCCACCCAATATGGAGAATATTCATTAAAAACAGTATGTTTCAAGACTGGGCTCTAAACCACTATTGAATCGCTTACAAATCTGCGCAGCAGCCGGTCTTAAATAACGCACACCGAATTTTAAAGTCGTAACATAATAAATAAGTGTCAGTTCCACTATTGAACCGATTCAATCGAAATTGGAAACGGTCTTAATCCGGTGAAATATCGCACTCGATCTTATTAGCCTACAAACCCAATTGAATCGGTTCAATAACTTCTATTATTTCTGAGTTAAGGCGTTGCATCATTTTTGAACCGGTACAGCGGGTTCGGAACTGGACCTGAACCAGTGATATGTCTATAGCCGTATAAGTAACACTACAAATTTCAAGTCCATAGCTTTAATCATTTTTTAAATATGGCCTTAAACCACATTAATTCGGATCAGCAGATTCGGAGCCGATCTTAATCCAGCGGTTTTTCTATATCTATATAACTAATATACACATAAAATTATTAGTACTTAACTTCAATGAATTCTAAGATATGGCTCTAAGCCACTATCGAACTGTACAGCCGGTTCGGCACCAGTGAAATATCGGTCTCCGTAAAACTAATCCACGCAAAAATGATTTTTTCTTCACGTAACGCACGATTCAAAATAAAAAAATCTCTTGACGCACGATCTCTGTTTTGAGCGTTTTGCGTCACGCACGATAAATGCACGATTGAAGGTGAGGTCACGAATGATCACGCACGATCAAACAACCCAGAATTTTTGAGTGGAGATACCTTAATTCTATCATGGGTTTCATGGCAACACTGCGCCTTTTGTATGGAGCAGCTGCAAGAAGCGAATTAACGAAATCAAAAGCAAATCAGATTTTGGAATAAAATTATTTATCAAATATTATCGAAAATAAATTTGTGAATTCTGCATGACTTATATTCACGAAGTTTAACTTTAACTTGCACGAATCATGCACGAATCTCGAATACACACGCACGAAAGTCTGTGTCTTCTCACGATCACGTCGTGCCATGTTGTGACACGTTTAAAATCACGTCACGAGCGCACCTCTAGTTCATAGCTTCAATAATTTCTGATATATGGTTAGGAGGTTAGGAACCGGTCTTATAAAAAATTTTCCGTTAATTAAAACAATTTTTTTCCTTATGGCTATATTTGTCGGTAGCAGTTGAGCCCGCTTTTTATTTCAGAGAAATCAAGTAATCGAAAAAGTTGGGGTAAATTTTTTTTTCAGAAATCGGTTAGCGAACCAACCCCTAATTTTTAAATTCGTTTAAAACCCTCATACCGAGTATGTCTTAGAATTTTGGAAAATTTCTACTGAATGCTTGTCAAAGATAGTTCTAACCCGCCTCTCATTAAATTTCTTTCAAACATCAGCTTAGAATGAAAACCTTCAACTGCCAATCAATCCTTTCATATATATAAAAGTGCAAATCGATCGTCATCAAATTTTCACAGTATATTCATGTCGATCAGGAAGGTGTCTTAGGGCTATGTGCCAAGTCTGTGAACCGGATTAAAATCGATTAACACCGGTTCACAAGTGGTTCAGAGCCATATCTCTGAAACCACTGAACCGATCTTCTTGAAATTCTCACAGTATGTTCATGTTTATCAGGAAAAAGTCGTTCACGTTGATCAGGACAAAATCGCAGGCAATGTCCCTATAACATAAAAAATTATATGTTCTAGTTAGGTTAAGATTGCATAAAACTATTATTCAAACTATTAATCATATAATTTAATTGATCATTCAATTGATAAATTCAATTCTTAATGTCTTTAATGTTTGAGATGTGATGTGACTAGTGTTATAAACTTTAAGATTTAACTTGTAACACTAGGATTAATAAAAATAATAATAAAAAATATTGAACCAATGAACTTGGAGTTTTGTGTGTTCGTTAAGTATATGGAGATACACATTTTACCGGTTCAAGACCGGAGATGAAACCTTATCTCAAAAACAATTGAATTTATGATCTTAAAAACTGGTGAGTAGGTTAATAAAATGGAGTGAGACATCTTACCGGTTCATGACAGGTTCCGAACCCAATTAAACCGGATCAATAGTGGTTCAGAGCCTAATTATTGGAGTTGCGATTTTAAAATTTGGTGGGCATGGTAAAAGCATCATGACCGAAAAACTTCAAGTACAAATAATACTTTTAGAAAAATAATCTTAACTTAAAATTTGTCAACAGAAATTTAACGCCAGATAATGTCACAACAGATATTAAAGAAAACAAAAAAAGAACGAGCAAAGTTTTTTAATTTTGGTACATGGGAAAAAATAACCTATATTATTTTCAAAACTGAAAAAAGGTTTATACAAAAAGTCTTGCCCAATTCGCAGAGTTTTGTAATTTTATAATACAAATCAAAATCCACTTCGGTTTTCAGTATCGTCACGTCAGTCAAAAAAATAATTTGAGTTAGTTGTAAAGCTCGTTTCGTACTAGTTTATGGCAAGCGATTCCCAACCGGTTTAAATTTAAGAAAAACTCTCTTATAACAGTTTTCATATATTCTCAATTTTGTGAAAAATATTAAAAATATGTAGCTAGTATATATATATTTTTTGTTTTTTAATTATTCCAGTATTCAGCTTGACGCCAAATTTTCCATACCCCAAACCCTCCAGTTTGTATACATACAAAAAAAAAACCGCAGTCGAAGTCGCAAATTCTGTTGATGCGAATTGCAAAAGAGTTCCTGGAAGTTGCTGCGAGTTGTTGCCATCATCATCTTCGCCTTATTACCGCAGCTTTTTCTTTTCTAAGTTGTTTGTTATTTGTTGTTATTACTGTTGTGTGGCACCTTAACGAGCTGTGTGTGTGTGTGTGAGCTGTCAGGTGAGAGGAGCTGGCAAGAAATATCTCTTTTGGCTGGCCAAGCAATTAAATTGCAACTTGCACAATTCGATGTTTTCTCCGCTTCTAAGCAATTGACAGTTTGCCACTTGAAAGCTGACATGTCACACACACATGTTAGCGCACACACCCACACACACACACAGGCCAGTGCACATGCAATCAATTAAATTCGTTGTAAATTCAACGGCTTATCTGCCGTAATCAATCTTAATTTTCCACTTGACATGCATCGCCCAGGCAAAGGCAGCACCCACTTCAGGGAAAAAGGAGAAAGAGGCACTGAGAAAGAAAGTGTAAGAGAGAGAGAGAGGAAAATCATGCAGTTGCTGCTTTACGCATTTTAAATCAAAAATACATTTCCGGCTGCCCCACAAAAGTATGCTACAATTTATAGGCAAAATAAAAGTGCACAAAAAGCACTTAAAGCCCCACACAAACTCTCGGCCATAAGTGGGACAGAGATAGATAGTACCTTGACTATATAATGGAAATGAAGCAAACACAAAATACAAAAAAAAAAAAGAATGAGTGTAGGGAATAGAGAATGCAATTAGGTGAAGTTTTTAAACAGCCTGTAAACTTTTTATTTAAAAAAAAATACCTATAAAAATGTAATACAAATAAATAAAGTGATTCTGGGAAAACTGAGCAGACCAAAAAAAAAAATGCTTTAATTTATATTCAGTGAATGCAAAATTTGTTTTGAATTGCCAATCAACTTTGAAGTTAGTCATCATTAAAGATAACAAAAAATTAAATGTTCGCAGTTTATTTCAATATATTTATTTCTTTTGTACGAGCGTTTGTCACTAAAAGCCTCTTTAACGTCTGGACCAATTTGGATGCAGTTTTTGTATTGTATTATTTTAGTGCATCCCTAAATGGTTTATATTCACAACTCGACTTGCCATGTAAAAGTGGTAAAAACATATCTCGATGGTACCGGAAGGGAAGTACTTACCCACCCGCCTTATAGCCCGGACCTTTCACCATCAGACTACCATTTAGTTCGATCTATGCAGAACATTTTACTACAGCTGCAGGTATACAAAATTTTATTGATACGTATTTCGCCTTCAAACAGGAGCAGTTTCCAAGCATTGTCACAGAAGGGGGGAATTTTTCATAGCTAGCAATGGGCAGTACAATCAATATAATATTTATTATTTCTTTATTATACTCTGTACCAATACAAAGAGTATATTGGGTTTGTGCAAATGTATGTAACAGCCAGAAGGAAGCATCTCCGACCCGTCTGTCCGTATGAACGCTGAGATCTCAGAGATGGTAAGAGATAGAGATTTGAGGTGTATGGAACATATATTTCTTTTACTTGCAGGCAGATCAAGTTTAGTTTTTTTTTTGCCACGCCCCTGCCTCCCCCGCAAATCGAAAAAAACCGTATATCTTCTACAATTTTGGAGTTCGGTTGTTCGAACCTTCTAGACATATATTTTACTCACAATTTCTTATCGAGCCCTCATACATCGTTTTCCGATCAGATGAACGATATTAGAGTTGCCACCCCCGCAATTTGAAAAACACCTCAAATATCCCGCAATTTTAGAGTTAGGTGTTTCGAACCTTCTAGGCATATATTCTACTCATCATTACTTATCGAACCGCAGTACATTGTTTTGCGATCAGATGAACGATGGTAGAGTTGCCACCCCCACAATTTGAAAAAAATCGAATATCTTCCACAATCTTAAAGACAGATTGTTTGAACCTTTTAGGCATATATTTTAATCGTCATTACTTATCGATCCACCATACACCGTTTCCAGATCAGATGATCGATATTCGAGTTATAAGCAAATCAAATAAGTACGCTGGGCAGCACTTGCGCAGTTTGTGTGACCCCACACTTTAAAGTTATTAGTTATATACAAACAGGTACAGAGTATATTACAGTCGGGCTTGACCGACTTTCTTACTTGTTTATAATAAGTTTGGAGGCAATAAAATATATTTTACCAATTTTGCACATAAAAATGTTTGCTATCTGATCTGCTCCAAAAGTTGCCATTTATATGTAAACTTTTCAAGCTATTAATTTGTTAAATGGAGTAAGAAATTATTCAGATTTAAAATTGGTATCGAATCAGGTTTTTCCGGTTGAGAATGGCTCAGAGTCATTTCTCAGAAAATAATTACGCTATAATTTTAGATATTTGTGTGTAGGTTGGAAATAGGGAGTTTGATACTTCACCGGTTTAAAAACGGGTTCCGATTTAGCTATATTCCTGTTTATAAAAATTGATTTGATACCGAATTCGGATTGAAGTCTGGGAATAATTCCAGAACTCGAATGTCAATCCGAAAAAGCTCATTTCTAGTTCGGGTCTTACTTGAAAATTAAATCTATGAATTTGTAAATTAGTAAAATCGCAATCAAGTCAATCCTTTCGTTCTTAGTTTGAGAAATTCAGGAATCGACCTACTTCTGACTTTGTTTGGGATTGACTTTGTTCTGTGTAAAAAACAAACAAAATAAAACTAACACCTATTGGTGTTTAAAGACTTAAAACTAACGGAAGAAATAGCCTTCCCCCATACACAGCAAAATTTATCAGAACCTCAATTAAGACTTACAATCAGGGACGGAATATAAAAGTAATTTTCATAAATTCTTATTAAAATATAACAATTAATCATGTGGTAATATTTAAAAAAAAAAAAAACAGAAATCTTTAGTTTTTTCTCTCCGCCTTCGATATCCACAATAAACATTTTTTTGTGGACTTTTATTATAATGGACAATAATAAGAGTTATTTCTTTCGGATATTTTAATACTCAGTTAATAACAGTTATTAAGGACTTTTATTTACTACAATAAATAACGGTTATTTGAAGACTTTTATAATAAAACTAACCTAAAACTGTTTTTTCAAGACTTTTATGAAAAAGTTCGAATATTCAAATCAAATGTAATGCCGGTTCTTCTATATGGTTATACAACATGAAAAATGAAAAAGTCCATCGTGTTGAAACTCCAAACCTTCGTCAACCGGTGCTTTAGACGAATTTTACGCATTTTCTGGCCGAACAGAATTCAAAACAGTGAGCTGTTACGACGAGCCAGAATGGAAGGCATCGAAACGACAACCCGACTTTGCCTAAAAATGACATCTGTATCGCAAAAAAGGCTATGGAATGGAATCCTTTAGATGGGATTGGTCGGGCACCAGGGTCTGCCCAAAGAGACCTGGAAAAGGACCATCGATAGAGAAGCACGAAGTAACAGGAAAACTTGGGGTGAAATCAAAGCAAGCGCAAATTATAGAGTTCGGTGGAGAGGAGGAGTGATTGATGATTGATAAATAAGGACCCAAAGAACATAACATTTATTAAGGACTTTTATTTAATCACGCAGCATAATATTTATAAAATTTAGTAAATAAAATTTATTCAAAGACTTTTATTTTTAAATCACTATATAAAAGTCTTAATATATTGTAGCTTCAGCGTTTTGCGCTCTGCGTGAATGATCCATTGGATGAACCATATCATTACCTGCCATAAATAAAAAAGACTTTTATTTTGTGATTAAAAACTGTCTCTGACTGAGTATAATTTATTGAGATATATAATTAAAGTTTTTTGATAACTGTTATTATACTCTGTACCGAAGGTACAAAGAGTATATTGAGTTTGTGCAAATGTATGTAACAGGCAGAAGGAAGCATCTCCGACCCTATAAACTATATATATTCTTGATCAGCATCAGCAGACGAGTCGATATAGCCATGTCCGTCTGTCCGTATGAACGAAGAGATCTCAGAGATGGTTAGAGATAGAGCTTTGAATTGTAGGGAACATAAGCTTCTTATACTTGCAGACAGATCAAGTTAAGTTTTCATTCTTGCCACGCCCCCGCAATTCGAAAAAAATACTCATATCTTTCACAATTTTGGAGTAAGGTTGTTCAAACCTTCTGGACGAATATTCTACTCATCATTACTTATCGAGCCCCCATACATCGTTTTCCGATCAGATGAACGATTGTAGAGTTGGCACCCATACAATTTCAAAAACTCCTCAAAACTCCCACTATTTCGGAGATTGATTGTTTGAACCATATATCCTACTTATTATTACTTATCAAACAACCTTACATCGTTTTCCGATCAGATGAACGATAGTTGAGTTGCTATCCCTACTATTTTAAAAAAACTCAATGCTCCCACAATTTTGGGGATAGATTGTTCGAGCCTTCTAGACATATACTCTACTTATTAAAACTCATTAAGCTCTCATGCATCGTTTTCTGAACAGATGAACAATAGCAGAGTTGCCACCCCCACAATTTAAAAAAAAACGTCATATCTCCTATTATTTTAAAGATAGATTGTTCGAACCATTTAGGCATACATTTTAATCGTCATTCCACATCGATCCACTATACTCCATTTCCAGATCAGATGAACGATAGTCGAGTTATAAGCAAATCATATAATTACGGGCAACACTGGCCCATATCGTTTTGGGCAGCACTTACACAGTTTGTGTGACCCCATACCTAAAAGTCTTTTACGTACAATCTTTGACAGGTACAGAATGTATTACAATCGGGCTTGACCGACTTTTTTACTTGTTTTTCGAGTGAGTTAGACATAGGTCTAATATTTTTTAAAACTCCCCATTTAATTGAACAAAAAACACGGAAGTTATGCACAAATCGATATTGCTTGATTTTTCTATGATATCAGCTATTTGTTATGCTGACTATAGGCGGCAGGCATTATGGAAGAGGGTAAGCTTAAATTCATTTTCAGTTCTGAAAAGCGTTTATATACTGACCCTCTTCGCATTGACGTAGATTCAACGGGCTATGCAAAACCAGCGAATCGCAAGAAAGTTGAAGCTGATCAGGAACCAAAGCTTTGGCTGCGGAGCGAAACTTAATAAAAAGGAGAATCGGGAGCATCAGAACATTTTGCGGGAAATGAAAGCCCCTAATGCATAATTTTAAAATAAACTGCTGAATACATATTAAATGCAGAGATAGACCCATATTTATTTGTTAATACATTATTTGCTTGGGGACACAACATTTGCTGCTGAGGTTAAGCGGCAGCTAACAAATCCGACACATTAAACAAAATTATTTTCCATATCGTCAGCCCATTGACAGTTAATTGAAACAGATGAGATAGGAACAAGATTATCAAGATTAATTTTTTCACCATCTTCTCATCGTTCCGCTGAGTTGGACGGTAGGGTGAATTGGGTCATAAAATGACACATGCCTTTAAGTTTATAATTCTAAGTTCGCTGAATAAATTTTGTAAACCAGGAAGGCAGTCTAGTTGGGGCTTAGGTTTGGGAGGCCATAAATGTAGCTGTTGGTCTCGTATAAATAACATTCCCTGATTAAGATATATAGTATATACTTTGCAACTGCTTAACCTAAAGCCCTCTAGATACTGTTCACACCTCACGCACACACACACACACACACCTCTAGCTGTAAACACAGCATGGTAATTAAACTCATTAAAATTGCAATTTGCACATATTTATGCAACTCGGGAAAGTGCGTTTTTGCCTAGGCTTCTAATCAATAAATTAAACCCAACTGGGCCAGGCCAAAGTGTCCGCAGTTATAGACTTTGCATAATTTTGCTGGCATTTATATTTGTTAAGTGTGCGGCAGTTGGCCAGGTATCGTTTACAATCGTGTATAAATAGCAGCAGCAGGGCAAACCTCTAAGAAAACCGCACAAAATAATCAAGTTTTGTTTTGCTGCTCGATTGGGATTTACCGCAGGGGCACACCATCATCATCATCGTCATCGTCCTGGTGGCACGCCCACTTACAGCAATTTGTGCACATCGGGCATACATATGTGAATTTCCTGTAATAGATCTTGCGGCAAACATAAACTGCATGTTAAATGCTTTTGCCTAGAGGACTTAAACCCAAGGAAGCTTCCACTGATGAGCTCAATGGCATAATGCATTTGTGTGCGTGTGTGCGTGCGTCATGCTCAAATGATAAATTGTTTCTGCCACGACCTGGGGTGGAGGCGGAGCATTTGTGATAGCCAGAGATAACATACAATGCATAGCTGATGCCACACAATTTACACATATTAAGTAATGCTCCCGGTAACTAGTGTATCAGTGCGTATTTCATCAGGACTGTGTGGAGGCGGGGAGGGGGCTGATGAGTGTGCGGTCTTGCCATGCTCACTCTAAACTAGACAAATTGCAACAAGATGGCTGGAATAACTTTGGTTAAGCGTTGGGATTAAATGTCCATGTCCAAGCACATATGGATGTGTGTGTGTGTGTGTAAAGTCCAAGTTATATAAAATTATATATTTACCGGCATACCAGGTGATTTTGATTACATTTTCAAGAGTAAACATGCTCCCACATTTACTGGTGAGAACTTAAATTGACATTTGTGTGGCTGACTTTTGGAATCCTATTTTAAATGTACCAAATTAAATGTGGTCAAGTTATTAATCTGATACCATTTGGGGTAATTCTTCTGTGGATATCAGCATTCGGTAACACTATCTAAAGGAAGAGCTCAACAACTAGATGATTTTTGTCTTCATTTTTTTATTCGATATCAGCGAAATGATAAGAAATTTTACACAATTTTTACCTCTTCGCCAGCTGCTTAAATTTTTTGTTTTAGTCTCAGTTTTCCTCTGATGGTTCTTAAGAATCCCGATGGCAAAGTCAGAGTAAAAGAAATTATAAAGAACACTTCATTTAGAAAAACTTTTTTGTTTTCCATCGTAGCGTCACTAATCTTGGTATATGTTAGTTTTATATGCTTTCACATAATTCTGGAAAAATGTATCAAAATCGGATCAATATAGCATATAGCTGCCATAGGAACGATCGGTCGAAAAATAAGTCTTTGTGAGAAAAACTTTTTTGATTTCCATCGTAACGTCTCCAATCGTAATATATATTTGTTTTATATGTTTCCACACAATTCTGAAAAAATTTATCAAAATCGGATGACTATAGCATATAGCTGCCATAGAAACGGATGGTCAAAAAACTACTTCTAGTGAGAAAAACTTTTTGTTTTCTATCGTAGCGTCCCCCAATCTTGGTATATGTTAGTTTTATATGCTTTCACATAATTTTGAAAAAATTATCAAAATCGGATGACTATAGCATATAGCTGCCATAGGACCGATCGGTCGGAAAATGTGTTTTACTAAGAAAAGTTTTTTTATGGAATCAAATTTTTATTATCAATGATTTAAAAATTTTAAATATCTGATATCTATATTCATATATATTTTACAGGTTAAATCAGTGGGAGTAAAGTTTTTCAAGTGTATTAAAACTTCGGCACAGTCGAAGTTAGCTTTGCCTTCTCGTTTTTAATCTAACTAAACATATCGCCCAAGACAAGTATTTAAAAAGTGGGACCATCTCCTGTTACAACAGATAATAAAAATATTAAATCATTTCGTATTTCCGCAAAATTCATATTCAGGCATGTTCCTAATTCCACTTCCATTCAAACGCAATTCCGACTAGGTTTTAATATTCCTTTCTCAATTCCAGGTAAAATTGCTTACATTTTTTACTCTCTTTAGTGAAAGAAACATTTTTTTTAGAGCTTATGGCCTGTAATGATGATGGCTTGTAATTTTGTCATTATTTTTTTCGCTCGACATAAATAAATAAAAACTGCTTACATGTTACTTTTGGTGTTGCGAGTTATTGTGAAGAACAAACCGATTTATATAGGCCAATCTTTCGAAAATGGAACAGTCGGTATTAAGGGAAACATACTTTTGATAGCACAACCGAATTATTATTTTTTTTTGTAAATCAACTTATATCTAGAACGGATATCTAATTTCATGAAAAGATTCAAAATTTATCAAAGAATTGAGTAAAATTTACCTAATGTACATTTATCAACCGTTGTTTATCAACTTGGCAATTACTTTTCATTTTCCGACCAGCAAGCAAAACTTTTCAAACTGGCTATTTTAATCGTTTTGGGGGTTCGAGGAAAGGAATCAATTCCACTTTCGACAAAATCGTGTAGAAGTTGAATGAGAATATGCCTGATGAACTACATGTAGAAGCAGTTTTCATGTTATAACATTAAGGGCCGATTTTCCATTTTCTATATAGCTGCTATGTGTCAGAAAAATCCAAAATTTACTCTGTTATTTGTAAGTTGATATGATACATGTTGGAATGTAGGAGATGAGAAATGTGGCCTGAGTGGTGTTGTTAAAAAATGTATTTTTAAATAGTGAAAGATATGTTCCCCGCTTTTTTCGGAATGGGATTTTTTTCTTAAAATTAGTTAGAATCTTAATATCTGCAGGTTTCAGCTGCCACCTTTTGCCTCTATTTCTAATATCTTCAATAACATAAACCGGGCTGCTAGATTTTTGTCTTGAGACAATTTGTTAGGCTAAAAGTGAACAATCCAAAACAGGCGTAAGTGGAAGCTTCCAACGAATGATGAAAATGCTGCACCAGAATTTTTCAATAACACTCACTTATCTGCCTAAAAAGCGGGCCTTCATTTAAAGAACTTTACAAAATATGGCCTAAATTCTGCTGAAAATATGTTAAAAAATGATCCTGCGTCAAATTTGATATAAGGATGGTAAAATGTTATTGGCCGTGTTCAGCAGAATGATGGAGCGCTGAGCATGTATCAGAAAAGAATGATAGATCGAAAAGTTTCTGCTGAACGAAGTGCTACATTTTTAGCCAACGCCTTTAGAAGAAAATCAAGGCACGGAACGCAGTATTTTTTTTAATGGCGTCGCAGACACGCTAGCTTTCTGTGCCACCCTGAAAATTGCATAGAAGATAGCAAAATTAGGTTTAATTATATTTTATTGTTTTTTTATAAATATTTACAGCAGATTGAAAGCTCATATTTGCAAAACAAGCCGAATGTTATCGATACCAAGCCTATCGATATACAATAACAGCTGCTGGTATCAGTATCACTTCAAACACTTCAAAGGAGCGTACTATTTCTTTGATACATGCTCCGCTATCATGATACCTCAAATTGGCTATCATGATACCGGATCAGTCGCGGTCAGCAGAAAGATCAATTAACTTTTATGATTGATCAGGGAGCAAGTTTTTCTGCTGAACGCGGTCATTGATTAATTCTTTGCTCCTGAGCTCCGAAATAACCAAGCCAGAAGTCTTAAATTTCGTTCAAATCTGTTCTACAGTCCCTGATTAATTTTAAAATCAATCTTTATTAAGGTTTTTTTTTTATTTTGTACAGCTTAAAGGTTTTTAAAATAATTTGTTTATGTATTTGTTATAATTCATGAATTTTATTATAAAAGTGTTTAAAATTAAAAAAAAAAATAAATTAAATAATCTTCACCTCCGCTTTTTTTTATAAAAAAAGAAAAATACCCTTGCAGTTTTGAAAGGCGCTACCATTGATAACAAAAATAATTTTCTCATTAGAACTAGTTTTTGGACCGATCGTTCCTATGGCAGCTATATGATATACTCATCCGATTTTGATAAATTCTTCCAGAATTGTGTGAAAGCATATAAAACTAATATATACCACGATTGGTGCCGCTACGATGGAAAAAAAAGAAGTTTTTCTCACTAGAACTTGTTTTTGGACCGATCGTTTATATGTCAGCTATATGCTATAGTCATCCGATTCCGATAATTTTTTTCAGAATTGTGTGGAAGTATATAAAACTAATATATACCACGATTGGTGCCGCTACAATGGAAAACAAAAAAGTTTTTCTCACTAGAACTGGTTTTTGGATCGACCGTTTATATGGCAGCTATATGCTATAGTCATCCGATTTTGATACATTTTTTTAGAATTGTGTGGAAGCATATAAAACTTATATATACCACGATTGGTGACGCTACGATGGAAAACAAAAAAGTTTTTCTCATTAGAACTAGTTTTTGGACCGATCGTTCCTATGGCAGCTATATGATATACTCATCCGAACCGGCCGATTCCGACAAATGTGCAGCGTATTTGTATTTAAAGACTTTTTGCAAAGTTTGGTTAAGATAGCTTCAAAACTGAGGGAGGAGATAGCATAGAAACAGACGGACAGACGGACAGACGGACGGACGGACAGACGGACAGACGGACAAACGGAAATGAACTCAGCTCGTCATGCTGATCAAGAATATATATACCTTATGTGGTCGGAAATGCTTCCTTCACTGCGTTACAAACATCGTGACAATTTTAATATACCCTCTGCAAGGGTATAAAAACGAATAGGCAAAGCTAACTTCGACTGTGCCGAAGTTTTAATACACTTGAAAAGCTTTTCTCCAACTGATTTAACCGGTAAAATATATATAGGATATAGATATCAGATATTTAAAATTTTTAAATCATTGATAATAAAAATTTGATACCATAAAAAAAAACTGTTCTTAGTAAAACACATTTTCCGACCGATCGGTCCTATGGCAGCTATATGCTATAGTCATCCGATTTTGATCAATTTTTTCAAAATTATGTGAACGCTTATAAAACTTATATATACCAAGAAAACAAAAAAGTTTTTCTCATAAGAAGTAGTTTCTTGACCGACCGTTTCTATGGGACCTATATAATATAGTCATCCGATTTTGATCAATTTACGCTACGATAGAAAACAAAAAAGTTTTTCTCACTAGAACTAGTTTTTTGACCGACCGTTTCTATGGCAGCTATATGATATAGTCATCCGATCCGGTTCCGACATATTAGTTGCGTACAGTAAAAAAAAGACTCTGTGCAAAATTTCAGCTCGATAGCTTTAAAACTGAGGGACTAGTTCGCGTAGAAACAGACAGACGGACAGACGGACGGACGGACAGACGGACGGACGGACAGACGGAATTGAACTCAGCTCGTCGTCCTGATCAAGAATATATATAGTTTATGTGGTCGGAAATGAATATTTCTATGCGCTACAAACTTCTGGGCAAAATTAATATACACTTTTCAAGTGTATAAAAATGATTTTGTTTCTTTAATTAGAATATCAAATAGAAATAAATAGTTACGTCCCAAAGATTTTTCGCTATTCCCTAGTGCAATCATATATTTGAGTAAAATAATTTATAGTCAGTTATGGAAAGTGTTGATGCAAATTTTTATTCTGATACATAGCACAATTGTTAGTTCTATTTCTATTTTAAGTCCTGCAAAGTCTAAGGTAATAGTTTCTTAGACTCATTCACCACAAAATTTGGGCAAATTATTTGCCAATGTGAACTTAGCTTGCATTTGCTACTTATTTTACATTTATCAATGTTTTCTAATTTCACAAATTGGTAAAGGTTATCATAATTATGAAAATGAAACTAATTTATAACTTTTTGGCCCTTGTGGCATATAATTATCTCTGATAGCAAAGCGGTTTGCACATCTGTTCCAATTCGCGTATATTATAAATTCCAAAAATCTAAACTTTAAATTTATTTCACAAACACTAATTGCTTGCCACTTCAATAAACTTGTACATATATCGCCCCCAAGTAATAACACACTTTTCTCTTTGTCGTTCTGCAGCAATGTTAACTAACAAACTGCGTCAACTTTTTGACCAAAAACTTCAACAGTTTTTGGCAGTAGTTGCTCATCAAAACAGCCACAGAGAGTGCAACTGCAGCAACAACTTCACATGTCAGACATTGCCAGACGCAACAAGTGGCCTTTGCGTGCCTATTTGCACTTGCCAAGTGCCAAGTGGGCAAGTTTACATTAAATACAATAAATACTTGCCACAAATTTATGCAACTTCAACAGGGAAGATTGTTTGTGGGTTTGGTGGCGCTACCGATAATGTGGTTGGCAGTTATGATGGTTTTCCGGCCACCGCACAGTGGCTCAAATGGCTGCGCTAGCGGCAGTTAATTAATGAATCGCGCAAAATAAAGATAACACCGTTATGCTTGTTATATTTCATATTAATTTGTAAAAATTAAATTCGCAATTCAAACGGAAACGCAAAAATCAGCTCGGAGTTTAGAACAGGACATACATTTTCAAATTTAAGGGTGTTCTCGGGTTTGACGCCCTGATCTTAAAGCATTTTTTTGCGATTTAAACTTTAAATTTTTTATTATTTATTTATACATATTTCAAGAGCATACAGTGTTTTAATCTGTATACCTAAATACACCGAGAAAATTTAACAATATAAACTAACAAAATATTTTCTAGGTTGAGTTAGGTTAAATTAAGCTTCGGCATGTAATTGGTCCCTTGTAATGTCCATTTCTCCTAGATTTTAGGCCAAAATGTGTCTAAAAGGCGGGATTAACTACACAGAACAAAAAAATTAACATCATCTGGGACTCAATATTATATTTGTTCATATCAATAAAAAGCCGATATAATACATATTAAACTGATATGTTTTTAGATCGAATTTACATGTTGAAATATCAATGTTACCTTATTTCATAACATTATGATAGTTTTACTTATCAAATGATATATTATGATATAAATGATATTTATAAAATATTAAATTCGTCAGCCCATATCAGATTGATATTCGATTTTTTTCTCGTGAGTGCGAGACATTTAGGAAGCTTGGATGAAACTTAATGTATGTTTAGGCATAGTCTCAACAAGATCAGAGACGTCCATTAGAAAATGACTACCGAGTTGATTTGTCTTCGCCGACTCTGGTCAGCGCAGAAACATAAGTAGTGGGAGACGGTTTCATTCTCTTTCACTTGTTCCGTAGTCGCGACCAGCCAGTGCCCTGTTATGGCCCTAACAACAGTTAAGCAATGAGGTCTGCTGAGTCTGTATAGGTTGATGAGCGATTTGCGCATGTTTGCCTTGCAGTTTTACAGGTTTTTAAGCTCGAAGATATTTCGTAAAATAAGACTCCCTATTAAGAAGGAGATTGGTGGTAGTGCCCAGCTTCGCGAATTCCCGGTGGTCTGGTTGAGGTAGATTTCGGACTGATCTGACATCTCTATGAAAGATTTGTTGCAATCATTTACTGATATCGAGGAAAGCGACTTAATTGTAGCCTGGCTGTCGTAAAAAATTATAATTGAACCTAAGGTATTTAGTACTTCATAATTCGCGACTTAAAATAGGCAGACCTTAAAATGACAAATGTCAGCTAATGGATATTATAAGTAAAATAATTATAATTAAACTAAAGAATATTTTTTTTTATATTTTTACAAAAGTAAGGACTGATTTCTCATCTTCTACATAGCACTTACTGACATATAACAGAGTAAAATTTCGTTTTATCTGACACATAGCAGCTATGTAGAAGATGAGAAAACGGCCCTAAATTCATTTAATTTTCTTAGAACCGATCGAAAATACAAAAAATTATTTTTTGATTTAGGAATCGAGAGACAACGCATAGTTTTTCCACAGGATCCAACACTCCAACCGATCCTCATCCAAATTTTTGAAAGTGTTTAATATGGATTTCGGATATTTGAAAAATATCTAACGGGCCTGTTCTCGTTTCCGAATTCGATCGATCGGAATTGTTAAATGTTCTTAGTTTCAAGAATCGATTTGATGATTCGGTTAATAAATTTTGCCATCAAGAAATGCCCATTGAAGATAAATAAAGTTATTCGTTCAATAACAGAATCGCTTTTTGAACAAGGGAACATTTACCAATTCCGATTCCGCACGATTTGATCAAAAACGGGAACAGGCCGGAAAAAGTAATAAAAATAAGTAATATTTTCGAAGGAAGGGTGCCTGACTCTGAAAACAACCAATCTCGTCGTGGAAAACCCCAAGACAACGAGAAAGGTAACTCTCAGCAGTACGCAGCCCCAAGGAAAAGCCCTCGCCAAAGCAACCAATAGGATACCCTGCCGCAGAGAACCATTAATCTCGTCGCAGAAAAAAAAACCTCGAGACGGCGAGACAACTGGTGATCCACAGCCCGTGTCCTCAAAGAGTGACCACAAACACGCTGAGTAGTCCCTCAGGGCGTGAGTTGTGTTCCTTCTTTGTGGACCAACCTATCCTTAGGATCAGCACCGCGAGAATACTCTTGGCAGTTCCCCAAAACAACGATTAACACGGTTTGCACTTTCACGTTACAAACCAAGTTCTGAATTTATTGTTAATGCGAAGGACAGTCAGTCACACACTTTTAATACCTAACCGTACTCTTACTCTTGCTTCTTGGCTCTAAAGGAAAGTCGTTGGTGGCTAGCTTACCTGCGATCACCACTTTCACTAACAAAATGCGATGATAAGCGACGGGGAGGGGAAAGGGTATGTAGCTCAGGCCTCCTGGTTTGATACAGCTATCCGAGGGGGTGGGGTGCTTAGTCGATGGTGTTTTTTTCTTATGGTGGTTCTTTCCTGTGCCGGCTGGCGAGCTCGCGTTGTTTCTTTTACGTCCGACTCCGATCGCTGGTAAACTTCCTCTCTTTGTGGCCTCTGGAAAAATTTATCACTATAGCATTTAGCTGCCATAAAACGAGAAGGAAAAGCTAACTTCGACTGTGCCGAAGTTTTAATACACTTGAAAAACTTTACTCCAACTGATTTAACCGGTAAAATATATATAGGATATAGATATCAGATATTTAAATTTGTTAAATCATTGATAATAAAAATTTGATACAAAAAAAAAAACTTTTCTTAGTAAAACACATTTTCCGACCGATCGGTCCTATGACAGCTATATGCTATAGTCATCCGATTTTGATAAATTTTTTTCAAAATTTGTAAAAGCATATAAAACTAATATCTACCAAGATTGGTGCCGATACGATGGAAAACAAAAAAGTTTTCCTCACTAGAACTTGTTTTTTGACCGACCGTTCGTATGACAGCTTATATGCTATAGTCCTCCGATTTTGATAAATTTTTCCTGAATTGTATGGAAGCATATAAAACTAATATATGTCACGATTGGTGACGCTACGATGAAAAACAAAAAAGTTTTTCTCACTAGAGCTAGTTTTTAGACTTATCGTTCCTATGTCATATGATATAGTCATCCGATTGCGATAAATTTGTTCAGTATTATGTTGAAGCATGTAAAACTAATATATACTAAGATTGGTGACGCTACGATGGAAAACAAGAAAGTTTTTCTCACTAAGACTTATTTTCCGACCGATCGTTCCTATGGCAGCTATACGATATAGTCATCCGATCCGGCTGGTTCCGACATATTAGTTGCGTGCAGCAAAAAGAAGACTCTGTGCAAAATTTCAGCTCGATAGCTTCAAAACTGAGGGACTAGTTCGCGTAGAAACAGACAGACAGACAGACAGACAGACAGACAGACGGACAGACGAACAGACAGACGGACGGACGGACGGACGGACAGACGGAATTGAACTCAGCTCGTCATCCTGATCAAGAATATATATAGTTTATGGGGTCGGAAATGAATATTTCTATGCGTTACAAACTTCTGGGCAAAATTAATATACACTTTTCAAGTGTATAAAAAGGTGGCTCAAAAAACTAGTTTTAGTGAGAAAGACTTTTTTTGTTTTCTATCGTAGCTTCCCTAAGCATGGTGTATTTTATTTTTATATGCTTTAACATAATACAGGAAAAATTATATTATATAGCTCCCATAGAAACGGTCTGTCCAAAAATTACTTCTTATGAGAAAAACTTCTTTGATTTTTGGTATATATTAGTTTTATATACTTTCACATAATTTTGAAAAAATTGATCAAAATCTTATGACTATAGCATATAGCTGCAATAGGACCGATCGGTCGGAAAATATGTTTTACTAAGAAAAGTTTTTTGTAATGGTATCAAAAATTGTTATTAGCAATGTTTTAAAAATTTTAAATATCTGATATCTATATCCTATATATATTTTACCGGTTAAATCAGTTGGAGAAAAGTTTTTCAAGTGTATTTAAACTTCGGCACTGTCGAAGTTAGCTTTGCCTTCTCCTTTTTTCTTAAATGGAGCCTGTTCGAAAATTTTTGGTGTTACCGTTCTATTAGAACGTAAAAATATCGCCGAAAATATCCCCAAAAAAAATTCGATATGCGATATATGGCGTTAGTAAAATATTCGATATTGATATATCGTTTTTTAAACCAAAATATCGATATTCGATATATCGATATTATTTTCGTCAACCCTAGTTTGTAGCCTTGATCTTAACAATAGAAAGTAAGCTAAACCTTTTTAACAAGTTTTAAAATATTGAAATCCTTTTGGGGGTTTTACCATTACAACAATGTTACACAAATTCGTGTTCTCTAGTAGAAAACAAGTCCTCTATCTTATTCAACATTTATTTAGTCCTTATGAACTTTGCACTTTAGACAAGAATTCCATATCAGACATATCATAAATATGCTTCACACGTAACCTTCTCCCCACATCCCCCTTCAGCACTCTATATGTAACAAACCCAACATTGACTGTTTATCGATGATGTGCAAATTAAATTTTGAGCGGAGGCGTTGACCACCACATTTTGCCAGTTGTGACGAGGGTTGGTTATTTACATTTCGAAATATCGCAATCAAAAAAAAAAAACAAAAAATATTTATAAAAAAATAGTTTTAAATTTTTGAACATTTTATTTTACTTATAGTATTGAGGTAAAATTCAAAATGAGGTAAATTCATGTAATTTCGCGTATTGTACAATTTTTATCAAGATAATTACTTTTTTTTAATAACAACAAAATTTCTAGGGGCATTACTTTGACATTTGGAGTGCTAAAATTCTTTAAACGATAAACTCTACCAGATCTCAAAATATAGTATAAGCAAGAAAACATAAAAAAGCAAGAACGATCAAGAAATATATCATTGATCAGGGAGCAAGTTCTTCTGCTGAACACGGCAATTGACAGGCGTGAATTGCGAACTGCTAGAAAATTATAAACTGAAGTGTAATGATTGCTTTTTCTTCAAAAAACATATTTGAAACTATTTCAAGTCAACTGAAATATCAAATTAGTATCTCAAAATATAATTAGCAGCTCTCGCTTTAGGGCGTGGCTAGCATGTGGCCAGCATTGATGGATATGTTGTGCACGTGTGTCACAGACCGCAATGAAAAAATATTTTACACTTGAAAATTATGGCCTGGGAAAATGGACAACGAGCAAATAAAGTAGAACCAACGGAACATTGCGGCTGACACATGAAAAGGGGACCAAACGCAAATGAGAAATTTATAAACAACATCAGCAACTGCCTGACAGGTGGCGCCACCTGGCAAACCAAAATGCAAATGCAGAGTGGAAGTTCTCGTTTAGCTTTATGAAATAAATACAAAGCCAAACGAGCAAAGCAACTTAACCAAATATAAAACTAAAATGCAACTAATTTGCAAGGCCACATGGGGTGTGGTGATTATGAGCGGGTGGCTGGGTGGGTGGTTGGATGAGTGGGCAAGATGGCTGAGTGTGGCAGGTTTTGTTGCAGTTCTTGTGTGTGTGTGTGTGAGGCCTTTTGTTGTTCATTGTACTGCTAACTTAAGCATACCCTGGCCGAAATAGGTTGCTTAACTAATTCTGTTGGACGTATAAAGAAACAAGTACACCGAAAAAAGTCTTAAAATTTACCCAACAATTTTCAGTTTAAATACCAAAAATTACTATAGATTAATGTGACTGATTTAATGACCTTTATTTATATTCTATATACAAAAAACGATGATAAATGATTAGAAACTGGTTCCTAAACTAACTTTTAGCGGCAAAACTGCTTTAAATAGATAATGCCCCAAATATTGACCAATGGGTTCGGAAACGAATATTATTCGAGTAAAAAACCGATCGATTTTGATACCTTTAGCGAACTATGCAAGAGATTGATAGTTTTCGATGGTTTTCAGCTTGAAGTTAAAAAAAGAGAAGTCGAACATTGGCGGAGCCCTGGCAGTTTTTTAAAGACGCCACCATAGATAATAAAAAAGTTTTTCTTTCTAGAAATATTTTTTTGACCGACCGTTTATATGGCAGCTATATACACTGCCATGCACTTGAATAGGGACACAATTTTTTATTTGTTTCGTTTTATTTTTCTCTTAATGTACTGTTACTGTTTTAATGGTGTTTACTGTTTTCTGACGAATAGAGTATAAACAAACTATGGAAGTAAGAGAGGGACCTCGAAAATTTACCGTTACCATTTATTATTAATTTTGCTTTGAGCATTCCAAGAATGTTGAACTTTTTTGCATGCACTTGAATAGGGACAAATGTGATTTCGTCATTCTAAGAAAAACTCCACGCGATAAACTTTATATTTTGTCAACATTGAAACGTTTTAAATAAAAAAAAAATACTATGGGCCGCGGAAAAGCGCTAACTGCTGTTGAAAAAGGCAAAATACTTGCGTATAAGGAGTGTAACCTTACGTACAGGCAAATTGCTGAAAAAATTGGAAAAAGCAAAAATGTTATACGCAATTTTCTTTAAAACCCATCAAATTATGGGAATAACATGAAAGGGCGCACCAAAAAAGCACTTTCACGTACTGCAGAGCGGCGAATTGTTCGAGAAGCTTCAAATTCACACTGTTCAGCATCCTAAATTCATTCTAAATTACAATTAAATGCAAGCGTCGACACTGTAAGAAGAGTTATACGAAAAGCTGAACATCTTAAAAGATTAAAATTAAAAAAAAAACCACCACTTAATAACCAACGTAAAGTTTCTCGCCAAGTCTTTGCTCGGCATCATATGACCTGGAAGAGCGAATGGCATACCGTGGTGTTTTCAGATGAAAAACGCTTCAACTTGGATGGTCCGGACGGTTTTTCGTATTACTTCCATGATATTCGAAAAGAAGAACACTTTTTGTCCCGTCACCATAGCCGTGAAAAAGGTGTAATGGTATGGGGTGCTATCTCATATTATGGAACATGCAAGCTGCACGTTGTGTCATGTAAAATGAATGCAACGCATTACAAAGGCTTGCTCGAGAAAGCATTTCCTGAGCTAAACAACATCTTTGGACCATTATTGTGGACTTTCCAACATGATAATGCCCCAATTCATACAGCTCGGGTGGTAAAAACGTGGATTCAGCAGCAAAACGTGGCTCTTATGGAGTGGCCCCCATATTCTCCGGATCTCAACATAATTGAGAATGTGTGGGGGTGGTTGACAAAAAAAGTGTATGAATCTGGGAGACAATACGAAGACATACAGGCGTTAACAGATGCCATAAACACAGCCTGGAGTGAAATATCCTTAAATTACATAAAGGCACTATATGACTCTCTTCCTAATAGAATTTATGAAGTAATTTCTAAAAATGGTGGCCACACACATTATTAAAATATTTCAATTATGAACACTATTAATAAGTAAGCGGTAAAGATAATGAAAATGTATAAACCATTTGTTGAAAACCAATTTTTAGTTCTTGTCCCTATTCAAGTGCTGTATTGAATTGTGCAATTTTTTGAGAACTCGGACAAAAAAAATATTTAAAAAAAAACTATGTTAATTTGGAATCTCCTTTTTTTTTTAATTGAATAAAGAAAGAAATACTGAATATTAAAAAGTAGTTGTCTTTTGATTTTATTTGTTTGTTTCAGTCAAATATTCAAGTGCATGCCAGTGTACTATAGTCATATGATTTTGAGAACTTTTTTTCAGAATTATGTGGAAGCATATGCAACTAATATATAGCACGATTGGTGACGCTGAGATGGAAAACAAAAAGGTTTTTCTCAGTAGAATCGTTCCTATGGCAGCTATATGATATAGTCATCCGATCTGGCCGATTCTGGCAAATGTGCTTTATGTACCTTATGGGGTCGAAGATGCTTCCCTCTATGCGTTACAAGCATCAGCACAATTTTTATATAGCCTCTGCAAGGAAATACAAAATTCTTATAAATACTCGGATGTTAGGATGTGTCTGACTTTCTACGGCTAAGGTACAACAGGCAAAAAATTTGTCAAAATTTTTAATATTTGATGTATCCGCAATTTTTAATCAAACTACTTGCGTATGGCTCCATAGCTTTTGTTTTAAGTCCAGCAAAATTTTAAGTAATGGAAAAGTTAAAAAAAATTTTCATTCAAATTTGTGCAAATTATTAGCCTGTGGGTCCTTGGCATATGTCACATAAATCTCAAACATGTGCCTACTTTTTTCTTTATTTAAATAAATATAAAAATTAGGCCTTGAATATTCTCTCAATTATTCAAACCCAAATAACTTCTACACACACCCACACACAGTCACGCAAGTAAATATCTATAAAAAAAACTAACAGAAATATCTGAAATCTGGTAATGGCCAAACCAAAGGCTCAACGCCCGTTTCACCATTTAGGGACGCACCTCAAGTCTGCTATACATCGCATTTCAAAGCACTCAAAATGCCAAAAACATAGATGCTCCAAGTATGAAGTTGCCCGAAAGATTGTCAATGCATTCAACGTAATGTCAAGCGGACCACATTTGGATTGATTAAGAAGAATAAAAAAATAATGGTGGCAGTCTAAATGAGGATCAACTGGGTTCGTTGGAGCCGTGTATGAGGATGTCAAGTTGTTCTACCTATTTTAAAAATCAAATTTGTTGTCAATCTTTCGGATTATTTATTATAATTTTTGATTATTTGTGCGGCCTAATAAAAACAAAACACTAAAAAGAAGCGAGTCATTTTGTTCTAGACATATATTTTGATTATTATCTCTAAATAGTAGAGTTGCCACCGTCGCAATTTGGAAAAAACGTCAAGTCTCCCACAATGTTGAAGATAGATTGAAACTTCAAGACATATATTTTAAATATCATGACTTATCGATCCGCCTTAAACCGTTTCACGATTAAATTAACTATAGACGAGTAAGCCAAACACATAAATACTCAGGCCATTTTGTGATTTACTAATATTTTAAATAAACCTTTCCTAATATTTGATTAAAAATGCTAATACTGATTTGCTTTTAATTTCGTTAATCCGCTAAATGCAGCAGTGTGGCCGTGACAACAGCGTAAGATACGATCACTTTTCTGCAGGTGTCATGGCCACACTGAAAGGTATGTCAATAGAAAAAGAAGTGAGTTCATCACAAAAACTCATCTGTTTAACTGTTTAAAAAAAGGAAAGACAACAATTCCACGAATTAAAAATTTCGTTTGCCAATTGCATCAAATCGGATTTAAGTTTTAATTATGTGTGACAGACAAAGAGACAAAATATAAAGAAAACTTTTCAATGGATTGATAAAACGACAAAATAAAAAATTCCCAATTGTGGAAATTTATGAATTTGAAGTGTTGGCATGTTGGCACAGGATGGTGAATTTGACAAGCAGCAAGTGAAATCGGAATTATACAAATACATTTTAAAAAGCTCCCAATAAAAACGCTGGTCGAAAAAAATATGTATAATACTGCATTCAAGCAGCTGCCATTTATTGCCAACAAAAGTATGTGTCTTACAGATACATATGGGGCATTTTTTCTCCAACGTCCCAGTCAAAAAATGAAAATTTTTGGATTGGCTTCATAATTTGGTGAATTGTTATCCTGTATGAAGGTAATAAATTCCCAAAATATTAACTCATTAAAAAAAAATTGTAGAAATTAGGGGGGGGGGGGGAAGTTTTGACATTTTAAGTGACATTGGTATTTTTAAAATCGTATAACTATGACAAAACTTTATCGATTTAAATTTGTGAATATGTCATTTTAAAGCATTTTCATGCACTTTTTGAAAAAAGTAACAAAAATAAAAAAAATTAAAATTCACCCCTATTTTCCAAAATTAACCGTTATTTTTCAATTTTGTCCCAAATAGGTATTTTTAAAAAAAAAATTTTATTTTTTTTGAAAAGCTAAGGTTATTTGCTATAAAATGTGAAATGAAGCGTGCGTAAAGCGAAAAGCTCAATGAATGGTTTGCGTAAAAAGAGCGTACTGAGATTTTCATTTCGTGGAGCGTGCTTGACCTCTACATTAAACTTGGTATATCTATTCTTATATTTATTTATTGAAACATAATATCAAAGACATGTTTACTTGAAATAAGATTTTTAAGCCCAAAACAAGAACCCTTTAACTACTCAGAAAAGGAAAAGATCCATTTGAATTGGAAATTTTAATATTAAATATTTTATTGGGATATACAAAAATCTATTTTTATATCCCTTTGTCAAAGACATGTTTACTTGAAATAAGATTTTTAAGCCCAAAACAAGAACCCTTTAACTACTCAGAAAAGGAAAAGATCCATTTGAATTGGAAATTTTAATATTAAATATTTTATTGGGATATACAAAAATCTATTTTTATATCCCTTTGTCATAATTCTCTGTGTCACTTTTGTAACAGGAGCAACAGCACTATGAACGCGTAACTCTGGAAATGCTGCATATTTTTAATACACGCAGACATCTATATATATAAAAGAGTTCAAACTGTCTTACTAACTGATTGGTGACCGTCACACAGCCCAAACCGTTAGAGATAGAAAGCTGCATTTTTTCCAGTAGCTTCGTTTTATTTGGAAAATTCCGCCGGGAAATGTTGAAAATTTATAAGAAACTGTTGTATGCAGGGACCGAATATAACGGTTACTGGTAACAGTTAAAATATAAATAGAAATTTATATGGCAAATTTTATATAACAGCTTAAAATTAAGTATTATTCTTCGATTTTTATTTTAAAATTCCGAAAATACCAATTGTTTTATGATTTTTATTTTATTACTCTGCTCATAATAGTTATTTTTGACTTTTATAAAAAAATTTACATGATAACGGTTATCGATGACTTTTATTTATAAAAGTCATTTGCATATATCGCATTGATAAGGCCATTGAGGACCAGAAGATAAACATATTTTTTTTTATTGATGACTTCTATTTATAAAAGTCTTTAATAACCGTTATCATGTGGAAAAAATTTATGAAAATCCAATATAACTGTAATGAGCAGAATAATAAAACAATAATCATAAAATAATTGGTACTTTCGGAGTTAAAAAAAAACATTAAAATTATTTTTATTTCCCGAGTTTTATTATACAACGCGCAATTTAAAACTTATAACCTTTACGGTCCCTGGTTGTATGAAATTTTCAAACTTAATTGAAAATAAATAATAATTTGAAATAACAATGCAACAATAACTGCATACTAGTTTTCCGGTAAAAATCGGTTGAATGGCCGGAAGTATATTTTTTAAACGATTAGCTTCAAACACATTTTCAAGGCTATTCATACACAAATGGGACTGCCTGGAAAAGTGCTATTGTTCAAAGCTGTTAGTGACTTTCAAATTTCGAAAAATGGGAAATGGGTGCAAAACTGTTGTATGAAACTCTATTGTTTTTGATCCGATTAGCTCCAAACTTTTCTTCCAAAGTTCTACATAACAAAATATAAACAAAGCATTCTCACGTTTGAAAAATCCGGAAAATTGGCAAAAATTCGTTCGGAAAGAACATTTTTGTCTTCCATTCGATCGCGCTCAAAATCTTTCTTTATAAACTAGAAACATCTAAGATTTATATGAAAATTTCATTAAAAATTGCATTCACTTTTGTTGGAAATTTCACCCACTCGCGTAAAATTATTTGCTTTAAACTCATACGTGGGTTGCTATTTAAGTTTCTGGCCTAGGCCACTTCTAGCCATTTTAGGACCAATTGGCCTTTTCCCAAAAAAAAGTTTGGACTTTTATCGATAAAACCTCCATACAACTCTTTCATGTTTGATCACGTCTGATATCGATTAACGATTAATCAAAAACATACCTCGGCAGAAAAATGGAATTAACTCGTGAAAATTTTCGTGCAATCATTTTTCACAACTTTCGACGTGGATTATCACGACAAGAGTGCAACGATGAACTTAAATCTTTGTATGACGATGAAGCACCATCCTATAGCACTGTGAAAAATTGGTTTAATGAATTCAGTCGCAGGAGACGCTCGCTCGAAGACGAAGGTCGTCCAAAAACAGTCGTTGTGCCAGAAAACATTGATGCCGTGCGTGAACTGATAATGCAAGATCGTCATGTGACACACCGTGAGATAGAGGCATCATTAGGCATTTCTTCCACCAGCATACATTCGATATTGCATGAACACCTGGGCGTAAAAAAGGTTTGTTCTCGTTGGATCCTTCACAATTTGACAATCGCTCAAAAAAAAGCTCGTGTGGATTGGTGCAAAGAAATTTTAAAAAAATATAATCGCGGTGTTTTAAAAGACGTATATAAGATCGTCACAGGTGACTAATCATGGATATATGCTAATGAGCCCGAAACAAAACAGAAATCGACCGTGAGTGGCATCGAAGACGAGCCAAATCCAACGAAAGTCGTTCGTGGAAGAAGCACTTCGAAGCAAATGGTCGCCTGTTTCGTCGGTAAAACTGGTCATGTGGCGACTGTTCCCCTTGAGCAACGTAGGACGGTCAATTCTGAGTGGTACACCACAATTTGTTAGCCTGAAGTCCTCGGAGAAATTAGAAAAACGAACAAGAGAAGACAGATCATTGTGCACCATGACAATGCGAGCTCTCACACATCAGCTCACACCAGCGCCTTTTTGACCGCCCAAAACGCCGAATTGATGGGTCATCCACCATGAATTTTTGTTTTAATTTGAATACATCACATTTTTAAGAGCTTTGACTGACAGATGTAAGATTATGCCATTGTGAACTCAGTTAAACATTTTCAATAAAAACCGCTCTCTCCTCTAGAATTCCTCTATTCAGTGTGATAAGCTTTATTGTTGGTATTTGACATCGTATTTAGTTGATTTTTAATTTTTTAATTTCTTGATTATTTTCTGAGTGTATGCTAAAATAAATGATTTTTAAGCGAATTGTAATTGTTCAATCACTTAAAGGCAAACCACAAGCTTACAAGCATCAAAACGGAATCTCTTTCTCTCACACATATGAAGCATGACTATTAGAGAGTGTGTGTGCCTATGCCAGGTCTCTGGTTTTTAAACAACATACACTAATACAAGTGCAGGTCTATGATTGCGTTTTAGGGTATTCGTATTGTATTCCATATTCAATAGCCCATTCCTAGAGCATTTGTGACTTCGTCACTTAACTAAAATTACCAAATCTCCCTTGATATTGTTGACTTGGTTCTCTTCAGTTTTTCCATGCGTAAGTTTTGTTTGTATAAGCCACGCTTAAGCACATGTGTGTGTGTGAGTGGCCAGGCAGTCTTACAACTGCGTGTGTGTGTGTGCGTGCGTATGTTAGTCGGTTGGTTTGGTGCGTTTGTTTGTGGCTGGCTTAATCCTTTCATTTTCATAACTCGTCATAGAATGTAAACAAGATTAAGTTAGTTTTCTGTGCTGCTCAAGTGGCTTTTCTGGCTCCTAGACAGAAAGAGAGAGAGAGAGAGAGGGGGAGCTGGCCTGGACATAAGGACATGCAATATGCTGCCACTGCGGCTGTCGTCCTGCCCACAACAAGTCCACCAAGTGACTGTTGCAATTGCTTTTGTTGTTGTCCTTGTTGTTGCTAAACTCGGTAAAAGTTTTCGTATTAAAAAGTTGGACGTAAGGATTTCACAAAAGCTTCCGCCGCATTATATTGAGAGCTGATTTTGAGGATGCCCTCGGCCCACGCCCACTTTGCCATGGCTTTCGGATTTGATTGCCAAAAGTGACAAATTTAGAGGGTAGCTTTAAGGGTAATTAAAGTTATAACAAAAACTTAAATGATTTTATTTAATGAGTTCTCAATCATCAATAAGACAGTGCAAAAAATGAACATTCATGTACATGTTTAGTAAAACTATAATGGGACTCACTTTATCAATAAAGTCTACCTCAGTCCAACGATTATTGGATGAAAAAATAATAATTTCAGTACAAATATATTTTTTTTAAGTTATGTATGCGGTTGATATGTTTATTGCTTAACTTTAGCTTCTTCTTTCAATATGAATTCATGAAAAGAGTTCCACAACTTCTTTTGTTAAAGGCCTGATCTCAGATGACATACATTTTATTTTCGGCACTATGCTTCATATAAATAAGACAGCTATTCAAAAGCATTCTGATTTCAAAGCTCCACAAAAGTGTTTCTATTCATATAGAACATTGTGACGAAACTAATTTTTGTCATCAAAAGCCTTAATAATAAAATGAAATACATATCTTTTATTCAACTTATTAAAATTCATTTAATCTATATGTTTTAATGTTTGAGATGTTCGGATCTATAGATGTTGATCGCAGACAAGATAAATCCATTTTTTTTAATATGGAAAATATCCATAGTGAAAAATGTTTTTTCCAACATAATATCAATATCGAACTGATTGTTTTCAATATCAAAAAAATATCTATATTTTTTATTTTTCAAACATTCGGCATCCCTAGTTCAAATTTTCTAGACTTATATAGTAGACCATACACCGCATTATAGGAAATTTGTTAATTTTTGTGGCATGAATTGATAACTTGAAAAGTAAGTTTGATTTTTGGATCCGGTTTTTTGCTTTAGGTTATACATACCATTGGGCAACATTTTTTAGAAAAAATAAACGTGGAAGCCCTCGGCCATGGTTTATAAAAACGTTTTTTTTTTAATATAGCATACTTTTAAGGGCAAACGTATGAGTAATGTATTAACTAGTGTCACTTAAAAGGTGCTTCTAGATCAGCATACACTCTTTCCCTGGCATAATATTACCCGGATAAAAACATTAATTTTAAAATTTTTTTTATATGAATTTGTCATATAGAACAGCCAAATTATTGCCGCGAAATCAGAAACATATTTTTCGACAGCGATATTAATGAAAAATGGGTTTCCTGCAAAACAAAAAATTACTCATTCTTATCTATTTTTTCAAATTCTCATTATACTCAAAATAATATCGGATAAAAATCACAATTTTTGATTCTGCAGTCCTTTCTAACTGCGCATTATTGGTTTTTTGTAAGATCATGATCCAATATTAATGCCAAGGCATCATTAGATTAGATATTATATTTTTTATCATTTTCGGTTATATAGATATTATCCTAAAAACTGCTGCAAAGTCAGCTTGGCCTTTTTTATGAGCAACCATGCTTGCTGCTTGCATTAACAAGCGCATATTATTCGCCTCAGATAAAGAAAGTTTGTTTCCTCCGACCTCTAATTTGCAATTGTAAGCATATTTTAGCTTAAAAAGTTTCAGATTTTGTTAACTTTCCTGTCATTTTGCCTCCAAATTTACATAAAACATTCTGTTTTTTCCTTTAAATATCTTTTCAATGCGTCTGAAGGAGCTTGGTTTAACCCTCCTATGAAGCAATTAAAAATAACACCCTATTTGTTAGTCGCTTTTCTCCAAATGGCAAACAAGTCGGAGTTGATAAAATTGAGGTTATGTCCTTAAAAATTAAATTTCGCGAATAGTTCACATATCTAGACATTGAGATAAACTGCATCGGACGCAGAATTGATGACTGTACAGGGTAATAAAAGTCTCAGACTCAACAAATGCTAACAATTTTTCGTGAACTTACATTTTCTTCACAAATTTTATATTGTGAAGTGCCTAACGAATACCCGCGACAACAAAGTCTACACAGTTAATTTCAAACAGACACATTGTAGGAACCATAATGATCAGATTCTGAGAAAAACATTTGACCGAAATTGGTGTTTTTATTACTTTTAAACAATTCGAAATCGCGGCAAAAATATACGAATATAACATACAGCTGTCTATAGATAGCAATTGTTAACTTTAACAGCTGTTATATAACACTGGCTACAGTCTATTAACATTTCTGGTATGTAACATTGAGGATTGGTGAATTTATGGCAAACAAAATTTGTGGATTTCGACACTTTTGTAAATGGAGTTTTTCCCACAAAAATGGAAATATTTCCTATAGTGCCCTGACCGTAATGGGCAGCACTTACACAGTGTGCGGGGCTCAAGTTATATACAAACTTAGGCAGGAACAGAGTATATTACAGTGGAACTTGACCGAATATCTTACTTGTTGGATTCAATCCCTTCCCGACCAGATTTCGACCCCAAATTTGGAATTCAATCCGGTCCTGACCCAAGCCAAGGACCTGACCGAGGTTTTTAAGGATAAATAAAGACAAATTTTAAAATTTTACGTCCTAAATAATATACCATTTTGTTCATCTTTTTTGAACTTACGTTTCGTTTAACGAATCTTATGCCTTAATTGAAAAATTTGTACAATACAGTGCATCAATCACGTTTTGTTTATAAATATTTGCTGAAATTAAAAAAAAAGAGACTGAACCTAGGATGACAAACTGAAAATGTCATTCTTTAAAGTAAGCTAATCTTAATTTCACGAATAAATCGAAACTAGATTATGTACCCAACCCCCCTTATATTGTATATATTCCTTATTTTTGGGAATCCCAACCCCCCTTATATTGTATATATTCCTTTTTTTGGGAATCCTTCTAATTGTCGAATCCCAAAAACATAAATGTTTTAAAAAAAACTTAAGTCTTATTTTTATATTTGCTATCAGAACGTCAATAGCTTATGCGGTAAGCTTGCACACTAAGGGCCATTTCCTAATGTTTTAAATGCGGCCTAAAACTAGGCTACATATATTTTCTCAATAAGCACCTGGATTTACAACAGTGCACTGCTACAGCGACCTTAGCCTATGCACACGCTATACAGACGCGCCCTACACTGATTTACAACAAGGTGGGTACATTAGAAAATGGCCCTAACAGTGCTTGCTTAATGCAAGATGCGGTTGCTTTTACTGAAACTTCTCTTTATAGTACTATTTCAAGTCATGAGATCCTAATTTTTTCTCCTAGCAAGACATACAAGGAATTTTACACCCAAGTGGCTTCCAATTGCGTCTTCATTATATGCCTCGAACTGTCTATTTCGTATTCTCTGCTGGGATTACAATAAGTTCTTTCCTCTTCTCAGTGGTAACATCTCAGACGAGTGTGTTAGATCACTTATCATACACAATCTTGATCTTGCATAGTTAAACTTCTCTACATCTACTCTGCATCTTAGGAACTCTTTCGAGCATATATGCTGTGAGCAGGGGCGTAGCTGTTCATCCAGCGGATCGGAAGGAGTTTCTTTTTCTCTTTTGTTTTCCCTTTTCTCTTAATGTTTTATTTATCCTACTCTCTCTCTCTCTCTCTAAATTTTATGTGATCTGAGAATGGGCCTTAAGATACAAACACACACCTCAAATTTTTACAGAACTTGCTCCGATATTGCTCCAGCCTCTGATCTTGGAATTTATTTGCTTCATGCCAAACATATTCAACGGGTTGTTTCTCTCCTGGGACTTCAACATCTAACATATGTCTTGGTCATCTTTTAAAAATTCCTATGAACTGTGTTTGTCAGCCTCGCATGAGTTTTTTAATCTTATGGCATAGCTATCTCTTGGGCAAAATAATTCTATCAAAAATAGTTTGCTCAGACGCCTGGTCCTGATATTTGTTACCGATGTTGACTACTCTATTGTTTCCAATGTTTTGCCCTTGTCAATTCCGGAGGATATTTGTTACCCTAAACTGCAAATTGATTGTGAGCTAGATATACCGAGCACTACTTCCTCTTTCTCCCAATGTTTCGCATTCTTTTGCAAGGCAAAAATAAAAAGTCAAATTAACTTACCTTTTTACATTTACCACAACAAAATTCCGCATTATATAAAAACAGAACAATGAAAGTTGTACAGAAGTAATTATTTCAATTACTTGTTACAATTATGTGGCCATAGTTGTTTATTAAATTAACTGAATTCCCTTGATTAATTCAGTCGTAAAGTTTTGTGTGCCCCACCGCTGTCACTTGTCAAATCTCAAATCTTAACTTGCCTCAATCGTATACATAAGTGGACCTTAGCCGACTTCTTGGCCCCATTTGTATTTGGCGAAATTTTCCATTCAGTTTTTTTCTTCGGCTTCTCATTTTTTTGACATAAATAATTGGCGCATAATGAGCATAACTTAAAGCAAATTACAGCGCGTGTGCTTTGAACGCTAAGAAGGCGGCATCGTGCCCACGCCCTTGGGCGCCAACAAGAACTTAAAGAGGAGGCACAGGACCCGGCAGTGGACCAAACTGGTGCATATTTCAAAGTAACTTTAAAAATATGTCGCGGCACCAGTTTCTTTCCATTTTCATTTTGTACTATTTTTCTTTGGCTCTGCTTCTTGTTAAGCTTTGCCAACGTTTTTCTTTAATTATTCAAAAGATAATTACACTAAAAAAAAAATTTGTTTTTTTTTCTTTATTTTGTCGCTGCCAGCTCCCAAGTTACAGGACAAAAATCTATAGACTTTTACTGCAAAAGTCTTTGGGTATTTTTTTTTTTGTTTTTGGGAAGGAAAACTTTTGAGTTGGAACAACTTGCAGCTAAAAATGTTATTTTTATTTTGCTTCTTCATAATTGCCAGCCAAGCAAACTGGAGAAAACGAAGCGAACACCGGATGCCAGCGGAAAGTTAAAGGAAACTCAGCCCCAGATACGTGTACAGATGCGGAAAACCAGCGGCTCTGTGTTGGCACATAAGCAAATTCAACACATATGCACCATGGGGAGGGGGGATGGTGGCAGGGGACGAGAGAAATGCAAATTGCACCACTGGAAGTTGGCCACAACTCAATTTTAAAGTGTCTCGCATATGCATACCTCTGCAAGGACTCTATATATATTTTACAATTAATTAAATTAATATTTAAGTGCTGCAATGCCAAGCGAGGTGGGATGCAACAATTTGATGTTACGAAACGACAAAGAAATGTAGATGCCAAAAATTTATATATTTGTGCCGCAAAATAAGCAGATCCAAAAGCTATCGGTTATTTAATTGGTTTTGAATTGCGGTGATGAGGTTAATAACAATAGGTTATAAAAGCAGGTTAACAAGTTGGAAAACGTGGACCTTTATATTTTTTCTTGATGATCAAAAAAACAAATAAATTGGTAGTCTATATACATACTACACTTCTCTGAACGTTTTGCAAAGACAAATTTATATGACAAAGAAAATATTTTAATGTCACACAAACTATCGTACACAATAGCTTTCCTTTTCAGTAACATGAACAGCAGTCAAACATAAGTTGGTCTACAAACTTCCATGCGGTGGTAAAGGGATCAACTTATATGATAAAATATAAGATGGAACGACAAAATCTCAGCTCAAGATAAACGAAATGAGATTGACACACAAAAAACAACGCTTGCAGAAAGCGGCCACTCTTCCAATTTTGATGCAGCGAGTATTCAGCAACAAGACCAACACAACAACAAACGCTTAACTTTGCAGATGTAACACATAATAAATATACTAAAAAATAAATGACTTTACTTCAAAACAGACACAGAAAACAGAGCTCATGGGGTGATAGCAACATCAGGCGGTTTTTAAAAATAAACCGAAATTTTATTGGAAACACAATTTTTCTAATTTACCTCGCACCATGCCCAAATAACTCTATTGCAAAATACCTTTATTTTGTTGCTTAAGAGCAGGACCCACTCAATTCTCTATTTCGATATTGGGCAATTGTTAAACGGAATTTAAAGACGGACTGTAAGGTAGATGAAAACTCTGAAGAGAGCAACATAAACAGTTGCAAAGCTGAGAAATACGTTTCAAATATGGAAATAATTAAGTACAATAAATTTATTTATTGTTGTTTTAAGTTATAACTTACATGAGCTGAAGGCGGTTAATCTCACTAAGTAAATATATTTCTTTAAGGGGGTCTTCTACCTTTGAAAAATTTGTATTTAGATTTTTTTGTTTTGCATTATTATTATAGCTTGGACATTCCCCTTTCTTCCCCTTCAAACATTTTTCAATAATTCAAAAAAGTTCAGCAAATAAAGCCATTTACGTGGATCAATGTTTTTGCTATGAGGAGTATTTAATACGTTGCATAAAACTTTCAGAGCGTTTTTCTCGAAACCACTATTTTATACTCTGTACCGAAGGTACGAAGAGTATATTGGATTTGTGCAAATGTATGTAACAGCCAGAAGAAATCATTTCCGACCATATAAACTATATATATTCTTGATCAGCATCAACAGCCGAGTCGATAAAGCCATGTCCGTCTGTCTGTCCGTCTGTCCGTATGAACGAAGATATCTCAGAGATGGTAAGAGATAGAGGTTTGAAGAGTAAGAAACATTTATTTTTTATACTTGATGGCACATCAGATTTAGTTCTGATTGTTGCCACTCCTCCTGCCTCCCCCGCAAATTAAAAAAAACTTCATATCTTCAATTTTGGAGTTAGGTTGTTCGAACCTTTTAGACATATATTCTACTCATCATTACTTATCGAGGCCCCATACATTGTTTTCCGATCAGATGAACGATTGTAGAGTTGCTACCCCCGCAAATTGGAAAACACCTCAAAAATCCCGCAATTTTGGAGTTATGTTGTTCGAACCTTCTAGACATATATTTTATTCATCATTACCTATCAAACCCCAAACCACTTGCACAGTTTGTGTGACCCCACACCTTAAAGTTATTAGTTATATACAAACCGACTTTCTTGCTTGTTTGACCATGGTTGCGCTGGGAACCATGATTGCGCCAGTTCTACTTAATCAATTTTAATAAGCCATGTTGCAATCGACGCAAAATTGATGTAATTCTGGCCCCTACCTCAATCAAGAGGAAAAACATTTTTTTAATATTTTTTTTTACACTCAACCAAAAAAAAAACTTTAAAAATCTAATTTTTTTTAAATGGCCGCCAATTTAAAAACAAAATTTAAATATGATTGAGGTACGGGCCAGACCTAAATCAATTCTGATCATAACCTCATTTACCGTTTCTATTTCTGATAACCTTGGAGTAACGGAATCATGGCTACCACCTTAACACCTTTTTTTTGGAGACCTAATTTGGTAGGCCGATAACTTTTTGAACAGCCCTCGAATTCAAAAATATTTTTTTATACCCGTTGCACGTAGAGTAATCAGCTTCAATAACCGAGTCTTGATCAGCATCAATAGCCGAGTCGATATAGACATGTCCGTCTGTCTTTCTGTCTGTCCGTCTGTATGAACACCTAGATCTCAGAGACTATAAGAGCTAGAGCTACCATTTTTAGAGTGTAAACTTGTATTGTCTGCACACAGATGGTTTTTGTTTGAAATTTTTGCCACGCCCCCTCCCGCCCCCGCAATATGATAAAAACCTCATATCTCCCACAATTTTAAAAAAAGATTATTTGAACCCTCTTGACATATATTTTAATCATTACTATCATCATTAGATTATTCGAACCTTCTAGACATAATTTGGGCATGTTGTGATCTAATAAAATATTCTTAAATAAACCTTACCCTGAGTAACGGGTATATTTAACTCAAGCAGGGCCGACTTCAACTTACGCTTTCGTTTTTTATAGAAAAACTTCATCACAATGTTAAAGGACCTGGGCTCCAGAGTGTTATGTTACACTCATAAAACCCTGTTAAAAGGTAGAAAACCCCCTTAAAAAATGTTAACATCTTATCGTATCATAAAGGCCTTTACTCAGATTAGATAAAAAGTTAATTCGGCGCAATACTTCAATTAAATAGAAACACTTTAGAACAACTTCCCAAAATCCCAAAAATTACCAAATTAAACTTATAATACAGAAGCATTAAAACGAATGTTAAATATTTATAATTATAGAATATCTTGGTTAGGGCATAAAAGTTCCATTCCAGTACGGAAAGATGTAAATTCCCTGGATATAAAAGATTTGTTTGAAAACTTTGATGAATGCTTTAAAATAAAACTAAATTATATTAAATTCAAGCTAAACTTATAAAAACCAAATTTAGTAAGAGAAGTATTAATATTCTACAGACTAAACCCAGAACATAACAAAAATTCAGTTTTCTGATTAAAAAAAAGTTGTTAAAGCAATTTTAAACTTTGAAAATTTTTGGGCGAACGGACCAGCCAAAATTTTATTATCGAATCTGTGCGATGATAAGATGTCATTTAATATAAGAAGAAAATCCAAGTATATCCAAGTATTTACTCTTAGATTGAACTATAGTATGTACCAATGATTTTGCACCATTTTGATTTTTATTAGATTTAAAGTGTTGACATTTGAAGCTCTGAATTAATATCCACATAATTAATTTCAAGTGTTGTGATGTTCCACTTAAAGTGTCGGCATACTAATATTAAAATGTAAACATTTTCAGCAGAACTTTTTCATATTCAATAAAACAATGTTAAACTTAAATTTAATTATGTATAATATAGATTTAATGATGCAAATATATTGAATATAATTTTTCTGATTTTTAAATTAAGTAAAACAATTTAATATATATTTGCCAATTTATTTGAAATATTCCCAGCTTTAAAGAAAAATCGATTTATACTCAAACATGTTTCCTTTAACTGTTGACTGGCTTAAGCGACTTTTCTATCATGTCATTAAAATAACCACAAAAAGAAAAGCAACCATCTAAACTTGACTCCATTATTATAACAAGGGCCTCTCGGTCCTTTTAACAGCATTCCTTGCTTTCGATACCAAGTGTTCAACTGTCTTACAATTCAGTATTAACTAGATGAATAGGGGAATTGCACATTCAATATGTATTAAAACAAAATATGTCTCATATGAAAATTATTTATATTTAGTATAAAAATCATTGAGTATTTATTTTTTTGTTACACTATTTTTATCAGTGAACTTTACCGCCTTCCCCAATTTCTTGTTTACTTCTTATTGCACTTCATGTGAATTTTTAATTTTTCCGTACTTTTGTAAATACCAATTTAAATGCATTTATATTGGCCGTTCGGATTTAAGCCTCTGTTTGGGTTCAGTTGTTGTCGGGCGAAAGGGAGTTCCATAATTATCGAGACATATTTAATAATAACAAATATTAATAAAAATAAAAATAATAATAATACACAGACAGTCGGCCATTTGGGCATTATATATTTATACCTACCTCCTCCGCTCTCTATATAAATGTGAAATGGCCATAATTGCCAGAAATTAACGTGGTCGTACAATCAATATTTATCGTCTACATGCAAACCACCTTTATATAAATATATGCACAAATATATATTTGCCGCATGTACCAGCTGGTTGTAATTTGCCTTGCGCTGCGTTTGCATTTTAATTTAAATTCAAGTTGAAAACTGCGCACATTTTTTTAATTTTTTGCTTTTTTTTCTTTGCCATTTGTTGATTTTGTCCATCAACATACAAAAATGGCACGCAAATTATGAACCGCAAATGTGCGTGGAAGAAGGGCGCAGTGGATGTGGCAATTGAATGCGAGGAATGTCCAGCAGCCGCTGAGGATGCGCACACAGAACGGCCACACATCTATTTTTAATGGACATATTTTCATATGCAATGCCATATATATTTTTGCGTTGAGCGAATGAAAAAAGAAATGTTTTATTTATGCAAACATTGCAGGGCTTATCTATGAGGTTGGACGGTTAAATGGAGTTTATAGCAACGGAATGGGTCAAGGCGAGGTTTATATTTATTATGAATGGAGTTGATGCGGTTAACCTAAAAGAAAATTGGAACTCTATCTGCTTTTTATATGAGAAAATGGGTTACTGAAATTCTTTTTTTTTTTAAGTAAGGCTTTAAATAATTATATATATATTTAACTTTTCAGCTGAACAACATCAGATGCTTTCACGTATTGGAAAAGTGGCAGAAATATTTCATATGAACTGCCACGACCGACTCAAGCTGTCTGAAGAAACTTAGCGGGAATATCTTCTAAATTTAGTGGCAGATTTAAGTGAATTTTTTTTATATTGTTAGTGAACAAAAGAATAAAAAATACTTTATTTTAGATTCGTTAGTTCAGAAAGGTCCCTATAATCGTCCGTTTAATTCTTTTTGATACAATGGTAGGCTCAGTTGCTTTTAGTGCATTTAACAGCAACGTTTATTACTTTGCAGATTTCAAATGTCATTTTCGAAGAGAATAAAATGATTCGCTATGATTCTAGTTAAAGCTATTTCGCTAACTGACTTATTAGTGCATTCGACTCTAGTCTCAGTTAATCTGGGCATTTTCCACCTTCGAATACATGGACAAACAATTACTCAAAGACATTTTTTAGATGGAAACATTATAAGCTCTTACATTTAAGTAAACAAAAATTACAATTCTCAATTTAATATTTTAAATAAATAAAATTATAAGATTTTTAATTAAATTGATAATATTTTGGTTCGCAAAACATATCGAATCAGAACCTTAGCCCCAAAAGCTCAAACCTGCTGAATTTTAATTCGAATCCTCCGGACTTCGATCAATTTTATTGGGCTTGTATTCCTGTATAAATGTTATAAACTGCTCTCCTCTATTTTCAGTATAGATGTTATTTTTTTTTTAAATTCAAAAAGTTGACAACAATTAAAATGTATTACACTCTTTGTTTTATTGTTCACGTGTCGTATGAGCTATTTTTTATAACTCTTTAGAATTTGTTTGTAAAAGATGTCGCTTTTAGGTATTGTAAATTCTTTGGTTATAGTTTAACTAGCATATAACCCGGCGCGCTTCGCTTCGCCACCATCAGTATAGCCGCCAAAATGATGAAAAAAAAACGTTTGACAATGATCCCACCCCCGCCCCCCATTTTCCGACCATCAGAAATGAGAAAATTATTTTCCACCTATTTGGCCCATTGAGCGTACAAACCCTAGAAACCACCCCCGGCACCCATTATCCGACCTTGAGAGTGAGTAAGCGCGAAGCTTAAAACTTTATCCTATTGAATTGGCCCAGAGAGCTTTCAAACCAAATTTTACACATATCGGCTAAAAATCCATCCCCGCACCCATATTCCGACCTTTGCAGTGAACTTCCCGAAATTAAAAAACACGTGTTTCCATTTATTCTGACCCTAGAGCTTAAAAAACGAATTTTATTCAGATCGGCTCACAAATAGCCATTGTCACTGAACCGAAATACGCCCACCATTATTCTTGCCTGTGGGCGGAAATTCCACCACCAAGAAATCGAACGTCTAATTATTTTCTATAATGTGTTCACAAACTGATTTTGAAGCCAATCGGATTAAAAATAGGTTTTACTATATAGAATTTTACTGAAATTTCGCGATTTTTGGGGCGGATTTTCCATTATTTGAAAATCTCATGCCCAATTACTTTGCATAGTATCCTTACAAACCAAGTTTGAAGCCAATCAGATGAAAAATAGTTTTTTCCATATGTAATTTTCCGGGAATTTCCCGACTTTTCGGGCGGATTTTCCTACATCGGAAAATCTCAAGTCTATTTATTCTGCTTACCATCCTCACAAGCCGACTTTGAAGTCAATCGGATGAAAAAGAGTTTTTCCAAGAAGAATTTTCCGGCCATTTTCCTTGTAGGCGGATTTTCCGAAATCTGGGAAACAGGTGTCCAATTATTTCGCTTACTCTACTTACAAACCAAATTTCAAGTCAATCGGATGAAAAACAAAATTTTTCCCATAGTAGCTTTTCCAGGAGTTTTCCACCCCTTGGGGATGGAATTTTCCAAAACCCCGCCTTAGTGCCCACTTTCAACTCAAAAGGAAACTTCTGCGAAAATTTCAGCCATCTATCTCTTACCGTTCAGGCTTTGCGTTAATTGCCAATCAGTGAATCAGTCAGTCAGTGAGGACAAAATCTTTTATATGTAGAGAGATGAGTCAATAGTTAAAATTTTATGCGAAACCAAAGCAACCGAACGAATCAGATAAAGTAGTCATATATCTGTAACATATATATCTGTCAGTTTCAGTTAACATATTATGCATTGACAGCCTATAGTTATTTATTTAATTGGGAGTCAAAGTACGAGAAAAGTACGTTTGATTGGAGAGATCTTTAATACATTTTATAGATCATTCTACCTATGAAACGATTTAAGTCCTATCTAAGCCATGCAGAAACAATTAACTGAAATTTATCAGAAAAGGTTTTGGTTGTTGCGAAGAATTGAAAGAGAAAGTCATAGAGCTGTCTTACTTGACTGACAGACTTGAACTTGAACTCATAGATGACTTAAACCTTTAAAAATGGTGGGAAATACGTACGGACAGATTTTCAAGCCATTTAAAGCAATCTGTGAAATCTTAGACATTCTGAAAGACCCTTTTCAAAAGACAAAAATTTAGTTAAAGAGTATCGATACGCCAGCAGAAAAGCGTTCAGCAATGCGTGCGTGATTAGGGAAATAAAAATAACGCTTTTGCTTGACGAATCATCTTTTCAAATCACATAGCAAGCCGCTTAAAGAATTAAAGTTAAACTTGGACATCGGTTGAAGAATCCTTTATGGATTTTATTTGAAAAGTGGTGGATACTTTGACTTCCACATTGAGATGTACAATGCAAAATTATACATTTTTACCTACATCCACAATTAAATCATTATATTACAAAATTTAGCGATATTATTAGCGAATAAAAGTCCTTTGTGGGTCCAACCAGCTTCAAACAGCACTCAATATCTATATGATTCGAAATGTTTAAATTAACATACTTACTCTAACTGATTTTTGCTAAAGTCTGGTGCATATTTGCAACAATTGGCGAATGCAGTTAAAAAGAAAAGCAAAAATAGGATAAGCAAAAAACATAACAGCAACACTAGCAATGCAAAACTAACCGTTAAATTTAAATTTTCGTTTTAAGCTTGGTGCATATATATAGCCGCACTGTATAATTTCTTATTCTGTGCTTGGTTAGGCATCATTTCGGTTGTGTCAATATATTTGATAATTAAAATTTAAAATTTTTTGTGGAATTAAATAATATGCCAAGTGATACTTTGCTTTCCGACAGTGAAAAAGGTCAAATTATTGCCTTAAGACATAAAAATTGCTTATTTCGGCACATTGGTAAAAAAAATGGTTGCTCCGTCAAGCTGGTCCGCAATTTTTGGAAGAATCAAGATAATAATGGACGGAAAGAACCCATGGACACCGAAAAAATTGTGAGCGGCTTTAAATATGCACCAGAGTTTATAACTACACAGAAAAAAATGATATGATCTGGGACTCAATATTACTTTTTTTTATATCAAAAGAAGCCGATCAGATGCACTTGAAATTGACCTGTTCGAAAATATCAAACTGATATTCGCGCATATCAAAATAATATTTTTTAATAAAAAAAAATAGAAGGCTAACATCGGCTACGCCGATGTTTTATACCCCTTGCAGTTTTTGAAGGGCGCTACCATTGATAACAAAAAAGTTTTTCTCATTAGAATTAGTTTTTGGATCGATCGTTCCTATGGCAGCTATATGAAATAGTCATCCGATCCGGCCGATTCCGACAAATGTGCAGCGTGTCTGTATTTAAAGACTTTTTGCTAAGTTTGGTCAAGATAGAAACTAAGAGAGAAGATAGCATAGAAACAGACGGACAGACGGACGGACAGACGGAAATGAACTCAGCTCGTCATGCTGATCAAGAATATATATACTTTATGTGGTCGGAAATGCTTCCGTCTATGCGTTACAAACATCGTGACAATTTTAATATACCCTCTGCAAGGGTATAAAAATATTTGGAATTGGCCGGCATATATTAGTTATATATACATATATATATATATTATACATATTATCCCCGCTCCGAATTTTTATGTTTATATTATATTTCAGCCATAGCCGTTTTGGAAAGCAAAGAAATTTAAAAATTTTTGTTGTTACACGAATGGAATAACGTCTCAATGCAGTGAGCCACCGCAAACGCGTGCGGGCAAACGTCTAAGGGTCTATTTTTATTTTTTCTACGCTGCCTAAGATTTCGACTCTTTCCTTTTTCTGATTTTATTTATTATCCTATCAATTTGATATTAATATAATATTTTTTTATCATCAAAATTATATGAAAACAAGTAAGAAAGTCGGTCAAGCCCGACTTTAATATACTCTGTACCTGTTTGTATGTAACTGATAACTTTAAAGTGTGAGGGTTTTTCAAAATCTGGGGGTGGCAACTCTTTCGATTGATTGATTTCTGACCGCAGGAAATCTCAATTGCATCGCTCCTCTCATACTTGGTCTTTGCCTCCTTACACAAATATATATTGGAAAGAAGGAAGGGGGGAAACTGAAAGCTGCGCAGTCCAATTAGCTAATGCCGTCAAGTCAATTCCAATTGGGAAATTACAAGTAAGCTATTGCCCTCTCGCTCTCTCTTTCTCGTAACTTCTACCAATCGCTGTGGTGTTGTTGTTGTCGTTGCATAAAATTTTCTTTTACATATAGCGCCACTATTGTTCATCTGATGGGAAATCGATGTATGGGGGCTTGATAAGAAATGATGAGTAAAATATATGTCCAGAAGGTTCGAACAACCTAACTTCAAAATTGTGGAAGATATTAAGTTTTTTTCAATTTGCGGGGGAGGCAGGGGGCGTGGCAAAAATTAAAACTAAACTTCATCTAGTATAAGAAATATATGTTCCATACACCTCAAACCTCTATCTCTTACCATCTCTGAGATCTCTTCGTTCATACGGACAGACGGACAGACAGACGGACATGTCTATATCGACTCGGCTGTTGATGCTGATCAAGAATATATATACTTTATAGGGTCGGAGATGCTTCCTTCCGGCTGTTACATACATTTGCACAGACCCAATATACTCTGTGTACCTTCGGTACAGAGTATAAAAATTGATATTTTATCTTTTTTGTTCTGTGTAAACTCGATAAAATTGATAATCAAAATAACTGAAACGTTTGATTCAATTCAAATAAGTAACATAAACCATCTTAGGACCCATTTCAATATTCACAAATCAGAGCATAAGTTTAAGTCGGCCCTGCCCGACTTCGATAAAGACCTTTTTCCAGATGACATAAAAGCTTATTTCGGAACAATCCTTCATATAAATAGAAACACTTTTGAAAAGCTCTGAAAGCTGAATGATTTTAAAAATCGGTCTTATTTATATCAAGCATAGTGCCAAAATAAATTTGTATGCCATCTGGAATGAGGATAATTTAAAAATCTTTTATTAAATCACATAATATAACGAAAAATGTAAAAAAAATATATGAAAAATGTTAAAATTTTTATATCTCCGATATATATTATCCAATCTTTTTGAATTTTCACATGAATTTTACAGATTGTAGATATTGACAAAATACAAATAAATGCATAAGAAGAGCCTGATATGTGTAAAACTGTAGGAGTTATTCAACAAACAAGGCTTGATCAACTCGGCTTTTGATGCTGATCAAGAATATATATACTTTATGGGATCGAAGATGCTTCCTTCTGCCAGTTACAGTATACCCTTTTTACTCTTCATATATAATATATATATACACTCAGAGAAAAAAGCGAGCAGATCGTGCTTGATATCAAGCAGATTTCGTGTCAGAAGTTCGGCAAGACAGAATCTTCTTGGATTCAAAAAGAAAATACTAAAATCAAGCATGAATTTTTAAGCTCGATCTGCTCGGTTTTATATTTAGTCGGCATATTAAGCATGATTTATTCTCGAATTCAAGAATAGATCTTCTTGAAAGTAAGCATTTTAGAACAAAATTGCCAGAGAGAACGAAATGCTTTCGTTTTTTCGTTCGCTCTCCGCAATGCGAACGCCTCACCTCCCTTGCTCCAAACTCAAAATCGAGCGCACAAGTCTTCTCGATTTCAAGCAGATTTCTTCTTGAAAATTCAAGACGAAAAAAAACTAAATTGAAGCCGATTTCAGTCTTGCCTAATCGTGCTAGATTTCTCTGGGTGTTTATATAAAGATGCATTGGCTTTCGGCTCCTCTGCTCTAAGTTTACCCACTCACCAAGAGACTTAGCTAAACAAAATATCGCAGTCAGATACCCCCTCTGTGTTTCCCCACTCGCATAAATTGCTTGAAAAATTATAATTAAACGCGACTTGAGCCGACTTCGAAAGTCAAAAGCACACAAGTTGAAATAGTTTTCTAATTAACTGGAAACTATGCGACGTTGCGCGGCAGAGAAAAGTGCAACCGTAAGTAAAGGTGCAAAGCGAGATAAACCGTAAAATCTCATGAATTAACTGAGTCAACTTTTGGCATTTCTCTCTCACACACACACACGTACTCACACACACCAAAAACTATGCGAAAAGAAAAGACAATTGCCACAGTCTACAAATGATTTAGCTGCAACGGAAAGCGAAATGTCGCCAGCAAACAAACGTGGAGTGTGTCCCTCGCATTGTACCGGAAATGCCGCACAAATGAGAAGTGGAAGGAAGTTGACAGGCGGCAGCGGCACGCGGGTGGGGGGCAAGTGTGGGGCCAAGTTGACTGCAGGGCAATGTGCCAGGCGTCAACAGCAAAACCCATCCACCTGACAGCTAGACGGATGCGGGTAAGGGTAAAGCTAGAGGCTGCAAGGGTTAAAGGCGTTCCCGTTGCCCGTCACTAGGGTCGCTCCTCTAATTAGCTGCAGTAATGGCGTGTCAGCGTGGGGAATGCAGAAGAGGTTTCACAGCATCAACTTGCCACTTCCCTGGGAAACCTAAGACAGCAAACTAAACTAAACAGTCGCGCAACTGCAACCGGAGTCGGTGACTGGTCACATGGGACAGCTCTGGTTGAGAGTGCTGGCAGAGGCTCTTAACCCATTTGAACACAGACACAAACAAACAGGCAGTCACATGCATAAATATAAGGGTGTAAAGGCAAATCAAATGCAAAGGAAATCAAATATACGTTGAGAAATGGCAGGCAAAAGAAAATTTTAAATTAACTTAAATAAAATTTTTTAATTTTTAATAATTATGCAAATAAAATAACCCTTTAGAATGCTAAGTTCTTGACTTATTGTTCATAAATTAAAACAATATTTTCCAGATTAATTTTCCATTTTAAATAGACAAGAGTTAATTTTTTTAACCGGGAATTCATTAATAGCCCGGCTTAATGCAGGGTATAATTTGTTCCCTGATTTTTTATTTCCATCCCCTTCCCCTCCAATCTATAAGATACCGAAATCTGTTATGCCCCAAAACAAAACTATAAAACTTAATAAATAAATTTTATAAAAAATTCTTAGCTCAAACCTTATTTTAGTGTATGTTTGTGTGTGCGTGTGTTTTTGTCTCAAACACAAATTACCAAAACGCTTTTGGGGTCTTTCTAACCAAACACCATTCATCCTGGTCTTCATTTTCTTCTTTGTGGACATTTTACAACAAAATTTGTAAACAGAAAAGTCGTTCCATCAATTTTGTTTCTTAGTCGCTTTCAAGCCAACCGCAAAGTGTGTGTGTGTGTTTTTTTTCGAGTTAACAAAATTTATTGGATGCAGCAAACTGATTTGATTAGAAACGCCCCTTCCAAATCTTTTAGTAAACTTGTAACGCCTCCTGCCCGCTTTTGGGCATTTGTTCAGCCGTCGCTTTTGACGGCCGCCTGGCCGAAAGCAATCTCTTAATTTGTTTACAAGCTTTGCTTTTGGCTTTCTCTTGCCTTTTGCCATTCCCTGCTGTGTGCTAGTTTTGCCGCACTTCTGAAAACCTCAAAAATATGTAAAAAGCCAAAGACTCGACGTCGACTCGTTGGCGGCGGGGAAGAGCGGCAAGAGGATGAGGAAGGCAGCTCTGATAGAGATCTTGCTTTTATTTGTTACTTAGCATATTTTCACCTTGAGGGCAAGCAATCTCCCACTAGACACAGACACACACACACCCACACCTACCTAGAGTAATAAATATTTTTTGCTGCGCTGCCTGAGCGTCTCAGCATTAAAAATATTTTTTCAGATTTTTTTTTAGTTGCTTTACCGCTTTCAAGGATGCTCTATATACAGAGTTTGGGTAGGATAACTTGAGCAAAAGATTAGATATACTTATTCTAAGAAGGTGTTACGCAAAAAAGGAAAAGTTAAATTAGGTATCAAATGGATTAAGCGAGAAATTAAAGCAGAAGGACGGATGCAAAATTTATAAAAAGAAGAAAGACTCAAAGAACAGGAAGCGGTAAATGAAAAATGAAGACATATGAAAAGGAAATAGAGAGCAAAGAGAGCAATAATAATAAGAGAAAAAGAGAAAAATTGGGAGTCTTAAATACTTTAAAATTTTAGCAAAAGAAATCGAAATCAATCAAAATAATTAAGGTAAAGTCAAAAAGTTGGCTGTGTCGTAGTGTAAGAATTTGTTTGAAACATTTTAAAAGAATTTCTAATTTTAAAAGAAAGTTAAAGCTTTTTCACAACCAGCAGCTTCACTGCTACTGACGTCAGCTGTGAAGACGAAAAACCATGAAAAACTTTCTAAAATGTTCATTTAAAAAAGTCCGACCTATAAGAGATCTTAAATAGCAAAGGGATTACAAAAATACCTATTCTTAAGGGGAATGTCTACTGTGCCATGGAAAAAAAGGGTAGATTTTCCGGATTTTTTTCCTCCGTCAGACGAAAGTCAATATTATGTAGATGATAACCATATTTTGTTTTTTTTTTTGTCAGATGAGACGTGAGATTTCATGTACACCGTTTAGGCACCTAAAAAAACACTCCTGCGCTTTGCGGAGTGCCACGACGGCAATTGGGAATATCTACACTTAAAACATTTTTTTTAATACTTAAAATATAATAAAGATGTCGATTTAATTTAATTTAATGTACCGGAAAATTGGCCTATTTTTTCCCTTGGCACAGTAGACTTCCCCCCTAATTTGAGAAAGGCCCATTATTTTGGCTGAACCAACTCAGATCTCATTAAAATCTCAATTGAAATAGTGAGCGCACATGTCTTGGTCAATGAAGGACAGAAGTTTGCCGTATGTAAAACAAACGTGCATATTTTATTGAATTCTCGATTAAGTTCGGAAAAAAACTTTCACGTTTTGATAGCGAGTAAGACTTGAACAAAAATTTTGAAAGATATCAATGAGGATACAAAGAAAGAATATAATCAAATTTGAGTAATTTTACACTTTTTTCTCTGAGAAGGCGGCGAACTTACTTTTCTTAAGCATTAACAACCAAGACGGTAAGCCGCTTTAAATCTGCAGGAAGTTCAGTTCGAAGGTTCAAACCCGTTGCAACTGACTCCTTAACTTTTCGATCGTGGGGTTTAAGTTTAAACCTTGGTTCATTTCTTCTTATTGTAGATCGTCAGAGCAATTTATTTTCTAATTTTATTGAATTTCAGTAATTTTACAATTGTTCGGACGCATTCGATTTTCCAATAAAAACATAAAATTATACATTTGGAATGGAGATTGTACTATAATTTTTGTATAGGCATTTTATTATTATATTCAAGATTTTTTATGACTTTTTCTATCAAAAATTATCGTTTACGTCGAGCTTTATTTGAAAAATCATTGATGATGGTTTCTAACGAGTTTTATTTTTAATCTTTAAGGCCTCATTCCACATGGCATACAAATTTATTTCGGCACTATGCTTCATATAAATAAGACAGCTTTTCAAAAGCATTCAGCTTTCAGAACTTTTCAAATGTGTTTTTATTCATACAAAGAATTGGCCGAAATAAGTTAATAAGTTTTTTAATCAAAGCATTAAAATTATCAGAGATTTTTTGTTATAAAATAAAGAATTGTTATTAGAACTTGTTACCCAAAGCATGTGGGAGATACGGTTAATTTTTCAAAGGGCGCGATATTAATTTAAATAAAAAAAAAAATAAAGTCGACAAAAATCATTTTTAAAAATTGTTATTATCCGTATACTTTTATGACAGCTAAGTGCCCTCTCTTAAAGAGTGATCTATTAATCTAAAGGATTGACTAATAACATGCTCGTTAGATCATACACCGCCCCCACTGGTCCTGAAGGAACTTGATTCCACTCTCTTCCAGAAGGGAGCAACACGTGAAGCAAAAATGTTTAAAACTTACATTTTTTCATGTGTACTATCGAATAAAAGTAAGCAACAGATATGGGCACTATACTGAACGTCCCCAGTATGAAAAAATGTTATATTGGAAATGAACTGAAAAATTCGTCATAATTTATAGTTTCTGTAATGAAAAACCAAATCTTAATATATTACAGTATAAGGTGCCGCTGGGGCTTTTAAGTTGCTACATAAAAATTCCCCTTTATCAATATAATTATTCATCAAAGTAACTTAAGGAGCTGGCAAAAATTGTTGATACTCTAGCATTTTTCGATGATGAACGGTGGATAAGAAAGTAATGATTAAATACATGCCTATCCAAAGAAACTTTTGAAACAAACGAAAAGAAATAAACAATTCGACCTGAAGACCTAGAATCATTTCTGGGTAATAACAATATATTATAGTTATTTATTTTTTTCCTTTAGAAAACCCATTTTACCAATTCATCACAAAGAAAAGCTAAATTATTAAAAAACCTTAAAGTTTTGAATGATGTCGCAGAAAGAGGGGGCAAACTAGTTAAGGACTTCGATGGGCGAATATAAAAAGGGATCAAAATCACCTCCTCCAATGCATAGACACAGAAACATTTACCAAAATTCCTTAAAGAAAACTGAAATGATTAAATTTTAATAACTGCATTTACGCTATTGCGTTTCTTTTATATTTATTTTGAAAATTATTCAAAATATTTCAAAATACAGTCGTTCTAAGATAAGTTTTTTCGAATTAACAAGCAACCCTTTTCATCGGTTAGCCACAAATTTTATCGGATATTTGTGATTCGTTTCATAACACCAAAATGTAAATTGTGGTTTTAATAAATAAGCTGTTACAATCTTATAGAAATCCATTAAAGAATCCAATTAATGTCTAAGCATAAAATTCTTGTTTCACATCACATGTCGATTTTGCAGTCTCAACTCCGGCACAGCATCTGGGGTGGGCACGAAATTTGAGCTTGGAAGCAGTCCAACAACAACATCAGAAAAAACAACCCTTATCAGTAAGGCTCGAGACAAGCAGCGATCCACACATTGAATGTATTTTGTTCTTGAAGTCGTCTGCTTCTGCGCCAAGCTGTATTATTTTAGATGTGGTTTTGCATTACGACAATTTTAACGTGACCATTTTGTGAATTTTATAAACCCTGAAAACAAGAACGTTTCCAATTTTTGAATTTGCATATTGGGAATATTCAGTCTAATGTTCACCCAATAAACAAACAAATTTTCCTACGGTAAAAAAAAACTATTTTTGAGAATTTTGGAATTTCTCCATTATTGATTTCGCCTTTTCTGTCTGTGGTCTTACATATTTCGCCATAACTTCCGCAATCCTACACCGATCTGAAAATTTAATACACAACACACTGCTTTTAATAGGCCTACAAATAAGTCAATGTCACTTTATTCTTAAAGTTAAAAATTTTCGAAATAATTAGCTCAAATCTTTGAAAGCTTGGTCTATCTGATATTTGAATCCATCGCCGGCGGAATAGTTTTCAAGTAAAAGCTTTATATTTATTTCTCTCATCAAAAATTTTTGATATTACAATTATTCAAAAATATTGTTGCATTAAAGCATATAATTGATATTCACTGTATATTCATTCATATAACTTTAAAAAAATATGAATTTAAAAAACATGTTGTTTTAGTTACACTCTAGGAACTTCGGACAAAGTCGAAGAGTATTTCAAATTTCATCACCTCTTCCTTACGCTTAACTTCCATTCAAATGGTGGTCGCTTTTTTTTATTCCATATTTTTATTTAAATTATATACTTTTTATGTGTATTTTTGAATTTAAATGATTGAATTGCCGTGTGCCGAAGCAGGAGACAGTCAAACAGAGACAGGCGGAAAAAATATGAAAATTACCTTTAATATGAAAAGGTAGGCAGATTTTCTCGGTGCCATCTAGATACGGACACACAGACAGACAGACAGACAGTCTGACGCGACTCTCTCTCTATTTTATTTTGCCTGCTGCCTTTATATTCTGTTTTGTGTTTACATAAAAGTGAAGTGAGGCAGATTGCGCTCGAGTGCGTTAATCAGCGCTGCTGGGCACAGGGAAGGCCAGGACAACGTTTGGACGATGTGCGCGTTTTAAATCAACTCCTGCGTTGACTTTTTTACGCTGGTCAGCTGGGAGCAGGGTGCCGGAAGCCAGGGGGTCCTGACAAAACAGATTATACTGATTTCATGCTGGAAAATCAAAAAATGAACGTGCGGCAATTTACATACTTAAGTTGACTCCTCTGGCGGGGGATTGTGCTTGTTTTTTTTTTTTTTGTCTGCTCCTTGAAATTTATTGGCCACATGTTTTGGTGCTACCTTCGTGAGTTGTACAATTTGCCTTTTGACAATATGTATTATGTGCTTTTCGGGTTTGGGATTACAAGGAATTTCCTGGAGATTCCATTTTAATTGAATTTTTGTTGTTGTTGTAGCTATTTTGCATTTTTTTGTTGGTTGTTGTTGTTGCTATTTGTTGGCTTATTTATTTTCTCTCATGTCAGATAATTAAAATGGCCTCCCAAAAAAATTCCATTGCATACATTTTGGGGCAAATGCAAATTCACTTGAACCGATTTTCTTTCTTTCTCTCTCTTTTTTTTGCTGTAAGCATTAACTTGATAATTTTCATAATAAGCGCCAGACAGCAGCAACAATAATTATATTAAAATTGAGGGGAGAAGCTCTACTGCAGTCAGAACTTCAGGGGAAATGGGGAAAAGCAAATTGCAACTCAAGTGCTGGAGGATTGAGAAATGAAAGAGGAGGAGAGTAACATTAGAACACTTAAGCACTTAGCTGGGCCCAAAGCAGCAGCAGCAGCATTCCTCATCCACCCCTTCCCTTAACCACCTCACTTTCAATCCTGCTGCTCATCGCAATTGCCACTGTACATATTTTTTTACTTTTTCAAATTCCAAGCACGTTCCACAAGTGTAATTCGCCAGCATTTCTCCCCACCAGCAACAAAATACAACGCTTAAGTCTTCATTTCATCAATTTGCTTCTCCCCCCAACCTAGATATCGAAATTACATCTTTGAAAAGTTCAAAATGTGATTTTAATTAAGTTTGCTTAAGCAAGATTTTGCGAGACATTTAAAGGGTGTGTAACTTTCAAAGCGATTCAGATAATATTTGGTGTATTCACACAATCTTGAATTCTGGTATAGAAGGCACACAAGGTGTATGAGATATTAACAGTATACAAGTCTGTGTGAAGGAAAAGGATTTTTGAATAAAATGATACAAAATCTTACAATAGAGTTTCGTTTGGTTAAGCGGCCTGATGAACGTTTACATCTTTCAAACAATAATATTTTAAATAATCCTTACAGAAGCTGTTAAAATCAGCTTTTAACGAGAGCGTAAGTTGAAGTCGGCCCTGCTCGACTTCGATATACCCGTTACTCAGGGTAAGTTTTTTTTTTAAGAATATTATATTAGATCACAAATTGTGGAAGATATGAGTTTTTTTTTTCAAGTTGCGGGGGCGTGAACTTTTCTATCGTTCATCTGATCGGGAAATGATGTATGGCCGATCGATAGGTAATGATGATTAAAGTATATGTCTAGAAGGTTCGAACAATCTATTTCCAAAATTGTGGGAGATATGAGGTATTTTTCAAATTGCGGGGGCGTGAACTTTTCTATCGTTCATCTGATCAAGAAATGATGTATGGCGGATCGGTAGGTAATGATGATTAAAATATATGTCTAGAAAGTTTGAACAATCTTTTTTTAAAATTGTGGGAGATATGAGCATTTTTTAAAATTGCGGGGGCGGGAACTATTCTATCGTTCATCTGATCACGAAATGATGTATAGCAGATCGATAGGTAATGATGATTAAAGTATATGTCTAGAAGGTTCGAACTATCTATTTTCAAAATTGTGGGAGATATGAGGTTTTTTTCAAATTGCGGGGGCGGGAGGGGGCGTGGCAAAAATTTGAAACAAACTTGATCTGCGTGCAGACAATACAAGTCTACACTAAAAAAATGGTAGCTCTAGCTCTTATAGTCTCTGAGATCTAGGTGTTCATACAGACGGACGGACAGACGGACGGACGGACAGACGGACATGTCTATATCGACTCGGCTATTGATGCTGATCAAGAATATATATACTTTATGGGGTCGGAGATGCTTCCTTCTGCCTGTTACATACATTTGCACGAACTTAGTATACCCTTTTTACTCTACGAGTAACGGGTATAAAAACGTATTGCGATGGAATGTTAAGTGCCAATTTTTGTGTTGCGTTTTTCTAAAAATTAATTGAAACAATAATTTTAATAAAAATATTTTTGATTATTTCTAATTAGCGAGATTTGTACAATGTTTTCAACTTGCGGTCCCAGGAATTAGGGGAATTCTTCTCCAGACAATATATTCCAAAAATTTAGTAAGCATATTTTTGCGCGTGATATTACGATATTTCACTTAAAAATCAAATTTAACTGTGCTGGGACGTAATTAAAAAAAATTATTTAAACATTAATTCTAAGTTAAAAAAAAAATGTAAATTTCAAAGTACTGAGTTAGCAAAAATACTGTAGAATTGGAAATTTAGTTATCTTTTAAAGGGTGTAATATGATTATATATGATTTAATGTAAAACATCTTTAATTTTGGTACGGAAAATTTTTTGTCATGAGCTTAAAAATTAAAACTCATTTTTGAGGATGTCGTTCACAATTCAAGACTTTTATGCTTGGCCTTTTGAGCTCAAATCATTCCTAATGCTTTTACTTCAATCCTTTTTGAGATCATGTATCGTAAATAAGGGAGAGTGCGTGGAGCAGAGAGGGATCAATCAACTTCGTTATCTCTGCAAACAAAATATCCAGTAAAGTGAATTTAAAGGGAACGAAATGTGTGGCCTATTGCGAATCTTCCATATTTTAGACTTCTGCCAACAAAAAATTGTAGTTCCCAGATGCATTTTTTTAATCTCAAACATCCATTTTGGGATTAAATTAAGTTTCCTTAGATCAATGTTTATAAGATTACCGCGAGATAAACTAAGTCTTTTCAGGATTAAAAAATGTGAGATCAAATCAATTATTTTCTTACTTACTTCCTTGATAGCGATGACTACATAAAGGGCTTAAAAGTTCAAATTCACGTTTTGGCCAGTTTTTTAGTGCATTTTCTGTTTTCAATTTACAGCTCTAAGAGTCATTGAGCAATTACACTCTTTCGCAAAACTTTCGATAAAAATGGATTGTTTTGTTGAGTTGAATAATTGTAGAAAAAATTGCCAAAGGAAATTTATGTAACGTCACGACTGTAACCAAATGTCTGACGAAGGGCCATTTACATATCTTACCTTTAACATTGAAGGCTACCTTAACTTGCCGCTAGGAAAAATTTCGTTGTCATAGGTAAACTTAAGCTTGTGACTGGGTGCTAACTAAGAGGGCGGATCAACTTGCCTTAAAGTTGACTAAAACCAACTAAATTTTTTATATTTTTAAAAATATAGAGGCAAAGCTAACTTCGACTGTGGCGAAGTTTTAATACACTTGAAAAACTTTACTCCAACTGATTTAAAAATATATATAGGATATAGATATCAAATATTTAAAGTTTTTAAATCAATGATAATTAAAATTTGATACCATAAAAAAACTTTTCTTAGTAAAACACATTTTCCGACCGATCGGTCCTATGGCAGCTATATGCTAAGTCATCCGATTTTGATAAATTTTTTCAAAATTATGTGAAAGCATATAAAACTAATATATACATAGATTAGTGACGATACGATGGAAAACAAAAAAGTTTTTCTCACTAGAAGTATTTTTTTGAACGACCGTTTCTATGGCAGCTATATGCTATAGTGATCCGATTTTGATACATTTTTCCAGAATTATGTGGAAGCATATAAAACTAATATATACCAAGATTAGTGACGCTACGATAGAAAACAAAAAAGTTTTACTAACTAGAACTAGTTTTTGACCGATCATTCCTATGTCAGCTATATGATATAGTCATCCGATCCGGCCGGTTCCGACAAACTGAGGGACTAGTTCGTGTAGAAACAAACTGACGGACGGACGGACAGACGGACGGACAGACGGAATTAAACTCAGCTCGTCGTCCTGATCAAGAATAAATATAGAATAAATATAAATTATACCACAACCGACCAAATAATCTAGCAATCTAAATCCTACTTTGTATATTTCTCCTTGCACTGGCAACATTTTCGAAATTTTCTGCTATCACTCGCTTCAAAGCTCCAGCGAGGAGTTGTCCCATTTTCACAAAAGCTCTAATTTTTGCTAACATCAAGATATGAATGCGAAATGCCTTAAATCCTGCATATATCATAAAGTCGCCTTCTGCTGAAGTAGAGTGTAAAGGTATAATATGAAAACGAAAAAAAAAAAAAAAAGATAATAAGATATGAAATAGAAAAGATTTTAAAATTTGGTATATTGGATAATAAACTTATATTATTCCAAAAACAACTGAAAAAAGATTCATACAGAAAAGTTGTTCAATTCGCAAAAGAAAACCCATTTCCGATTTATGTAACGTCACGTCAGATCAAATTTTTACTTATATCTTGTCTTTTTATACACTTGAAAAGTGTATATTAATTTTGCCCAGAAGTTTGTAACGCATAGAAATATTCATTTCCGACCCCATAAACTATATATATTCTTGATCAGGACGACGAGCTGAGTTCATTTCCGCTTGTCCGTCCGTCCGTCTGTCTGTCTGTCTGTCTGTCCGTCTGTCCTGTCTGTCTGTTTCTACGCAAACTAGTCCCTCAGTTTTAAAGCTATCGAGCTGAAATTTTGCACAGAGTCTTCTTTTTACTGCACGCAACTAATATGTCGGAACCGGCCGGATCGGATGACTATATCTTATAGCTGCCATAGGAACGATCGGTCGAAAAATAAGTCTTAGTGAGTTAAACTTTTTTATTTTCCATCGTAGCGTCACCAATCGTAGTATATATTAGTTTTATATGTTTCCACACAATTCGGAAAAAATTTATCAAAATCGGATGACTATAGCATATAGCTGCCATATAAACGGTCGGACAAAAAACTACTTCTAGTGAGAAAAACTTTTTTGTTTTCTATCGTAGCGTCTCCAATCTTGGTATATATCAGTTTTATATTTTTTTACATAAGTTCGAAAAAATTTATCAAAATCGGATGACTATAGCATATAGCTGCCATTAAACGGATCGGTCGGAAAATGTGTTTTACTAAGAAAAGTTTTTTTTATGGTATCAAATTTTTATTATTAAATATTAAAAAGTTTAAAATATTTGATATCTATATTCTATATATTTTTTACCGGTTAAATCAGTTGAAGTAAACTTTTTCAAGTGTATTTAAACTTCGGCACAGTCGAAGTTAGCTTTGCCTTCTCGTTTTTCTAAGAATAGTGCTATTTAATAATCTTATTTTTTTTTTAATATTTAAATATGTCTCTTCACGTCATGCCATATTACATAACGCTCGCACGGACACTGCATAGACTGCAAGCAATCGCCTGTCCAACCGTGGCATTTCAATTAAACTTATTATTTATTTATTTATAAGTGTGTTAACAATGACGTGCAAAGTTGTGGTAATAAACAATATATGATTACAGGCTTAATGAATCAAGACGCTAATAAATTTCACTTGAGATAACATTAAATGATTTTTCAAATGACAGACTTAAAAAAAGAAAATTTTATTTAGAGCACATGACCCGGAAAGGTTCGTGTTAGGAGTAGTTTGACCTGCAGAGTGACATTCGCAGTGGCCGGAATGTTCAAGTAAACCTCGAGGAAACTCAAAGATCAATGAAAGTGAGGAGCGTTTCGGAAACAACCATTCCGAGAAGAAGTTTGTGGATAAATAAAACCCCATGGCATATTCTGAGGTAGCGAAGAGATCGTTAATCGATTAATTTTAAGCTTGATCGAAAGGTGGTATATATCTACGAGAGTCCCAATTCAAATTACGAGGAGCAAATATTAAAAATTGTTTTAGAACAGATTCGATTAGATCTTGCTTCTCTTAGTATTGTGGGAGCAGTGTTCCAAAATAGGACGTACTTAGGATTTGTATAAGGGTCTTGGATCTTTTTGGACCACACTTAATAAACTCCAAAACTCCATTGACTATACTTACTGTGGCGGCGATGTGGCTGTTGAAACATAGTATGTGCTCAAAAACACCATTCAGATCATTTTCTTCAGGAATGCGATCGAGGAGATGATTTCCTATAGAATAGTAGACCATGTGAGGTGAGGAACGATAAAAAGACATCATTTGGTATATCGAAAGATTTATAAATAAAAGGTTAATTGAACACCACTTCTGCAATTCTTTAAGATCTAGTTGTAGTTGTTATACTCTGTACCGAAGGTACACAGAGTATATTGGGTTTGTGCAAATGTATGTAACAGCCAGAAGGAAGCATCTCCGACCCTATAAAGTATATATATTCTTGATCAGCATCAACAGCCGAGTCGATATAGCCATGTCCGTCTGTCCGTCTGTCTGTCCGTCTGTCCGTATGAACGAAGAGATCTCAGAGATGGTAAGAGATAGAGGTTTGAGGTGTATGGAACATATATTTCTTATACTTGCAGGCAGATCAAGTTTAGTTTTGATTTTTGCCACGCCCCCTGCCTCCCCCGCAAATTGAAAAAAACTTAATATCTTCCACAATTTTGGAGTTAGGTTGTTCAAACCTTTTAGACATATATTCTACTCATCATTTCTTATCAAGCCCCCATACATCGTTTTTCGATCAGATGAACAATAGTGGCGCTATATGTAAAAGAAAATTTAATGCAACGACAACAACAACACGCAGCCACTTACGAGAAAGAGAGAGCGAGAGGGCAATAGCTTACTTGTAATTTCCCAATTGGAATTGGCTTGACGGCATTAGCGCCGCTTTCAGTTTCCCCCCTCCCTTCTTTCCAATAGATATTTGTGTAAGGAGGCAAAGACCAAGTATGATAGGAGCGATGCAATTGAGATGGCCTGCGGTCAGAAATCACGCGTGATTCCCGCGTGACTAATATAAATATGTTTATGTTAATAGGAAATTATATACAAATTTTATAATTTTACGAGTTATGTACTAGGGTAATTCTACTCATCATTACTTATCGAGCCCGTGCATCCTTTTTTCAACCAGATGAACGATAGTCGAAAGAGTTGCCACCCCCAGATTTTGAAAAACCCTTACACTTTAAAGTTATCAGTAACATATAAACAGGTACAGAGTATATTACAGTCGGGCTTGACCGACTTTCTTACTTGTTTTTTTTCTGGTTTTTCATCATTTTGTTTATGGGTTAAGTTATGTTGAGTAGAAAAATTTGCAATCTATTTGAGATACAAATTCTAGCAATGATGAATGAAAATCCGACCGATGACGAAGATACTGCAGATGAACAAGATTCCGATTCTGAAAATGACGACGATGATGATTAACGTTTAATATTTTAAATTATTCTCAATTCATCTGGTACTTTTATTTCTATTCTATCTTAATTAATCAAAGCTACACTGAGAACATAACATTTTAACATTTGTATGGAGACTTTTTTTTGTAACTTTTCAATGCAGATTTTGTTTGACATCTTTCATATAAATTTGTTTAAATTAAATTCGGAATAAATTCCTTTTTCTATTTCAATTGTAATTATCCCTTTTGGGAACATCCCTGCATCAATAAGGCATGCATATGAGAGTGTCTCTCTATATGTAAGCATCTGTGTGCTTCTCTTGCAGTTGCTTCTTGTTATTTTTATTGTAGCTCTGATTCGCGCTTTATTGCATTATAATTGAATCTTGAAGCGCACAACTAACGCAGGAAACGTTGGCTGACTGGCTCCTGTTCCCATGCCCTGCCCACAGCTGTTGCACTTAATGCCAAGTGTTTAAAAAAAAAGTAGAAGAAGCAGAAGTAATATTTACTTCTTTACTTCCCACCATTCAGCATTATTTCCCCTTCACCTATTCTGTCCGCTCATTTTGCTCATTGCCAGGCGAAATGCAATAAAAATTGTTTTCCCATAGACGACCACCCGATGACGATGCCGGCTTCGGCTAAGCAAATGTTGTTGGAAATGAGCTATAAAAACGGGAAATTGTATTTTACAGTAAATTTCTGCTACACACACACACAAACTAGCTAGACCCCCTCCCCCTCCCTTTTGAGTCCTTCCACTTGCACGTCAACGCTTTCCATGCTGCTGTCGTAGATAATCCGTTGCTGAGTTGGCTTGTCTTGACTTGGCTTGACATTGGCTTTGGGTCGACGTACCATAGCCATAGCCGACCCGCCCCCACCCCCATTTTTCCATCTAACGTGGCTTTATAAGCTGCCAATATTAAAATGATGACAAGTTTATGGCAAAAAGGCAACTAGAGCGGGGCCAGGGGGTCGACGAAGTAAACGGAAGAAGGCAGCGAAAATGCAATTCATGGCAAGCTGAAGTCTCGTGGCTTTATTTGTAGTCCTCCCCACAATAACTCCACCTTGTCTCTCCAGCGGCTCTCCTGCCGAAAACTTAAGCAATGAGAATTCAAAAATGTTTGCCACAATATAAAATGAAAATAACTTTAGTGTGGCATATTTTGTTTAAGGGTTCCTGTAAACATGTTTCACTAGTTTGTGGATACCCGAAATAGAAGCAAATTTATTGTATTATTCTTGTGGTGATGTCAAACTTAAAGAATAGAAGCAACAAGTCGCTTTCGTACTAAAGCTTGTAAAAACCTTTGTGATTAGATTTTTCTATGCAGAACCCGTAAAACAAAAAAGTAAAAAAACTTGTTTGAATGACGAAAAAATTTAAAAGCTTTTATTAATTTTTTTTTGTGTCCAACTAAATTTATATCTCATCTGAGTTCAGGTCATTATAAATATAAGAATTATGATAAAGTTTGAATTCATTTGGACTTTTATGCTTGCCCCATGGAAAAGTAGAATTTCTGGCAACTAATTGCTATTAACAATTACGTGTTTAAGATTTGTTATTGTTTTAGGAACTCTACTGAATGTCATTAATGTAGGCTCTAAGAGATTTTGTGATTTTGGTACTTTTATTCAAAAACTAAAATTTTCGTATTATAAATAGTCGGTCACACTGAAAATTTCAATATGACCTAGCAATCGGTAATAGCTCTAACAAATTTTAATTTTTGTTCGATTCCTTTAATGCCATTTCTGTCAGTATCTGTTTACGCCCAGGTGTAAAAATATAAACGCACCCACTTTTTTCAGTGTACAGTTCGTTCCAAACGGACTAGCGAAAAGTGTAAAAGAGGAGTGAAATAGAATCAAAGTCATACAAGTCAACAGCAATCATTTTATCTCTGTTTTACTTATCGGAAAAAACGAAAAAGTGTAATTAAAGAGTAAAAGAGAATCAAAAATATTACATATAAAAATTCAAGACCATAACCACAATGTTTTACCTTTTTAACTAATAACTAAAATGTTGCTTTTAGGACAAGAGCTTAATTATACAAGCTGCTTGCTTTTTTCGGTTTCCAAACAAGATGTTACATATCAAAATAATTCAAATATCTATAATATATATCTATTGTAAAATAACAACGCCTTTCAGAGAGTGTGCTTCGATAAACTTTGAAATTGCTAACGCATAAAACATTTTGATGCTATAAATAGTGATACATTTTTGTGACCGTAATACATGTATTCAAAATGCTATATCATCGTTGAAAAAAATCTTAGTATTGTTTGGTATAATTTATATTAAAGCTAAGGAATATTTCTTTACGATAATATAAAGAGGGTTAACACAAACGAATAGTAACATGACTAAAAATGGTTAAAATATGCACTTTTATTAACTTTAGGCTCAAACTAGAAAAAATCATTCTTTTTATAAACTGACAAAATTTAATTTTTTTACCTTGTGTAGTCTGTCCTTTTGTATTTATAAGGATATATTGGTTAAATGATGTGAATTTTGTCGATTAAAAGAGAAATTTAATTTTTATTTTTAACAATTGTTAAACTAATTTCTTTCCTATGAAAATTTTGGATAAACCAAGGTTCGAACCAAAAACCTTGAACAAAAATCTTCAACCTTAAATTTCCAAAACTTAACCATTGCTAAATTTTGGTTCGAACCCAAAGCTGGACCTCCTTAAAAATTATTTGGGTTTGCAGCCCTGATTCTGAGTACACTGAAATCTTGCGGATGAATTCACTTTTATTTCTGCGTGGGAAGAGATGCTGCAAGTGGGTCTTCCAACAAGTACACAGATTATATAAAACCATATCCATTTTTTTTTTTTTTAATTTTTAATTTTTTTAAAAAAAATTTATGTTTTTTTTTTTGTTTTTGTAAAATGGAATGGTAAATTTACCACACACTATGCTCGACCCTTTGTGATTCATGATAGTAATTTTAGTAGTAAACCAGAGTAGATTCAAAGCTAAATATTTTCGAGCATTTTCTGCTAGGTCGGTGGAGTAGGGCGCTGAATGCATAACTCTAAAACTGATGGTTGTGTGTTCGATCCTTGAAGGGGGTGGGTGATAATTACTTTTTTTTTTGTTTTATATTTTCTTAAATCGGTAATAGTTTGGCGCTTTTACTTTCATTCATTTGTTGTTTTCATAAATTTAAAATTTGGTTGATCTATTTAGTTTTTTTTTTCTCCCAGATTTATTTTTTTATCAAGAAAGGCGTACGGACTGACAGACGGACTTAAGTATTTCGGCTTTTGATGCTGATAAAGAATATTTATACTTAGCAGGTCGGGAATTCTTTCCTCTTCCAGTTACATAAATTTGCATTAGAATAGTGTACAATTTTTACTCTACAATAACGGAAATGAAAAATAAATAACATATTCATAAAAAAGACACAAAAAAAAAAAAAAAAAACAGTCCTCTTTTGTCTTTGCCGGGAATTGAACCGACAAATTACAAAAAGGAGCCATCACGCCTCTCCACTCAGCCATCTCTTATTTCGAATATAAAGTAGCTAAGTTGCTATATAGAAGTGACACGATACTAAGTTTTTTTATTCGATACTTTGATTTTAACACTTTACAATTTTACGACGCATTTTTATAAACATACCCCAGGGTCTCGGAAAGGTTGTATTTTTTTTCTCATGTGTTTTGTTGTTGTATCGTAAACTTATGGAGTTTACCATTTACAATTTACCATTTTACGAGGACTAGTGAATACCCTCAGTATAAATGCGTTTCGGAACTAAAAAGATGCTTAATTCAGAAGTGGGAGTCACTTTACACAACAACTCTGCCCAACCTCATAAAAAAGACAAGAGTACACAATTGAAATTGACAAAATAATTTTTTTGTATTTTCTTTATAGTTTATAGTTAAGAACTAACCCAAACACCATTTTTTTTCAGATATGTCAAACATATTATATGTGATTTTTATACACTTGAAAAGGGTATATAATTTCGCCCAGAAGTTTGTAACGCATAGAAATATTCATTTCCGACCCCATAATCTTTATATATATTCTTGATCAGGACGACGAGCTGAGTTCATTTCCGCTTGTTCCGTCCGTTTTTTTTTTTTTTTTTTTTTTTGTTTTTTTTTTTTTTTTTTTTTTTTTACGCGAACTAGTCTCAGTTTTAAAGCTATCGAGCTGAAATTTTGCACAGAGTCTTCTTTTTACTGCACGCAACTAATATGTCGGAACCGGCCGGATCGGATAACTATATCATATAGCTGCCATAGGAACGATCGGTCTAAGAACAAGTTCTAGTTAGAAAAACTTTTTTGTTTTTCCATCGTAGCGTCACTAATCTTGGTACATGTTAGTTTTATATGCTTTCACATAATTCTGGAAAAATATATCAAAATCGGATCACTATAGCATATAGCTGCCATAGGAACGATCGGTCGAAAAATAAGTCTTTGTGAGAAAAACTTTTTTGATTTTCATCGTAGCGTCTCCAATCTTAGTATATATTGTTTTATATGTTTCCACACAATTCTGAAAAAATTTATCAAAATCGGATGACTAAAGCATATAGCTGCCATATAAACGGTCGGTCAAAGAACTACTTCTAGTGAGAAAAACTTTTTTGTTTTTTATCGTAGCGTCCCCAATCTTGGTATATATTAGTTTTATATGCTTTCACATAATTTCGAAAAATTATCAAAATCGGATGACTATATCATATAGCTGCCATAGGAACGATCGGTCTAAGAACAAGTTCTGTAGAAAAACTTTTTTGTTTTCCATCGTGAGCGTCACTAATCTTGGTATATGTTAGTTTTATATGCTTTCACATAATTCTGGAAAAATGTATCAAAAATCGGATCACTATAGCATATAGCTGCCATAGGAACGATCGGACAGAAAATAAGTCTTTGTGAGAAAAAACTTTTTGATTTATATCGTAGCGTCTCCAATCGTAGTATATATTTGTTTTATATGTTTCCACACAATTCTGAAAAAATTTATCAAGATCGGATGACTATAACATATAGCTGCCATAGGAAGATCGGTCAGAAAATGTGTTTTACTAAGAAAAGTTTTTTTATGTTATCAAATTTTTTATTATCAATGATTTAAAAAACTTTGAATATCTGATATCTATATCCTATAATATTTTTTCAGTTAAATCAGTTGGAATAAAGTTTTTTCAAGTGTATTAAAACTCGGCACAGTCGAAGTTAGCTTTGCCTCTCTCGTTTTTTATTCTTTTTCGCTTCCCATTTACACTTTTCGCTAGACCTTTAAAGTTATGCATCAAATTTTTATGTAGCATGTAACCTGCAACCTAAGTTGCAGAATTCTTGCCAAAATCGAGCTGGTGTTAACGAAGCAGCTTAAGTCGAGCACGCGCTGGTTCCGGCTGTCTGGTCAGTAGATGGGATGGGTTCGTATTTACATTAGCTTAAGGCTTCATACTCGCGGCTATATAAATCCAAATCTTATTAAATATTCGCGTGCTTAGTTTCATTTGATTCGATCGATCAACAAGAAGGGGGATAGGATAGTAGGAGACAAAGAAAAAAGATCAGGAAAAATAGACTGCTGTCCCCATGCACCGGCCGTGCAAATTCCTTGCGCCAACCGATGTTCCAGATGCTGTGCTGATGGTGTCGCAACAGCAGGTGCCCACCCTACCATGACCACCGATTCCTAAGGTCATGTTTGACCGGTGATCCCAAAAACAATGTAAACTTAAACAATCATCTTCTCTGTATCGCGTCGCATGGCTCCCAAAGAAATTCTTCTAGCAATTCATTTCAATAATATATTTATAAACAAACTTCATAATTCCGCATTATTTTTCTGGCAAATATTAATTTAAACAATATTGGAAACTAACTCTAAACAAGTGGTGATTAATGTGTTGCTGTAATTTAAGTTTATCATATATAAGATGTATAATATAGGTAGAATAAATGTTAGGTAAATATAAGGTAATTTAATATGTGTAAATAAGGCAATTAAAATTAAAAATCAATAATCAAAAATTAATTGAATAAGCTTGGTGTATGATTATTTGTTGGCTAGTGTACTTTGATCAGCTGTTCATAATTTAAATTAGTCCAAGCAAAATATGAAGGCCATAACTGAAGCCGAGCTTTGGCAGAAACAGAGCAAATTTACTTTAATTCCATAAATAAGAAAGTTCTTGCATTCGATTAGTTACTTTACTTTAAACGGCTAAGACACATAATTTAAGCTTTAAGCATGATTTGAATTTTTATGAACTTAACCCCAAATGGGTTTGACACCTTTATATTTCTTAGCCACAAAATGTGGATACCAAATATTTATTGGTCTTTTTATACAAAAGAGAGCACTTACCGCAATTTTTTTCCCTCGACGAAAGATCTTTCGGCGCAGAGTGATCAGCAGATAGCGGTGACTGATAGAGAGAGCTTTTAGTTTTAATGGAGCTATGTATTATGTGTTTAGCAGAGGGGAATAGAGCGGGGGGGGAGCTTTTACCTCACTTGTTAAGCCAGAACAAAAAAAAAATGAAAAAAAAAGCTTTTTAACTTCACTTTTTAACCTTTTTTTTTCTTTAAACAAATTTAAAATTTATGCATGTGATCGTACCGGTCAACCTTTTTACGTTAAATGCCTTTTTGACTTTTTCACTTGTTTACTTGTGTTGCCATGGATTGGTTAAAAATATTAAATAATGACAATTAGCAACACATAACCTCCACTTTTTTTCATTTTTACAGCTCTCTTTAAACAAAACAAAATTTTGCTGATAAATTAAATTTAACTTTAGCCAGTTATCTTTAACAAAAGGTTCTGGCCAATGGCGATTTTTATACACTGTTCACAGGGGTATTAGGTATGCTCTTTCATTATTTTGCTAACATGCTTTGGTGTGGGCGAAGGGAAGGGGGGTGACACTTGAGAAGGCGAGATCTCGCACACGCTGAAGTCAGATATGACTACTTTTGGTCGAAACGGTGACTTAAATCCTTGACGTCAACTTCTAGGTCATATTTTCTCCTCCTTCCATTAATTTGGCCAAAACTTCACTGGCTGCACATTCACTACCGATCGCAATAAAAGTTGGCCATGCACTGGCTTAGGCAAAAGCTTTTAGTTAAGCTTTGGATATGGACTTGGTGCCAATTCTATGTATTAAAGAAAAGAACGAAAGCACTAATGGTAACAAAGATGCACTTAATCGAGATTTGTCAATTATATTTACCCAGGCGGAATCGGCACCTTGAGGGGATAATTTTTGTTGGATTTCCCACTTGTGGCTTGAGTGCTCTCCCTCAAATCGAAAACCTTTTGGTTGAATTTTAAAATGGAAGCTGGTCTTTTTCTTGCCGGAGTTTTAACTAATAAAGAAAAGTTCAATCTCTTAGTTTTTAGGCCAATTTTTAATTCACTTATTGAATTGAAGTAAAACTTACAACGCTGACGGACTAAGAGAAATCACTTTTGGTTTTTGTTGACCACTTTTATTTTTATTGACTTGAAGTTTTGAAATTTTCAAGCGAGCTTAGCGCGCACAACTTTTCACTGGGAGCAACACGATGGGAAAGACCCACTCAGTACAATCTGACTAGACAGGAAATCGGTTCTGACGGAAATATTGTCTTATTCGGTGCCAATGTGGGTTAAAGAAGTGTCAAATTGACAAGGGCATAGGGTTTCCAGCTGACCTGCTTGCCACAAAGGTTATATAAAAACTATGGCATGCTTTTCGGCTGACCGTGAAAATTCTCATCATAATATCATTAACTCATTGCCTAGTGTTTGGCAGTTCAATCAATAGTTAGAGATACTTTCTTATGTATATGTATCTTCATATTGCCTACAAGCGCACTACAATTTCCCCCCCACCAAAATCACACTTGGGGGTTGGAAACACACGAGAGGGATTCGCGCTTGGAACAGCCTTATTGCTTAAGGTCCTTAGCGTGGTATTTCCCAATGTAACGACCCTGCATGTCCTCCAGCTCGTAATAACAATTCCCCAATTTCGTTTTTATTCTTGCTTTTATAAAAGTTGGGGCTAACTTTGAACTGAACCCTTTTGCAAAATTGCTTTGCTGAAAATTGCGTCTATATATTTCTTGACCTTGAGTAAACGAGACCTCTCGAGTACGCAGATTGTATGCGTTTGCGTTACGAGTGCGTTGGCTGTCCATTGAGTCTTTTGCGCTGTTGCGAATCAAATTGAAAGAGTCATCGGCATTAAATTGTATAGTTCGGTCTTCTAACATCCCTAGGTGTCTAAGCAATTTGTAGCTAGAGCCATCGGTAACCATATGCTGGCCAAAGGTCAATCTGTATGGGCTAGTCTTAATGGCCGAGTGGTGGCTTGAGCGTAAGGCACAGCAAATGCTGCTGAGGTGCTCATCCCAATTTTTTTGATCGGGTCGAATATAAGCTTTAATAGCGGCTAAAACGGATCTATTTACCCGCTCTGATGCGTTAGCTTGGGGAGAATAAAAAGCCGTATATGTGTGTGAAATACCATATTTTTTTAGCAAGGAATTAAAGATCTGGGACTTAAACTGGACCCCGTTATCGGATACAACGGTTTCCGGAATGCCAAAGCAATGGAAGAGCTCCTCTTCCAAGTAACGTACAGTAGCTTCCGCGGTAAATTTTTTTACGGGTTTTAAAAATGGGAATTTAGACATATGGTCTAACACCACGAAAATGCCAATATGCCCACTTCTACTTCGAGGGTATGGCCCCAGAAAATCTACGTACAATTTTTGGAAAAATCGCAGTGACTGTCCTGTGTTCCCCATAGGTGGCTTCAAAGTCCGGTTAGGGTGCTTGGTGGACTTACAAATGTCGCAAAGATTGATAAAATTTTTCACATCTGTAACCATATTTGGCCAGAAATACAACCGTCGAAGTCTTTCTAGGGTTTTAATGATACCGCTATGAGCGTGTATAGGGTGCTCATGTGCCACTTTTAACGCTTCAGAAACAAGAGCCTGCGGAACCCAGAGTTTCCAACAAGAATCGTCGGATACTTTGTCAGCAGCAACATGCTCAGATCGACGATATATATAATTGTCTATTATTTTTAAATCAGGGGTTTTTGAGAGATTAAGTTGAATTTTGTTTCGCAAGTTGCTGTACTCAGCTGAACTGAATTCACCTGAATGGAGATCAACAATCATACTGTTGATTGACAAGGCTGACAAATCTTCAGTGTAGGTACGGGATAGGGCATCCGGAACCACATTCAAACTACCTTTTCTGTGCTGAATTTTAAACTCAAACCCCTGCAGCTTAAGTGACCATCGGGCCAATCGAGAGCTAAGGTCGGCTTGAGTCATCAGCCACTTTAGTGAGGCGTGGTCGGTTATTATTGTGAACTCCTGACCCTCAATATAAGCCCTAAATTTCTTTACAGCTAATACGGCTGCGTAGCACTCCTTTTCTGTAACTGTATAGTTCCTCTGGCATTTATTTAATTTTTTTGACATAAATGCGATTGGAACTTCGTCACCCTCATTGTTTTTCTGCATAAGAACTGCACCTATTCCTGTGTGGCTTGCGTCACAATGCATAAAGAAAGGGATTGAAAAATTGGGGCTATGCAACACTGGGGCCGAACTCATTTGTAATTTTAAAGTCTCAAATGCCTGCTGAGCTTCATTGGTCCATACAAACTTTCGCTTTTGCTTTAGAGTATCAGATATAGGAGAGGTGATTGCTGCATAATTTCTGATAAATTTATGGTACCAGCCCGTCATGCCGAGGAATCGACGAACCTGTTTAATTGAGCGCGGTACTGGAAATTCTGTGACGGCAGCTATCTTTTCTGGATCAGTACATATTGTACCATTACCAATCACATGACCTAAATATTTTACCTCTTTTCTGCAAAATTTGCTCTTCTCGACGTTGATAGTTAGATTGGCATTTGCCAATTGAGCTGCAATAATACCCAAAACCTCGAGATGACGCTGGAATGAGTCTGAAACTATTAGCAAATCATCTAAGAAAATGAACACCTCATTGCGTAGCTCAGCAGGGACAATCTTGTCCATAAGACGGGACATCGTGTGCGGAGAATTAGTAAGACCGAAGGGCATGACCGTAAATTCATATAATGGTCTTCCTGGCACAGTAAAGGCTGTCTTATCGCGGGAATTTTTTTCAAGAGGGATTTGCCAAAAGGCGTCTTTTAAATCTAAGCTGGTTATGAACTCAGCTTTTGGGAGCCTGCTCAGAATTCCATCAATAAGTGGCATGGGATAGGCATCTTTCACCGTTTTCTCATTCACTTTTCTGCTATCTATGCATAGTCTCACCTTGCCTGGCTTTTTAACCAAAACTACCGGGGAGGACCACGAACTATTTGATTCCTGAATAACACCAAGGTTAAGCATCCTGTCTAATTCTTCATACATCAGTTTTTCAGTAGCAGGCGACACCGCATAGTGACGTTGCTTGATTGGCTTAGAATCAGCCACATCAATTGTATGAGAAATCAAAGACGTTCTTCCTAAACCTTGTTTGGAAAATGATGGAAATTGACTAACGATTTTTTCTAGTTCCTGCTGTTGTTGGCACGATAATTTCATAAGCATGGGATCATCTAGAGAAGCAATATTAAATTTTTGGGTCATAAGGTGCATGGGTAATAGCTGAAAGCTGGTCCAAAAATCTATGCCTAAATATAAGTTTTCCGAAAGAGATGGCACGATATAAAAACTTATTTCATGAGTCTCTCCTCTATATGTTACGTCAGTAGATACACGACCAATGATATTTTGGCGATTGCCATCTGCAGTTCTTACTGACGATACTAGTGGCTTGTATTTGATATTGTTTAGACACAGTTCGGATGCAAATTCCCCTCCAATACAACTGATTGACGCCCCGGTGTCCATTAGGCCAGTAACGGTTCTTCCAAATAGGTCAACCTGGGCATGTGGGCGTAAGTCATGGGGCTGTCCGATTATTGACGCTAAAATTAATTTTTCCTCAGCTCGACGGCGCTTTTTAAACAATATTCTACGGCGGCGAGAGCGGGAATTCGTTATGTCAGAGAAAGTGTGATTACTATGTGGAACGTCCGAGTTTGTATTATGATTTGCAACCGTTTGGTGCAAAAATGTGGTTGACTCTTCTAGTCTGTGTTCGTCGCTTTCGACACTAAAAGTTTGCGTGCACTTTTCAGAGGTGCACGCTGCTGTTGGTTTTTTTGTGTATTTGCGATGCATTTACGGCAACTTGGCTTGTATGTATCAGGTTTGCCACAGCCGTAGCAGAACACTAGTCTTTCAGCTGTGCACTCTTGATACCTGTGACCTTTGCCCCTGCAGTTCCAACAAGAAGTCTCTATAGCAGAGACATCATAACTTTCGTCATCTGTGGCCTCTTCTTCGGAGACCCCTTCGGATTGAATGACTATTTCATTTATTTGCCGACGTGGCATGGGTCGTGGTGCTACAATCGGGGGCTTGGTTTTAATCACCGATTGCATGAAAATTTCCCGAGTTCGAACCAAATGGCGTAAGGCTTTGACTGTGGCTGCTGGTTCGTAAAGGATTTCGTGCTGAATATCCGATAAAAGGTTGGCTCTGAGGGTCTCCACAAGGGACGGCTCAGACATGGGTACTGACAGCTTATCCGCTAACGCAGCAATGACCCCATAAAAATCGTCAAAGTTTTCATTTGGACGTTGCTTGCGCTGCTCAATTTCAGATCGAATATTTCTATCAGTCCGATCATCTTTAAATTGACCCCTAAGAGCAAGGCATAAGTCAGGCCAGCGAACCACCGACACACTTTTATGGTAACGCCAAAACCATTCGCTGGCATTGCCTTCAAAAAGGTTGCTGGCGTATCGGGCAGTTAGTTCGAAATTTCCCTCGAGAGTCTGGTGCGTTAAAGCTTCCACTCTATAAATAAAATCCTCAATTGAAATCGCTGACTTGCCCGTGAAGCGTAGCTTCCAATTGGCCATGATTTGGCTAATTCTGTCGGGACGCACGTCAAAGCTTAATGGGCTATTTCTTGGTGCTGGGCTAAGATGAGTTCCTATTCTTGTTGCTTGGGTGTGGTCAGGATTTTGGTTAGGTGCTGTTGGCAGTGCGTTTAAAACCGATCGCGAGGAACCCTGACCACAAATGTTTTGTTCGGCTTCTAAGAGCGGCTGTCTTTGGGTAGGAGACCCATTAGCTACAGATGCTGCGGAACTGATCTGAAGTCCCATTGAGATGGCTTGTGTTAGCCTATCAGTCTGCTCAGCCATTGTGGCGGCAAGAATCCGAGTCTGTTGTGCCATTGCTGTTGCCATAGCTTCGGCAATGGTACGCTGTAGCAACTCTGCCGTAGAGGGCGGCTCTTGCTGGGAGCTAGCAGTATTCTGCGTCTGCTCGTGGTCGTTTGGGTTTGTCATATTTAATTGAATTAAATTGTCTGCAAGTTTGGACCTAGCTCTAGTCTGAAGAGGATGTGCAATCGAGGGAGCTCGGCCTTTGGAGGTTGAAGGTAAAATTAGACTCAAATCTTCGCTTGAGGCAGAATTTAAATTTTCAAGCGATTGCCTACAAACAGGACACGATTTTCTTTTCCCGACTTTGCTATTAAAGCAGGCTCGGTGAAAGTGATGACCACAACTTGTAGATAGTAGTTGAGCTTGATATACGATAATTTCTGAACAAATGCAGCAATGTTGACCAGTGTTATCTACCACATTAAGATTCTCTGAACTGTGAGATAAAACCATCTTCAATTATTAAACCTAAGATAACCTATTTCTGATTGTTGGGTATAAGAAGTATAGAAAAAAATAAACAAAATTAAGATAATACAACAACAAAAAAATTCAAAGGCGAAATTGAAATACAAATTTTCATATAAAAAAATTGGGAGCCATGCAAAGTTTCCATATTGATTGCAAAAAGAAGCAGCTAATTAAAAGAATAGAGATAGATAAATATAAGAGAGAAGGGGAAAAGAAACCGTAAAAAGATGAAGCGGCAGGTCGTAGTTCGAAACCACTTTAATACCCTCGTCCAGCCTCAGCCTCCACAAGGTCTCTTTGTCCGATATAGGAGTTCTGTCTAATGTACCAAAATATTAAGATGAATTTCAGGCAAACGGCAACAGAAATCCTCTTAATTTTTAGGCACAAAACGAACAGAGGAAATAAAGAAGGAAAGATCCGGTTTTCTGGTATTGCGTTTTTATGACTGGGAAATATAAGGCAAAAGGCAACAGTATTAACCCGTCAATGGCAAATCAAAAAAAAACCAAAAGAAAGTAGACTAACAAATTATTTGAACGGCAGGTTGTAGCTCTAGTCCACAATCCTTGATCCAGAATCAAATACCAATTGTTTGTCAGCCCGTTGAAAGAACAAGAAAGAGAAAGCTTTGTTGGCTAGGAATGCAAAAAAATATAATTTGCTAATATTCCATAGCTCAATCAGGAAGAGGCTAGTTTAGACTGCGGAGTTAAAACTAAATAAAGTTATGTTTAACATGTCCAGCAAGTCAAACCGAAACAAAAATAGAAGCTAATGATTTAAGTGGGCCTAGGCTGTGAAACCATTAAAAGTTTACACCGTCTCCACAGTACCCAACCAATAGCTACTACCAAGAGAATATAGAAAGGAACTAAGGTGGAAAAAAAATTATTGATCGAACTAAAAAAAATTAAAGTCAGATGATATGACCGAATAACATTTGATGTTGTTGTTATATGTTTTATTATTTTTTTTTTTTTTGTATTCTTGGGGCAAGCCGAATCGGCCCCTTAGTTGGGCGCCAAATAAGATTATTATATAATAATAACTGTAGCATGTAACCTGCAACCTAAGTTGCAGAATTCTTGCCAAAATCGAGCTGGTGTTAACGAAGCAGCTTAAGTCGAGCACGCGCTGGTTCCGGCTGTCTGGTCAGTAGATGGGATGGGTTCGTATTTACATTAGCTTAAGGCTTCATACTCGCGGCTATATAAATCCAAATCTTATTAAATATTCGCGTGCTTAGTTTCATTTGATTCGATCGATCAACAAGAAGGGGGATAGGATAGTAGGAGACAAAGAAAAAAGATCAGGAAAAATAGACTGCTGTCCCCATGCACCGGCCGTGCAAATTCCTTGCGCCAACCGATGTTCCAGATGCTGTGCTGATGGTGTCGCAACAGCAGGTGCCCACCCTACCATGACCACCGATTCCTAAGGTCATGTTTGACCGGTGATCCCAAAAACAATGTAAACTTAAACAATCATCTTCTCTGTATCGCGTCGCATGGCTCCCAAAGAAATTCTTCTAGCAATTCATTTCAATAATATATTTATAAACAAACTTCATAATTCCGCATTATTTTTCTGGCAAATATTAATTTAAACAATATTGGAAACTAACTCTAAACAAGTGGTGATTAATGTGTTGCTGTAATTTAAGTTTATCATATATAAGATGTATAATATAGGTAGAATAAATGTTAGGTAAATATAAGGTAATTTAATATGTGTAAATAAGGCAATTAAAATTAAAAATCAATAATCAAAAATTAATTGAATAAGCTTGGTGTATGATTATTTGTTGGCTAGTGTACTTTGATCAGCTGTTCATAATTTAAATTAGTCCAAGCAAAATATGAAGGCCATAACTGAAGCCGAGCTTTGGCAGAAACAGAGCAAATTTACTTTAATTCCATAAATAAGAAAGTTCTTGCATTCGATTAGTTACTTTACTTTAAACGGCTAAGACACATAATTTAAGCTTTAAGCATGATTTGAATTTTTATGAACTTAACCCCAAATGGGTTTGACACCTTTATATTTCTTAGCCACAAAATGTGGATACCAAATATTTATTGGTCTTTTTATACAAAAGAGAGCACTTACCGCAATTTTTTTCCCTCGACGAAAGATCTTTCGGCGCAGAGTGATCAGCAGATAGCGGTGACTGATAGAGAGAGCTTTTAGTTTTAATGGAGCTATGTATTATGTGTTTAGCAGAGGGGAATAGAGCGGGGGGGGGGAGCTTTTACCTCACTTGTTAAGCCAGAACAAAAAAAAAAAAAAAAAAAAGCTTTTTAACTTCACTTTTTAACCTTTTTTTTTCTTTAAACAAATTTAAAATTTATGCATGTGATCGTACCGGTCAACCTTTTTACGTTAAATGCCTTTTTGACTTTTTCACTTGTTTACTTGTGTTGCCATGGATTGGTTAAAAATATTAAATAATGACAATTAGCAACACATAACCTCCACTTTTTTTCATTTTTACAGCTCTCTTTAAACAAAACAAAATTTTGCTGATAAATTAAATTTAACTTTAGCCAGTTATCTTTAACAAAAGGTTCTGGCCAATGGCGATTTTTATACACTGTTCACAGGGGTATTAGGTATGCTCTTTCATTATTTTGCTAACATGCTTTGGTGTGGGCGAAGGGAAGGGGGGTGACACTTGAGAAGGCGAGATCTCGCACACGCTGAAGTCAGATATGACTACTTTTGGTCGAAACGGTGACTTAAATCCTTGACGTCAACTTCTAGGTCATATTTTCTCCTCCTTCCATTAATTTGGCCAAAACTTCACTGGCTGCACATTCACTACCGATCGCAATAAAAGTTGGCCATGCACTGGCTTAGGCAAAAGCTTTTAGTTAAGCTTTGGATATGGACTTGGTGCCAATTCTATGTATTAAAGAAAAGAACGAAAGCACTAATGGTAACAAAGATGCACTTAATCGAGATTTGTCAATTATATTTACCCAGGCGGAATCGGCACCTTGAGGGGATAATTTTTGTTGGATTTCCCACTTGTGGCTTGAGTGCTCTCCCTCAAATCGAAAACCTTTTGGTTGAATTTTAAAATGGAAGCTGGTCTTTTTCTTGCCGGAGTTTTAACTAATAAAGAAAAGTTCAATCTCTTAGTTTTTAGGCCAATTTTTAATTCACTTATTGAATTGAAGTAAAACTTACAACGCTGACGGACTAAGAGAAATCACTTTTGGTTTTTGTTGACCACTTTTATTTTTATTGACTTGAAGTTTTGAAATTTTCAAGCGAGCTTAGCGCGCACAACTTTTCACTGGGAGCAACACGATGGGAAAGACCCACTCAGTACAATCTGACTAGACAGGAAATCGGTTCTGACGGAAATATTGTCTTATTCGGTGCCAATGTGGGTTAAAGAAGTGTCAAATTGACAAGGGCATAGGGTTTCCAGCTGACCTGCTTGCCACAAAGGTTATATAAAAACTATGGCATGCTTTTCGGCTGACCGTGAAAATTCTCATCATAATATCATTAACTCATTGCCTAGTGTTTGGCAGTTCAATCAATAGTTAGAGATACTTTCTTATGTATATGTATCTTCATATTGCCTACAAGCGCACTACACCCCATAAAGTATATATATTCTTGATCAGCATCAACAGCCGAGTCGATATAGCCATGTCCGTCTGTCCGTCTGTCCGTCTGTCTGTCCGTCTGTCCGTATGAACGAAGAGATCTCAGAGATGGTAAGAGATAGAGGTTTGAAGTGTATGGAACATATATTTCTTATACTTGCAGGCAGATCAAGTTTAGTTTTGATTTTTGCCACGCCCCCTGCCTCCCCCGCAAATTTAAAAAAAACGAAATAACTCCCACAATTTTCAAGATAGATAGTTCAAACATTCTAGACATATATTCTACTACTTATTTTGAATCGACCCGCCATACATCATTTTTCGATCAGATGAACGATATTAGAGCTATATGTAAAAGAAAATAAAAAACCAACGCCAACAACAACACCGATGCCATTGGTAGAACTTACGAGAAAGAGAGAGCGAGAAGGCAATAGCTAACTGGTAATTTCCCCAATTGGACCTTGCTATGAGTGGAGCGATATAATTGAGATGGGCCTGCGGTCAGAAATCACGCGTGATTCCCGCGTGACTAATATAGATACGTTTTTGTTAATAGGAAATTATATACAAATTTTAGATTTACGCTTAGCTACGGTAATCGTTTTTCAACCAGATGAACGATGGTTGAAAGAGTTGCCACCCTCAGATTTTGAAAAAAACCTCACACCTTTAAAGTTATTAGTTTCGTACAAACAGGTACAAGTTTTATATTACCGGTTTTTTTGGACTTTTTTTTTTTTTTTTTTTTTTATTAAGGAAAAAAAAATTTAATTTTTTTTTGAATATTTTATCTGAATTTCAGCTTCCTAGCTAGACTGTAGTGCAATAGCTAAGATTCAATAACTCCATTTCGAATAGGTAATTCACCATTTTCAACTGATTTAGCTCCCAGAAACTTACGTCTGTCCCCAAAAACAACTATTTAAGGAAAAATACCGATCGATATTGTGACTGGTGCGACTGAAGCATATTTTGAGGAGCTGTACAAATCTTTCTATCACAAGGGTGCAGAAATGTTAGAAAAATGTTGTACTACATGTATAACCCTCAAAAGGAATAAACTTTTAATTTTTAGTGTTAAAGAAATTTAATTTTTTTACTACGAAAAATGTCGTAAAATTTTGACAAAAATTTTTAACAAAAATTTTTAAATTCTTAAAAAAACAAACAAAAATAATTTTAATCATTTCAGTTTCATTATTATAAAGATACAACCATTAGGGCGTCAAAAAAGGGACTTGTTTGTTTAAATTTTGGAATTAACTGTTAAGTTATACCCGTTCGACTTTAAGGGGGTCTTCTACCCTTGAACAGGGTTTTGAGTGTTTTTTAAAAAAAATTCTGGAGGGAAAACCATAAGAGCGTTTTCAATGTGGTTTTTGTTTTATTGTTAATTAATTATAAAAGAAAATAAAAAAAAAAGTTTGGTTTCGAGGGCTGTTCAAAAAGTTATCGGTCTGCCAATTAAGGTCTCCCAAAAAAAGGTGTATAGGTGGTAGCCATGATTCTGAGACTTCAGGTTATCGAAAATTAAATCAGTAAATGAGGTTATGATCAGAATTGATGTAATTCTGGCCTGTACCTCAATCATAAAATTAAACAATTTTTGGAAAAAATGGCGATCATTTAAAAACGTAGAAAATACTCACTCTAGCAAGAACATTGCTCCACTAAAATGGCTATATTTGCTCAACTATTTCGAATATTTGAAAATGGGGATGAAAGGGGAATGTCCCAGCTATAATAATAATGTAAAAAAAAAAAATTCGAAAAAACATTTTTTCAAAGGTAGAAGGCCCCCTTAAACAGTTATTCAAATTTTTGATATATTAACAGTTTTTACTAAGAATTTAAACTATTTCATGATTTTATTTCTTAGTCAATTAAAAACAGTGAAAAAGGCCAAATTAACATCAAAAAGAGCGTTAAAAAACCAATAAAAGTTGATTCAAAAATCTAGCCTTGCGTTTCCTTTTTTATTTGGTTCATTTCCAACCACCAATAGTTCAGCCCTGGTAAAAAATAAAAAAGAAGAAATATAACATAAATAACTGCGCAGTGTTTGTGCCATTTTGGTTGCCACATTTGAATAAAATATGAATAAAAACCGAAATGCATTTAGTTGGAGGTCCTGGCAGAGACATAGACATAGACACAGACATAGACATAGAAAGAAAGGCGTCTCCCCTACCCTTCACACTTTAGTCGTGCCTCGACCAGTTTGTCACCTTTTCGCTTTTCAAAAGGTCTTACCCCAAAGGACAACGTTCTCGGCCTGCTACTCCTGCTCCTTTGCCACCGTTTTGTTCGCTTTTCCTCGCATACAGATACGATAATATTTGCATTCAGTTGGGCCTCCATTCTCCTGCACTCTATTTCTCTTTTGCTGTCAAAACGTCAGCGTTGTCGTCTTCGTGGTTGTCCTGTTCGTCCTCGTCTGGAGTTCGTTCCGGCGCAGTGTGTTCCCGTGGCTTAATTTTGGCTAGGGAAAAGTGCATAAAAAATCTGCGGCGAATTTGCAATTTGAATTCGACTGTGTGTGTGTGTGCGTGTTTGTGTCGCCTTTATTGAGCCCAGGACATGGCCTGTGTGTGTCTGTCGTACGGCATCTTGGCAGCCAGTCAGGCGGCTATTTAGGAAGTAATTTTCGCGCTTTCATCGTTGTTTTTTCTACTTTTTGCTTCTGTTTTTTTTTGTTGCGGCTGTCTGTCTGCAGATCTTTTTGGGCACGTTATTTCTGCTCCTTGCTTCTGCTTCTTTAATGCATCGCCTGACATTTGTGCGGTGCCACAGACCAGGTCACGTGCTCCAGCTTCAGCAGGACACGCAGGCATAATTTGCACTCAGGCTTAATGAATATTTTAAGCAAAAACTTACATACATTTATGTATACATATTACCTGGCTTTACATATGTCATCCAGCTCAGCAGGACAAATGTGAAAAATTAGCTTGAAATTAGCTTTATTTTTCTTTTGTTAAACAATATGTCAAAGTTGGTTGTATGCGTATTGATGGCTTTAAACTTTTGTGGATATTATATAAGTAATTTGTCAAAACTCGTTTTTAATCGCTTCAGTTCTACGCCTGGTTACTGCATTTATTTGGATTTGAGCCAAGTGAATACTGATTTCAGTATCACGATAAGCTCAGTACTGAAATACGTGGCAATAAGTAAAAAGTATGGGGTTAGCCAGAAAGTAGTGTGTGATTGTTTTTATTAAATTATGTACAGATTGTACTTCAATCGATTATTTATTGTAAAAAAATTTAAATAATTATATTAGTATATCTATGAAATAAATAGGATAAAATATTAAGAAAAAAAATAGAAGGCTAGCATCTGCTACGCCGATGTTTTAAAAAACCTTGCAGTTCTTTAAGGACGCTACCATTGATAACAAAAAAGTTTTTCTCACTAGAACCAAACCGAACGTTCCTATGGCAGCTATATGCTATAGTGATCGGATTTTGATCAATTTTACCAGAATTATGTGGAAACATATACAACTAATATATACCACGATTGGTGACGTTTCGATGGAAAACAAACAAGTTTTTCTCAATAGAAATAGTTTTTGACCAACCGATTATATAGCAGCTATATGATATAGTCATCCGATCCGGCCGATTCCGTAAAATGTGCAGCCTATGTGTATTTAAAGACTTTTTGCAAAGTTTGATCAAGAGAGCTTTAAAACTGAGGGAGGAGATAGCATAGAAACATACGAACGGACAGACGGACATCTCTATATCGATATTGATGCTGATCAAGAATATATATACTTTATAAGTCTGAGATGCTTCCTTCTCTGCGTTACAAACATCGTGACAAATTTAATATACCCTCTGCAAGGGTATAAAAACTCAAATATTTATGTATATCTATGAAATATTTGAGATAAAATAGTAAGAAAAACTAGACGAGATAAAAGGGAGAAAGAATAGATTGGATAAAATAAACAAATAAAATGAAGCTTGGTTCATTAAATATTAAGTTAATCTAGACTAGGCTGCTTTAAATTTTGGCGGTCGATTCTCTAGGCGATATTTAGCGGAGACACCCACCCACTCGAGGGTACTATGGGAAAGCAACGCTGCATAGTGACAGAAGAATAAGAAATATCTTCATTTTTGTGGCAGAAAGTCAATTTTTAAAAGTGACCACAAATTTTCGTAAGGCATTTCACAATATTCAATATGTGAAGAAAAATTAAATTCAGGAAGGCCTGCAAAAAATTGTTAGCTTTTGTTATATCTAAGACTTTTTTACCTTGTAGAGTCATCAATTCTGCCCCACATGCCAAGCTTTCTCAATCTCTTGGTTCGTGTGTCTTTTAATTTTCGATCAAAAGAAAGGAAGCTACAGTTTAACGCCAAATCCGAACGGCAAAGTTGTTTATTGTCTACATACTTTACAGCTGGATCCAATAGATGGTGAAGGTGGCCTTATGTGTAAATAATTTTAAAGAAAATAAAAATATTAGATGTTCCGAGGCGGAATCAAAGCCACAATCACCGTATTGTCTCATGTCTTCTAACAAGTTCTTCTTTAAAATGTCAGGAATTCGACTCAAAATGAGGCAATATAAACCCAGCCTTAAGCTAAGGTCCCACAATATCTTTTAAAAATAAATCAATTACTTTGTTTTATGTGCTACGGTGAAATAGGAACATTTTGCATTAAAATGTTGGAAATTAGATGTTGCTCAGTGTGATTAGCTTATTAAGTCACAAATTATATTGAGTATAGAGAAACTTTCAGAAAATAAATAAAAATAAGTAATTTTTTGTTTTGCTGGAAACCCATTTTTCATTAAAATCGCTGTCGAATAATACGATTCTGATTTCGCGGCAATAATTTGGCTGTTTTATATGAAAAATGCAATTTAAAATAAACAAAAAAAAATTAAAAATTAATGTTTTTATCCCGGTAAAATTATGCCAGGGAAAGAGGGCAACCTGACCTTGAAGCACCTTTTAAGTGACATTCTGTTAACACATTACTCGTACGTTTGCCCTTTCAAGTATGCTACATTTTTTAAAAACCTTTTTATAAACCATGGCCAAGTGTTGCCACGCCCATTTTTTCTAAAAAATGTAGCCCAATGGTAGGTATAACCTCATTAGGTTATTCCAAAAATCTCGCTTACTTTTCAAGTTATTAATTAATGCCACAAAATTTAAATATTTGCTAAAGTGCAGAGGTGCAGGCAAGTTTAGTTATGGAAGCAACGTTCCTTCCTGTTAAAGAGTGGGCCAGAGGTGGATGTGAAAATTTTAATTCAAAAAAAATTTCGAGTCAAACACGTTTGCCTACTAATTTCTTTAATCTGAGGTAATACAGTCATCCTAAATTTTCTATTTTTATATAATTTGTCGCAAGGTGCTAAGGTAATTATAATAAACATTTTTTTGGATTAATTTTAGTCTGCTAAATTGTGGCATTTCTTTTTCCAATTAGACAAAATTTACTTTGTGGAGCCACTGATGGAAGACGCTTTACTACATAGGTTGCTATATATATTTCTGGACTAATAATGTTTTTTTATTGCTTTTCAAAGTATTCTCCAGCAAGATTTATACACTTTTGCATGCGCTCCAAAAAATTGTCGAAGCACTTTTCCACTCCGATTGAGACACCTCCAAAACATGGTTCTTGGACTCTTCAACAGCATCTTCTGTCGACGAAAATCGTTGACCACTCATTTTTCCCTTGATGTGCGGGAATAAAAAGAAGTCATTGGGTGCCAAGTCAGGGCTGTACGGTGGATGACCCAACAATTTGACGTTTCGGGCGGTCAAAAAGGCGCTGGTGTAAGCTGAAGTGTGAGAGCTCTCATTGTCATGGTGCACAATGATCTGTCTTCTCTTGATCGTTTTTCGAATTTCTCCGAAGACTTCAGGCAAACAAATTGTGGTGTACCACTCAGAATTGACCGTCCTACGTTGCTCAAGCGGAACAGTCGCCACATGGCAAGTTTAACTTCCACGAACGACTTTCGTTGCCCAAGGATGCCTCTATCTCACGATCTTGCATTTTCAGTTCACACACTGCATAAATGTTTTCTGGCACAACTAATGTTTTTGGACGACCTTCACGACCTTCGTCTTTTCATTAAACCAATTTTTCACAGTGCTATAGGATGGTGCTTCATCGCCATACAAAGATTTAAGTTCATCGTTGCACTCTTGTCGTAATAATCCAATAAATAGAAAAGCAGCTATAAACAGTTTAAAATAATAGGAATATATGTACTTAAGTAAAGTCACTCTATAAATTCAAGACAAATAAAATTGAAAACAAATCATTAGTGCGAATTTACTTAGGCGGAGGGCAGGTTGGTTAAAATTGTAATACTACATTTAAAAAAAAATTGAAATTGTTTTCTTAAATGTTGGCTTGGGTAGTTCCTCTACCTTCAGTTCATACACTAATGCAACAATGTCCACATACATCCCTATATAAAAGACGTTATTTGAAATGACGGAAATGACTGGGTCATGTGGTTACCTAGTTAAACTTAATTTTCAGTGTTGGTTATCACTTCAACCAGTGCTACCCATTAGGTGGCGGAAATTCAATATTTTGTTGATAAAGCGCCACTGTTTTATGGAGCACACTATGCTAGCACTTACACCTTGGTGGCAATGGTGTAGAGGTTAAGGTGTGAGACTGAAAGTCAACAAGACCTAAGTTCAAATTACGGTAAGGTCGGTCTATAATTAATTTATTTTTTTTTTGTGTTCTACAAGAACCTTTTGATCATTGCAATTACATAAAATGCAATCACATATTATTTTAGCCAATTTTCTCTTTTTATATTTCTAAAATACCTATCCGAAAATTATTCAATATAGTTGATTTACTGAGTTTTTATAATCAAGATATTCACAAACAAGTGTGTTCATGACAGATAAAGATAAAGTTTAGTTTTTCAACAGGTTATCAAATAAGCAGGTTGTCGTGCATACCTTAAGTATTTTGTATGTTTTGATTTAAAACTTTCGGCGTCTTCTTTCATCTTTGTCATCTCAAGGCGACTCCTGCATCTACAAAATTTTTGTGGCGCTGCTAGGTTTTAGCGTTTTGTGGGTGATGGGGAACATTTTCCAAGCTAGTGGAACACTTTTGATGACACAGACAAAATAACAATAATATAAACAAAACTCATAAGGAATCAAAGAATTATTCAAACTTTAAATATCTTACCTTTCTCTTTCTCCATGAACTCTATTCTGAGGCCCAAAGGTGGGAAGGCTTCTTTGACGTCATTGGGTGTCATTATTTGAAGATAATTACAAGTGACTTCAACGTCTTAAAACAAAGAGTTTTAATTTCATTAGAAACAGAAATTACAATTTGTGATTGCTGGAAGTGTACAGTGAGGCTTAAAAGGCCAAAAAATTAAATTACATAAGTTGGAAAAATATTTTTTGATTGGCGGACGAATACATTTTAGCGCCACTGTGTTGAGAGAAGGCGCTGCCTTTGGCGCCATGCTTGTATGTTTACGCTCACGGTAAATATTATATATAATATATTGACTTACCTTTCAAAAAAGGAAGAGCCGCTTCCATTTCGATTCCATCCAAAGCCGCTGTCATATTTAATACACTTTTTTTAGGGTTTGATGTGTTTTGAGCCAGAGAGATGAGATCTCCCTTTCTTTATGAAGGATCGTTTTCGTGATGATTGAGCAATGATCCTGAGATACTGATATGATACGTATCCAAGTTGTTTTATGTAAGTTTTTATTGTTGTATGTAATAAATGTTGCTTTTTGGCTTTTTGGCATCTATCATGATAAATAACGGCAGTTTTCAGTCATTTTTGCCTTAATTTGATACCCATCAGCCTCCCAAAGGCGCTAGGTGCGTGGTGCGTTCATTACCTTCTTCGTTTCCATTCGATTCGATCAGTTTTGGGGTTTCCCTTTCCCTTTACAATTACAGAAAATAAGCCCCAACTAAGAAGCTTTTGAATCTTTTGTATAGTGATTGCTCTGCTAAAAAAAATCATTTTTAAATTTTAAAGTAATGAATCGTACAAAAATTTTTACTTTATGCAATTCAAAACTGTTTCGACCCACTTTGTCCATTTGAAGTTTCATAATTTGCTTATGTTTTCCCCTGAAGCATTTGTCTTATTGTCATCAATTAATTTCTAAAAATTAAAGCCAAGTGTTTCTCTTATGCCTATATAAAACACAATGTTGATAAGTATCGCACATTTGCAAATGATTTTGATTTCAATTAAAATTACACATGCCATTTCCTTTCATCCTTCCACCCTCCTGCACCTTAATGCTGCCATCCCACCACCCAAGCAGCAGTTGTTTCAATTGACCCAAAATGAACTCTTTTTTGCCTGGCATCGTTCTCGAACCCACTCCTGGAGCCAACCACAATTTAATCTCTGTGGAATTATGGTGTGGCCCTCCCCATCCCCTCGCTGTTTGTGTGTGTGTGTGTGTGTCTTGCTCATTGCCCCCGCCTGCGTCTTGTTGTTTGTTTCATTCTACATTTTTTTTTCTTAGCTTTCTTTGTATTTGTTAATAAACTCCCAGGCAGACTAAATTCAAATTACGCACACATCTTAAGAGGAGCTGGAGTTGGGGAATGGCAGCCATTTCGCTTATAGGCGTCTCATTATGTCAGGTCTATATTCATATACGTGGAGTCTAAGGGATGCCGAATGCGTGAGTGCCTTCGCGAAGCCTCCTTTTGACTTTGGCTTGTCGTAACATTTCATCTTTATTTTGGCATTATTCCCATGACGCCGCTTATTGTTTTTCGTGAAAATGGCAACGGCAATGGCAACAAATTAGAAGCGTGCCCATAGCCCGAGACGAAGGCTAGAGCTGCCAGAAATGAGAATGGCCATGTTTCGTTTCGGCTCTTTTTTCTTTTCTTTAGAGCTCTTTGGTCTTTGGCACTTTAATTAACTAATGGGTGTGTGAAGCGGTAAGCTGGACACGGTCTTGCAACTTTTAAAGCTTTTACTTTATATTAATATAAAAACTCTCATCTCATGCATATTTATTATTCTGTAGTTAACTTTTCAACCTGGCAAAAACCGCATCAAATTCTTTTGCAAAAAACGTATTGACTGTTTATCTATATTTTTTTGAATATAAGCTTTTAAAGCTTTTTTTGCAGCCTGACAAAAGCAGGAGGTTGTGGCACTTAAGGCTTTTTGCTAGGGTGCGAAAATTTACTGTTCCGGTTGGCTTTCAAATGGGGGCAAAAAAATGTTACCCTGTACTAAAAGTACAATGGGTTTGTGCAAATGTTTGAAACAAGCAGAAGGAAGCATCTTCGATACCATTAAGAGCTGTTTTCTCAGGATTTTAAAATCGAGGTGGATATTCAAAATGTATGTTGCCTGCTTTTATGGCGCTTTTGAAATATATTTGCTGTTGTCTATAATGACCAGCTTATTATTAAACAGTTTTCCGCGTAATTTTCATATTGCATTAGGCTTAGGAAATTAATTGTTGTTGACACAAGCAAAGATTTCTTAACGCAGCCTAAAAGAAGGCAACGTAATTCTCTAAATATCCACATTGATTTCAAAAACTTGAACATAAGAAAACGGCACTAAGTATATGTTTTCGACTTACACTTTTCCATTTGTAATTCAGTCAGTACGAACACACATATTTCAGAGATGGTATGAGCTAGAGGCACTAAATTTGGTTTGGATTTTGAATTTTGAGGTTTTTTTTTTGTTGTCCCCAGAATGCGTTTGTTGAAGTGAATACTGAGCATTAGGCTTTAATCTGTTGAGAAGTATCAAAGATCCTGATTGAACTGGAACCTAAAAGACCCAATCCCATTCGCATCCCTCCACTCTAAAATAAATTTTAAAAATAATTATAGAATTAAATTAAGTAAAGCCACCTGTTTGACTGAGTGCTGATCAGTGCTACCACTTTAGCTATTTAGTTGCTAGATCTAGCAATTTTATAAGTGGAAGTGCTATTATAAGCTACAAATCTGGCAACTTTTAAATAAATTTAAGTAATTTTTCTATTTAAGTATTCTTAAGACTTAGTCCAAAAAAAATCCGTTTTAAGCCTAACATTCTTTGCAATAGAGCATCCCTTTAGCAGAACTTCAGGAGTGAGTTAAATAGTAAAGAATAAAGGCATGAGCATTAGAGTGATTAATAGTTCATGGAGCTATCAGCAGTTCATAAATACAGTTGAGTTCTGTTTCAGTCAGTTACTGAAATTTACTTATGTCTAAGAAAAGGATCCTGATGAACGAACAAGCCTTTGAAAAATTCATTACCGAAGCATATAAAGAAAGCCACGTATTTAATACCAGTCCGTCACATTGATTTCAATACTGATTCAATACTAAGCATAGCTGAAGGGTTTAGTAAGTGCCTCGGTGAAAACTAAATTTAATACAGCTAAAGAAGTTAACTACTTTTTTGAGCATAGGGTTGGTTTTCGAATTTTATATTTAGTTAAAGATAATACATAAACTAGGATATAGAGGATGAAATGGCTGATTAAATCCAAATCACAATCTTTTCTTCAGACCAGCTAGGACCCAAATCAACTAATTTTTGCTTATTATCGATCTATTTTTAGTATTTTATTGTATAGGTTTGATTTCGGGCAGAAGAATTGAAATAATCTGATTTTGATTACGCTTGTTACACGAATACGCGTAGGAAAACACTAAATTAAGGCAAAAAACGGGCTAAATACGTTAAAATAGAGGTCTTATAGCAGGAAGATATCCTTCTAAGCAGGGATGCAACCCGGTTCTGAACCGAACTAAACCGACCGAAACCGCTTACTTGCGCTCGTAAACCGAACCAAGAACCGAACCGTTTTTCTATCGAAAATACTGAACCAAACCAAAATCCGCCTATAAAAACGGATCGGTTCCGTTCAATTTATCGATGAGTTTAATGATGAAAAGACATTGACATTATACTTGTAAATTTAGAAGATTTGAATTTTACGTTAATAGGACAGACTATCGCTTACTTTTGCTAGAGCATCCAACATCTTGTTTTAGCGATGGGAATCCAATTTACGCCCCGTTTTCAAAATAATATGCCATATTCTTGAATTTATGAACAGCGCTTTCTAATCTGTCTTTATAAAATAAGTACACACAGAAAAGAATCAAGAATTCCGTACTTAAACGGGGGAAATTCAAGTTAAAACAATCTCAAAAGCTGACTTAGTTCCGAATTTCCAAATATGAGAACAAAATTCTCATTTCAAGTTCGTTTCGGGATTATATTTTCACTTAAACTTGAAATAACATCTTTCCGAATACTTCAATTTGATTGTTATTTACCCTTACTCTTATGTTATTTAATTTATAATTGAATTATACATTTAGTAAAAAAAATACCAAAATAACGTTATGATTGTAAGAACATAACGATGCTTATTTAATTCCAGTCGTATTTAAATATTGGATGCCATTTTTTTCTGAGTGTACATTTATAGATCTTATTAACAAGGAAATAATGGATTTTATTGGAGGTTCCTGATTTGTGTCTATATAGTAAGTATATTTCAATAGAGAATCGAAGTTATTAAATAGTTTCTAAGAAATTCATTTTAAAAATAATATAAATATAAAATGTTTCATTTTAGAAAGTTCGAAAGCTCGGAAACGGTATCAGGCATTATTATATATTGTCTCTGAACCGAACCAAAACCGCGGTTCGGATTGCTACAAAAACCATATTATGAATTATTATGGAGTTAGGTTGTTCAAACCTTCTAAACGTATATTCTGCTCATCATTACTTATCGAGCCCCATACATCGATTTCCGATCAGATGAACGGTAGTAGAGTTGCCACCCCCACAATTTGAAAAACTCCTCAAAACTCCCACAAAACTCATCAAAACTTATTAAGCTCTCATAACTCTTTTAATGATCAGATGAACAATAGCAGAGTTGCCACCTCCACAATTTAAAAAAAGTCATATCTCCTTTAATTTTTAAGACAGATTGTTCCAACCATTTAGGCATACATTTTAATCGTCATTTCACATCGATCAACTATACTCCATTTCCAGATCAGATGAACGATAGTCGAGTTATAAGCAAAACAAATAATTACGATGGGCAGCACAGGCCGATATCGTTTTGGGCAGCACTTACACAGTTTGTGTGACCCCACACCTAAAAGTTTTCATTTACGTACATTCTTTGACAGGTACAGAGTATATTACAGTCGGGCTTGACAGACTTTATTACTTGTTATTAGGTATTGGGCTCAAAAAATAATCATTTTTTAAAAACTAAAAAGTGTTGCTATTTTTATCAGCATTTTTTTATTATTTTAAGCTATTTCTACCAATTTTTTTAAATCTAGCAACTTTTGGCTCACAACTTCTGGCAAGACTGCTGCTGATGCATCTTGGCTTGTACTCTGGCTCTTCCTAGTCGGCCAGTGAGTGGCTTTTGAACCACTTTATGGCCTTGCTGTTCTTGTCACGCACACTGCTTTTATCCAGTTGATCTTTCGCCACCCTGTTTCGCAGCCTCCTTTACATCGAGCACATGTTTTTCAGCTGGATTTTGTGCTGCAATTCTCAGGCGATGCTTTTATTCTCCTTGGCAAACTGCTTGGCATCGCAGATGATGCGGTCTTGATGGTATAGGCAATTATGGTAGTCCCCACACGCAATTATTTATCTGAAAGAGAAATATTTTTGATATTTAATATTTAAAACGAGAGCGTAAGTTGAAGTCGGCCCTGCTCGACTTCGATATACCCGTCACTCAGGGTATCAACATGCCCAAATTGTGGGAGATATGAGGTTTTTTCCAAATTGCGGGGGTGGCTACTCTACTATAGCTCATCTGATCGGGAAATGATGTAAAGCGGATCAATAAGTAATGGTGATTAAAATATATGTCTAGAAATTGTGGAAGATATGAGCTATTTTTCAAATTGCGGGGGCGAAAATTTTTTTATCGTTCATCTGATCAGGAAATGATGTATGGCAGATCGATAGGTAATGATGCTTAAAATATATGTCTAGAGGGTTCGAACCATCTATTTTCAAAATTGTGGGAGATACGAGGTATTTTCCAAATTGCGTGGGTGGCAACTCATCTATCGATCATCTGATCAAAAAATGATGTATGGCGGATCGATAGGTAATGATGATTAAAATATATGTCTGGAAGGTTCGAACAATCTATTTTCAAAATTGTGGGAGATATGAGGTTTTTTTCATATAGCGGGGGCGGGAGGGGGCGTGGCAAAAATTTGAAACAAACTTGATCTGCGTGCAGAAGATACAAGTCTACACTGAAAAAATGGTAGCTCTAGCTCTTATAGTCCCTGAGATCTAGGTGTTCATACAGACGGACGGACAGACGGACAGACAGACAGACGGACAGACGGACATGTCTATATCGACTCGGCTATTGATGCTGATCAAGAATATATATACTTTATGGGGTCGGAGATGCTTCCTTCTGCCTGTTACATACATTTGCACGAACTTAGTATACCCTTTTTACTCTACGAGTAACGGGTATAAAAATGAGTTGTTGGTATTTACCTTGACTTATCACAATTTTGACACCTGGCATTTTGATAGTATGGCGATTTCGGAAAAAAGCTAAACTTGCCCGGGCGAATAGCGAATTTTCTATGTCGGGTTTTACACGATGAAAAAATCATTTGATTTTATACATTTCGCTTAAAAGATTTGAAAAATCTGCATTAAATTTTAAGCCTAATAGGAAAACTTCCTGAAGTTTGCTTCATCGAATAAAACCCGTCTAACAGTGATGTTAACATTTATTACGAATATTTTGACAGTGATGGCAACGTTTGTCACAAATGTTGTGGCAGTAATCACTACATTCTTCACGAATGTACATTCTAAATATACCGAACAAATGTTAACATTAAGAACATGTAGAGAATGTTGTCTAGAATGTGCCAGTGGAACAGGGCTATTAGTCTCCTGGATATGCGCAAATGTCATACAAAGACAAGTAAGAAAGTCCATCAAACGCGACTGTAATAAGCTCTGTACCCGTCAACGTTTGTATATAACTGATAAAAAAAAATCAAGTGTACCAACACACCAAAGCGTGCAGGTTCCTCGTACAGCTGTTTCGGAATACTCCCGATTTTCTCATCAGCGAGGTTTGCTGCCTTTTCCAGATTTCAGTGTATTCTTCAGCTTTGGTTATTTTTCTGTTTTGTATTGCTTGGAATTCTCAACCGATTCAAGCAACACTGTGTTAGCCTATTTAAATAAAACAAGACAAAAATCAAAACAAAATCAACATTTAGTTCAATTTCTTTAAAAAATCCAAACAATTAATCATAAACTATTCCGGCACATTATTCGTAGGGCCACGATTAATCACATGCGGAATTTCCTTGGGCACCATGGTAATGCAATCAATGATGGGGCAGACGGAATAGCAAAGGGTGCAGCCAGTGCAATCAGCTCCCACCAGAGGCCTATGATTAACTTTATTAAACGTTATGGCCTGATATCCTGCATCACAACAGGTCATATAACATTTGCCACAATTCACACACAAATCATCATTGATCAGGGCCACTTTCTGCTGCTTGGAATCGAGAGATTTGTGGGTGGTAATGTACTTGAGGGCAGCTCCACGCAGCTCACTTAGTTTGGGAGCGGGTTTGGGTACCGTACACTGTACGCAAAGCTGTTGCTCTGCGGTGGGCGGATCTCGATCGACTAAAGAACTGCCGCAAAGCTGATGCAGTTGATTTCGTTGGATCTCTCGTTCGCAGAGTTCGGCACCAAAGAAACCTAGAGATTGATTTTTCGAGTTTTTAATGGGTAAAACTGGTTTACCACATTGATGCAGCGATTGGGGTGGACTCTGACCATCCCACAGGTGACCATCTAAAGGAGGAGGATTGGCTTTCAGGTAAAGTAAAGCACGCAGACTGCTGCATAAATCTTGGATGAGAGCAAAGTTTTGATTTTGCACGGCGGAACAAATTTGGAGAAGGGAAGCTCCGGCATGAATGAACTGAAGGGCAGTCTCACCAGACTCTAAACCGCCCGAACCCAACAGACTCATCTTGGGCAGCTTTTTGGCAATGGCTGCAATGGCATGCAGGGCCATGGGACGTACTGCACTGCCAGACAAGCCGCCAAAGGTGGTTAATTGCTGCTTACCCACAGCAGGCCAGGGAGTGGCGTCCGCACGCGGACCCATCAATGCGGAGATTGTGTTAATGGCAGTCACGCCATGGGCCCTTTGCTTCTCTGCGGCCATTGCTATTGCCACTATATCGGTTATATTGGGCGTAAGCTTCAAATAGAAGGGTATTTTAATGGCGGTCTTCACCCACTTGCATATATCGGCGACTTTTTGGGGATCTTGACCCGACTCAGCTATGCCATTTGGACTGGAGAGATTTAATTCCAAGGCATCTGCACCACTTTTAGTCGCTGCTATGGCCAACTTTACCCAATCCCGCTCATTGTGTCCACACATAATACTGCAGATTACTCTATGCTCGGGGAAATCCTTCTTCAGCTGGCTAATGGCACAAAACCAATAGTCTGCCTTCTTTTCCGACATCACCTCTATGTTCAGAAAGGAACCCTGATGCGGACCACGCACAATTCTGGGCGACACATTTGTTACTTCATCTTTATCCAGTACCGCAGTTTTGGTCACCACAAATCCCCAACCCTCCTCAAAGGCACGCCTACACATTGCCGGACTGGTGGTGGGTGGCGCAGAGGCCAAACCAAAAGGATTCAAATACTTCACCCCATCCACCTCTATGGAGATATCTACCTCATCAATTTCCGTATGAAATAGTGGCAACTTGGCTGGCTCACTTCCAGCCTTCTTGCCCTGCAACAGGCAATGGATACTCCAGGCAGCCACCTTGCCATCATTAACGGCCTCCACCACAGTATTACCAATTCCGGCTAGATCGCCACCACAAAATACTTTGGGTACACTTGTCTCCAAGGTCTGGGGATTCACCTTAACCCTGTTTAGCTTGTCCAGCTCTAAGGGAAATAAAGCCTTCTTTAGCTCTTCGCTGGCCACTGTAGAACCAAAGGCCGAAATTACATAGTCCGCCTGAAGGCTAAAAGTCTCTCCGTCCACTTTCTCAATTTGCTGCGGTGCATCTAGCGTGGTCCGATCAAACACCACGCCCTTGATTTTGCCATCACAAACCACCACCTCTTTGGGCGTCAAAAAGGGCAGCAGCTCTATATGCTCTGATACCGCATATTCTACCTCTTCGGGAACTGCAGGAATGTGGGAAGTGCCATGAAGAAAGGCCACAAAGACACGCTTGGCTCCACAACGCAAGGCGGTGCAGGCACAGTCGAAAGCGGTGTCACCAGCTCCTAAAACCACCACATTGCCATCCAGCTTGGGTAGTTTTGGAATGGGCCTGAAATAAAATAATGAGAAATGCCGAAATATGTAAATCGTTATAATAAATAGAATTGGAATGTCTTTAAGTAATTGAATATTTAATGAGCTGGGTATTTTTTTTAAATAAAATCTAGATAATCAAAAGAGACCAAGCTTCAACCTCAGGATTACAGAACTTTTGTTAGAATCAGGGATTAATTCCGAAACAAATATCGGTTCCGGTACGTACCGAAATGAGAATTTCGGTTAAAGGTTCTTTTTCGGATTTCAGTTTTTTTTCGGTTTTCAGTTCCGATACGGTCCTCAGATTTTTGTTTCGGTATACCGGTACGTACCGATACAAGTCTAATTTGTTTAAATATTAAAATTTTTGTATATATTACAGATATAAAAAAATTAATAGATGTAAAAGTTCTAAAAAATTGTGTTCTAAGAATATGCTACAAAAAAATATGTTTTCTAAATATACCGACTTAAGCCTTTTTATTTTTGGACGCAATATTTCACTAAACGCTTCCGTAAACGATTGCAGTGGTATCCCTTCACTCAGAGAAAAACAACACTTTTTTAGGACTTAGAAATCTTTTACATTTAAAAAGAGGGTTTATATTTTCCAAAGAAAAGGATTTCCGCTTTTTAGAAATTTTTGTTTCTATATCTTATATATATTCTTAAAAAAAGAATTAGATTCTGGATATTCTTTAAGGACGATTATCTAAAATGTGAGACTTCTTGAAGAGTGTATATATTGCTATTTTACTAGTTAAAAGTATAAATTCGAAATAATCAGGGCTGCAAACCCCTCCAATTTCGACAGGGGTTCGGTTCGGGGTTCGAACCCTTACCGTACGCTAGGGGTTCGGTTCCACAACCGGTTCCCTTTAAATTGAGAACCGAGGTTCCGGTTCGGGTTCGGGTTCCAGATTGCATTTTATATATTTATGTACATAATAAATAATTTAATAGAGATTGAAGAAGAGATGCCTTACAAAATGCTGCTGTTTTTGGCAGTCAAGCACATAAATGATCTGTCTAGATTGACTAAAAAATCAGACATTGTATGTATGTTTAGAAGAGTTCAGCGATACTGCCAACTTGCACTTTCAGCGAAAGTCATTTTTCTTTCACAGTAGTGGGATTCCTGAAACTGATGTGCTTTTTGTGGCCATGAAACCTGCAAAAAAACACGGCCACAGCTTATAAATAAGAGATGACCTTTATCGGCTTATCCGTGATTTAGTAACTGTGATTGGCCAAGTCACAGTGACTTGTAGTCACCAAATCACACTGTTGCTTTTTATATGCAGTCACTGTGATTTGATGATTGCCAGTGACCAGTGACTTAATCACAGACACGCCAGTATGTCTCATCCCTAACTTATAGTGTGGCCGAACACATTTATACATTTCCGCGAATTCCAGTCAGAGCAATTTTTTCCATTAATGGGACCGCCACTGCACGGCTTTGACTGGCATATTGTGAAAGTGAAATGCTAAAAGTATTTAAATTTTGACTTGGGTAAAAAAATACAATTTTTCCTTGTATTCATCGTGCCGTTGCATCTCCGTACGTACAAAATAATACCCAGAATAATACCCTTGCTTAAGGTTGTGTTATTTTGTCCAGTCTTTTGTTGCGGACGGGAAGAGTGTCGCCGTCCATACATGGGCATATGAGTGGATACATTTTTGTTCATAATTATGAAATATTTTTTATCATTAAAGTGCACCCCATCATTTAGAAATCTGGGTTAGGTTCGGGTTCGGGTTCTCGTGATTATTTTCAATAGGGTTCGGTTCCCGGTTCGGTTCAGGCATCACCAGAACCTGAACCGAACCGGTTCTAAAGGGTTCGGTTCCGGACCGGTTTGCAGCCCTGGAAATAATTATAAGTCAATCAAATAAGAAACCGTAACAGTACCGATATAAGCGTTTCGGTATGGTTTCGGTTTTTTCGGTTCCTATTATAACGGTTAATGGCTTTTGGTTCTGAAACAAATTTTTATTTCGGTTCCGGTTTCGATACCGGCAGTTTTAAACGGTTTATTTCGGTTAACGGTTCCGGTTTCGGTTACGGTATTATTCTTGTTAGAATTATCTTAAATTTGGAAAATGTAGTTCCACAATTGTAAGTTGGCACGCTCAGAGCATCGAGCGAGAGCTACTCTTAAAAGCGATTCTGAACCCTGAATCCCAGTGCTGTCCATCGTTAGCTACGACTTTCCCCTATCTTTTAGGCAGCATACGGTCTTAGAATTAAAAAAATAGAAGGCTAACATCGGCTACGCCGATGTTTTAAATACCCCTGCAGTTTTTAGAAGGCGCTACCATTGATAACAAAAAAGTTTTTCTCACTAGAATTTGTTTTTAGACCGATCGTTCCTATGGCAGCTATATGCTATAGTCATCCGATTTCGATAAATTTTTCCAGAATTGTGTGGAAATATATGAAACTAATATATACCTCGATTGGTGATGCTACGATGGAAAACAAAAAAGTTTTTCTCACTAGAACTAGTTTTTGGACCGACCGTTTATATGGCAGCTATATGCTATAGTCATCCGATTTTGATCAATTTTTCCAGAATTGTGTGGAATCATATAAAATGAATATATACTACGATTGGTGATGCTACGATTGAAAACAAAAAAGTTTTTCTCACTAGAACTAGTTTTTGGACCGATCGTTCCTATGTCAGCTATATGATATAGTCATTCGATCCGGTCGATTCCGACAAATGTGCAGCGTATTTGTATTTAAAGACGTTTTGCAAAGTTTGGTGAAGATAGCTTTAAAACTGAGGGAGGAGATAGCATAGAAACAGACGGACAGACAGACGGACAGACCGAAAATTCTGTATTCTTTGCTTTAAGCTTGGTATTGAGTAACTGCGAAAATCGTGCTAAATCTCTGCACGTTATTTCGTCGATAACAAGTGCGAAAAGTTGCCCCCATCTCTACTTTCAAATCTACCCACCTCTTGGTGATTTGTTATACCCTTGCAGAGGGTATATTAAAATTGTCACGATGTTTGTAACGCAGTGAAGGAAGCATTTCCGACCACATAAAGTATATATATTCCTGATCAGCATGACGAGCTGAGTTCATTTCCGTTTGTGCCGTCTGTCCGTCCGTCCGTCTGTCCGTCTGTTTCTATGCTATCTCCTCCCTCAGTTTTAAAGCTATCTTGACCAAACTTTGCAAAAAGTCTTTAAATACAAATACGCTGCACATTTGTCGGAATCGGCCGGATCGGATGACTATATCATATAGCTGCCATAGGAACGATCGGTCCAAAAACTAGTTCTAATGAGAAAAACTTTTTTGTTTTCCATCGTAGCGTCACCAATCGTGGTATGTATAGGTTTTATATGCTTCCACACAATTCTGGAAAAATTTATCAAAATCGGATGACTATAGCATATAGGTGCCATGTAAACGGTCGGTCAAAAAACAAGTTCTAGTGAGAAAAACTTTTTTGTTTTCCATCGTAGCGTCACCAATCGTGGTATATATTAATTTTATATGATTTCACACAATTCTGGAAAAATTTATCGAAATCGGATGACTATAGCTGCCATATAAACGATCGATCCAAAAACTAGTTCTAGTGAGAAAAACTTTTTTGTTTTCCATCGTAGCAACACCAATCGTGGTATATATTAGTTTTAAATACTTCCTCACAATTCTGGAAAAATTGATCGAAATCCGATGACTATAGCATATAGATGCCATAGGAACGATCGGTCTAAAAACGCCTTTCACGGTCTAGCGCCTTTCAAAAACTGCAAGGGTATTGAGTAACTGCGAAATACTCGCGAAATCAAAAACTCCATATAAAAAAACGATTTCGCTCGATTTTCGGTGACAGCTGTTTCGCGAGTTGGTCCACAGAAATGTTGCGAAAAGTCATATCGATGTTGCAGCGTTGCCACCCGATGCATACCGTGTCACGCGAGAGTTAATCGATAGCTCATTATTTCGATAGTGTGAAATATATCAAAACCATATTTTTCGCAATCAGCTAGGTCGAAATATACAAGTGTGTGGCGCGAGGAAAAACAAGTGCATAACAAAATGGCCCCTGATAAATTTAGTCAAAGAAAAACCTGTGCTGTAGGAGCTCATCCACAAGTAGCATTCTGATACAGGATTGGTCAAAAGCGTCTGGGCAAATATAGGTGCTGCCCTTGACAAGGAAGGTTACTAAAGTGATTCCGTGTTTGTAATGGATCAGCCACATAACTCCAGAATGGTCGGATTTGGGACATCTTTGTCGCCGCAAGTAGTGGTTTCCTGGTTGCATTCTCTGCCGTTTGGTGGAACTCACTCACCATTGTGAAATTTATTATGTAAACAAAACACATAGAGGTGGGTAGATTTGAAACTAGAGATGCGAGAAACTTTTCGCACTTGCTATCGACGAAATAATGTGCAGAGATTTCGCACGATTTTCGCAGTTACTCAATACCAAGCTTAAAAAAAGGGATTAATCGAAATGAATTTCGGTTCCGGTAGCGGTTCCGATACGTTCTAAAATGGGTGTTTCTGTTAATGGTTTGAATTCAGTTCTTAACTTATTTCGGTATTTGGTTCCGTTACGGTACCAGGATTATCATTTTGGTATACCGGCATTCTGTGCATTATATAAATCAAAATAAAGCGATTTATCAAATATACTGATCCTAGAGATCTATTTTTATTTTTGAAAGAATAATTTTGCGAAGAGCTTTTGAACGCGCTTTCAATGTTATCTCTTCACTCGGATAAAACTTTATAGAATAAAAGAATTCGCTAATTCTTAATATTAATCAGGGAATAATAACGTAACTGGAACCAAAACAGTTAACCGAATTAAACCGTTTCAAGCCACGTACCGGTATCGAAACCGGAACCGATATTTCATTTTTTGAGAACCGAAACCCGTCAACCGTTATAACGTTAACCGGAACCACACCGAAACGCTTATACCGGTACTGTTTCGGTTTCTTATTATTTATTAAATCGTTTAATGATTATTACAAATATATTATCTTGTTAAAATATTCAACTGATAAATAGCTATGTATACACTGAGTAGAAAGTCTTACATTTTAGAAATTCGCCCTTACAGAATAAACAGAATCAAATTATCTTTTTAAGATATATAAGTTATCGAAAAAAATTCTAAAAAGCGTTATAACTTTTCTATGCTAAATATAAGCATTCTAATTAAATGTAATAGATTTCTAACAATGTTAGAAATATGATAAAATAAATTTTAGAAATGTAGTTTCTGGATTTTAATAAGAATTTGTGTACGTACCAGGACCGATATTCGTTTTGGGATTAATCCCTGATATTAATATAACTTGTACATAAACCAGAAAAATAATTTTTAATGTTTGTGTCAAAATAATCGGGCTAAAATTTGACGAAGCCATGGCAAAAATAGAACCATCGGTTATAATTTTTTTTTGATTTGCATAGATTGGAACCCATACTTCAAGACTACGTTCTAAGATGGACCAAAATACGGCCTTGAAATACTTTTTAGGGACCTCAAAGTGGTATTTCAACCCTAAAAACTCGGGGCCAAAAGTCTTTCTTAGATTTCTTAGTAAGATCGAGTGATGTCGATGCCCTGTGTCCGTCGATGGAATAAGGAAAAAAAGAAGATGATCGAGTATTAAAGCCCCTACTTTAAAACAACGTTCAAAAGGGAATACATTGTAACCCGTACTTTAAGACTACGGTTTCATATGGCCCTGAATACTTTTAGTACAAATATTTAGTAAAAGAAATTTTAGGGTTTTTTTATAGTTGCTGAAAAAGTGTCAGAAAGTGTGGAAATATTCTCCTCACTTAGTTTTTGGTTTCTATGCAAATACACTCTGGAATTAATTCTCTGAAAAAACTTGATCTTAGGAACAAACTTATCAAAAGTAACTATAATATACAATTAAGGTAGTGGGACAGCACTTATCTTACACCCAAAAATAAATTCGTTCTTCATGTACCGCAAACTATGTTCCTAATAGTAGAGTAAATCGGTTTTTATAAGGAGAATGGCAGGGTTAAGTTAAGAGTTCAATTCCTTCTGTCCGTCTGTTTTATGCTATCTCCTCCCTTAGTTTTAAAGCTATCTTGACCAAGCTTTAGAAAAAGTCTATAAATATACAAAGGCTGCATTATATAGGTGCTATAGGAACGACCGGTCCAAAAACTAGTGTTATTAAGAAAAACTTTTTTGTTTTCCATCGTTGCGTCTCCAATCTTGGCGTATATAAGTTTTAAGTGCGTCCACACAATTCTGGAAAGTTTTATCAAAATCGGATGACTATAGCATATAGCTGCCACCGCTGGTTTAGAGTAGAGCGGGGATGCATATTTAGGACCATTATTTTTAAGTTTATTAATTCATTCATTTATTAAGATCAAGTAGATTCTCTGTAAACCCTAAGCATTCCAAAATTCCTTTTACTGAAATGACTTATCAAGGATAAACTATATTCGCCTTAAAGATTTTTGGGTATTTGATCTGCATTGTTTTTTTCCCAATAACTTACCTCTTAATCTTGCAGCCCGCACACCATCCCGGCTTGGTGGCAGCTGATACTTTTGGCAAAAATGTTTTAGACGAGTAATACCCCATTTCGGCAGTCAAGTCTTTAAAAATGGCATTCGAAATCGGCTCTGGCAGTCCCAATCCCAGGAAAATGGCCTGAGTATCAGATAACAGCAGACTTTTTATACTCAATTCATCACTCTCCAATTTGGCGTAATATTTAAACTGCACACCCAGATGTTTCACTAGCTCCACTTCGAAATTCACTGCCTCCAAGGGCAAACGAAATTGTGGAATTTCCAAAGCACTTAAACCGCCAGCATGTCCATTCTGCTCATAGATGGTAATATCCTTATAGCCCAAACGGGCCAGGTAAGTGGCGCAAGACAGTGAGGTGGGTCCACCACCTAATAGAGCAATCTTCTTATCGTCATTCCTTAAATTTTTAGCCTCCGGCGGACGGACTTGACGCACACCCATACGCCTGAACACATTAGTGGCAAATTGTTGTAACCCTCCTATATTAATGGGTCCCTCCTCCGTGGCATGTAGATTACAACTGCTCTGGCAAAGATCACTAGTGGGACACACCATGCCGCAGGTTAAACCCAAAGGATTATCCGAGAATATGGCCTTGGCGGCTCCGTAATAGTTCTTATTCGCTATGCAGCCTATAAATGAGGCTATATCTAGCTGAGTGGGACAGGCTTTCTGGCAAGGTGCATCCGCACACTTGAGACAGCGGGCAGCCTCCTTGAGTGCGGCTCTTTCTGAGAGGGTGGTCTTTTTAATATCCTCGAAATTGTTTAATAACGAGGGACGTTCGTGCAGTGCTCGCTCTCGTATGCGCATCCACAGTTTACGCTCATTCTGAACCTGAGCTGTGGGCACCACTTTGCACTGCCGCTGGACACGCGGATTTAGCTCCAGGATTTTCTATATAAGAAAGTAAGAGAATATAAGCGAGTTTTTTTTTAACAATATACCTTCGTTTCGTTGGAGTCCTTGCTATAACCATCTACTTCCAAGGCATAGCTTCTGGAAGTAAGACACCAAAGTTGGGCATACTTTAGATGACATTTACTCAGGGATCTGATATAGCGATTCATATTTATGAATATTTTGAGTATTATATAAAATATATTATTTACGATTATTTTTATTTTTTATAAATTTTTGAAATATAAATAAAAGACACTTTAGATGCAAAAATTTTCTTGGTTACTTCAATCACATTCCTGTGAAGCGGGAATTAATAGCTGAAGCTTGTGGTCTCAACTTTTACATTGCCTGTCACTTACTTACATATCGATGTCATCCGCTTAAGTTTTGCCAATTCAGGAGTTGGAGTTCGCAGTCTCAATTGATAAGATGCGCAAAAACTTTTGTTTTACTCTGTTTGTTGTCAGGGTGGATTGGGAACAAATAGTATTCACTTCTCTTTGTAGCTAACAAATAAAAATAAATATGCATGTGTAAGCAACTAACAGATACAAGACCCTTTTGAAGCATGAACGATGGGGGGGAGTGGATACCGTCTACATTTGTTCTCATTGTTGACCCAATTTTAAAGAGCAAACGAAGCTAACTCAGTTAAGCCAGTTGTGTTTCAGAAAAATTAGTCTTTAGGAGGCTTTGTTTTGTCTGTTAAGGTGCAGTAAAAATATGGTATATCTATTTTTGTTCAGCTCCATCGGTTCTTGGTTTCAAGATATAGCGGTACAATTTATTTAATTTTGGTGGCTCTTCTAGGCATTAATTTCTAAACTTATGCTGTCTATGCGACAGAGCACATATCAATGCCATATAATTAAATTGTAAAATGTTCTACCATATAGATAAAATGGTCAAAACTGATCTTTAATCAATTGATGATTTATAGTAGTTTTTATACCCTTGCAGAGGGTATATTAAAATTGTCACGATGTTTGTAACGCAGTGAAGGAAGCATTTCCGACCACATAAAGTATATATATTCTTGATCAGCATGACGAGCTGAGTTCATTTCCGTTTGTCCGTCTGTCCGTCCGTCCGTCTGTCCGTCTGTTTCTATGCTATCTCCTCCCTCAGTTTTAAAGCTATCTTGACCAAACTTTGCAAAATGCCTTTAAATACAAATACGCTGCACATTTGTCGGAATCGGCCGGATCGGATGACTATATCATATAGCTGCCATAGGAACGATCGGTCTAAAAACTAGTTCTAATGAGAAAAACTTTTTTGTTTTCCATCCTAGCGTCACCAATCGTGGTAAATATAAGCTTTATATGCTTCCACACAATATTGAAAAAATTTATCAAAATCGGATGACTATAGCATATAGCTGCCATATAAACGGTCGGTCCAAGAACTAGTTCTAGTGAGAAAAACTTTTTTGTTTTTCATCGTAGCGTCACCAATCGTGGTATATATTAGTTTTATATGCTTCCACACAATTCTGAAAAAATTTATCAAAATCGGATAACTATAGCATATAGCTGCCATATAAACGGTCGGTCCAAAAACTAGTTCTAGTGAGAAAAACTTTTTGTTTTCCGTCGTAGCGTTACAAATCGTGGTATATATCGGTTTTATATGCTTCCACACAATTCTGGAAAAATTTATCAAAATCGGATGACAATAGCGTATAGCTGTCATAGGAACGATCGGTCTAAAAACTAATTCTAGTGAGAAAAACTTTTTTGTTATCAATGGTAGCGCCTTTCGAAGACTGCAAGGGTATTTAAAACATCGGCGTAGCCGATGTTAGCCTTCTATTTTTTAAAATAAATCATGCACTTTCAGAAAGTGCGGTTGTTTGACTTGTATTTTCCACAGAAATATTCTCCTGCTCCTTTATGGTAGTAAAGTAAATTGCATTAGGGCTTGACCAACCTTCTTTTAGACCACCAACGCTTCTTATTGACCGAAAGTGAATCTGCCATAATTGATTTTCATTTGTAGTAAATCAAATAATTGTTATTAATCGCACTACTTATTATCAAATGAATGAGGGTGTGAAGTAACTTAAATCCTCACATCCCACAAGAAGCCTCCCCTTGAATGTTGAAAGGTAAATAAACCATCTCTAGGGCGTAATAAAACAACATTTCGTGCTGAAATTAAAGGAATAAGCAAACGTAAGAAATTGAAATGAAATGATGCTCTTTTAGATTTGTCAGGACGTTTCTTTAAGTGAACAGTTAACCTTATATTATATGGAAAAACAGCTCAAAATGCTGCTGACGATCCAAGAGTTAAGAAGTAAACATTTTAAAGATGCCTTTATTTGTTGCATTTATTTGTTATTCTTGTATAAATTTTCAAATTTCTAAAATTTTGTAGAAGGTATGGATCGGATTTGAAACCCATTGCCCAATGTTCCCGAAATCGATTTTTTTGGCATAAAGTCCAAAAAATTGTGATAAGTGAAAAAAACGACTTAACGATTTTCTAGAAAAGTATAAACCTTAGAACCGAAAACTTTTGTTATGAAATGCTGCACTTTAGTTTTGCGAAGCCCTGAAAGTCAGCCAATAATTTCACTGAGCAGATAGCATTTGTTGTGGCAAAGAGTTGCCACCCCCAGATTTTGAAAAAACCTCGCACTTTAAAGTTATCAGTTACGTACAAACAGGTACAGAGTATATTACAGTCGGGCTTGACCGACTTTCTTACTTGTTCAAATTGCGGGGGCGGGAACTTTTCTATCGTTCATCTGATCGAAAAACGAGAAGGCAAAGCTAACTTCGACTACACTTGAAAAACTTTACTCCAGCTGATTTAACCGGTAAAATATATAGAGGATATAGATATCAGATATTTTAAATTTTTAAATCATTGATAATAAAAATTTGATACCATAAAAAAAACTTTTCTTAGTAAAGCACATTTTTCAACCGATCGGTCCTATGGCAGCTATATGCTATAGTCCTCCGATTTTGATAAAATCTTCCAGAATTGTGTTAACGCATATAAAACTAATATATACCAAGATTGGTGACGCTACGATGGAAAATAAAAAAGTTTTTCCCACTAGAACTAGTTTTTTGACCGACCGTTTATATGACAGCTATATGCTATATTCATCCAATTTTGATCAGTTTTTTCACAAATATGTATAATCATCTAAAACTAATATATACCAAGATTGGTGACGCTGCGATGGAAAATCAAAAAGTTTTTCCCACTAGAACTAGTTTTTTGACCGACCGTTTATATGGCAGCTATATGCTATATTCATCCGATTTTGATCAGTTTTTCCAGAAATATGTTAAATCATCTAAAACTAATATATACCAAGATTGGTGACGCTACAATAGAAAATAAAAAAGTTTTTGTCACTAACACTTATTTTCCGACCGATCGTTCCTATGGCAGCTATAAGATATAGTCATCCGATCCGGCCGGTTCCGACATATGCGTGCAGTAAAAAGAAGACTCTGTGCAAAATTTCAGCTCGATAGCTTTAAAACTGAGAGACTAGTTCGCGTAGAAACAGACAGACAGACGGACAGACAGACGGACGGACAAGCGGAAATGAACTCGGCTCGTCGTCCTGATCAAGAATATATATAGTTTATGGGGTCGGAAATGAATATTTCTATGCGTTACAAACTTCTGGGCAAAATTAATATACACTTTTCAAGTGTATAATGATCTATGGCGGATCGATAGGTAATGATGATTTAAATATATGTCTAGAAGGTTTGAACAATCTATTTTTAAAATTGTAAGAGATATGAGGTTTTTTCGTATTGCGGGGGCGGGAGGGGGCGTGGCGAAAATTTGAATCAAACTTGATTTGCGTGCAGAAGATACAAGTCTACACTGAAAAAATGGTAGCTCTAGCTTTTATAGTTTCTGAGATCTAGGTGTTCATACAGACGGACAGACAGAAAGACAGACGGACAGACGGACATGTCAATATCGTCTCGGCTATTGATGCTGATCAAGAATATATATACTTTATGGGGTCGGAGATGCATCCTTCTGCCTGTTACATACATTTGCACGAACTTAGTATACCCTTTTTACTCTACGAGTAACGGGTATAATTTTTACTCTACGAGTAACGGGTATAAAAATACCTCAAAACTCCCACAATTTTGAAGAAAGATTGTTCGAACCTTCTAGACATATATTTTAATCATTATTACCTATCGATCCGCTATACTTCATTTCCCGATCAGATGAGCCATAGTAGAGTTGCCGCCCCGCAATTTGGAAAAATCCTCATATCTCCCTCAATTTGGGCATGTTGTAATCTAATAAAATATTCTTAAATAAACCCTGAGTAACGGGTATATCGAAGTCGAGCAGGGCCGACTTCAACTTAGGCTCTCGTTTTGTATATATTTGCTTTGTCCTTTGTTTTATGTGTTTTTGTTGTGTGTTGTTTTAGGCGAGCTTAACATTGAAGTATTTTTGATTAGTGGAGTAAAAGTTTGGGGGATTATCGTGGATTGTCGTAACTGTTAATGCAATATTGTTCATTAAAGAGTTTTTATACGATAGTCTTATTGGTCTTTTCCCGAATTTTCACAAACATTTTTATGTGAACAGGGTATAAAAAAAAATTTCCATATAAGAAAAAAAAAATAGAAGGCTAACATCGGCTACGCCGATGTTTTAAATACCCTTGCAGTTTTGAAAGACCATTGATAACAAAAAGTTTTTCTCACTAGAATTAGTTTTTGGACCGATCGTTCCTATGGCAGCTATATGCTATAGTCATCCGATTTAGATAAATTTTTCCAGAATTGTGTGGAAGTATAAGAAACTAATATATACCACGATTGGTGATGCTACGATGGAAAACAATAAAGTTTTTCTCACTAGAACTATTTTTTGGACCGACCGTTTATATGGCAGCTATATGCTATAGTCATCCGATTTTGATAAATTTTTCTAGAATTGTGTGGAATCATATAAAATTAATATATCCCACGATTGGTGACGCTACGATGAAAAACAAAAAAGTTTTTCTCACTAGAACTAGTTTTTGGACCGATCATTCCTATGGCAGCTATATGATATAGTCATCCGATCCGGCCGATTCCGACAAATGTGCAGCGTATTTGTATTTAAAGACCTTTGGCAAAGTTTGGTCAAGATAGCTTTAAAACTGAGGGAGGAGATAGCATAGAAACAGACGGACAGACGGACGGACAGACGGACATACGGAAATGAACTCAGCTCGTCATGCTGATCAAGAATATATATACTTTATGTGGTCGGAAATGCTTCCTTAACTGCGTTACAAACATCGTGACAATTTTAATATACCCTCTGCAAGGGTATAAAAAATTAATTGCAGTCGGGCAGATCGGTTATATGGCAGCTATTTGAAGTCATGGTCCAAATTAAACCATATTTGTTAGGGCATTTATTGGCAAACTGAATTTCAGTTCAATAGTTTAAAAAGCAACAAAGTTAGTAAAAATCGGCCAGATCGTTTATATGGTAGCTATATGAAACAGAGGTCTAAATTGAACGAATCCTTGTAAGTCGTCTTGGGAGCTCAAAATATGCGTATAAGTCAAATTTATCTTTATAATTAGACTTTGGCCGAAACAAATCGACTTTGGACCATTGTGCGTTGCCTTCGGTTTTGTTTCGAATCTTGGTTCAGAGTTTAAAAAGGAATAGTATGTATCTTATAAATTTAACGAATCACATGGGGGGGCATTTTCTTTTGAGACATGTGTTCCTTTCGAAGCTGCAAAATTGATTAGTTCAAAAAGGTATGTTAGTTTTCGGCTGGTTCTAGTTATGTGGAAGTAAAACAAAAATTGACCAAACTAAATGCAAAACAGGTAATGGTTCTTAAAGTGATATTTCGGAAAAAAATATAGTATAGTTGGGCTTTGGCTAAAAATTAATTTCGTCAAGTCTCTAGCTTTATTTTTTGAGCTTATGCCATAAAATGTTGTGTGGCCTGTGTGGTTCAGTGGGTATCGTGTGTCCCAACTGTGCGGACGCTCCGCAGAACATCTAAATAAACCCTTACAGCTGTTGGCGCCAAAAACTTTGGCGCTCGGTTTCGGAGGTAAGCTGTAGGTCCCTTTCTCTTGGGCGAAAATTTATAGACACACGAGCCATGAGGTTGGAGAGGGGGGCTGTAACAGCACTATTTCGTTATGGTGGTCATCACTATTTCGGTCACATAGGACTCAGTTCAAAAGAGTTGATTTTACCTTTAATTTGTTTGTGCACAAAGATTAAACCACGCATAGCTCAACAGTTAATTAAAGAAGGTAGATTAATAACAAAAAGAGCGTTGCAGTCAAGTGCCCTGACTACGAAATACCCTGTACCCTCGGTAGAGCTTATTGAAAATGTTGTTGACTATTGACCACCTGAACACAGCGGACACAGGAAGGCGGACCCACCAACATCGAGGAATGGCAACAACGAAGGCATGGAGAAGTAAACCTGACCCAATGGCTTACAAACCATGGATTTTATCGGGGTGAAAAATATTTTAATTACAACACTTACGTGTTTTTAAACCGATCTTACTGGGCGTTTCAAAATAGATAGATATTAGGACTAAGTTAATATATTTTAGATCACAAGGTTCTAACCTCATAACTGTGGCTTTGACAGTTTTTTGGTTTTTGTGGGAGAGGGAGTGGGAATTTTTCAAATTTGAAACTAATTTGATTTGCGTATGCGTATACACCTACTTACTTACTTGCATTTCAGAGCAGATGGGTTTTTTAAAGTCAGGCGAACAACATAGACTCGGCTATTGATCAAGAATATATATTTATATATTTTAGGGTCGGAAATGTGTCTGTTTGTCTATTACATACATTTGCACAACTTCATAATACTCTTTATACCCATTTTTAGGAGTACAGGAAATAAAAAGAATTATATTACGAGGACAAACTGACATCAGGTTCCCAGTTCAAACCTCGTGGATGCAATTCTATGTTGGTGGGCTGGCAAGAGAAGAGTCTAAGATCAAGTGTCTTACTAGGTCTTGGATATAAATTAGGGGTTGTTCAGGCTATAATCGAGAGACTGGAGAAAAGAATATTGCAACTATTTTTTTCCTGTGAAAATACAATAAAAAAATCGCCGAAAATTTCGCATATTATTTAAGAAACCATTCAAAGAAAATGAGAATTCACTAACTTGGTTTTTAATATAACAGTCCTCCTCAGAATATGATTTAAGTTTATTTTAGTTAAACCAAACGTTAAAAAAGTGGTCTATTCCGGGGAGATCTGCTTCGGAAGATCATTCATTTAAAAGGTTCGGTACACGGTTCAGCGGAAAAGACCCTGGTTTCTAGCGGTTTTATTTATATATATTCAAAAATGTGTCAAGTAATCGAACTAATTAGCTTTCAATAAGAATAAAAATCCTCACAAATGCCACAAAACATTTCCAACTCTTCATAGTGCCACATTCCTATGCTAAATGCCTTCCAAGTCATTGCAACTTGTTGATATATGTGGAATAAAGTGAAATTGGAGGAGAAAGCAGCATGACAGCAAGTAGCGTAAAATTTCATTCATAAATTGGTGGCCTGTTTTTGTGTGTGTGTGTGTGGGTTGTGTGGACTCCATGGATTGGTCTGACCTAACAGCAGGGGTGGCTTTTCATGCTGTTGTTAATGTTAAGTCCTTGGGCTGTTAACTCTGAGCTTCACTCTGGCAACAAATTCAAATATCTGCGTTCAGTTGCAGTTGAAGCGTCGTTCGGTGCGGATCGCAAAACGCTGAGAAAATTAACGTGAAATATTTAAATAAAGCAAACAAAATGACAACTTCCAATGCAACTGAAGCTGCAATGGCAGAAAATATGCCACCCAAACGCGCAAATGTGAATAATAATAATAGTGCACGCTCTAGTCGCGTCGGCAGTTCCACTGGCTCGGATCAGGAGCAGAGTAGCGCACTGGTGGAGCAGCGTTTCGGCTGGTTTGGTTTTCATCCGCAGTGGTTACAACATTTTTGCACCGCCAAATGGGCACTTTTCTGGCTCTGCTGGGGCGGTGCTTTGCAAGGTGAGAATCAAATTATCGGGTGACCAGACCAGAGATTCAAATGTGGGCTGTGGTACTTAATTCGCTTAAATGGTTTCTCGTCTCGCGTGTTTCCACCCACGCTCGCACATTTCTCTGAATGTTTTCTTCATGTGGAATTGTTGATTGCATTTTTTTTTGTTTTTGTTCTTTAAATTATTTGTGTATTTATCTTATCTTATCTGAATTTGAAAAGATGTAATTTGTTTGGTCTTGATACAATATCTTGGCTTTATGGCTTCTTTCAATAAGTTGTGTATAGAATAAGGTGTGAAAGCAAACTTTAAAAAATTTTAACTTAATTTGAAAATTACAAGTTAAAGTGCTCCAAAACTAATGATCGAACTTATCGTTGTGTTATTAAATTGCCTTTCGAAATTGCTAGAGAAAATCACAAGGCATTTTAATTAATATTATATGACAAATATATTGATCATTTGAAGGTCTTTCGGCCGAAAACAGACTTTTACTAAAAGTATCGTCATCATCTCTTGTAAGAGTTCGGAAGATTTAAAATTTTTTTCAACTTGTTTAAATTTGCTTTTTCTATTTATCCTATGCATTTTTAAATGCATTTTGTGATAAGAGTCCACACAGATAAAAAAGTGCACAAATTGTCATAACACCAAGGCAATTATAACTTGACTTTGCAAGTTTCGTGTTTTTGACCAAAAATATGCACGATTTAGCACGAAGTGTTTGTATTGCAACATTTAATTTTGTGCATGTTCGTGAGTGTCAGTTTTTACCGAAAATGCGACAAAACACTAATAAACAGGAAAGCAAATTAAAACCAAAACAGGAATGTTTCGTTGAATATCCTCCGCAGGTGTCAATTATTTAAAACTGACTCCATAAAAGTTATCATTGGAAAATTATTTATATATTTTCAACAAGCAGGAAACTTGCACTTGAATATATTTAAAAACACGATTACCTGATAAAAAAAAATACCTTCGATTAAAATTGGAATGATTTTATACAACATATTCATATTTTTCAAAGAACGCATCATCAAGGCGACTCAATGTGGCATTAAAGCATACAAAAAAAATTGGATACGTTTATTAAAAACCAATTGTTTTAGTTACGGTAAAGTGATTATAATTCGGTACAGTAAGGTTTTTGGTTTCCGGTATCAAAGTGGTTAAATATTAGTTTTTATACTCTGTATCAAAAATACCAAATGGTATATGGGCATTTCCATTATGTAGAACGTCAAAATAAAACGGATTTTTGTTTAAGAAAAATTCTAAAATTTTGCACTTACGATGTCGCACGGGACAAACTTTATATAAGTACCAAGATTACAAATCTTCTCATTTTTCCACAGTGCTTTTTGCATTTGAATTCTATTAAAAATCTCTATTTAAACTCAATATTGGATAGGCTTTCTGCATGTTCTATCGACGCACAGATAACAAATGTTGTTTTTCAATGTCGCACGGGACATCGAATATGCATTTTTGTTACTCTTTGTACCCTTCGAAAGATTTAAGAATGCAAAAGTCCATGCATAATGAGAAACATTTTAGAAGTTTTATCAAAACAAAAAGTGCAAGGGAAATATCAAAATGAGAAATGTTGCGCTTGCGCTTGTTTTTGAATGTTCTGAAGTGGGTTATAAATATACGTAAAATTGGTTTATATTAGTTAAATTCGACTGAAAACTTGTGGTCCCAGTGGACTTTTCGGTGGAATTGCCCATAGGGAGCTTGTGTAAATTTATGAAACAGACAGAGGGAAGCTTCTCCGACCCCATAAATGCAATTTGAGTTTGGGAGCCGTCCAACAACAACAGAAAAAATAACCCTATTAGCAAGCTTCGAGTCGAGTATTTTGTTTTTTCTCCCGTCTGCTTGTTGTGCTGTTTTTGTAGTTCTTGCCAAAACGACACAACTACGAGCCCGTCAAGTTGGCGGAAATTGAACAAAGAAGACTCGGGGGTATGGAAGCTGTTGGAAGCAAGGGCTTGTCCACCACTGCTATAAAGTTTATATATTCTTGATCAGCATCAACAGCCGAGTCGATATAGCCATGTCCGTCCGTCTGTCCGTATTGATGCCTAAAACTCAGAAACTTTAAGAGCGAGAGCAACCAAATTTTAAATGTGGGTCCAGCACGACTAATATACTCTTTACCAGTCAAACTTTGTTTGTAACTGATACCTTTAAATGTGGGGTCATACATACTGTTAAAGTGCTGCCCATCACAATTGCGGCCAATGCTGCACAGCGTTTTGCTTATAACTCGAACATCATCTGATAGAGAAATGGTGTACGTGTATAGTGGATCGAATAACAGAACAAAAAAGTAAAATTGATGAGGAACATGTTCACTTGTTCCGTTTAGTGAACCACTTCTTTTTGTTCACTCACTTCGGAACAACCCAACTCTACTAAATATAAGGCAACGAAGAAGGAGGATGAGCTCCTTAATTGCTTTTGTTATTCTGTGTATTATTTTTAATTTTCTCTTGTCCCATAAATTTGTCGCATTTATTTAATATTTCTTTAATATTGGTAATAATATTGTTACCTTCGTCCGACTTGACAAGGCTGCGTTGGGACACACTTTATATTTCTTTCTTGATTTTCTTTTTAATATATTTTCAAAAATGTCTTTTCATCAATTTCCATTTCAATATTCTCTAGTTTATCATTCCCTACTTGATCTTTTATTTTCTGTCCTTCATGGGTTTGGAATTTTAAGAGTGGGAGATACGAGGTGTTTCTTCAAATTGAGGGGTGGCAGGGGTTTAGTAGGAGTTTATGTTCCATACACATCAAACCTCTTACTCTAACCATCTCTGAGATCTCTTCGTTCAAAGACCGACAGGACTAGATGCTCGGCTATTGATGCAGATCAAGAAAACATATTCTTTACGGTGTTAAGGATGCTTCTTTCTATGCGTTACAAACATCACAGAAATTTTAATGCATGCTCTACAAAAGGGTATAAAAGTGTAGTATGGAGCTCTAACTTTTCACCTATAATTCTATGCCAATTTACTACAATCTGTTATCATAATGATCGGATAAAATATCTGTTATACATATATAACTGAGATATATCAATTTAAATTTCTATCATACACAGCAGCACGCTAACAATAATACTAACATTAATGTTAAAGTAAATTTTTTCATAAGCCGCGTTTGAAACAGTTTGTCACAACGAGCTGTTAGACAAACTAGTGCGAACCAACCTACAGTATCTTATCTAAATACTTCAAAGCTTCATCACAAACAGATATTTCAATGGTGGTGAAAAATCACTAACGGAGTAGTTTTCGTTGATGTGTCTCAAGGATCCGTTTAAGGGCCCAACCTATATTATATTAACACTCATGCTATTCCCTTATTTGAAACTGCAAGTCGTTAATTTTTGCAGATGGTGTTCACAGCCTTATACTGCACTGGCGCCTCGTACATTAACAATTCAAACGTACTTTACAGCACACTAATCCCTTGATTCAAGTATTATAGCCAATGAAAATCAAACTAAGGGCCAATTTCTCATCGGCTAGATAGCTACTACTCTCAGAAAAAAAACGACAGGCGGAATTCTAGTACGATCAGGTTGGAACTTATAACGTTTTGTACTAAATATATCAAGTATATTTTGTTCTTGGGTTTACTTAAACTAACTGTAATAAATGAATGAATCCAAAAAAGTATGCAATGGTAAATGCGAAAAAGTCATTAAAACTCCCAACTTGTTCTATCACTTCTCTTATGGAAGAATGGTAGAATTTTGGCCTATAGTCATACCTTCTTGGACTAATTAGCTCAAAGCAATAAGATCTTTGTAGCCATTTCTGGCCTATAGTTATACCTTCTTGGACTTAAATTAGCTCAAAGCAATAAGATCTTTGTAGCCATATTTGACTCGATACAGAGACATCGTATCAAGCACAAATTAAAACGAGAGCGTAAGTTAAAGTCAGCCCTGCTCGACTTCGATATACCCGTCACTCAGGATATAAACATGTCAAAACTGAGCGAGATACGAGTTTCTTTCCAATTTGCGGGGGAGGCAACTCTACTATAGCTCATCTGATCAGGAAATGATGTATGGCTGATCGATAGTTAGTGATGATTTAAATATATGTCTATACGGTTCGAATAATCTATTTTCAAAATTGTGGGAGATATGAGGTATTTTTCAAATTGCGGGGGCGGCAACTCTACTATCGTTCATCTGATCGAAAATGATGTACGGCGGATCGATAGGTAATGAGGATTAAGATATATGTCTAGAAGGTTTGAACAGTCTATTTTCAAAATTGTGGAAGATATGAGTTTTTTTTCAAATTGCGGGGGCGGCAACTTTTCTATCGTTCATCTGATCAGGAAATGATGTATGGCTGATCGATAGGTAATAATTATTAAAATATATGTCTAGAAGGTTCAAACAATCTATTTTCCAAATTGTGGGAGATATGAGGTATTTTTCAAATTGCGGGGGCGGCAACTCTACTATAGTTCATCTGATCGAAAAATGATGTATGGCGGATCGATAGGTAATGATGATTAAGATATATGTCTAGAGGGTTTGAACAGTCTATTTTCAAAATTGTGGGAGATATGAGGTATTTTTCAATTTGCGGGGCGGCAACTCTACTATAGATCATCTGATCGAAAAATGATGTACGGCGGATCGATAGGTAATGAGAATTAAGATATATGTCTAGAAGGTTTGAACAGTCTATTTTCAAAATTGTGGGAGATATGAGGTTTTTTTCAAATTGCGGGGGCGGGAAGGGGCGTGGCAAAAATTTGGAACAAACTTGATCTGCCTGCAGACAATACAAGTCTACACTGAAAATTTGGTAGCTCTAGCTCTTATAGTCTCTGAGATCTAGGTGTTCATACGGACAGACGGACAGACAGACAGACTGACAGACGGACATGTCTATATCGACTCGGCTATTGATGCTGATCAAGAATATATATACTTTATGGGGTCGGAAATGCTTCCTTCTGCCTGTTACATACATTTGCACGAACTTAGTATACCCTTTTTACTCTACGAGTAACGGGTATAAACAGCTTAAGAATTTATTGGGCCTAAACCAAGAACATTTTGTACTCATTTTATGTACTCTTATTTGGTTTCAAGAATGTTTTGAGGGAATAATTTAGAAATTAATAAACTTCAAGAGTTTTTAAGAATTAATCGGGATTGATTTAAGACTTAGACGACCTATTTCGGGATTAAAAAATCCCTTTATAAGAACTTTGTACTTGAACGAAGTATCTTCGTACTTGCCTTACTACTGGCACCGTTTGTGCTTGATTCAAATACAAAGTTCTTGATTTTTTTTTATAGTGTATGTGTCAAATAATTGTTAAATTTTATTCTTTGATTTGTAAATTTATGTGAAAGATAGCTACGTACGTAGAAGATGAGAAATCGGTCATATGCCAAATACTATCCTTCAACCTAATGAAGTTAATGTTAAATGTGAAAATTCTGTTAGATACCTTGGTCTATAACTTGATAGAAAGCTCGTATTCAACGAGTTTATAGGTCAAACTTTAGATAAGGTTAGTAAGATCATCTGTTTATAAATTAATAAAGCGGAGATCGAAGCTGTCGCTTCAGAATAAAATAACTTTATTTAAAATAATCGTTTTACCCATTATGTTTTACGGGTCAGAAGTTTGGGGTTCTTGTGCGAGTACCCATAAAAATAAACTTCAAAAAGGTTATCTTCGACTATAAAAGTGTGGTTTCGACAACAGAAGCCTAATAATCGGTAAGCACATAACTCAACTCGTCTCCAATATTATCTGTCTAATGATTATTGGTAAAAAAAAAATTACGTTTCTTAGATTTAACTGCTTGTTTCTTTTTATGTGTTCTTTGTTTTCTTTTCAACTTCAGCGTCTTCTTTCACTATACATGCTTGAATAAGTTTCCATAAAATAGTTTAAATAAAAAAAAATACATATCTTAAAAAGACATTTTATCTTAATTTTTTGGGTTTCGGAGCTCAGTTCTGTAGATTTTGAGCACAGACAGAATTTAGTTTAAATCCACTTCAAATGGCACCTCAATTATCCTAAAAGTCCTGTTTATTCTAAAGAATAAACTTTTTTTGTGAAAATATAGATTATTTTGTTAATAAGAAATCAATATCGAAATTATACTTTCTTTTAATATCGTTATTTTTATCGATATAGATATTTTTCGAATATCCGACATCCCTACTTCCAAGACTAGTTCCCCAATTACTCATAGTTCTAAACTTATATGTACCATCTTTTAAGTGTTCTTTTGCCAATTGTCCTAAATTATTAAATAACATAAGCCGGGAGTCAAACCGAAACCCGAACCGGAATCGTTTACCGAAAAGAACCGATTAAAACTCAGATCCAGAACCGGAACCGATATGGTACATTTTTTGAGAACCGATATTTGAGGACATTTCTTGTGAAACTGTAACATTGTACCGTTCGGAATATTTTTCCTATTTCTGTTTTAATGCTTTAATCAGAGTTTTCCTCTTGTTATGATTTTTGTAATCTGGATCCCTAAATCTATCAGAAAACTCAATTTCCACGCTCTGGTATTGGGATGTAGTGTTTTTTAGACCCAAAAGTTATAAAATGCAATGTTTAAGTATCGAAAACTAAATTATCAATATTTTTGGAATATTATTAAAAACTATTGAAAATATTTATACAAAAATTTTTATCAATAAATTTAAATTGATTGTGGTCCAATTTCTCATCTAATTTGTAAATTGATGTGACTCACAGCGCTATTCTTCCCTTAGTCTTTCAGTTTTACCCATTTGATGGCACTATTTTCATATGTGTTAGACCTAAGCCATCCTTTGTGTTGCTGCACTTCTCATTAACATAAAAAGATTCCATATTCGCTGGCATAAACAATAAATTTGATGCACAGCAAGAGAACGCGGACATTCAAAATTGTTGCGGATGATTTATGTTAATGCCATAGAAACTGATTAATATTTTCGGTCACGTGCCGGCTATCCATATCCGTGTACTGTGGGCAAACACAGAGGGCGGCTGGAATTGCCTTGCGGAAGTGTTCTCACGTAACGCAACAGATGCCAAACAACCAAACTGCATCCAAGACATAAATAGTCGTCACTCTGACGGCATCTGGCAACCACCCAATGGAAAAGATTGCAAAATGGACTCTTTTCCAAATTTAAGCTAATCCCTGAAAACGGGCAGCAACTTGTAAATTGGCGTATTTTAATTAACCACATGAACTCATTCGCTTGAGCACACGGTTTCCATGGAAGTTTGCCTTGATTTATGTCCCTCGTCCCCCGCCAATTATGTGAACCTATGACAACGTCAAGAGGAAGACATGCCCAGCGCCTTTAGAAACTATTCAAAGTGTATGGCTTTTTATTGAGGTTAATGCATCCTTGGGCTAAACACAGGCCGACTGCTCGAGGTTGATATTAATTTTTAATTCGTTTCCATTCAACGAAGGCTCCAAACCTTTCCACCAAGCAAAATTCTTATCTGTTGCACACAGACCTGGAAGAAATTCAGAGGATGCTAATGAAGCGATGCGGATGCTTCTCATACTTTTGCATTTAGTTGTCTTAGCATAAATTTCAATAGAAGTTCAGGCGAGTGGTTAAGATTTTTCAGGAAGGAATTTATGCAGATTTTTCTGCTCAACTTTAAGCCTACTAATTAAAGTGGATCGATGGTCATACAATAAATAGAAGATTGTCACGTTTTTCTACGTACTTCAGTGCCAGGCAAAGGTTATCCCCCCCAGACATGCTCCTTTATTTTCTAAGGAAATTGAGCAATATTGTATTACTGCACTCACATGGGGGTAAATGACTTGTAAGTACTTGGGCAACATAAAGAAGGCTCTGCGTCCACTATGTGACCAAACAGGTCGTTTATTGAAAAATAAATTGAATTTGTTATAGCAAAAGAAAAAAAATCATATTCTTTTGGATGGGAAGGGAAATTTATTTATTTATTTTTCAAATACAAAAAAAAATCCACCTAAGCACAAAATCAATTTGTCGTACAGATATTTAATTTATGACCCACACCTTCCACCCTTACTTACCTTCCCCTACCCCCCCTAGACGCATTGTATTACAATCTGTTTGATGGTGACAACGTTTAGAGATGGTGACAACTTGCCACTGGAGTCATAAAATCAGGTTTCCTGGTCACTTTTTTTTATGACACTCAAGTTTGAGGGATGTTGTACAAATATGGGTGGGATTCTGGAGGGATGAAAAATGAACTTGGTATTTGGAATGCAATAAAATAACAATAGAAAATTTTATGGATCTATGGTTAATTGTTATATACAATAAGAAAAAAAGACAATTTTTTAAATTTTATAATCATTAAAATTAGAGCATCAAACCGTTTTGGAATCGAATCGCACTGGAGTATGCGAATTTTTTTTTAAGTCCAAACCGAAACTGAACTAAAGTATGATTATTTTAACTTCCCCAACCCGAACCTAATCCTCAGCACAAAGAAAATGTATTGGGATCGGTTATAACAAATAAATTAAGTTGTTTTTTTTTCAATATTTCTTATACCCAATGTAAAATCAAAATGATCGGATTGTGCTTTGCAGAAAAGATAGTACTTAGGCCTATGTTAATATGTTTGAAGTCATAAGGATCTACTTTGTTTTTGTTTTTTAGTTATACGAGTTTTTTCAAAAATATATTGAAATTTTGCCGAAGTTTTATATTAATTAGAAATTACCTTTCTTAATATTATTTCAAAACTTCTTAAATTTATTAAAAATATGTATTAATGCCAGGATTAACATGTTTTAGAAAATCAAAAAAAATTTCAGAAAATCGGCTTCCAAAAATTCTTTTTGCTTTCCATTCGATCGGATTTTCAAAGCTCTATAAATAGACTTTTGAACTTGGGTCGTATTGGTCTCAAATCTATTTGCTTAAATTAAAATGGTCTTGTTTGTATCGTCCATTGTCAAAATGAACCAACTGTTTCCGCCAGACTTTACGTTATTTTCGGCGATTAATGCCGAAACGATTACCGGTTCCGGTACCGGTTTTGGTACATACCGAAATGAGAATTTCGGTTAAAGGTTCTTATTTGGTGTTCAGTTTATTTCTGTTTTCGGTTCCAATACGCTACTCAGATTTTTATTTCGGTAAACCGGTAAAAAGTTTTTAAGTTCAAAAATAAAAATTATTTCAAATTTGTTTAAAAATTGTGTTCTAGGAATATTTCACTTAAAAAGGTTTTTTTATATATACAGATTTCTAAACATTTTTATTTTTGGACGATATAACTAAACACTTCTCCCCTACACTCAGAAAAAAACATTATAGAATAAAGGAATTCTCTACTCCTTTGTTGCCCAGACAAACTCGCCTCATGGCCATTTTTCATCTTCCACATTAAACTATCTGTCACGAAAACTTACAAATAACAGAGTAAATTGTAAGTTTATCTATCTAAACATAAAAAATCTTTCAAAAAAGCTGACAAATATTGCTTAATAATAATTGAAATAATCCGCCATAAAATCTGCAGTATCTCTGCCAAAAATATAGATCTTTAGCGATGGGTATAATTTCAGCTCAGCTCAATTAACCCTTAAAAACACATAAAAAATTAGAAACGATTCATTATATTAAATATTAAGCCCACGGACCTAAAATAGCCGATATTTTAAATAAAATTGATTAGACAAATTTATATGAAGCATTAATTCTTTAATAACTATTACTTCGAGAGGAAAAAATTAAAAATCAAAAATAATTTTATTCTCTGATTTTTATATAAAAGGGATTGATTTGTTCAGTCCCTGATTAAAACATACATTTTTTTTATTCCGTGGGAAACTGTGCCACCTATGGCAGGCGGTGAAGTTGATATACACCGATAGTCAGGCTGCTATTTAAGCTCTGTCGTCACGCGCCACCAATAGTAATCAAGTCCCCAGTACAGTGACTGCGCTGAACCAAATTTAGTAGCACTCCATTACTCTCGTCTCGGCATACCAGGGACAAGGGAGCAGACGAGTGTGCAAGGAACGGATCAGCGCAGCCAGCTACACTTTAATGAACGTACAAAAACCCATTCAGGATATACTGATAAATATACCAGAACCTTGTCTGGTCTAGAGGTGCGCGCGTGAGCGATTTTTCATTCACGTAACGCACGATTTACGAAATAAAAATCTTCACGCACACAAGTTTTTAAGCGTTTTGCGTTACGCACGATTCATGCACGATTAAAGGAGAGGTCACGAATGATCACGCACGACTAACCACCCCGAATTTTTGCGTAGAGAGACCATAATTCTATAATGGGTTTCATGGCCACACTGCGCCTTTTGTATGGAAGTGCGGCAAGCAGCGGATTCACGAAAACAAGCAAATCAGTTTAAGAATTAATATTATTAATCAAATATAATATTCTAGAAAAAATGTTCGTAAATATTGCATGTTCACGAGGTATATCATTAACACACACGAATCACGCACGGATCACTGATGCACCCGCACGAAAGGCTGTGTTTTCATACGATCACGTTGTCAAAACTTGACACGTTTAAATTCACGTCACGCGCGCACCTCTAGTCTAAACCTACTTAAAAGAAAAGAGCTACACATACAACAAGTTAGAAAGTCGGTCAATCCCGACTGTAAAATACTCCGTACCTGGCGTCACAAAAACTGTATAAGTGCTGCCTATTGCAATTGCGGTCAGTGCTGCCCAGCGTAATTGTTTGTTTGCTTATAACTCGGCTATCGTTCAATGGATCTGGAAACGTTATATGGTGGATCAATAAGTAATCAAGATAAAAATATAAGTCTAGATGGTTCGAGCAATCTATTTTAAAAATTTATGAAAGATTGAGGTGTTTTTTCAAATTGCGGGGGTGGCAGCTCCAATTTCGTTCATCTGATCGGAAAACGATGTATGGGGGCAAGATAAGTAATGATAAGAAGAATATCTGTCTAGAATATTTTTTCAAATTGCGGGGGTGGCAAATCTACCTGCGGGAAAATGGCGCAAAATTGTAAAAAAACATTTTCAGATTTTTTAGGTAGATTTTTCAATATTTTAAAAATACGTTGTTAATTTTTTGCGATGGTGTGCAAATGTGGATTCCAACTACCTAATATTCAACTTATTTACATGCTAAAACAAATGTGTTATTGAGGTTAAATCTAATTAAATCGAAGCACAAAGCAAGAATCATATTGAAAATTCCAATAAATTGTCTTCCCCTAAAAAACGATCTAGCGCCTGCATTGCGAGTATTTGGTTTTTGGAATTGTTTTTGAAGCGAAGCAATTGCACGTGCACTTAGCGACAATTGGCAAAACAATAACTTGGAGCTATCGGAGCTGTGTTGCTCCTGACTTGCCCACCGCTGCTTTATAGGGTCGAATATGCTTCCTTCTGTTCTATAACATGTGTATGCACAAACTTATCATTCCATTAGACCTTTGGTCCAGTGTATCCAAATATGATTTCTTTTCTTAAGCATTTTTGACTTACACTTTCCCCCCTTTCAGGTCTGATCGTCAATGGATTGATTAATGTTTCAATTTCAACCATTGAACGTCGATTTGGATTACGCTCACGTCAAATGGGTTTGGTGGCCAGTGGCTATGACTTGGCCTCGTTTGTCTGTCTGGTTCCTGTCACCTACTACGGCGGACGAAAAGGAGCCTCTAAGCCACGATTCATAGCCATTGGTTTGCTGGTCATGGGCCTGGGATCGTTGATATTTCTGCTACCAAATTTCCTAGTTGGAAACTATCGAGCCACCATAGCCGAAGCGAATGTTTGCGAACCCAGCAACCTAAACACAAATCAGACAATGGTAAATATTACAAGAAATAAATGTATTTACTCTCTCTTTTAATCTGATATCAATGCAGCACTCCTGCGCCCAGACTATGGAGCAGACGGGAGCAGGGGAGCGCGATAGTTTAAGTTGGACGGTTTGGTTATTCTTTGGAGCGCAACTTTTGCATGGAGCCGGAGCCTCGCCGCTTTTTACATTGGGCGTCACATATATCGATGAGAATGTCTCAAAGAAGATGTCATCTGTTTACTTGGGTAAGTTAGTCTCATTGATAAAATGAGCAAAAACTTTTGTCTTCAGGGGGGCAAAGTCTCACATGCATATTTATTTTTAGTAGCAAATACCAAATACTGTTTACTATTGACACCCCAACCCTTAGGCTAGGAAGGGGAGCGATTCTATGTGTGTAGTCTACGTCTTCCCTTGTTGACCCAATTTTAAAGAGCAAACGGCGCGACGCGGCGCATCGCATTCTAGCTGACTCAGGACCAAAAGGACGACGACAAACACCACAGAAATTTATTGCCTTTTAGTTAAGTTTATCGTGCTAACAAAAAGACGACAGGGAAATTATCAAACCCGTCCAGCTTCAGCTACAGCTTTCATGTCTGGCTTTGAAACAATTGAAATTCGCTTTTGGCAATTTCTTTTATTACACTCGTATGTATCTTGGGTGAGATCGAAGGTTGGAGGAGTTTTTGCCTTTGACCTTTTTTTGAAGGGAGTTTTGTCATGCAAATTAAGATGCAGTCAGTTGATAAGACAGAAGCTTAGACAAATATATATGTCTGGATGAATGGATGTAACTAGGAAGAATAACAATCTGACTTAGACGACGAATCATATTTCAGTTATAGAAAAGCAGAAACAACTTTAAAGACTTTTTAATTTTTCACGCTGGTTCTTCCAAATCCTTGAGCTTTACATTGGGTTTACAGTTGGTAATTCCCACTTTATATAATCACAATAATTATTTTCGATCCCTGATTCGAGTCCTCAAAAAGTTTTGCTAGTTTTCTAAGCCAATCACTATTTTTCCAGGCATTTACTATACCATGGCGACAGTGGGACCAGCTATTGGCTACGTATTGGGTGGACAATTGTTGCTCATTTATACCGATTGGATGACCGTGGATGCAGCTCAGTAAGTATCATATCAATTGCCCCACTCATCATCAGGTGGAATCAAACTGACTAATGCTGTGCCAAGGGGGCAGCAAGTCAGTGTCAGGGGGGGTGGCGGGGGTTAAGCTTATTTGTTACCCAGCAACCTGGTTGGTAAAAAGCCACAAAGCACAAGTACGAGTAAATATCTCCAGAGACTAATAAAACAACATTTCGTGCTGACAACGAGGAAATAAGGTGCGAATGGAACTCGTCGCATTTGTTTGATTCACATTTATGTGTGAGGGGAGCAGGAGGCCGGAGGCTGGAGCTGGAGTGATAATGGGAATGGGAGTGTGGCTAAACCGCATGGCTTATTGTCAAGGTGATGCCATAAGTCATAATGCAGAGGGAGTAAATTATGTGAAAATCATGAAAATTTTGTTTACGGTTGTTTTATATTTTTTGTGTGGTATTTTTAGCATGTTTATGAGCTTAAAAGAATTTTTTGTTTTTTGGTGGGAAAATAAATTTCTATTCAGTTAATTTATTATATTGCTGCATATATTTTATTAAGTAAACCAAGGGTGTAATTGAGGGTGAAAATGGCATTTTAGAGATATTTATAAGAATTGCTGAACAGATAGACTGCTCTTTTTGTTATGGTGTTTAGTTCTTTTAATGTTATGCAGTCTTTATAAATATTAAAGGTTATTGTTGTGATTGTTTCGAAATGGTTGACTTCACTTGTCAGGTTTCGTGTTTCTTTAGAAGGACACAGTATTCCGTCGTCAATCTTAAAGTTGGGTTGGTAAGTCATCTTTTGAAAGTGAAGTTCTGAAAGACAATTTTGGAACCTCAACAATATTCAAGCTTTGATGTCTATAAAAGCTTAGAGAGGAGTGATCGATGCTCTATTTTTCAAACGGGATTAAGGAAATAAAATAGATAAAGTTTTTAGACCGATCGTTTCTATGGCAGCTTTATGCTATTGTGATCCGATTTTGAAGCATATATATATGTGCCAGTGGAAATAGGCTATTAGATATAGTCATCCGATTCCGACAAATGACTATTTGTATTTAAAGACTTTTGGGAAAGTTTGGTCAAGATTGCTTTAAAACTGAGGAGGGAGATGACGTTTTGTTTTGTTTATTTGTTTAGAAAGGTTAACAATATTCTGTCAACGCTGTATAGAGAACATAATATAATAAAATAATAATAATATCCTAATCTGTTTCACCATCCAGATTAGGGGAGTTTTTTATAGATATGCCCCGGCTCACATCAAATGAATGGTGAAGACAGATTCAGGAGTGTGACGAGGATAAAAACAATAAAATATTATACGTATTATTATCTAGGGAACATGTAGTTGACAGCAAGTGGTACAGGTTATTATAATTAGCACATACAACGCGAATCGGATCATGCAAGGCGAAATTCGTCATGCAAGTGCTCAGTGCTAAAGTGCAAGTCAATTAGCCGAAGCCTGTCAGTATAGGATGGTAGGCGACGCATAGGATCCCAGTTTAAGCCGCGCAATGCAAACAGAAGAAACTGTTTTTGAACACTTTCTATAAGTTCCTGATACCTGTCGTACTGAGGAGACCAAACGCATGAGCAATATTCAAGAATTGGGCGAACAAGGGAAGAGTACAAAAGTTTAGTGATATATGGATCATCAAATTCTTTAGACCAACGTTTAATAAAAGCTAAAACACCCTTAGATTTATTAACAATAATTCCAATATGGTCATTGAAGCAAAGTTTATGGTCGAATAGAACACCTAGGTCAGTCATGGTTTGGATGCGTTCAAGGCTGTTTTGATCAATATTATAATTGAACAAAAGAGGGCTTCTGCGGTAGAAAGTCATCAACTTGCACTTTGAATGGTTAAGGTACAGCAAATTTTTAAGGCACCAAGATTGCAGGCAGGCCAGATCTTTCTGCAACAGATAATGCGACTCTGGACTGCTGTACGATAGACAGATTTTTACATCATCCGCGTACATTAAAACGTGGGAATCAGTAATAATTTGGGGAAGGTCATTTATAAACAGACCAAAGAGCAATGGGCCAAGATGACTCCCCTGAGGAACACCCGAAGTTACGTTTACTACTTTGGATGGAATAGAATTAAACAGGACTCTCTGAGTCCGATCCGACAAATACGTATGAATCCACTTGAGCAGTAGGTCAGGGAAACCTATTAGTGACAATTTTTCCAAGAGCAGAAGATGATTTACAGAATCAAACGCTCTCTGAAGTCTGTAAAAATTACATCTGTTTGCTGCTTTTCTAAAAAGCCGCGGCGAATAATAGATGTAAACTCAAGGAGGTTGGTTGATGTGGAACGACGCTTCATGAAACCATGTTGAGTCGGAGAAATTATGGACCTGCAGGAGTGCTGCAACTGAGTTGTAATGAGTTGTTCCAAAAGCTTAGGGATTGCACATAGTTTTGCAATGCCACGATAGTTTTCAATATTAGACCTAATACCTTTTTTGTGGAGGGGTATTATGTAAGATTCCTTCCAGATAGTAGGAAGATAAGAATTGTTAAGAGATAGTTGAAATAGTTTCGCCAATGGTTTGCATAAAGCACTGGCGCAATACTTTAGGACGCAACCAGGAATATTGTCAGGACCAGATGAAAAAGACGGTTTAATAGATTTAAGATTTTGGTAAACGTCGCTTTCCTGAATAACAGGCATAAAAATACCGCTAGTATGGAAAATAGTGAATGGATAAGAGGAAGATGAAGTATAAGGAGAGGATGTATAGGTGGATTGAAAAAAGTCAGCAAATAAATGGGCAATATCTCCATTATTAGAGGCAGTGACGTTTTTAAGATAAAGGGAAGAGGGGAAAACAGAAGATTTACGTTTAGAATTAACAAAAGAGTAGAAAAGTTTGGGGTTTTCGCGAAAATCATTTTTACAGCGATTTAAGTAATTATTATAGCACTCTGTGTTGAGATGAAAGAATTGAGATTTTGCTGCAACGTATTTGGCAAAATCAACTTGGAAGCTGGTTCTCTTATATTTTTTATAAAGTTTGGATTTCCTGTTTTTAAGATACGAAAGTCTGCGAGAGAACCAAGGCGGCCTATTAAGAGTATTCGATTCTGGAATCTTAGGAACAGATATATCAAGCGCCGCATTTAACATGTCATAGAATGAATTTACGGCATCATCAGGCGAAGTAGCAGAATCGAGAATAGACCAATCAGTTTGACCAAGTATGCGGTTAAGATGCGCAAAGTTGGCTTTACGAAAGCATCGAATTAACCTAGGCTCAATTGGTGACACTGTTGTAGTAGGAACCATAATCTCAAGGAGTAACTCAAGTGTAGGATGATGAATATATTCAGGTGTAGAAAGGGAGTCAATTTTACTGACTAATGGATTAGAAAAATCTGAAACAAATATTAAATCCAATAGTCTTCCATTGCGATTACAGATGGCGTTTACTTGACCCAGCGAGAGTTCAATTACACCGTCCACAAAGTCATGTTGACATGTGGGTGTCAAAACATTTGAACTATCCAAAGGTATCCAGGAAATTGTAGGTAGATTAAAATCGCCCAAAACTATTAAATGATCCTTATCGGTGACCATAGTAGATATAAGCTGAATTGCTGATAGGTGCAACATATATATGCTTATATCGGAGTGAGGAGGAATATAAGAGCATGTAATATAAATGCAACAATTGGACATGTTAATACGAACCGAAAGGAATTCAAGAGCATTGACATTGTCATAAGAAATGAATTGTGAGGGTAGGTCAGCTTTAACAGCAATAAGTACACCGCCACCTAAACGATTCAGGCGATCACGACGGTATACTATATAGTTGTTTGCAAAGAGTTCGCAGTCAGATACGGATGAGTTAAGCCACTCAATAACGTGACTTTCGAAAGAGGCACTATTTGTTTAGAACATACTTAGTTTGCCTAAAAGGCTGTTCACGTTTTGATAGTGAACAGAGAAGGATGAACTCAGTTTTTTGAAGTTTTACTTGCGGAAGAGTTTTCCGCAACAAGGTTCGAGCTATTTTCTTTTCTTATATACTCATGAACGACGGTATGCTCAGGCCAAATAGTGGGATCAAGAGCCTTACATAAAAGTGACTCAGAAAGAGAAATTGTAAATGAAGATATGGGTCTCTTCTTATTAAATTTAAACTTTCTGATTTTAAGCTCAGCATTTGGCGCATTCAATTCACGGCGTAGGTGAATTCTAACGTCATTTTCTGTAGCATTAGGCATTAATCGGGATACAAATAAGGTTTTCATTGGAGCAACGCCAACAAGTGGAAGTGTCTTCCTGGGCGCAACAGCAGTCAACGGCGGTCGCGATGTCCCAGGCTGAGTAGATATTTGACGCCGCGATACACCAGATTGTGAGGCGTTAATAGCAGCGTCAGCAATTGGGATGACTGTGGTAGGATCAGCATGTGAGTGAGCGGCATCAGTAATAGATTCAACCCCAGTAGCACCTCCGATTGCCAAAGCGGAAGGAGCCACAATAGGATCAGTAGGATCATGTACGGAAGAAGAGCTGCAAGCCGCAATTGATGTAAGGGCATCAGCCTGCGCAGCAGTGGTTTCACTATTTACAAGCAGCGCAGCAGGAGGAGCAGGTAAATTGGGCGTAGTGGTTTCACTGTTCACAAGTAGAACAACAGGAGGGGCAGGTAAGGTGGGCGTACCAGTAGGCGAAAAGAAAGGCTCTGGCTCTGGCTCTGGTTCTGGAATAGATAACAGATTAATAGGCGGGCCACACTTCTTCCTTTTTGTAGGGGAATCACTCATTTGAAGAATTTTTAGGCTCTTAAAATGCGACTCCATAGCTAGGAACCTTCCATGAAGATCCCGAAATCCAGCACAAACAGACTCAAATTCCAAGTGAGTCTGCCGCATGAATAGCCGCATGTCAGCTTCAATGTGTCGGCAGTCCCAGCAGGTCCAGTTGAGGCCATTTCGTTCCTTCATGAGGTCAACCACTCGTCCACCAGTGGCTCCAAAGTTTGCACAGGTGGTATGAACAGAAGGACAGACAGACATGGCTATATCAACTCAGCTCGTCATGCTGATCAAAAATATATATACTTTATGGGGTCCGGGATGCTTCCTTGCCAAAAGCAAAAACAACTTCACATTACAAAATCCAATACTGATGAAAATCACTTCTAAACTATTTCAGAAGTATTTCGATACCTGATTTCCCCTAACTTAAAATGAACATTTTCGAATTGACACAAGAATTCTGGGATGGTTTCAGAAACTTCAATCCGATTACATTTTTTTAAGCTCCTATTTAACTCTCCATTTTTTTTCTGTGTACATAACTTGTTTTCTTCTATTTCTCCATGTCTGTGGCTGCTCACACAACATTAACGTTGTTAGCCAGAGCGACGCAGCTTAGAGTTTGTTGCCAAGTGATTAAAAAAACAAGTAAGAAAGTCGGTCAAGCCCGACTGTAATATACTCTTTACCTCTTTGTATGTAACTGATAACTGAGACCGGCGCAGTCCCATTAGATCCTGCCGTCAAGCAAGGCCCAATTGGGAAATTACCAGTTAGCTATTGCCCTCTCGCTCTCTCTTTCTCGTAAGTTCTACCAATCGCTGTGGTATTGTTGTTGTCGTTGGTTTTCATTTTCTTTTACGTATAGCTCTAATATCGTTCATCTGAACGAAAACTGATGTATGGCGGGTCGATTCATAATAAGTAGTAGAATGTATGTCTAAAATGTTCGAACTATCTATCTTGAAAATTGTGGGAGTTATTACGTTTTTTTTATTTGCGGGAGAGGCAGGGGGCGTGGCAAAAATTAAAAATAAACTTCAAACCTCTAGCTCTTACCATCTCTGAGATCTCTTCGTTCATACGGACAGACAGACGGACAGACAGGCAGACGGATAGACGGACATGGCTATATCGACTCGGCTGTTGATGCTGATCAATAATATATATAGTTTATAAGGTCGGAGATGCTTCCTTCAGGCTGTTACATACATTTGCACAAACCCAATATACTCTGTGTACCTTCGGTACATAGTATAATTATATGCTTTATTTGTATTGGAGTCTGCTCTTTCATATGCTTTCAGTGGGCACCCCTGGCTTAGAAAATTTCATTCTGATGGTACAATAATGCGCCACCTTACACTTTGGAGAGAATTTAAATTATATCGTTCCATAGCCAGCGAATTCGTCTGATTTAGCACTGTATGACTTCTGGCTATTTCCCTAAGTCAAAACATCGCTTCGGGTGCACTGTTTTGAAGGCTTTACTAGAAGGTGACTTTTTGGAATTGAAAATAAGGAAAATCCGTTGTCTTATGTGTTTTGTGTTAATGGAAATTGAAATATTGTTCTTACTTTTTGAATATAAAAGCTTAGTGAATAGACCACAATAATTAACTACATTCACCTTGAGCCGGCTTTAAATGTATTTTATGAATTGGTAAAGAAAGTGAAGCTGAAATACAAATTAATGTAAGTAATCGTTCTTGAAAGCAAGTCCTTAGAACCGGTTTGATTCAGGTTTGTTACGTCACGAACCGATCTAAGGTTTAAACCAAAACCTTGGGTTCGATGCTTCAAAAAACAGAACCGCGAAACGAAGCTTTAATTTTACGGCAGACCAAACCTTATTTAAAACGTTCAGAGGGTTACAAGCCTATTGTTTGAAAGTAATATTTTTCTTCCCCTAGTTTCATATTATATTTCCTATAAACTATATTTTTAAAGATTTTTATCAAAGATCCTAGGGTTTATTATATTTTGATAATTTAAAATTATTAAATTAAAATTAATTACATGTTACCCCATTTTTCTAATCTTTTTCAGACTCAGTTTGACCAGCGAGAGTAAAGTTTGGATTGGAGCCTGGTGGATGGGATTCATTTTCGCTGCTTTCATCTGTCTTCTCATAGCCATACCCATTTTTGGCTATCCCAAATCGTTACCTGGTGCAGAAACACTACAATTGGCAAAAATATCCGAGGCTCATACAACCACTAGCGTTAAGACTGAATCGCACAATTTACGACTTCTGGGAGATTTGCCTCAGGCGGTTTTGGCTCTCTTCAAGAATCCCACCTTTTTCTTTTTGAATTTAGCTGGTGCCACTGAGGGTTTGGTTATAGCTGGATTTGCTGCCTTTCTGCCCAAACAAATTGAGAATCAATTTGGCATTTCACCCATGTTCTCGGCTCTGGTAATGGGTGTGATCACAGTACCCGCTGGTGGGGGTGGCACCTTTTTGGGTGGCTATCTGGTGAAGAAATGGAATTTGGCCTGCAGTGGCATCATTAAAATGTGTCTATTGGCTTCGGTGGTGGCCAGTGTATTCACTTTTTGCTTTCTGGTTTCGTGTCCTAATCCCAAATTTGCGGGCGTAACCGTAAATGTAAATGAGGAAATGAAAGGTTTGGAGACCAATTGTAATGCAAATTGTGGCTGTAGTCGCTCGAATTATGATCCCATTTGCGGTCTTGATGGTATCATGTACTACAGTCCCTGCTATGCGGGCTGTGAATCGGAGGAGCATGTGGATACAGTGAAACGTTATCACAATTGCAGTTGCATTGAGAGGGGTGTGAGAGACTTTACCGATCTGCCCGATGCCACCAATTTGATGTGCGAGTCAACCTGCCAGAGCTTGCCCTTATTTGTGGGTCTGTGTTTCATTTTGATGATCTTCACATTTGTGGCCACCATGCCAGCTTTGTCGGCTACTTTGAGGTAAGTTCGTTTTGTGATTGATAATGTTTATATTAAAGAGAATTAAAGCAGAGATACAAACCAGTTCTGAACAGAACCAGAACAAAATTTTTCGTCCAATCGTCAACGTTGATAAAACCTGAATTAATGGTTACTTACCTGAGTCAAAAAATCAGACAAAGCAATGGACTTTCCCGAAAGAATTTGATTTAAAGAAGGCAATGACGAATAGTTAAAAATAAAAGTGTTACCGTTTCAATTGATGCTTGCAACTTTTATTGTGCATTTGACACTTGGTCTCTCCATGCAATTTCTGTTTGCTTGATCGCCACGCAAAAATTTGGATTGGTTTTTTGTGCAGCGCTCACACACACCTTCAAGCAAACGTTGTCTGTCTCACTCTGGCGCATTTAGCAAAAACTTTAAACTCACATATTTTAGTCACCGCCACACCATGTATAAATTCATCATGCACGCAATGCTCGTTAGCACGAGCAAGCCTTCTGCGCGCACGAGTAATAAAATTTCAAGCTCATTTAAGCTGTTGAGCAATATAAGCGATTTAGCTGAGTCACGAACCAATGCTTTGTTTCTTCTCCTTCTTCGAAGCCTCTTCCAAAATTCAAAAGCAACAACAACTTAAAAAATATTCCATTCCACGTTCCATAGATGCGTTCAGGACGAGCAGCGTTCATTTGCCCTGGGTCTGCAATGGATTAAGGTGCGTCTGTTGGGCACCATTCCAGCTCCCTTGATCTTTGGTGCTTTAATTGATGAATCCTGCATATTGTGGCATGAATCTTGTGATGAACAACAAGGAGGAGCTTGTCTGGTATACGATAATTTCTACATAAGTCGGTAAGTTTATCGAATTTTAATTTTTCAACTGTCTTATTAAAATTAATTTGAATTTTTCTAGTTACATGTGGCTCTTGGCTTTGATATGTAAACTGGGTTCAGTATGCTTCTTTCTGTGTGCCTGGTGGTTCTATCAGCCTCCCAATAAAATCTCATCCGATACCGAGAATAAGGAAAATATTGAGATCTAATTACAAGATTTTGGAAAATTTACACTGCCTACTTTTAACATAACTTTTGTAATATAAACGAACTTAAAATAAGATTTTGTAACTTTTCATATTTACTATAGTAAGTCAATTAGGTCTCAGTATTATATCAAATTTTAAAGGCTCATCATTGTAGTATTCTCGAAATAAAAACTTCAATTTTATACCCAAGATTATTTGTAACAAGGTTTTCGAAACATTTGATCCCACTCCATAAAGCTGTTGGTTAACACTAAAATATTGGAAAACAAAAATAAATATATCAAGTATTTTAAAATGTTTAAATTAAGTACTTACTCCAACGATTGCCCTCAATAGTGGGACACACTCCATGTTGTGTTAAAAGGTTAGGTTGACCATCGTTATGTAAATTATACCAGAACAAAGCTGAACCCTTTTTCGGCTGTATGGTAAGATTAGCTAATGGAAAGATGGTGGCGCCACCTAGCGGCACATCGGTTAGCTGCAGAAGGTTGAGAACAGTTAGAAGGCCTCAAATCTTTAAGACGGCTTTTCAAAAGCCTTCAGCTTTCAGAGCTTTTCAAAAGTGTTTCTATTCATATGAAGAAAAGTGTCGAAATAATTTTTTAAGTCATCCGGAAAGAGGCCTATAGACAGAAATAATTTGCTTTTGATATACTCACATAAAACACAAATGTGGCCAGTCGATCGCCTGTCTCGTTCAATTCCTGAGCAATTCAATTAATTAAGTAAGTTTTAACCTGTTTATTCCAGCTTATAACACTTACCGGACTCCTTGTGATATCCCTATAATCGGAATGTTCTTGAAAATAGCTACCCAGACCATAGTTTCCAGCGGCCATATCCGTAGCATTCACCATTTCTAGACCCGTAAGATCCTTCAAACGTTGGATCAAAGTCTGAAACAATTTATTTCCGTTTGCTTTGACTACATTCACCTGCATTATGCGATAGATCTGATTTGGTGTGGTAAAATTATCCGTAAAAGCTTCTATCATATCGGCTCTCGTGGTATTTGTTAAGATGGATATTTCACTGTCATAGATTACATCGTGATATAACCAGATAAGTGGATCCCGACTTATCTCTTCCATTTTCAGGGGAGCCAATTGCAAAAATGGAGTTGTTGTAAAATTGTAGCGACAAAATAAATGTTTATTTGTAGCAGTTTTAAGCTGACCCCTACAACCCAGCTCCATGGTAGTAGGTAGAGATTTGGGCTTGAGATTTAAAAGAGGTATTTCTGGGTTTAGTGTTAATTCACTTAAATAATCCTGCACTTTGTCGACCATGCCTGAAATTTTGTAAGGCAAACATTACAAATATTTTTAACTGGAAAACTATGCGAAGTCTTACAAATTTTAGACCCAAGTGAGAGCTAATATTTATAATAAAGTTCAAACAAGATGTTCAACTTATTTCGAATACGAGAAATCAATAAAGACTGAATAAATGATGAGCCAGGACCGTTCATCGTTAATATTCAATTAATATTGTACATTAGATTTCGAGAATATAACTTCAATTCAATCCAACTCGAAAGTTGAAGTTCAAAATATAAACTTATGTTCAAAAAAAGAACAATAGTTTAAAACGAGAAGGCAAAGCTAACTTCGACTGTGGCGAAGTTTTAATACACTTGAAAAAGATTACTCCAACTGATTTAACCGGTAAAATATATATAGGATATAGATATTTTAAATTTTTAAATCATTAATAAAAAAAACTTTTCTTAGTAAAACACATTTTTCGTCTGATCGGTTCTATGGCAGCTATATGCTATAGTTATCCGATTTTGATAAATTTTTCCATAAATGTGTGGAAGCATATAAAACTAACACATACCAAGATTGGTGACGCTACGATGGAAAACAAAAAAGTTTTTCTCACTAGATCTAGTTTTTTGACCGACCGTTTCTATGGCAGCTATATGATATAGCCATCCGATTTTGATAAATTTTCCAAGAAACGTGTAGAAGTATATGAAACTAACATATACCAAGATTAGTGACGCTACGATGGAAAACAAAAAAGTTTTTCTCACTAGAACTAGTATTTTGATCGACCGTTTCTATGGCAGCTATAAGATATAGCCATCCGATCCGGACGGTTCCGACATATTAGTTGCGTGCAGTAAAAAGAAGACTCTGTGCAAAATTTCAGCTGGATATCTTTAAAACAGAGGGACTAGTTTGAGTAGACACAGACAGACGGACAGACGGACGGAAGGACAGACGGACAGAGGGACGGACAGACAGACGGAAGAATATATATAGTTTATGTGGTCGGAAATGAATATTTCTATACGCTACAAACTTCTGGGTAAAATTAATATACACTTTTCAAGTGTATAAAAACTTAACTACAGTTTAACTATAGATCTTGGGTGTACCTAAATTAAGTATGAAACATTATTAAGTCCAAAAACGACCGTTAATAATATTTAAATGAGAACAAACGTTCTTATATTATAAAAAACGAATTCTTAATTCAAGTTAAAAATTTCTTAGATTAAGTACGAAATAATCTTTAAATGCCAAACCAAAAAAATATGCAATGGAAAATATTTTAATATTAATCTGCCCTTAAAATTCAATCTGGTTCCAAGAATTTGCTTATGGAGGAATGGTAGTTTTCTTGCCTACATTTATACCTTCTTGGACTTCAATTAGATTAAAGCAATAAGATCTTTGTAGCCATATTAGACTAAATACAGAGATATCGTTACAAGCACAAATTGAAAACAGCTTGAGAATTTTATGAAACAAGAAGAATGTTTTGGGGGAATAATATAGAATTTATTAAACTTCATGGAAAAGCATTTTGTTCTTATTTTAAAAACGAAAATTCTTGGTTTAAGAGTAACGACCTAAAATTATGATCAAAAAGATTTTATTATTGTTCAAAATTAACTTAATATATCTCGGAATGGTCTAGAATTAAGTTTTTCGGGATTGAAAATATCGTACGTGATATAAGAACTTTGTACTTGAATCAAGTATATTCGTAGTTACCCCACTATTGACACCGTTCATACTTGATTCAAGTACAAAGTTGACAGTGAGAACTAGTTCATTAGTGCATTTTAATGACAAGTTAATTTGAAATAGTTCAAGAAATTCGGCACAGCTCTATTGTATAAGCATGTTTTTGGCGGCCAACTACAGTTTTTAAATAAAACCGATTTGTTTTAACACTAAGAATGTGCAGACTTAAAATTAGAACCACATATTCTTGTTTTAAATCCTTAAAAATTAGATTTGTCTTTAAAAAAAGATTCAGTCTTTAATAAGGAAGAAAGAAAAAAGGAAGGAAGTTTAAAGAAAGAAGGAAGGAAGACAGAAGTAACCAGAAACAAAGGAGGAGCTACGGAAGCAGGATGAATGAAAGAAGAAAGGGAGGTAGCAGAAATGAAGAAGTTCAGATTTATCTTTAAAATAAGGAGGAAACATTTAGAAGAATTGCAAAGCAAAAAGTAAGAAAATACCCTCACAAAAAAACGGCTGCCAGCGTTCTAGAACAAACGGGTTAGAATATATACCGTTTTGTACTTAAAATTTTAAGTACGATTCGATCTTGTGTGTACTTAAACTAAGTACGAATCAGTCTCAATTTTCAAAGTGTTCCCGAAATGAGAACATAATTCTTAAATCAAGTACGAAATACTTAAATCAAGAACTTGAACTAGAACGAACTGGATTGAATTTATACCGTTTTTCACTTATAGTTTCAAGTTTCATTCGTGCTTGGGTGTACTTGAACCAAATGCGAATCAGTCTAAAGTTTCAAATTTGCTCGAATTGTTTCTGAAATGAGAACGAAATTCTTAAATAAAGTACGAAATACCTAAATCAAGAAATTTTGTACTCAAACGTTCTAGAACGAACTGGATTGAATTTATACCATTTTTCACCTATACTTTCAAGTTTCATTACTTTTTGGGTGTACATAAACTAAGTACGAATCATTCTTAAGCCTAAATTGTTTCTAAATTGAGAACAAAATTCTTTAATCAAGTACGAAAACTTAAATCAAGAATTTTTTGTTATCTTCTTAAGTACGCAAATTCTAGCATAAGAATGAATTGGGATTGGCTTAAGACCATTCGTTCTTAAAATAAATTTTAAACAACCTTGGACTAGCCCAAAATGTACTTAATGTATACCGAGACGGTCTAAAATCAAGTACTTCGGTATTGAAAAAATTGTACTTGAATCTAGTATTTTGTACTTGTATCAAGTATTTTCGTACTTGATTTAAGTACAAAGTTCTTGGCTTTTTTTCTGAATGAAGTTTCTTCTTCCATGACCTTTCATATATAAGAGCTCACCTTCCTTTATCCGACTGATGAGAAACATTTTGCGTATTTCCTCTAAATCTTCATGGCATAATTTCCAAATCTCTGCACTCTTTGACTCTTCAAGTTTGTGTAGTGCCAGTCGATACCATTGAGCGGCTCTGGTATATTTTGTTTTGTTGTACAAGTAATCGGCTAAGATAAGACAATCGGCTGTAGACATGTGATTCCTAGAAAAGTCCTCATAATATCACTGAACAAACGGTAAAAGACTATACTTACTGAAATTGCCTTCCCGCAATTAAACCCTTAGCCATATCGGAAGCTTTTAGATCGTAGAAATGTTCTATGCGATCCAAACCTTTTAGGGCTTCAAGCATATCCTCAGCGGTGGGAATTTTTTCTACCAGTTGGTCCATTTCCAGAAGCTCAGCTATAAGCGTATATAATTTTTTAAATATAACAAACTATTAGCTAAGACATTTCACCTTGAGAATGTGACTCATCTTTGATATAGTTCAGCCATTTGGGCCATTCTTCATGGCCACGTCGTACTAGACTGAAGGAAACCGAAGCATTTCCCACATATTGCTGACGTGCCTCTTTAGTAACCAGATTTGGATGTTTTATAGAACGAATATAACTAAAAAGCAATTAATTATTTGATTGAGTAATAATATGACCATTTTAGCCTACGTATTTAGAGTGTTGACTTTATGTTGCAGCATTTTTAGGTAATCAGTTAAAAGTTCAAGATATGAATTCTCAAGTTGCCTCAATTCACTTAAAGCCCGTATAGATGTGGCATAGATAACCTTCCCATTTTCATTTTTTGTATTATACAATGTCAAATTGAATAGAATCAGCAGAAGTATATAAATAAAATCAAACAATCGTGGCAACTTCATTTTAAAGATTTTGAAATTAAAAAGCAACTGCATTGTTTTACAACAATAAAAGAAAAATCTTACGCTTGGATTATCTAATTTTGTATGGTTTGATTATTGTAACCTCTGATCTTTAGTTCCAGATTTGGCTACAAAAAAAGAAATAGGAATTTTGTGATTTTTCTTTTCACAATTATAAAGAGAAAGCATACCATAAACTGTATTTAATTTGATTGGGTTTCATTAGACAAGAAATTGTTTTGAATTTTATGGTTTATTTTAATTGAAATTATCTAATTTCTGCCAGTTACACCACAAAAAAAAAACTCTATAATTCGCTAGTCATAATAACCATTTTCAGTCAAAAAAAAAATTTTAAAAAACGACAGTTTTTTAGAATGTAAATATTTTTATTTCTCAAATACATTAGAATGCAAAATTTTTCAGTTTTATTTTCCCTTGATGTCCTTGAAAAACCATTGCTGAGTTAACAAAGAATAGACTCGCGAACACGTATACAATGAAATTCATTTTGAAAACTTGGATGATTTAAATAGAACTGGGTGACCTTTAAATGATTTAATTTAAATGGTTCATTTAAATTTAATAAATGGAATTCAAGCGTTAAAAAATCAGTAAATCTTTCATTTAATCAATTATACAGGTCAATACCAGCTTTTTTAGTGTATTTGGGGACACTGAGTTCCAATCCCCTGGGTCCCTCAGATCCTCAGTCAGGTCAGAAATATTTTATAATTTTTGGAAAGTAACTAGATGAATTTATAATTACTAAATATTCAAAATTCCATGTGATTTCCTATTGACAAAAAATCTTTTCAGGTTCGGGATTTTGGATTTTCGAGAATATTAACTAATGTGAACTAGAGAAAAGCGCGGAGATCCCGCTAAAGCCCCTTCAAAAACTGTGAGACTCCTAAAAATCCAGCCTGGCCTGAATTTTTATTTCAAAATTTTAAACTTTATTTAATATTATATAAATATACAATTATAATTTTCAGTATATTTTTTGCGTTTTCATCTATACTAAACATGGTCACTCATTTTTCAAGCGCCTTAAATAAAATTTTATTTCGTACTTTGGTATTTTTATCAGGAAATAATACCGCAACCGTTTATCGAAATAAACCGTTTATATCCAGATATCGGTATCGAAACCGGAAGCGATATTACGAATTTTTTGAGTACCTAAAACCGTTAACCGGTATTAAAAACCGAAGCCATACCGCAACGCTAATACCGGTACTGTTTCGGGTTTATTATTAATTCTATTGATTTATGATTATTTCAAATATTTATGTATTTCAACTGGTAAAATAGCAAAAGAAAAAGACCTTACATTTTAGAAATGCGACCTTAAAGAATAACCAGAATTAAATTCTATTTTTAAGATATAAAGTGATTTTTTAAGCGTAGTTTTTTTTTTTAATTAAATAAAACAATCAATTTGCATCATATATTCAAAATTTTTATTGGAATCGATAAATTGGACGAAGATACCTTCATGTAATTGTTGTTCGCGGCTCCGTTAGGACGCCATTGCCAACCAGTACTGCCAACCTGAAAAACTTAACTCTTAAAAAATCGCCCTTTAAAAATTAAAAAATCTTGAAAAAAATGCTAAGCCATTTATTTTTTAAGTTAAAAAAGGGGAAATTAATGATTTTATCAATGAAAATTGTTTAATTTGCCAACGCTCTTTTTTTTTGGGTGCAAGACAAGAAATTGTTTTGAATAAATGGTTCGTTAAATTTTAAATTATCACATTAGTGTCAGTTACATAACAAAGACCTCCCGGAAGCAGCATTTATTATAACACTATTCCCTCTAACAAATCAACAATCGTAAGTATTTTAAAATGTATATATTTTAAAACCCTTGCAGAGGGTACATTAAAATTGTGCTGCCATAGAAAAGATCGGTCAATAACTAGTTTTAGTCAGAAAACTTTTTTGTTTCCCATCGTATCATCACAATACTTGGTATTCATTAGTTTTGATCAATATCGGATAACAAAAACATAAGGCTACCATAAGAACGACCGGATGAAAATCGAATTTCAGTGTAAAAAACTTTTTTGTTATCAAAGGTAGCGTGTTTATACTTGTTATTCGTAAATATTATTTGCTTTAACACAATTTTGATAGGTTTGATTAAATCGGATAAATATATCGTATAGCTCCCATACCATAATCGGCTTATGGCTTGGTCAGCCAAATGGTTACGGAAAGTGGCGCAATCTGTTGGTCAGCTTGGGACAGGTTGTAAGCGAAATTTAATTTTTCTAAAAAAATCAGGAAATCCAATTCTTATATAAAATGAAAAAAGCTGAAAGGGTATTTTAACATCAGCGGAGGCGATGCTGGCCTTCTATTTTTATTTTTCAATCATATTAGAATGGAAAATGTTTGGATTTATTTTCCCAATCCAAATGAATAACGTCCTCCCTGAAATGCCATTGCTGAGTTAACAAAGAGTAGACCCAAGACCACGTATACAATGAAGTTCATTTTGAAAACTTGGATGAAATGAATAAAACTGGGCGGCTTTTATAAAATTTAATTTGAATGGTTTAATTAAATTTTATACATGCAATTTGAGCGTTAAAATTAATTACAATCTTCCATCAAATCATTTATTGTTGCATGCTTTGATTTTTGCTGAAGCGTTACTAGCTATTTACTAAAGTTGTGTCGAATTTCTTGAACTAGTTCAAATGAACTAGTCATTAAAATGAACTTGGTCTATAGTTCATTATACACTTGAAAAGTGTTTATTAATTTTGCCCAGAAGTTTGTAACGCATAGAAATATTCATTTCCGACCCCATAAACTATATATATTCTTGATCAGGACGACGAGCCGAGTTCATTTCCGCTTGTCCGTCCGTCCGTCTGGCTGTCTGTCCGTCTGTCTGTCTGTTTCTACGCGAACTAGTCTCTCAGTTTTAAAGCTATCGAGCTGAAATTTTGTACAGTCTCCTTTTTGCTGCACGCAACTAATATGTCGGAACCGGCCGGATCGGATGACTATATCTTATAGCTGCCATAGGAACGATCGGTCGGAAAATAAGTCTTAGTGAGAAAAACTTTTTTATTTTCTATTGTATCGTCACCAATCTTGGTATATATTAGTTTTAGATGATTTTACATATTTGTGGAAAAATTGATCAAAATCGGATGAATATAGCATATAGCTGCCATATAAACGGTCGGTCAAAAAACTAGTTCTAGTGGGAAAAACTTTTTTGTTTTCCATCGTAGCGTCACCAATCATGGTATATATTAGTTTTCTATGCGTTAACACAATTCTGGAAGATTTTATCAAAATCGGAGGACTATAGCATATAGCTGCCATAGGATCGGTCGAATAATGTGCTTTACTAAGAAAAGTTTTGTTTTATGGTATCAAATTTTTTGTTATCAATGATTTAAAAATTTAAAATATCTGATAACTATATCCTCTATAAATTTTACCGGTTAAATCAGCTGGAGTAAAGTTTTTCAAGTGTTTTAAAACTTCGGCACAGTCGAAGTTAGCTTTGCCTTCTCGTTTTTTTTAACTTTAGTTAATTTTATGAAAAGTGAAAGCGAAAGTGAGTAGTGGGTTCAGCTCACGAATTTTGTATGTTCACCATCTCCAATTTTTGCTGTCGAAAATGAACTATAGCTTAAAGTATATTCAAAAATGAAAAGTTAAACGAAAAATTAACTAGGTCATTAAAAAAAACTAGATTCTCCATCACGGCGTCGCACGGTTCCTTAAAATTTTGTAGATATTTTTTAACAATAATGTAATAAAAATTTCGAAACCCTTATGAGAGAGTTTATTATAAAGTTTCAATATCTGAACCAAATTTGAATTGGTAAATTGTCTTACTCCATATTACCAACCTTCACGATAAATTTCGAGTTCATAGCTTAAGTAATTTTATGAAAAATTGGCTCTGAACCACTTTAAAACTTTTTTCGGATCCAGTCTTGTATCAGAAAAAAACATCAAAAAATCTATATATTTATACCCTTGCAGAGGGTATATTAAAATTGTCACGATGTTTGTAACGCATAGAAAGAAGCATCTCCGACCCCATAAACTATATATATTCTTGATCAGCAAGACGAGTTGAGTCTATATAGCCATGTCCGTCTGTCCGTCCGTCTGTTTCTATGCTATCTCCTCCCTCAGTTTTAAAGCTATCTTGACCAAACTTTGCAAAAAGTCTTAAAATACACATAGGCTGCACATTTGTCGGAATCGGCCGGATCGGATGACTATATATACATATAGCTGCCATAGGAACGATCGGACTAAGAACTAGTTCTAGTTAGAAAAGCTTTTTTGTTTTCCATCGTAGCGTCACTAATCTTGGTATATGTTTGTTTTATATGCTTCCACATTATTCTGAAAAAATGTATCAAAAATGTAATCTATTTTTTAATAAATTGCCGCCATTTTTTGAAAAAAATATTGAGAAATATGATTGAGGTACGGGCCCGAATTACATCAATTCTGATCAGAACCTCATTTACCGTTTTCATTTCCGATTACCTGGATTACCTACCACAAAACAAACCAAATTGAAAAAGCTCTTATAGTTTTCTCTTCAGAATTTAAAGAAAAAAACACTCAAAAAACCATGTGCAAAAGTAGAATACCCCCTTAAATAGTTTCTGAGATAGACTAATTTGGAAACGGTTCAATCTGGATCCGCGAAAATAACTGAATTCCTCTGTATAGCAAAAATGAATTCTGAGATATTGTTCTGAACCACTTTTCAATCAATTTAGTGAACCACTAAAATATAATACACCATATTACCAACCTAAATACCAAATATCATATTTTGAGCTTAAACAATTTCTGATATACAGTTGGGAAAAAAATAATAGGACCACTATGACACCTTGTCCAATTTATAAAAAAACAAACAATTAGTGTTGCGATTTTTTCAAGTATTGATATTTTGAATATTGCTTAGTATTCCCCTAATAAGAAAATAGTAGAACTGCCCTTGAAATGGTTCTCAATATTTTGTTTTTTATTTTTTTATGGATAAAGGGCTTAAAAATGCGAAAAAAAAATATTAGGACCACTCTCGCATTCTTCATAGAAACCGCTATATTTCGCATAACTACTTTGTTGAAAAGCACGTGGTTAGGGGATATGACTTTGAGTTTATTATTTTGATCATCAAGAGTAAGGTAAATCAATACCAACGCTAGTGGAAATAAACTGTAGCGCAAAAAATAGTGATATCATAAAAAAATCGATATTGATTGGAAAATCCTTTAGAAAAGTTGTTCGATTGGTTGGATATTCAAATAAAACAATTCGGAACGCAAGAAACTACAACGAAAAGACTGAAACAATTGCAAATGATTGATTCTCAAGGGCAACAGGGATCATTTTAGGGCTGCAACTCAGCTCAAAAAGGACCTAAATATAACTGCGTCTGTGCAAAAAGTTCACACATGACCCAGAGAACAGAATTCGAAAACCCGGAGGCCCAGGAAAAGTCCCTCTTTTAAAAGCCACACATATTAGTAAGCGGATGAAATCCGCAAAGGAACATATAAATTGGACATCCCAAAAATGTTGGAATATTTCACAGAAAGATGAGAGTTAAGTTGTTATTTCGAGGAAAAGGTTCTCGTTCGTACGTCAGGAGTCCTCCAAACTCAGAAAACAATTCAAAATATACTGGAAAATTCATTAAACATGAAGGCTCAAGTGTAATGGTATTTGGATGTTTTTCTTACTATGGAGTAGGTCTACTATATTGTCCATATTTTTAATATTTGATGCTTCCTATCTCAGAATATGAGATGCCGCTAGATTGGGTCTTCCAACAAGACAATGACCCCAGAAAAAAGCTTAGGAACGGTTAAGAAAAAATTGTGTTAAATTTTAGAGTGACCTGCGCAGTCACCAGACCTCAATCCCATCAAAAATCTCTGCTCTAATGTCAGAAGGCAGTTACTACAGTTAACTCAACCAGCACCCGGATCAGTATGGGAAGGATTTCAGAAGTCCAGAAGCAAGATTCCTCTAAAACGGTGCCAGGATTTGGTTGAATCAATTCAAAGGCGTTGCTCAGCCGGTATAGCCAATAAATGCATTGCAAATAAACATTAAATTTTTTGAATAATCTTAGTTTTAATATACAATTATCTTTCAGTAATCATTTTAGTGATTTTTGTAATTTTAAGTGCATATTTGAAAAGTGGTCCTATTATTTTTTCGACTAATTTCCCTATTTTTTTCATAAAATTCGTTAAATTTGTTGAAAACGGTAAATAAACCACGGATTTTGTTCCTTTCATAATTTTTAAGAGTCTTCTCATTCTAAAAACGTATTCAAAGGTTTCTAAATGTTACAAATGAAGTTATGATGTCTTTGGCAAATTTGCTTGTGAGGGTGGTCCTATTTTTTTTCGCAGCTGTATGTCTCTGAACCACTTTTCGGAATCGGTTTCGATCCTACAAAATATCTAACTCCATAATTACAATACGCACTCCCATTTTCGAGTTCTGTTTTCTGCAAATTAATCACATTTCGCGAATTAATTTTTCAAATCCTGATCTTAGTACTTACTTTCAGGATGATTTTGTATGCCTTTCAAATAATAAGATTGGCCTAAGGTATTCGTTTGCCCCACCTTTTCATTTGACGGAAATCTTTTTCCGCCCAGTAATTTTTCTAAATGTCCCACCTTAAAGATGCTGAAATCAAAAGCACGTTAAGTTCCGACAAAGGCAGAAGAGGAGCGACCTTCACATATTGTTGCTAATCTTAGGTTAATGTTTAACTTTCCAAAATGTCAAATCAAGCCTGGTCCCACCTTAAGTTGGGCCATGGATTTATTAACTTGTTTGTTTTACAGCTCCTTTTCCATTTTTAGGTTCCTGCATGCTACGAAAAGACCAACTGACTCCAAAATTGGCCTTGACACAGCTTACAAAGAGTGCACCCAGAATCAGAAAAATAATGGTTCTCATTTTGTGGTTAAAATTACTGTTGCACATTGTCATCATCTTTTATAGGTGGAACACATTTGTTCTGCATGCATAACCAGCAAATCAATTCTAGCCAGTTGTGCGAATAAAATGGTAATTTAACGCAGACTTTTCCCATGTTCGCTTTAATATATAGATGTTGTAATGTATATAGATGTTGTAATGTATATCATTTGAAATTAACCGCTCATACTGGCAGTTTCATAGCATTTAGCTGTGGTAAGTTAGTGTTAGAGATGGTTAGAGGGTGCTCATTTAACAATAGAGATGAGACAAATTAAAATTCAATTCTTTTAAAAAATAACAACATTTTTACTAATTGAAATTAATTTAGTATTTTTCATTATCAATATAATTTTAATATTTGATGTGTTATACATTTTTCAAGTCACAGTGAAATTCAACTATCGCACATCTCTAATCAGCCACCATATGTTTTTGGTATTTATGCTTTTACCCTTCTGTGGTCACACTGCAAAAGAGCAGAGAGAGTGTGTGTGCGAGGGAGTTGGAGAGAGCATTAAATGTTGAGTCTCTCATTGTTAGTATCAACACAAATGCACAAGCGAAATGTCGAATAACGGATAATCGAAATCAGCTTTTGTTTTTGTGTGTGGCCCAAGAAATATTGAATTGATTTTATGCTTGAGATGATGCACTGCGTCTTTATAACGGTAAATTGTAAATGAAGAGAAACGAAACGTGCGTGAGTGTCATTTATGTGTGTGATAAAAAAAGCAAATAAAATTTAAACAAAACCATGTGCAATTAACGGGTCACTCACCCAGTCTACCACAACCAAAACTGCAGCAGCAGAAGCTCCAGCAGCACCACCACCAACAACAACAACAACAACCATAACAGTAATAGTTATGCATAAATAGTGCAAGGTAAAAAAATTGATCAAAGAAATGATGCAACTGCAGGCCAAACAATTCACACACACACACATGCAAGCCAACTGCATAACGAGCACAAACAAATGCTGCAGACATCAGCAAGAAAAACAAAAGAATTATACAAATATGAACAAATATCAAGCAAGGTGATTTTCCAACGTTTAATCTACTTATGAACGTGTTCTAGTATCTCTTTCTTTAGACGTGTGAGTGTGGCTCACCTACACCTACACACACACATATACACTCGTAAGAGAAAAGTATGTACGTAGACAACAGCGCTTGTCTCGTCTTCTTATGTTGTCTGGGGGGGAAACTAAGAGACAGGGCTAGCGAGATAAATGATAATTATAATGTTGCCTTGCCCCCCTGCAGCCGCCAGCCAGCATACCCCGTTTAGCTCCACACACTCTTGGGGGAATAAGAGTACAGACAGGGGTTCGGTTCGGGGTTCGAACCCCCCCCACCCCCATTTCCGTTTAGGAGTGAACCTTACGGGTTCCAGCCTTTTTTTGATATTTATGTACATAATAAAGTAATTTAATAAATTTGAAGACGAGATGCCATATAATCTGCCTATTGATGGCTAGGAAGTCAAGCACATAAGTGATCTGTCTTGATTGATTGTTGTCTGTATGTTTTAAAAGAGTTAACGATTCTCAACCACAGCGAAAGTCATTTTCTCATCACAGTAAGTGGGATTGCTGAAAATAAGAATGCTTTATCTGCGTAATGATTTATAACTGTGATTGACCTAACTGTGATTAAGTCCACAGTGTCGATCACTGTGTGATTTAATGATTGCCAGTAACCGTGACTATCTGACATGCCGGGTTGTCTCATCCCTGTATAGTGTGGCTGCGACACGTATATTCATTTCCGAGAAATTCAGTCAGAATTATTTTTCGAAATGGGACCGCCAACACGGCTTTGACTGGCATATTGTAAAGAGTGAAATGCTAAAAGAACTTTATTTGTGATTTGGTTAAAAAAAATGAAAGAATTTTAAATAAAGTGCAACTTTCTTTCCTTGTTTCATGCCATTGTATCTCCATACGAACAAAATAATGCAAGAAATACGGTTTCAGATGCAAATTGAATTCCTTGCGATATTAATACAGTCTCTTTTTTTTTGCGGTGGGGGTCTACATCCGGCATCCACATTTTCTTCATAATGAAATATTTTAAACCATCAAAGTGCACAAATAAATTCTATTCATGGACCCACATAGGAAAAAGGTTTTGTTTTGGCTGGGGTTTTTTTTTTTTTTGGGTTTTGTTGTTTTTTTATTGGGTGACTTTTGTTTTCGGGTTTGCTTTTTTTATAAAATTGAAACAATTTCAAATACAATTAGAAATATTTCCAGAAAACCATTTTCTTAATAATTTTTAAAAGAATTCTTTCCTAATCGAATACTTAAAAGATCCGTTGGGAATTTATTAGCACCTTTTTATGAATTATTATTAGCAACAATTTATTTACGTTCCAATTTATATAAAAAATTTTAACCAAGGCTGCAAAATATTGTGGAAAAAATGTCTGCAGTCAATCGGCTAACCGACTCAGCAGACTTCATTCAGCCAATGCCTCGTCTGACCTTAGCTTTAGTATTCAAAAATTTCCGTTTCCCGTTTAAAGGTAGATGAAATAAAAATGCATTTTTTTCTTTTAGAAGTATTGGTAAAGCTTAGTTTCAAAAATATATAGCAACATTATTTCCTTATCTGATCTTAGCAGTTGTGTTAAGCTTAAGCATTTGACTAAAAAACGAATAGTTCCAAGTTTAAGCTAGTAGTTTACGGCAAAAAACCCAAAACGGCAAAAAAAATCCAATTTTCCATCCAAATCGAAAAATATGGATTTTTTCTACCGTTATTCATCTAAGTTTACCTAAAAACCAATGTGGTTTAAAAAGGTAACTTGATGTGGCCACAAGACCCTACCTAGCATAAAACACGGTTAATTAAATATCTTCGAAACAAGAAGATGCAGTGAAAACGGATGATTGATTTGAATTCAGCCGTCAAAAATAATAAGAAACAATTGTTATCTGCTCTGGTTCGAAAGTAATCGAAAGTGACTTTAGTGAAAATTTTGGGATATTGTCTGATCCTAAATCAAAAAATGTTAAATCCTTTTAATCTGCAAGGATATCGCTAACGCCGAAATAAGATGTTTTGTAATTTAATTTACACAGTTTAACAAATTTTTTTCTCCTAAAAATAATGTTTTTTTTACTTATTCGTCGATTTAAAATCTAGAACTTTTTTATATATCACACAAATCCTGATCATACCATATAAATTTGAACGAGCCGTTTTTGCTGAATCTTGGTTGTCAGCTCGAAAAAAATGGTTTGATAGTTCAATTTCACATAACTTTATGAAATGTTATTTTCTGGTCGATAAATAACACTTTCCCGATTCCTCATAGAAGTTATAAAGGGTTGTTTATTTCATTAGATCGTCCATCGCTACTCGAAGTGAGAGATTCGTGTTTCTTTGCGGCTCTGCACGTAATTTTTAAAATCGTGTCCAGTTATTGACAGCCTCAAATCCTCCATTGAAGATCATAGTCGCAATTGATGTGGCTATTTCGGTTGACAGCGCTTGAGGTCCTGAAAATTCTTCCACAGTAAAAACTAGAGCGTAAGTTAAAGTCGGCGGTGCTCGACTTTGATATACCCGTTACTCAGTAAGGAGAAGATAAAAAAAAACAAAAAAAAAAAACAAAAAGTAGATATATTAAGTTACCAGACACTATTTAAGTTAGAAGAAGAAAAAGGAAGAAGGTAGAATTTAATTTTGTTTTAAAAACGCCGCTCGAATTTGCTTCCCGATTTAAATAAATCAATCGGTACCCAGGGAACACCACGAGGAGGCCAATTGGAAAACAATGGGGCCACAACATATTAGAAAATATGGGGACTCTACGAGTCGACTTGAGCTGAATAAACTTGTATAGTTTACAGAGCTCCATGTTCCCCAAAAATTTGAGCTAAAATAACACAAAGCGAATTATTTAAAGTTATAAGGAAGAATATAACTTAATACTAATAAAAATTCAAAGTAAAATTAAAAAGTTACATCAAATCGAATACATAATTTAGTAAAAAGGAAAAAGGAATATCAAATAAGTAAAAATAACTGAACTACAGAAAAATAAACTTACATAATATATACATAATATATAAATAATATATACATAATAATATACATAATATGTACATTATATATACAAATATTGTACATAGCAAAATATAGACCAGTAACGGGTATTAAAAAATAATTATTCAAAAATATCATTAACACTTACTAAAACCCCACTATGATAGCTATAAATTGTTTCAAAAGTGCGCGCATTGGCTCTGCTATTCGAAATATTGGAAAAAGCCCAATCTATGTGAGTATTGCAATTGGTTGTTGATGAATCCAATTGCAAAAGAGATCTATACCTATTACTGTTTACTTGAAAATCGTATACAGTCCTACCACAACCTGAAAGTGATCGAAGATCGATATTAAAATCTCCCAAAACTAGAGAAGTACTACCTAACAAAGTGGAGTTTTCATGAATTAAATTCTCAAATTCTTCCCTAAACTTGGGCAATGGATAAGTCGGACTTCTATACACTACCAAAATTCCTAAAGATTTATATTTTAACAGGGCAAACTCGAACACTGCTGATGCTAAATTCGTTGAATTTGCATAAAAACGACCATTAGAACAAAGACTAACATTCTCCGACATTTCATTCCTAATGAATATGAGAATGCCTCTTTTAGGTCGAGCTCCGCTTGCTACTGACGGGCAATCCAGTCGCACGGCTGTGGTAAAGCCCGGTACCTCTATATCTCGTTAGAGTAAGTGGAAGCTTCGGCGAAACACAAAAGTGAAGATTGAAGCATAAGCTGATCGGAACAAACATCGTTAATATGACAGTGCAGGCTTTCAGTATTGTGGAAAAATACATTGAAATTGGAGCTGTCAAATAAAGAATCAAAGTGCGTACGAAGTAGCTTTTCGAGCGAAGTATTTGGAGCTCTGTCTCTGCTGGTGATCCTTGTGCGGATCTTGGGGCGAGAAATTGCCCAACTATATAAAGACCTGCTGCGCTTGTAGCCCTACTGCAGCCTACATATAAAGATTCGCTGTAATCCTGAACAGGTGTGAACCACCACCTTGTTATATGTAGCGCCCTGACTTTTATGGAAAGTTATAGCTTCTGCAACTACAACAGGAAATTGTTTGCGGTCAATAGTGACTTGCTCATTGGATTTAAATTGAAAATTTCTAGTAGTTTTAAGAACTGGGGTCCAAGAAGGTTGATCACGATAGCTACACTTTGCACGAGCATTCACTCCTACACTTTCTTCAAAGAATTGTATCCAAAGAATTTCAGGAGTATTGGATGAGTTGAATCCTATTTTCATAAGTAAACCCGTGGCTCCATTCACGAGACCATCTGCCGTGTCTATATTGACCGTCATCATATACTTGGCATTGGCTTTTAAGATTAGGGAAGTACACAATCCTTGTGTATCCGAAAGTTTAAATACTTTAATATCTTCTAATATCTTGCTCCTACTTGCTGCATTTAGATGTGCGGCTTTTACACAATCGACAGCTTCTGAAATGTGCTCTTCAGTTGGAATCGAGAATAATTTTGCCCTGTTATAATGATCTGCATCACTATTACTTGAGAATAGATGAATTGCGTCATCTGGGATTTGACTGGCATCAAAAATACGGGTCCTAAACAGATTAATATCTTCTGACGTCATTTGACCGGATGCCATGTTATTTAATGCTACCGCAAAAGGTTGGTCATCTCGCTGTCGCATTATCTCTGTGAGTTCAAAAAACTTAAAACGTGCCCACAAAGAAGATCCAACAATGGCACTGTATGGATCATGCGAAGATGATGTGGATTGAAATATCCAACGATCACCTACAGGGCGAAGTTGTCTGAGATCGCCGAACACGATGACACTAACGCCCCCAAAGGGAATATCTCTACAATTGAAAATCTGTTTAAGGCGAGAGTCCAAATAGGAAAACATTTTTGCACCGACCATAGAAATTTCGTCAATTATGAGAAGTTTAAGATCTATAAATCTTGTACGAAGGGTGTTTAATAAATCTGACCCTAAATCTTTAAATGCAGACCCGGACTGGTTCACTGGAAGGGAGAACATGGAATGAAGGGTGGAACCCCCTATTCCGAAAGCTGCTTTTCCAGTGGGAGCGCACAGGAGGATTTTTACAGTTGTGGGGTCGCATCCACTCCTACTATTGTACTCCAGGGAGAGGGACTGGTATATTGCTGCTATAAGTCTACTCTTGCCGACACCAGCTCCGCCACCAACAAACTCATGAAAAACTGTGTTGTTCTTGGCATTGTGCAGAACATGGGTAAAAAACGTTTTTTGCCTTAAATTTAAAGATCTAACTATGTTGGCCAAGTTTTCAGGTGATAAAATTGGTGGGAGCTTTATAACTCGGATATTACTATCCGGTTCTACATTTTGATCATTGCCATTTAAGTTTAAAAGATTAATTTGAGAATTTATTTCCGGAAATCCTAACACTCTAAATTCTTCATCCAAAACAGCATCTATCGCGTCTTCGCTATCATTTTCGACCTCCATAGCCCTTCTAAGCGCGTCTTCTAGATCTTCAAGCACGTTATATTTCTGAAATCCAGACTTTATAACCGCCACGTGTTCGTTATAAAACTCCTCACAGTTTCTGCGAACTAACTCTGTCTCTTCATTTCTCCACGGGAAAAATAACATGACGAGCTCTCTAAAGTAATTCTGTCTGTCAGTGTTAATATTAAATCGTCTGTATCTAATAGTACAAGGTTTGGTCCGTTCCCTAATAAAACCACTACCATCGCGAAGAGGAATAAACGAATCACCTAGGACCTCAACTTCTTCGTCATCTTCATTATCAGCATTTTGCCGAGTTCTTCTTCGTTTCTCGCTGAATTCATAAAATGCGGAAAAATCGGCTAAACACAAGGCCTCGAGACTATCTGGTCGTTGCACATAATGATCTAGCAGTCCCTTTACAAAAATGTCAGTTGAATCCTGAGGCAAATTTTGCAATTGCTGTCTAGATTTGAGCATTTTAACTCGAAGTTCTGGCAGATTGGTATTTATATATTTGTCTTTGTGGCTAATATGCGACATTGACATGCCTAGGCAACAATAGGCGGCTTCCTGAGCTGAAATCTCAGTGCCGCAAACAAATTTATGACCAATATACTGCAACTTTTGTCTGATGCTTAAATTGCCTCTTTCAACACTTGAAACGGCTTCACGCATCAGCTTAGAAATGCCCCTTTGGGATTTGTTAATGTAATTAACAATATAGCTGCAGCAAGCATAAGGATCCAATATGAACTGAATGTCCATATTGGCTCTTTGCATGGATATAATGTGTTTATTATAAGCATTTATTTTGATTTCAGCAAAACTTCTCTTCAGGAAAATTTGAGGCTTTTTCAAGCTAGATCTAATGGCATATATGTAGTCCTCGTAGCTGAGGTTCACTTGATCGTGAGAAAGAAAATTTTCAAATATGCTCAAGTTACTGACAACGTCAGAGGAAAAGCGGGTATTTAAAACATTAAGTATTTTTTAAAATTTTCTTGATGAAGAGGAATATTAGCAGTTTCTTCTGGCAGTGGTTTTAAAATTTCCGTTTGGGGCATGGGAGGGTATGGTATACCGAATCGACAAATTTCTTTTCCCCGCACTTTTCGTAGACACGAATGTCCATGATTATGTGTTTGGTATAATATAAACGGAGCTAGATCAGCATTTGTTACATCTGTGGTAATAAACTGATCTATGAAAGCTACTACTGGTGAAATAGTTGCTTCATTATTAAAATCCACTGATGGGGCATCATTCAGCCAAAACATACCATGAATATGAGGTGAACCTCTCTGCTGAAACTCAACTCGCCAATAATACTTGGTAACGAAGTGCTCTCCGAAAATGCCTCCAGATTTTTTCATTATTTTCAGGAGCTCGCGATATCTGTAATCGAAATACCTAGCACATGTGACGGGATCTGTTCTAATTAGACGAGCCTTTTCACTGAACTGCAAGCTGGAAGCTGCTTCTTCAGTAATATCAACTCTATCTACATTTCTCTTAAGAAGGACAAGCAGCTCTGTCCACCTGGTTTCAGCAGCCGACAAAGTGATAAAAAAAGTAGGCAGGCCGAACTGACGAATCATGGCCATGACCTTTCTTTTTTCATCTTCCCAGTGAGCAGGAGACGTACGAATTCCTTTCAAGACCCTATAGCCTTCATCGTGGCGAACTAAATGATCTAAATAATCTTCATTAAGGGCGTTAGAAGCTGTAGTTGCGCGTGGAGCGGAATGCTTACGTAAGCAGATGGAAGTGTTATTCCGAATCGTGATCAGCTCTAACTTTTTATAGTTGAAAAATAATTTGTCAGTTCTGCAACCTCTTCTATCAACATTTCTAAGCTCAGATCTAACAATAGTTGCAAAACTTTCAGAAGATTTTCTTTTTATGCCAGCGTAAAGAGTGGGAAACGCTAATTCTTCGGAATCAACGTCAAGAATCATGTCGAGGGGTCTTTGGCCTTCACCTGGAGCGATTGTGATTCTTTGCATGGCAATATCGTCTATCTGATTGTTCTCAAGCAGAGTTTCTTGGCCCCCCGGATTAAGCTCCTCGGCTTCGACATTCTCTTGAGAATGAGGTGGATCCGCGTCTACTTCTATATTCCGTTCAGGTTGGGATAAAGGCAGATTTTCTTCTACAAATTCTCTATCTGCTTGTGATACTAGGAATGGAACAGTTTCGGATGTAAAAGAATCCATCCACTGCTCATTAAGAGTGACATTATGCTTAATATAAAGCTCAGTGTTAACTAAATATCTAATTGCGTCTAATATTTTGGAAGGTCTAATGGTCTCAGTCATGAAATCATGACCATATTCCATCCTACGCTTGAGGTGGAGCTGGACAACCTCGGCCTCTTGAAAACTTCGGGGAAGGGAAGTAACCACATTGCTAACTGGAATAGGGACATTAACAACAGCTCCTTTAATTGCACTCTGACGCTCATGCCCGATTGACTTTATAATCATAAATGGAAGGCGAGGAGAAATCAGTCGTTCCTCTAAAGGCGTAAGTCCTTTGAGACAATCTGGCAGTTCAGGGAAATCTAAACCATTCGAAATGGAAAATTTTGGTTTATTACCAGATTTAATATTTCGGCTACATGTCCTACAGAAAGTGAGGTTACTGCCAGCTGGAGAAAACTGTCTTGCCAAGAGTAAAATTTGAGAACTAAATTCACAATTGGCTTCAATGTAGCTGCGAGATATTTTCGTAATCTGTTTAGGAAACCACAGGCCTTTACAAGAAAAGCAAATCTGATCAGGACCCAGTTTTACCATCCTATTAAAAACTTCTATTTGATATTCTAAGCTCACATTTCTGGGTCGTGTAGAAGCCCTATCTTCCTGAGAGATATTCGCACGTTCCATTCTATTACGGGACGCATTTTGTCGATTTTCTGCTTCCCTATTTCCGTTAATATTTCTATGCTGACTTACTCTCTGACTTACACTCCGAGATAGATCAAATGCTGCTTGTCGAGCAGCCAACCGAGCACTTCGTCGTGCCAATGTGTTGCGTGCCCTCTCAAAAGCCCGACGATTTAAATTCATCCTGGCCTGAGATCTACGTTGACTATCCTGATCTCTTTCCAAGTTGCGAAAATCTATGTCTACTCTTCTCCGGATCGAGCGTTGCCGGGTATTAACTGTCGTCACTGATTTGCGCGTCAATGCCCACGTTCCGCCTTTGCTCGTTTTCACGACTTGGTTGTCCTGACCGATCCGTACGGACTTGTTCCCGCCGTCTAGTCACTGGATTTGCACGTGTCTGTCTATGTGCCTCACTGTTCAGCCTTTGCTCGTTTTCACGAAAGCTTGGGCTTTGTCTACGGGTTGACCGATCCAAAGTATTTCGGACTTGTTCCCGCCGTCTAGTCACTGGATTTGCACGTGTCTGTCTATGTGCCTCACTGTCCAGCCTTTGCTCGTTTTCACGAAAGCTTGGGCTTTGTCTACGGGTTGACCGATCCAAAGTATTTCGGACTTGTTCCCGCCGTCTAGTCACTGGATTTGCACGTGTCTGTCTATGTGCCTCACTGTCCAGCCTTTGCTCGTTTTCACGAAAGCTTGGGCTTTGTCTACGGGTTGACCGATCCAAAGTATTTCGGACTTGTTCCCGCCGTCTAGTCACTGGATTTGCACGTGTCTGTCTATGTGCCTCACTGTTCAGCCTTTGCTCGTTTTCACGAAAGCTTGGGCTTTGTCTACGGGTTGACCGATCCAAAGTATTTCGGACTTGTTCCCGCCGTCTAGTCACTGGATTTGCACGTGTCTGTCTATGTGCCTCACTGTCCAGCCTTTGCTCGTTTTCACGAAAGCTTGGGCTTTGTCTACGGGTTGACCGATCCAAAGTATTTCGGACTTGTTCCCGCCGTCTAGTCACTGAATTTGCACGTGTCTGTCTATGTGCCTCACTGTCCTGCCTTTGTTCATTTTCCCTGAATCTTCCACTCCTTCTACGGATCGAACGACGGGACGAATCATTTGCTTGATTAAATTCCCTTAATTCGATATCAACTCTACGATCTCGCAGATACTCTGCATTCCTTTCTCTCTCAACCTCTGCATATGGCACGCTGTCTCTGTTAGCTCTATTTCTTAGCCTGCGTCTCTGAGACTGTTGAGAAGCCGATTGCCTATTCAATCGAGGCATGTTATAATAAATAATATTAAACAAATTAAATCAATTCAAAAAATTATATATTAAATATTAATTTATATATTTTTATAATTATATTAAATAGGAAATAGGAAAAATGTTATATGTTAATAAAATAAACTAAGAAGCCTTAAAAAAGACTTTTTATTATTATTAAATAAAACTTATCAAACTTCCTGACTCCCAACAGCAGTAAGCAGCAGAGCAGCACCTCCAGCACACAACACGAGAGCACGCGGTTTAGTTAGGAAGCACGACAAAATTTATGACGAATTATATTAGAATTAATTAATTAGATGCACAAATCACTTAAATATTATAACAATTTTAAATTTAAACAAATTTTAGCAAAGCGGAGAGTAGCAAGTGTTTATTGTTCGGAGAATCGATAAGCACTAATCTATTATTTGTTGTTCAACACTAAACCCACCCTGATATTTTAAGTTTTCGCGCCTTTTTCATGCACTTTTTATTCTTTCCCCTCCAAACCACCTGTGAACGCAGTGTTGAGTAGTGCCCTGTTGTCTCGCTCGCACATCAGCAAATTCAGCGAGACCTATTACCTTCTCTCTCTCACAAAGTTCTACTGATTTGGCGCTCTGTTTGCATGTTATCTCTCCCCGCGCCCCCTTACCTAAAATACATGACCATCAGTGTAAAGTAGTGCGCGCACAGTAAAGTCGCACTCAAATCAGCGAAAACTATCGCCGCTTTCAAAGTTATAGTAAACTCTCTCAAACTTCTTCTCCCTTTCCCCCCACCCCTCCCCATCCAGCACACCACTCCCTCTCCCACCACCATGACATCAGTGTTAGACAACGCTCTCAGTACGTCCTCGCACTTGTTGCTTTGTTTTCACAGAGCAAGAGTATTAGAGAAAAATATTGCGACGCCTTTCAATTTGTGGCGCTGTTAAGAGATATGACCAATGTTGATACTTTTAAATTGTTGCCAGCGATTTCAAAATGTTGCTGAGGTCTTATCACACATATAGGAAAACACGGTGGTTAGTGCGAGACGGACATTGTCTTTGTTGACGACAATAACAAAGAACAGCTGATTATTTCGCTGTTAAGTTTGTGGCGACCGAGCAATCGTTACCTCTAATAATATTGCTCTGTGGTATTTTGAGCGCGCCTTTTTTATGTTCTGTTTACTCTTTCCCCGCTTACCACTACATTCAACACAGCTGATTCTCAGCTTCCACTTAACAGGTGATTTGAGAGTGCAATCAGACTTTTTGCCTGAAATGCGATCATAATAATAATAATTTGTATATAAATCTAGTATGTATACTAATATTTTTGAAGATTAAAATTCAATAGCTTTAGAGTTGAAAGAGTTATTCAAAATGTTATGTTGCGGCGGCCGGATGGGCATTGCATAATTTAGATGGGCATTGCGGAGGCGTGAGGGGGTGTTGCAAAAATTAAAAGCAAACTTGATCTGCGTGCAGACAAAAATGGTAGCTCTAGCTTCTATAGTCCATCTAAGGCCCATCTAAGTATACAGACGGACAGGTCTTAATCAACTTGGCTATTTATACTGATCAATAATATATATGTTTACTATCCAAATAGCGGAAGTGACAACTCATATAGTTCATTTGATCGGAAAATGATTATTAAAATAAATGTCTAGAACATTCGAACAATCGATCTTTAAAATTGTAGGAGATATGAGGTTTTTTTCAAATTGCGGGGGCGGCAACTCTACTATCGTTCATCTGATCGAGAAATGAAGTATGGCGGATCGATAGGTAATGATGATTAAAATATATGTCTAGAAGGTTATCAGTCTATTTTCAAAATTGTGGAGATATGAGGTTTTTTTCAAATTGCGTGGGGTGGCAACTCTTCTTTCGTTTATCTGATCAAGAAATGATGTATGGCGGATTGATAGGTAATGATGATTAAAATATATGTTTAGAGGGTTTAAACAATCTATTTTGTTAAAATTGTCAGAAGGTTCAAACAATCTATTTTCAAAATTGTGGGAGAGATGAGGAATTTTTCAAATTGCGGGGGCGGCAACTCTACTATCGTTCATCTGATCGAAAAATGATGTATGGCGGATCGATAGGTAATGATGATTAAGATATATGTCTAGAAGGTTTGAACAGTCTATTTTCAAAATTGTGGGAGATATGAGGTTTTTTTCAAATTGCGGGGGCGGGAGGGGGCGTGGCAAAAATTTGAAACAAACTTGATCTGCGTGCAGAAGATACAAGTCTACACTGAAAATATGGTAGTTCTAGCTCTTATAGTCTCTGAGATCTAGGTGTTCATACAGACAGACGGACAGACGGACCGGACGGACGGACGGACGGACGGACGGACGGACGGACGGACAGACGGACATGTCTATATCGACTCGGCTATTGATGCTGATCAAGAATATATATACTTTATGGGGTCGGAAATGCTTCCTTCTGCCTGTTACATACATTTGCATCGAACTTAGT